>CM030188.1:7874686-8087186 GCA_017639675.1 Aplochiton taeniatus | reverse complement strand
GTCAGGACAAACAAACACGGCGGCGATAAGTGGAGCGCCCGCATATACACCGGAGACATTCAGCTGTCGCTGCGCTCGCTGGGTTTGAACTGCGGGTCACGTGGCGTGTCCCGCGGAGGAGGGGAGAGGAGGCCCCCCGCCACAGAAAGGGGAGGACGGCGGGGAGGGAGACTTACTTGATACAGGTAATCTTCAAACACAAAGTAGTAGTCGTCGTTGCTGGCCGTGAGCTTCACATCCTGAAGAGTCAAACGGGTTGAGAGGGCTACGTATGTTAACATGTTGAAAACAACGTCGTCGAATCGTTTGAGGAACCTGTAGCTTAGAATAACCACGTGAGGACAAAACGACAAATTCCAGAAGAACACAACCGCCGACTGAAACTCTCAAGAGACAACATGCATGAACAAATCATTAAAAGGCCACACAGTAAAACATCCCAAAATACTAATACGATGGAGTCTATAATAATTCGACTGGGCCTTAGAGCGAGGAGAGGTTGACCTGCCTTGTAGATGAGGTTGTCTACCAGAAGGTCATGTTGAATGACCCCAGCCATCAGCTGCTCATAATGCATCACATCCTGCAGCAGAGAAAAACATCAACCCCAACACTATCAACAGCTATCCATTGAAAAAGGTTTCTTATCAAGCTGGAAACGGGCCAAAAGGCTTTGCCATCATTTTTTTGCCTATAGCAATAATAATTAGACATGGATATAGGTAATTTATACAATTTAATATATGATTTGAGCACGATTCTTATAGGTGGAAGGTCCCTCATGCTAGTCTGGTATGACATGAAACTGTAAACAGGGTTCATTCTGGTTTTATATTCAACATAAGTTTCTCACTAAATCCAGTTAAGGGATTATAACGTGACATGACATAGCTTAGCTAACAGGAAGTATGCTAACGCTTCTGCTCCTAGCAAAGCCGTTAAACTTTCATCTGTCTCCGGTTGAAGACAGGCCATCATAAAAAAGAACGAGTGGATGGGAGGCAGGGAGGAAAGGAGGAATCCAAACTCAGAGCTGACAGGCCTGGCAACGACGGACGGAGAGAGTTTTCAAAAAGGAGATACAGTGGTTTAGAGTCAAGAGGCGGAGCTGTGAAATATATTCCTAACACAGATGAACTATTTCGGTCCCTCTGGACAGTGTCGAGTGCCGATTCAGGAACATCTTGAGTGGACGAATCTACGACTAATTGAACAGATGTGGGGTTGGCTTTTACTGCGGTTGGTTTTACCTCCACGTCTAACCATCGTGACTTTCCGACGAGACGAACACAAAATGAAACATTTGACTTGCCAGAAATAGACCCCAGCCCTTTGGCATAGCAGAACCAAAACGTGGCCGTCTGAAAACGCATTGCGGCGCTCACTCTCAGCCATGCAGAGTGCCCAGACAAACATGGAGCTAAGTTCCTCTGTTAGGGACACGGAACATCCTCCACCGTTTCCGTCAAACAGGCACTGAGAGGCCCCGCGGCCCCATCCATATCCCTGTCTGCGCTGAAGGGCTTTCGCCCTATTTAAAATGAAGGATCGTGGGTTGCCACATACATCAGCGCTCTGGATAAATAAGTATCTCTGCCTGGAGGGGGAGGACTTTCTTCCACTGAACCCCGGTGGGTGTCCACGCGCGCAGGCTACGAGTCGCTTTCCGCGATGTTCATCACACACTCAGGGCGACCAAAACGCCACCCCCACCCGCGGCGAAGGCCCTTCCCCGGCTAGACCTGTGCAACGGTGGAGCCGTACGGGGCTGCTGTGACGCTCCGCAGGCCTGGGCTGGATCCCTGGGACCCTCCGTACACAGGGGGATCAATCTTCCCCCCCCCCGTGGCAGCCATAGTTTGATCGCCCCCGCCGGCTGTTGCCCGCGGCAGCACGCAGTTAGTTTGTTCCTGCTAGTAACATAACGCTTTTTTTTTTTTCTCCAGAGAACGTTTTCACATATTCAGAAACCCATTTTAGTTTCAAAGAAAGTGACTTGAATAAAAACTAAACTATCAAATAATATAGCGCGCACGGCGCTTTGCCACACAGGGAGCTGGCGAAGGCCCCGTCCGAGCGAGGCTGGCTAAATCACCGGCGTTTGATTGTGTTGCCGTTGGCCCGAGGACGCTGACACACCGGGCCCTGCAGCTGGCATAAACAGAAGGCCGGGTAATTTATGGGCTGCAGCACTCGGGGCATTCGTAGGGGCCTCCGGGGGGGGGGGGGGGGGTTCACGGACTACACGGGGTCCGTGGGATGCTTCTGGGTGTGCACTTGGGCAAGTAGAGTTTGTGTGCGTGGTGTTGTTGGCGCGTTGTTCGGTTACCTAAATAATTCAGGCCGTGCGCCGACAACCATAGAGATCAGGGTACAATCTTAGGACTAATATATATCAAAAAAAATGAAGACATATAGAATATGTATACTTGATCCTTTTAGAAACAGACACTTTCTATAAACACCTAAAATAAGATACAACCCAACCTACATGGCACCACCGCTAGAGTCTGCATTAACCTCCTTTGAATGTACAGAGATGGCCCAACATACCCTATGGGATTACAATGGGATGAGTCAAAGGCATACTGAGGAGAAGTTATAGAAACACCCTCCTAGATCTGACAGAGATGGATCACGTTGATTACTACCACCAGTCTGGGGCAGAAGGTGAAAAGTTCAAGTCCTAGAAAACCTTGCGCTGGGGAACAACAGCAGCTGGGAATGCGCAGTGGATTTATACACTGACTGACGGTGTGTGTGTGTGTGTGTGTGTGTGTGTGTGTCAGCATGGACTAAAGCATGTGCCTGTGTTTTGGTATGCGTGTGTGTGTGTGTGTGTGTGTGTGTGCGTGCGTGAACATACTTCTGGCTCGTTGGTGGAGTTGAGAATGAGGGCCCAGAGGTCTGCCCTTAGCCCAGTGGGGCAGCCCTGTCTGCTGTACTGCTGCGCTGCGGCACTGTCCTGCTCGCTCACCACTAGACACACACAGGGAGAGAGAGAGCGAGAGAAAGAGAAAGAGAAAGAGAAAGAGAAAGAAAGAGAGATGTAAACGCCCTCTGCATTACCACACACCTCAATGCACACACACAACATCACGCTAGCGTGCTCTTAAAATGGGTCACAGGACAGGACACATGCGTGCAGTCAAACCAAAAACACACACTCTCTCTCTCTCTCTCTCTCTCTCTCTCTCTCTCTCTCTCTCTCTCTCTCTCTCTCTCTCTCTCTCTCTCTCTCTCTCTCTCTCTCTCTCCTCTCTCTCTCTCTCTCTCTGTCCTAAGACCAAAAAAGAGGCATAAAACCACCGGTGCCAAAACCACTCACATCAAAATGGTCATAGAGAGGAATAAAACCCGCATGCTGCCAGCTACTGAGAGGTACTGGGAATAGACGGTTCACAGTTAACCCGCACTCCATTTCCCTCAGTCTCGGGACGACCCCCAAACCCACATGGGCCCTTGACTCCAGGTGCCGTCCGGCCAGATAACCTCTTTGAAACGTAAACACCCACGCTCTGCGCTTCTGTAATGTGGCTTTTGGAGCGCACTCCCCGCCTGGCCGGTGCGTCTCTTGGCCGGGGGGGGGGGGGGGGGGGGGGGGGGGGGGGGGGAGCTGCGTGAAGGTGTGCATACAGAAAAAAAAACGGTGCCTGTGCCTTTTACTGTGTGTTCCCCAACCCGACCAGAGTGAACCGAGGGTATGGAAGGGGGCGAGTGTTTACACTGGGCTTATGGCAGGGGGATAAGGCTGAGAGGTTAAGTGCAGCCCCTGGTCCATTTAGATGAGTGCGGGATTGGGGGGGGGGTTGCAGCACCACAACACTACTTGAGAGGGTGAAGGAGAGGATTAGCATTGGCAGGGAGGCTATCCCGTGGGGACGGGCCAAGGAGGCGGGAGGCAGTGGGGGTGAACAGAAGCCATTTACTCTCTCTCTGTGTTCTAAACGTCTAAAAACATGGCGGCAACAGGTATCTATGGAGACCGCGCTGGGTGACGCCGCAAGGAGTGTGAGGAAGAGACCACCCGCGGAACCACGCGTATATTTCTAGCATGTTCAAATCATTCAAACGCTTGACGTTAGATTTCAAAAGGAAACGTTATCTCACCTTTCTTCCCGACGCGTACATAATGGCTTTCAAACAAGTCTGTCCCGACAGTTGAAGTAACGGAGAAAGACACAAACAAATCAGGGGTCAGAAGAAAGGAAGGGTCGCGGGCCAAAGCCTGCACAAGTTTATCAGTTTGATTTACACACATAGTGGCGGGAGCATTCTGTTATTTTGGCACGGACATTTAGAAGCTAGAGACACAGGTATGGTTTGAGGGAACCCAGACCGAACATATGTCGAGGGAAAAGGATACAGACTGATATGTTATCCCTTGGAGCCTCTGTTTATGCCATTTGCTTCCAGTATTTGCTTGGTAAACAAATCCTTTTCTCAGTGTACCGGGGGTGCTCTGTCGCACGCCAGCCTTTTTGATCGCGGTGACGGTTTGTCTTTGACCGTCCTTTAACGGGAAAGCAGGACGGGTTACCTGGGTTGACGTGAGTGTGGTCGTCGATGCCCAGCTGTCCCGAGGTCAGGCTCAGCTCCGAGTAGGCTTCCCGCTGTGTGGAAGAAAAAAAACACACTGCCATTGAAACGCTGAACCATTCCGTTTTTCGTTTCTTTTTGCTGCTGTTGTTTCAAAAGCCGGCCCTCTCGGGGCAGGCATACCAGGCAGAGGTAAGAGTTTTGGACTTACAATCTGGGCGACATCCCTGACATGGAGGGGAACCTGGATCAGGCCCCAGTGACTGGCAGCACTGATCTCTTCACTGCAGTCGTGGTTGGGGTTCCTTAGGCTTATCAACACCTAGGGACGTGTAATTTCAGAGCTCACAATCCACCGCTGTCAAACTGGATACAGACATTTAGGTTGGAGTTTTAAGCCCATTGCCCATACCTCAAGAAAGTCCTTGGGGGCATAGACTGGCCTGAACTGACTTAAATCTGCAAAGACAATGGAATTGAAACTCAGATTAAAACCAGACCAAAACATGTCCAAACAAGAGTTGTTGCAATAACACAGTGATAACCTTTTCCTACGAGCTCAGTGGCAGTGACTGAATGTTCAAAGCGGAACCGTATACAACACTGCCGTCATCAGAGTTGGACCCATTTTTAAGCCCATGCGAACATTTGCCCCCGTCCGGCTCCGCCACGGGACTTGAACTTACTAGAAACGGTGGGATTCTATGCCACCACACACTCGGCTTGGGCCAGGGCCAGCCCGGCGGTCGTTCGCAACCGGAGAAACGGCCTCCGGACTCCATTGAGTGGGGTTCCCAGACAGGTTGGGGGGCGGCCGTGAAGCCCGGGCGCCTCGTCAGACCTGGCGGAGGGCACGCGGCGGTTTGGACGGGAAGTTCCGCTCGTTATCACAGCTGAGCCCCCGGGAGGGAGTCTGGTTAGCCTCCGAATCCACAGCCCCCTAAATGTTTATAGCCCCGGCCGGCACACACTCCTAAATGTTATCATACCCGGCTGGGCTCAGATAGCATTGTTAGCGGACAATGTTACAGTATGTTCCGTTGTGGAGTCTGAAAGAATGAGCGCAACAGGATTTGCCAAGAGGGAGGGCTACAATGCGAACGTGGACACACAAGCGCATGCCAGAGCGACTAGGCGTGAACACATGCCGCTGACTATGTGTGAAACTGAGCCACACGGAATCGAACTCCAAAGCATATTTGGTTGTATCATGGTGTCCATCTACAGCACACACACAGCCATGTATGCCAATGTTAAAGGGGTGTGGTAGGCAGACAAATCTAGTGTGACCCCCCCCCTCCCCCCACCCTCCCCCCCACCCCCACCCTCCCCCCCACCACCCCCCGTCCCCAAAACTCGAGCAGACATTTTAGACACCTGGTTCGTCTGTGCTCATCTCGTTCCATTTGTTGGCGAGCTCCTTCTGCTCCAACGCTGGCCGCTGAGGAGCAGAATGTGACAGAAGGAGTACAGGGGAGTTACACAACTGCTTCTCAAGGAGACATCCTAAAACCACAAGGACAAGCGTACGTGCGGGGACGGACAGGTTAAGCTTGGGTCAGACCCCGTGGGGAGATAAGCTACCTTTCGAGCCAGCGGGATGCCCAGTTCCACGCCCATGCTGTTCAGGCTTTTGAGGATACGCTTCTCCCAGCTAGCCTGTAAGGGGAAACCTCAAACCAAACCTCAGTTACCGTCGGAACACAATGTCACACACACACACACACACACACGAATCCAAGCAGGATAAAAGTGGGACACATCTCCACTTACAGCAGGGAGACAGAGCCTAAGGGCCACACGGAGAGAAAGGGAAAAGGGTGACGGAGAGAGGAAGCGACAGACTGACCTGGGCTTTGCGCATGTAGGCCAGCGGCTCCTTGAGATGCTCAGGGGGGGCTGCCGGGTGGCCGGGGGGAGGCTGGCTGCAGAGCGCGTAAACATCACAGAGGGAGAGACAAGGACCAGGAGAGAACGACAGAGTTGAAAGGTGAACGATTGGAAGCGCGCCGTAGCTTAGGTCGCCGTGCGCAGCAAACAGATCATGGCAGCAGGGAGGCAGAACACTAAGCTGGCTCCAACCTGAACCCGGGGGCCATTTCTCATGCGACACTAGAGAACGTTGGGACACAAAGTCGGGCCATATCTGTGATACATAGTTAGGGGGTTTCCCTGGAGGTTGCCAAGAGGAGGCGGCAGACACATGTCTTTGGTCTCAACTTCCGCTATCAACATTATATTCAGGCTTAAACTGAGAGTCTAGCGCACTCGGTGTAATAAAGCCCTCCAGTCAGTGTAAACATGTCACCTAATGGAGGACTTGCGCATGACTCATGTCCACTAGAGGAAGGCATAAGTCAACTTTATATGTCGTAAAAGAGGGGGATCTGTTGGATGTCTGACCGAGGATAACCTGAAGGAATAGAAACGGTTTTAAAAGAGACTGGCGTTATTTTTATTTTTCTTATAAAATAATATTTGTACAATATATGAAATAAAGTGGGGCTGATATATAGATTGGCTGTATTGGATGTATTTTTCTCAGAAATTTCAGATGTAATGTATTTCAGAGGAGTACAAATCGTTTTGACCTCTTACAATATTGTTATACACTAAGCATCGTAAGCTTAAGTTAACAGACACATGTTGTGCTTTCACCCATCCCAGGGGATTTTCTATGTGATTTTCTAACGGCTTTTTTGTACTTGTTTTCACCCCAAAGCTTTTTATGATAGACATGGTGGATGAAGAAAGGTCTTCTCGCAACACTTTCATGTCACAGTGGCAGAGGCCCATGCACACAGAAGGGGCATGTGCCCCCTCAAAATGGTGTGAAAACAAATTTGAAGTGATGATGCTAGAGCAGCATATAGTAAATGGAGTTTGGCCCCTCAAATAAATTGGGTGCATGATGCCTCTGCACAGTTGGTTAGACAAAAATAGATGGAACCCTGAACTGTTCATTTTAAAGCCCAATCCCCCAAGTAAGGGGTTGTATTTAACTAGGAACTCTAGTGTTGCTAGCTTGTGGATCATGTTTTATGAGGTGTCCTTAGGCACAAGTGCAGTTTTCTATTCCTTTATCATCGTTGAATAACAAATCAGGTAATTTCTCATCATAACTCCGTTGCATAATGACTTATGCCTGACATAACTGTCAAAATGTTTCATTATGAATAATAAATCACTTACACATGCAGCTCTCTGTAAACTGCATTCTGTAGCTTTCTTTCCCAACCTGTAACAAAGCGCAAGTTATTCTGGTAGTTTGTTTTAAATTGCAGTTACTTGCATCGGTCAATATATGTATATGTTAGCTTATATTAAACATGAGTATTAGTGTTATCCTAGCGACCACCACATTCCAAAATAGCCTAGTCAATGAGTCAGCTGTTTGCGTGAACTGCCTTACCTGATGTTTTGAGAAAATCGCGCACGTCCTCTTTAAGAGATTCTAATTTTATGTCGGGTTGGTGCAAACACTCCTGAAAAAACATGAGCACAGATTAAAATATTTAACCACGTCAATTTACCTAACAAAACCCTTTACAGGAAGGCTGTCTACACCGGCTATTCCGGAGCGTAGTCAAAGGTCACAGCTGAAGGTAGGACAACATTATGTGTTGCACAAGTTATTCCTCTCTGCACAGCCAGCTACTTACATTGGCGTGTCTCTCAATTTGAGAGTGTAGATTAGTTCCTTTCAGTCGCTGGACAATCTGAGCAATTGTCAACGATAACTCGGTTCCCTCATCCATCATTATCGGCATTCGTTTTGCTTAACTACAAAGACAATTCCTTTTTTAATACACCAAGCATCCGGTGAAAAACAGCCTCTGCGGCGGTTACTTAGCAACTAAAGTCGGGGCTAAAAGGAGAGGAAACATTACTAGCAACATCCGTTCCTAGTTCAACGTGCCATATGTTCAGCGCTTTCTTCTGTTTAACAGAACTTCAAGCAAAAATATCAAATATGTTTATTTCAAAAGAAAGTTTGAATTAATAGGCAAACGTTGGTACCACATGTTTTCTCAGATAACACAACAGCTATTTGGCATAAAACATGTGTGTTTCTCTTTAGGTATCTGTCATCTGCTCGGACATTAAAATTAACTGAACCGTTTATAATGCATACATCTGTCATATTCTGTAGAGTAAATCGGGTATGCAATTCATATTATACCAGATAGCAACAGTTTATTGAATAAATGTAGCTTTTGTCCTTGCTTACATTAAGTCTGCAGCCTTCAACAATCTCCACTTGTCCTCCACTTCTAGGGTGACATCACAACTGTTCACTGCACGGAGTCCTGATTGGAACCTTTGATAAAGTTCTAGATAGATAAAAGCAATAAGGCTATCTAAAACGGTGTTGAGGTTTATCAGCCTATCAAGAGAAATTAAACCAAAAAGAACCAATGACGAAAACACAAATAGGTTACATATTACAATTACAAGTAGCCTTTTAATAGTTTTAAAGTACAGAACGTATTGAATTATTTTTAGGCTATATTTAAAAGAAAATGTGTTAGTGGTTTTCCATCACATCCTCCCATCAAAGTCACCTCTACCCTCGATTAACCTATAGGGGAGGTTCGGAGAACACACAGCTATGGAGACAAGTTGTTGCCCTTCACAAGCCAGGAAATTGGAACAATATTTTGTTACTGGTAATGATAGGGGAGCACAATTTTGCCCCCAGACACATAAGGAAGAGGACTCAAAACGCACGAAAATGATTGTAAGATGGTAGTTGGAGAATTGCAGAGGGCTCACAGAATATCTGAATAGAAGAAGCCTAGATGCCAGCAAGATTCGCAAGGATTTCCATAAGAAGTAGGTCTAGAGTGTTGCCATAAAATAAAAAATAAACTGATTACATGGAGTTTGGGATAAATAATGGATGGTGCTGCAGAACATATTCCCCACCGTTAAGTATCTTGTTGGATTTGTGATGTATAGCGCTGCCCTTCCCATGTCCAGGAAATAATCATGTTTGAATTTGTGGACTTTGTGAACACATTGAAGTGGCAGGAGATTATAAATCGAATTCTGTCTTCCGGTGTTAGTATTTGATCATGACTTATTCCATCGATAATTCAAATGTATGGTAAGTATGCAGTTTACTTAGGCTGCCGGAAACTGTGACACATAGCTTTTTATGATAAAAGAAACATTTTATAACGATTTTGGTAAAAAAAAAAAATATATTAAAACAAAGTATATTTATTTATTTGTTAAAAAAATACGTTTTTGTCTCAAAATGGGGAGCAGGAAAAGAAAATCTAACATTGGATAAACAACTGTAAAAAAAAAGTGAATGTGTTCTGTTAATTCAGCATATCACAAGGAGGACACTGTGCGTGTTTTCCCTCTTCACCTCTCATGGTTGTGGTTGTACTAATATGGATGGGAACTATTAAAAGAAGAAGCCGAGAAAAACAAGGACTTGAAACATTGTTTAATTGGAGCGTTCTTTCTTAGTTGTTGTTCTAATTCATTGCTTGCCACATCTTGGACTTAATTTTGCCAATGCTATGGGATTAGCAAAAACAAAGTGATATTCACTGGCACTTTCCCAAAGTTGTCACAAGCCTCTCTGCTGTGCTGTGAAGACAGATGGGTTATTCTCAAAACAGTTTCAGAATATAGGCTACAAGATGTTCCAGGGGTATATCTAACATGCCCTTTTTAAGGGGTGGACTTATGTTCGAATGTATATATTATTTGCGTCAATTGGTCTTCGAATCAGTGTTACTACTTATTTAATAAAAGCATTTAATGAAACAGATGTGGCTGTCCCTGAATAGTGCTGGCTGCGTGCAAAAGATTCGAAAGGCGGGCTCCCCTCAAGAATGCCACCCATGCGCAACTGTTTTATTTCTTATAACGGCAAGCGTCGAACTGGGGAGCGCCCAAAAAATCTGCGCGCACCTTAATAACAGCTAGAATATTTCGAGGCAATGGGGCACACAACGTAGTCTAGACAATTTTTTTTTTTAATTGTTCGATTTTTGAATATAGTGACAGTATTCAGTGACACACCTTGTAAGTGATAGCATTTGAAACATAGTTTCAGCCAAATGAAAATGACAGGAAAAGAATCATCTCATGAAGAAAATCGATGTTCCAACTTGTCTAATATTGTAAAGATTTAAGGGCTATGATGCTCTCTCTGAATGGTAGATCATTTTAATTTGTTTCCATTGTCAAAAGAAAAATATAAAATGGAGACATTTACATTGCACGACATGCTCATAAACTCAACCAATCTATACAAGATTTTATGCGATATTGGAATCAAGAATCTTTCTGAATGTGATTCCAAGGAACAACCACCGGAGCCGAAGGGTAAGCCACCTTCCAATTAAATTGTATCTTATAGATATGGTCAGGGTTCATAATTATCCTATAGTCGGTCTATTCTAAAAGAAAATAAACAGCCAACCTATACATGTATGGATTATGTCGAAATCATGTTTGAATAAAACTAATTGGCAAAAAAAAAAAAAAGAACTTTTTGGAGTGTTGGCATGCTTTTTGTCTCAAGTAATATAGGATAGGATACTCAACCTTCCTTAAGCCTAATTGTAATATGCTCTGAGGCCCCTTTGGACAACCCCAGGCCGGGGCCAATGCAATATGCGTGGTTCAGGGCATTCATGCTTGCAGCTCTTTCGCTTGGATAGAGTGCAGAAATACTGCAGATCCTGGCATGCTAATGAAGACAGGGCTGACTCAGACTGCCTGTCATCTTGCATCCCTCAAGTTCTGCCTAAATAGGCTACCTGAGAGCAAGATTATCACCTGTTTCAATTTATGGTCAGCAGCATGCAGGTTTCAGAGCATTTTATTTAGATAGATATATAGAGGCTCCTAAATAAATCAATGCTTGAACATTTGTGGAATGAACTGAAGTGTGATTAAGGCACTAAATGTGCACACTAATTTATGTAACTTCCCTTGAGGCACGTATCCAAGCAGAAATAATTCCAACTATTTGTAGCTTTTGCGGAAGAAGTGTTAACCTTAATATGACCCCGCATCAGATGTCAAGCAATAGGAGAGGACAACATTAACTAACCAAGAGACACTTGGCCAATGGCCAGAGCTCCCAAAAGCAAAAAAGCAGTACAAACAGCGAACATCTCAAGAGTTAGCTCTATTCAATATCAAAATTATTCTGTGCCTTTCACATTGGGGTGAGTTTATGACGTGGCAATGAACCTGCTCCCTGACGTGACTGACCAGTGGCGGAACTCGTCTCTTCTCTCGACCAGACATTAACCAGACGGTGCGCATCGCCCTGTACGGCCTCATCTTCCTCCTCAGCGTGCTGGGCAACAGCCTCATCATCGCCGTGCTGGTCAGGAACCGGCGCATGCGCACCGTCACCAACCTGTTCCTGCTGTCGCTGGCCGCCAGTGACCTGATGCTCTGCCTGTTCTGCATGCCCTTCACCCTCATCCCCAACCTCATGAGGGACTTTGTCTTCGGCAGCGGCATGTGCAAGCTGGCCATGTACTTTATGGGTGAGTGGAGGGAGGACACGGCTTTGTATTGATTAAGTGTCTCTGGACAGATAACTAGGGGCATAACCCTGCCATAGGTTTGACAAGGCCCCAAAACACATTAAAAAAAGACAAGAAATGCCTTAGGACTAAGTTTTTTTTTTATAGATCATAAAAATCCACTAACAGGTCATGAGTGTTCTAGGATATAGTTTATGGCTCTGCCAATGTTATGGTTTTTACTCTATTGTTCCAATTCAAACAGTTCCATCCGGTGAAAGTTAAACGTTGGACCATTAGATTTGTGTGCGCACATGTGTTTGTGAACGTGTGTGTGTGTGTATGTATTTGTGTAATGTATCTGCCTTGTAATCTGGCTAAACAGGGATGGTTATGTCAGCATGGATGATTACCCCATTTGTCTGTGTGGGCTAACCTGTTTACGTGTTGTCTGTCAGGACTGTGTTTTGCGATATTGTTGGAGTATTTATAGGTCCCCCTGTTATTACTACCATCTACGATTGTTAACATCCACTGGTAACAAATGGCATTGGTGATGATTCCAAAGTGCTGAGTCTTAACTTTGCATCTAAACAGCCATAAAGTACAATAGACATGCCGTTAAGTTGCCAGCCTCTTTAAGTCTTGCAATAGACACAGGGGCACGCAGTTAAGAGGGGAGCTTAAAATGTGCTATACAACAGCCTTCACACAGAAATTGATGGTGACACAGACCTACAGGGAGACCTAACGTCACTTACATGACCTAATGTTTTAGCCATCTAATCTTCACAATACAGTTCCAGCTGTGCACTCAGTCACACCTTGACACACATCTAGTGGACGTGTACATTTCACAGGGCACGGAACCTGCTGTAAATATCTAAGAATAGATGTAAAAATGTAAAGATTCAGCACAGCACCACATTGACGTTCAACACGTGGTGCGAAGACCGCTGTGGCTCGGAGGTCATTAACCCCCCCCCCCCCCCCCCTCCCCGCCTATCCTCTCCGACCGGTCTGACCTCTCCCCCCCCCCCCCCCCCCCCAGGCATCTCCGTCAGCGTGTCCACCTTCAACCTGGTGGCCATCTCGCTGGAGCGCTACAGCGCCATCTGCAACCCGCTGACGTCGCGCACGTGGCAGACCAAGTCGCACGCCGCCAAGGTCATCTCGTCCACCTGGGTGGTGTCCTTTGTGCTCATGCTGCCCTATCCCATCTCCAGCACCCTGGTGCCCTTCACCCGCCTCGACAACAGCACGGGCAACATGTGTCGCCTGGTGTGGCCCAGCGACATCATCCAGCAGTCCTGGTGAGGGTGGTGGTGGTGGTGAGGGTGGTGAGGGTGGTGGTGGTTCCCACTGATACGCTCTGTTTCCCACAGATTATATCCAAGAGGATTCACTGTTAGGGAGACATTTCGAAATCTATCCCAAATCACTTATAATGACAAATAAACCTTTTGCTTTAAACACGATGACTACCCTGGACTCATGGCTGGGTGCTGTTGGCCTGTTCTCTCCAGGTACGTGTCCCTGCTGCTGCTCCTCTTCCTGGTGCCTGGGATCGTGATGATGACGGCCTATGGCCTCATCTCCAAGGAACTCTACAGGGGCATCAAGTTTGAGGAGACCAACAGGAAATCCATCAGAGGTAGCACTTCCCTCTAGTCTTTTCAAAAAGGTTTACAATATGAAACATCATTTTTTTTAGTTTAACAAACAAAGAACATTAAATTACCCAATGGATTTATTTTGCCCGTAACTTTACTAAGCAATGGGACGGTCATGGTTTAAAGATAGGCTAACGAAATCCCGCTGTATTAACGCTGTCTGTAAAAACTCATGCTGGACCTAACGTTGCCTCGCGGTCTGCTCTCCAACAGAGAGACAGAGCAGCTTGGGCAGCATCAAACGTGGGGACAGCGACAGCGACGGCTGCTACCTGCAGCACAGCAAGAAGAGGGGAGCAGCCCTGGGCGGCCCCGGCGGTCACCCGGGCGGCGGCGGCGCGGGCAGCACCAAGTCCAAGCTGAGCCGCGTCTGCAGCAACAGCTCGGCGGCCAACCTGGTGGCCAAGAAGCGCGTGATCCGCATGCTGCTGGTCATCGTCTCCCTCTTCTTCCTCTGCTGGACGCCCGTGTTCGCCGTCAACGCCTGGCAGGCCTTCGACCGGCGCTCGGCCTACCGCCTGACGGGGGCGCCCATCTCCTTCATCCACCTGCTGTCCTACACCTCGGCCTGCGTCAACCCCATCATCTACTGCTTCATGAACAAGCGCTTCCGCCAGGGGGTCCTGTCCACGTTCGCCTGCGGCAGCTGTGCCCCGGGTGGGGGGGGGCCCGGGAAGGGGGGAGGCAGTGGGATGGGGAGGAGTCGCATGGCAGCCAGCGGGGTGACACAAAGCAGACAGAGGAACGGCCACACGCCCCTGAGTGGTGGGAGCTCTCGCTTCACGTCGGTGTTGTAGAGGTCCGGTCTCGACATGCTGCTCGCTCTCAAACGCCGTGCCAGGACTCGCTTTGGGGGTCTCTGATGAATTTGAAACATTTACCGATTAGGGCAGAGTAGTGATAGTCTCCCTGAAATTACTAATTAGCTGGGCATTGCAACTTCATTTCCCTACCCATTATTATTCCTTTTTTTAAAGCATACATTTATATTGTAATTAAAGTGATTTCGATTTTGTTGTCTCGGTATCCCAGCACCGGTTGGCTGGTTCATGTAGATATCAGTGACCCTCAAACCTATATCTGCAAGCTTTTAGTTTGGGTCTGCATATAGTTTTCTGTGACTTTTATCTCCAAGCAAAGAAAAAAAGAGAGACTGAAGCACCCGAAAAGCTACATGACGTCAATTGTTTTTAAAGCCGGCACCAACACAACCTTGTGTGAATTTCAGCGAGGGGAAAAGAGGGACAACGGTGTGCTCAACGCTCTCTGATTCCATACGGCTCTCAAAGCCTTTTATATGACTACTTTATGGCCATATATGCTGCTTTGGCTTGGAGGGTGAAAGACATGGGGACAATGGTTTATGTCTGCCCAGTAATGGTGTTGTACGTGCAGGGCTTTCTGTGCTCCCCCTTTCCCGCCCCACAGAGCGACTCCCAGTCTCCCTTTACACAATTCCTCGGCACAGTCCACAGGTTGGCTGCGTGACTCTTTGACAATGTCCAGACGATCCCCAGGAAAATGCCCTTGCAGCGCCTGCGCAACCCCCCCCCCCCCCCCCCCCCGTAAGATCTCCAGCCAGACCCGCTGAGGGACTGCTGTTTGTAGGCCAAGCGGAGCACCTGTAGATGCACTTCCTAGCCCTTTTGGTTACACGTTCGTGTCAAAACGTCCAAGCTCTCACTGCTGCCAATGATTACACTGTGCTTGTCGAGTTCATTTATAACCCCATAGAGAAAGAACATTGTGTTATGGATGACACCCTATACTTCTGTGGCTTCCTTTTACAGGCACTAGCAGCAAAATATTTCCCAAATGCATCTTCGTTTAACGTGTCCGCCTGCAATCGTTTGCGCCGCCGGACCCATATTTAGTAGCTGTGTGTTCCCGGATCGGCTGTCTATGCACAAACAGTTGTGTCATTGCCCTTGACCTCGTCCGTGTGTGTGTTTTTTTTGGGTCGTTGTACCGTTGAGGACTATGGGTAACACGGCGGCCTTATCAGGGTGTGTGACTTTCCACACCTGTGCCCTCTGCTTCAAAGACGGACTTCCTGGCAGAACCTGTGAATCTCACCCGGTGTCCGATGACTCGGATTGTAAAATACTGCAGCTCGAATGTAGCAATGTGTCGTTCTCCCATGTGGTTTCGCTTGCCCGTCGTAGCTGTCTCCGTCTGTGGTGAATTGTTATCTGTACATGTATGGAATACATAAACTGAAATAGATCAGTCATATTAAAACGTATACAGTGTTACTGCATGTGAATACTCTAGTCTGTGAGACCACAAATGGTACGCGATTAGCAGGGTGCAGTACTCCAATGGAGGTAGATGCTGCCTTTGCAAATGATTCAGGGCCTAATTTGCCCACGGCGCACGTTCACCCTTGTGAGGAGGGCAGTTTGGTCTCAAACTGTCATGACCTTAGTATATCACAGTTTCACAATGGGCTTCTGACAGTCCAAAACCCTGGTGGCTCACCAGGTAGGGCACACCACAAAGACCAGTCCTTGACGCAGCGACCCGGGTTCGATTTCGGCCCGGGCCCTTTGCTGCATGTCCTCCCCTCTATCTCTCTCTCTCCCAACTTTCCTGTCTGCCTACTGTCCTGTCATTAAAGCATAAAGGCCTTCAAAAAATATCTTTAAAAAAAATGTAAAAAAAACTGCACACAGGTCTACATATGTAATCCCTCTTGGCTTACAGTCCCAGTCTCCGTTCAGAAGGGCAGTTTTCCCGAGTGAAATGGCGTCCTCTACTAACAGACCGGATTAGTTCAGGCTTTTACCCACATGATGGGATGTGTATACATGCCCAAGTCCAGACACATCACAAACGTCTGCTTGTCCAAATAAAGACCTGTCCTTGTGTGCTGGCTGTTCAACCGCTCCTATAAAGACCTTTGGCAGTGTCAATTAGAGCTTTTAACAGCTTTAATAGAGGATCAGAAAGGACAGAGGGGATTATTTCAGCTAGACAGATAAAGGGACTCGACTGAGAATATTCCCAAAGGATAACAGCTCCATTTGAGCTTGGCAGATCCACTTAGCTGCTGGACAGATGCTGGGATTTGAACTTGCTCAACGTGACATTTGAAAAACTTGAATGGGACTTTTTTATAGGCTAGGTGCCAAGTAGATGTTTCATTTTAAGTGCAAGCACAAAGCACTCAACACATTCGATATCAAACTGATCAAAGTAAACATAGGCTAGGTGCGCTGCACTACAGCACAACAGTTGATCTCACCACCCTTTCTCTACCTGGCAAATAATTCAACAAATGACAACGAACGATTTTACATCACTTTTTTTTTTATTTCTTGATTTTTTATGCCAATATTGCAGGTTTTTTCTTGTTTTTTTTCCTTTAATGACATACGGAATTGAGCATGAACTGGAACTGCAATATGTACAAAAAACAAACAAACTATCATATGTTATCAAAAACCGTCCCACTTGCTTCACGTTATTGCTAAATGTTACAAACTGCACAGGTTTCTACCATCAGCAACCCTTTGAGCACTGAGTACACTAACACAATGACACCTCTGCTTACCATGACTAGAATAATACACTGAAAGATTTTGAGAGTGAAAGGTTGAGCAAAAAAGGACAGAATAGGAGAGAGAGCAAAGGGCAAAGGAAAGGAGGGAGGGTGAGCTGACGGGAGCTGGGGGTTCGGACAAAGAAGGGCGAGTTAGAAATGTCCAAACACACACACATGGAAAAGATGGAGGAGAAATCGAAGAAAGTAAAAAATGAAGGTGTGCGATAGAAAGAAAGAAGGGTTGGCCCTCCGTTGTGCAGACAGCCGAGAGTCTGAAGGAGAAGTAGGGCTGAGTGCGACGGAGGAGGCTACACACACACACACACACACACACACACACACACACACACACACACACACACACACCCACACCTTTTCACTTATTTAAAGCTGCCTCTCCCTCCATCCTGTTTGTTTAGCAGTGCATGAAAAGTCTACGTTATAAAAAGACATTTGGCATATTAGAAGCAACATACATTGTTCAGAGCTCATAAAAAAAAACAAAGCTGCTTTCGGAAGAGTAAAACAAATATTATGACCACAATGACCAAAAGAAGAGAGGGGGGAAAAAACAGTTGCTGCAACTATTTTGCAAAAAAGTTTGAGATAGCATTTCACGCGGTGAGTTCTGCTGCCATGTTAATCCAGATCAGACTTAAGAAGAAGGCATGTAACAGTGTTGTCCCCTTTCATGGCGTTCAACCTTCCTCCCTATTCTGACTCGTTTACCAGAAACCATCACGTTCCCACAAGTGGTAAACAATCTAACCAGCCAAGATTGTCAAAGGGATCTGCTTAGAAGTACACATTGCTGCTGCTGCTGCCCCCCCCCCCCCCCCCCCCCCCCCCCCCCACCCCCACCCCCGCCCCGCCCCTTTCCAGACTGAAGCAGACTTTGGAGATGATGTACCAGAGGGAAGGTTGAATATGCAACTCGACGAGTAAACCAAACAGGATCCAGAGGTCGGGGGACGCAGTGGCAGGAGACGCAGGCCCCCAACAAGAGAAGCATTTCCAACTCAGACGGAGATACCACGAGAGCTCACACCCCCCCCTCCCCCCATGCCCCCCTAGAGACTTCATCTGACATCAGCAGACATGGAGCTAACCGGGAAAGATTTGGTGACCACCTTCTAGACACGCAGCACAGAATAAAGGGTTGAGAAAGGCCAAATGCTTTTTCTTTGTGGATAAAATCTCCATGTCAGTAAAAAAAAAAAAAAGAGAAAGAGAGAAGCTCATCTGGTTTTTGATGCTACAACAAAATACAGCACCTGTGTTGCTTGAGCAGAACCATATCTGTGGAGACAGCAAGTGCCTATTGTAAAATTCCCACCCAGGGACTTCAAACTAGGCAGCATGGGCTATAAATGCACTTATTTCTTTGACATAGAATAAGACATGGAGAAGCTTTGTACCAATAATTTAAAATAATCAATATTACATCATATAACGTTAACATAAATGGTTGACAATTGGGTAAAGAGTAGGGAAAGGGTGGGGGAGGACATTTAACTTTTTATTATAACTTATATAACTTTTTGTTATTTCACTGTTCACTGGGGTACGCGACAGAGGCTATTCCACTTCATTATGCAGACATTCAAGTTGAAGAGTCAGCGTTCTTTTCCTAGAGACGTATACAGTTCTACTGTAATACTAAGATTAGAGTATTGCCTTTAATGTTGAATCACCCACATTTGGGAGCGTATCACTTGCTCGGATTTGGATCCAATCGGAAGACAGTGCAGGAGGACCCCGGGAATTTTTAGTCCACCGTGAAAAGAGCATTGATTGTTCCGAACATGAACGGGAGGAGCACACTTTGAAATGGGCCGAGTCTGACTCGGGATTCCATTAGAGCAGGGGGGGGGGGGGTGCGCAACAGAACGGGCGCACGCACACGCTGGCTGGTGAACTAGTGGTCAGGCAGACAAAAACAGTGACACACAACATGACCTGTACAATATTGCTGTATGTTTCGCACACGTCAACAATACACACAATACACACACCTAACATAGCCCCACGGGGAGGGACCATGGCCATTACACACAGACAGTCAGTTATCCATGTACATACAGGCTTGCGTTTTTTTCTATTTTTTTTCTTCTTCTTCTTCTTCTTGTAAGTGACAACCACAGGACATTGAAAAGGCTTAAGAGGCCTCTAAGAGCTTACAGTGCTCGTCGGACGACGTTCCCGCAGCATGGGGGACAGGGGGGGGGGGGGGTGGGTGGGTGGGGGGACGGGACGACACACAGGTACAACAGGGTTGTTATTGTACGCAAAACAGTGGCACGAGGCTGGCATTGAGTCCAGTGGGAGGAGAGCTGCTGCGGAGCGTGGGCAGCCTCTGCGATGGCGATGCCTCAGACACGGTGTTCCAAGCCAAGTGAACCGGATGAGGTGCCGGGTGAATCGTCGGGGTGCTCTTGACATTTTAAGGCCACATTGAAATTGGAAGTGTCCGGTCTTGAGCGCGTCGAAGAGTCTTCTTTAATTGTTTGGGACGGCGATGGAAGGTGGACGCCACCAGAAGTACGGTAACACACTGGAAGACAACAAGGCTTACTCGGCCAGTATACCCACAGCTTTCAGTACGTCAGTCGATCCTTTAGTGGTGACCGGTACAGCAACATGATAGCAATATCGGATATGTGACATGATTCCACGGACTGAGTGCACGGTAATATTGTACAGTACTAAGGCTATTATTTTAGGTCAAGGACTACACTCAGTTTTAAAAGGACATTTTTAAAAGACAAACTGACCATCTTTGTAACGTTTGTCAGCGGGAGTCTGTTTGTTTTCGTGATTTCGGCAGACATTGCTTTGACTCCATATGAGATGTACAGACGTAGAGTACTTTCCAAAGGGAAATGTTGCGCACATAGAGTATTGCAGGCAAGGCAGAGGCGTTGCTTAAAGCTTTTCTTTTTAAAGACTTCATAAAAACCAATGATACAAAAGAGGCCCTCTGAGGTTAATTCCCCAACAGAAAAGAACAAACTTTCGTTTACGTAGACTTATTTCCCAAAAAATAAAAAAATAAATCCCCAAACAGAAAAGGCAAAGTATCAAAAATGAAGTGTTTCCATCCAAAGACCGAAAAAGCTGGCATTTGTCGAAGAAAGGAGTATGGTTGCTATAATACACAAGCCAGTCGGGGATCTAGACCTTGAGAGAGAAAAAAAAAAAAAAAAAAAAAGAAGAAAGCCCACGCTCAGAGGAGGAATAGGAACTATTTGGTAACAAAAGTGTACTATATGTTTAATACAAAAAAGGTATGGAGAAAAATGTACCTTTACTAAAGCTTATACAAGATCCTTGGTCCATAAAACCTACGCTATCGTCGCCATCGTTTTATGTGTCTCTCAGCATCCTCATGGCTTCCTCCAACAACGATACATCCAGCCCCTCTACAGAAACAGACACAATCTAACGCAGGAGAACGACAACATAAAAAAACAACTGAAAGAAAAATCAACTGAGAGGGGGGGGGGGGGGCGCACAAAATATACTTTTTCTTTAAACACAATTTTATACAAATGGCGGATGTATCATTGTTGTGGTGGCCATTCTCCCAGCCGTCTAAGATGCTGGGGGTCTGAGCCAGAGGCGGCTCCTTATTCCGCGTGGCCAGCACCACAACTGGACGCGCAAAGTCCCTTAAGAGGCCGCCAGAGGCCCGCGACGAGGAGCACAGTTTCTCTTCTTAGCGCGGCGAGAAAACCCTTTCGACGTCCATTCTCCTGCCACAGTCCTCGGCTTCAGCTCCTCCATCCCCACCCCTCCGTCTTTTTCCAATCCAAAAAATGTATACGCAGCGATTTAGAGAGAGTCCAGTTTCCCATTGTCTCGTACCACGTGGTACGTTTGCTCTCAAGGCATATCATGTGTGGCTGTTGTGTGTGTGAGTGTGTGCGCGCGCGTGCGTGCGTGTGTGTGTGTGTGTGTGGGTGCGTCTGCGTGTGTGTGTGTCCTCGTTAGGACACCACGGCGGCGGTGGCGGAGGAGGAGGACGTGACCCCCGCGGTGCTGGAGGTGCCGTTGCCGCCGTAGCCCCCCCCACTGGCCTCGCTGCCCGCCGTGCTGTTGCTGGTGAGCAGGCTGGCGTTGCCGGCGCGGAGGATGGCCCCCGCCGCGTTGCAGTGCGGCCGCGGGCCCGGCTCCGGCGTGTAGGTGAAGGTCAGCGTGGTGGAGTAGATGATGCCGTCGTTCCTCACCAGCGTGACGGGCACCTGCACGGGCTGCCGCACCCAGCGCCAGCCCTCGCGGAAGGCGGAGATGTCGGGCACCACGCAGAGCATGCTCTCCCCGCACCTGGGAGAGGGAGGACCAAAGAGACAGGCTCTCGACAGGATCTCATTGTAGGTCAGAGGGGCAGGCAAACGCATCGGCGCGTCCGACTGGGAGTGACTTATCAAACAACCGAGGCAAGACTAGGAGGAAGGCCGGCAGCGTATTTCCACTTGAGTGGGAGCTTGATGTGCTTTGGAGTTTTGAGGGGAATAGGCAGTAGTCTACCAAGCCAGAGGGCTCTAGCAGTTCGCTTCAAACGTTTTTCTAAATAGCTACGGAAGTAAGTCAGATTATTAAGGCCTATTTAAGCTGCATGTACCACTTCAATGAAATCAAAGGTGACACCTGCCCCTTTTCAGACGCGATTCAGAACCTGCCGCCACGTTGGACGACCCTACCGTTCATCCATTGGGAACTCCCCAGTCGACAGCCTCCTTTGTCTAACCTGACGCGGGTGGCACGGATAAAGACAGGACTAATTGATCTATTAAGCTGGGAGGGGGGGGGGGGTACCTTTCTCGGTAATCATCAAAAGGTGCGACGGTAGGCCAGCCACAAAATAAATCAATTCCTGTTTGGCTTCAACCCCATTAGCCAGAAAGCCGCTTTGATTTTGCGAGTGGAAAAGGGTTGCGTCAGACGCCTTGAAAAAAAAAAACCGGGGGGGCTTGTTAAAAACGGCTAAGTGGCGAGAGAGAGGGACCCACAGCTGGGGGAGAGAGCTCCCGCGCCATGAAAGGAGCGCGTGCACGTTTCAATCCCGACAGTCACAGCGACGTTTTGTTTTGTCTTCGACGTTCGCACGCGGTTGACGCACATCTTTGGGGACGAAACGCTCGGACGGACGCGACGCGGTTTCCTGTCGTAACCCCGCGCGCCGAGCGGTTGGCGTCGGCGAGGGCTGAAGGGTACCTGTACATGGTCTCAGCCTCCACGTCTCCGAACCAGACCCGCAGATGTGGGGTGAAGTTCTGGCCCGTCAGCTCCAGCATGGCCACGTCGCCGCCACCGTTTAGCTACACAAACGACAGCAAACACACGCCACCGGTTCGGCTGAGACTCCAGTTTTAACGTCAGGAACTGTGTGCCCCTGGGTAGGTTCATAACACTCTGTGTGTGTGTGTGTGTGTGTGTGTGTGGACCTCACCTGTAAGCTCTCGACCACAGGCACAGGGGTGACAGGCGAGTGCACGGGGCCCATGCCCTCGTAGAAGGTGTATTCAGCCTTGTCCGTGCTGATGATTGTCCAGGAGGCGCCGTCGTTGATCATCTCCTTGTTTGGTTCCTTTGGGCATGGAGTGGCCTAGGAGGGTGGACGGACACACACACACACACACACACACACACACACACACACACACACACACGTTAACTAACGGCACAAGGTGAAGACCGTTCAGAGGATCGCGTTAACTGACGGCGCCGTGCAATGCGGGGCTCTGCATAGGGAGCGCTCCGGGGAGCGGCTGTGTGTGGTCTCCAGCCGGCTCACTTGAAACTGGATGATCCTCTCTTGGGAAAGGCACAGGTACATGCGCTCCGTGTCCTTCAGGTAGAAGGCACACTTGTGGAGCTGGGAGACGGGGTCGTCGGCGTCCAGCAGGGCCGTCTGCTTGTCCACCTTACGGATGATCTGGGGGGGGGGGGTGGGTGAATAACAGGGGGGGGGGGGGGGGGAGACGGGAACGATTAAATCCTAAAACGACTAATCCTCCAAGGTTTTTTTTTACCAACGCGTCCTGGCGTCGGAGCAGCGGGAAGGGGTTCGTCGAGGGTGGGGGAGACAAGGGGGAGAGGACGGGAGGGAGGCGGGGCGGGGTCTCACCAGTCGAGGCAGGGCCATGCCCGTGACCGAGCACACCAGTTTGACCGTCTGGCCGTAGTGGATGTAGCCGTCTCTCACAGTGAACTCCTCCCCCTCGGACTCCTCGTCATCCACTGGGGGAAAGACACACCAATCAGGAAAGGGAACAAGAAACACACACACAGACACGCACGCACAGCACGCACGCACGCACACAAATCAGGACATCTGATTGATTTCTGGTTATCTCGGGGGAGATGTGTCTATCTTTCCAGACCGAGAGTAGCTGAAATTTCATGTGTGCGCTTGATGGCATTTCAACTTAAATATCGAGGGTTGCCCGACACAACAATCGTCAAAACGCTTGCGCAACTATCGGCAAAAGACGCTGAATTGTCCCGTCGTGGACACACTCACACAGGTGGATGTAGAAGGCCCCCCACTGCTGGGAGCTGGCGTGGAAGTTGCCGCCCTCCACGTGCAGGTAGCGCGTGCTGACCGTCTGCGAGCGCAATCGGTTGAAGAGCGCCACCTTGGTCCCCGAGGCGATACATACTGCTTCGACACAAACACAGACACAGGCGCACACACACACATGTTACACAGCTGAGTGAGCACACGGCGGCGTGTTGACCGTGTGATAGGAGGTCAGAAAATAGCCCGCAAGGCAAACACGACGCGGCGACGCTGTCGCCGGGGGGGGGGGGGGGGGGGGGGGGCTATCTGGGCCGCAGGTGTCGCGCCGCCCGCCACCCTCATGCCTCTGTAGTCACGGACCGGCCGGGCGTTGACCAACACTGCCCCCTAGGGACGGTTCTGGTGGAGGACGTCTAGCGGACTCGAAAGGAATCGTCCGAAGGATTTCAGTAAAGCACTGCGTAATTTAAACTGCAGATGTGTCTTTATCAAAAATCGCGTTCCCCGACTAAGACTGGGGGCGGATAAGTACTTTATGTACCTGCTTCCAGACCCCCCCCCACCCCCCTCCAAAAAAAACAGAACAGAGCTACAGAGTGTGTGTTGTGTCTCGTTGGACTTAAAGAGCTCCTAAAAGCCTGTTTCTGGCCCTGGCCCTGTGTGCGTAGCGAGGAGCCGAGGGTGCTGAGGTGACTCACGGTCGGCGTTCTTCAGGGACTGCTTCTTCTTGGAGGGCTTGGAGATGACCTTGATCCTCTTGCTGAGGAAGACGCCGATGTCGGCGCTGTTGCCGTAGAACATCTTGACGGACAGCATGAAGTGCTTTCTCTTGTCGGAGTCGGATATGTACAAGGTTTTGGCTGTGCAATAGTTCTGGGGCGGGGGGTAGATTCTCGGGTTATAAATGATATATTCAACTCAATGCTCCCAGACCACAAGTAGGTGCAGGATTCTGCTTTAGTAGGAGGGTTGAAAAAGAGCAGTGTGTGTGTGTGTGTATTACCTTTCCCTCCAGGTTGAGCTGCTGCATCTCCTGGTCACTGTTGCCGATGCCGATGAAGGCACAGGGCTGGGACTCCTGCTCCGAGCAGCCGTCCCGCTCCATCTGCTCCTTCTTTTTCTTCCAGCCGCTGCCCATCAGGTACACACACGGAGGGGGACAGAAGAACCTGCCCGCGCACACACACGCAGACACACACACACACACACACACACACACACACACACACACACACACACACACACACACACACACACACACACACACACACACACACACACACACACACAGTCAGGGTCATGGGCACCAGGGATGCTTTTCCTTTGAACAGACACCATCGAACCATAAGTCTAACGTGAGACTGCGCGATGCCTTTTCCACCAGTAGATGGCAGGAGTGCCTCACCACTGGTGTGTGTGTGTGTGTGTGTGTGTGTGAAGCGGCAGGCAGACAGTCGGAGCAGACCAAGCTCCACTCCTATTCTCTCCAACTTCGTCTAATCGTTGTGACCATGAAAACACCCAAACCAGGCCGTGGACGCCCACGCGCCTCGCCTTGGATTCCTCTCGGAGAGATCTGTGACCGCCACCCCCCAGCGTAGACAGAACGAACGCTCTCCACTCCGACCCAGCTGGAAAGTGAAATGAAAGCGTTGCCGCCCACACGAAACCAGGTCCTTGCTGCATTAGCACATGTCAGAGGAGACCTCATGTTTACCGTGTGTGTGTGTGTGTGTGTGTGTGTGTGTGTCAAGGGAAAGTGACATGTCATAACATCTGTCTGTCTGTCTGTCTGTCTGTCTGTCTGTCTGTCTGTCTGTCTGTCTGTCTGTCTGTCTGTCTGTCTGTCTGTCTGTCTGTCTGTCTGTCTGTCTGTCTGTCTGTCTGTCTGTCTGTCTGTCTGTCTGTCTGTCTGTCTGTTTCCCCCTCCTGTAAACAGAGGAACTGAGGGCGGGGAGATAAAGAGACGCAAGTCCCACACACACACTTTTACAACGCTCACTGCTGTCTGAGGAAGACAACAGGGCAAACACATGACACACACACACACACACACACACACACACACACACACACACACACACACACACACACACACACACACCACCTGTGTTTGCTGTCAACCAAAAAGATGTGCGCTTACAGGACCCCCTAAAGGAACACACATGGCGCGTTGGTCCAAACACACGTCAGCCTGTTTAGAATCAATATGGAACCCTCAAGTGTAGCGTGCCACTACCTCACTGTTCTTCCCATACACACATACAGCGTGTGTGTGTGTGTGTGTGTGGGGGGGGGCGTGCACTTTGCTGGCACCATTCAGCACAGTGACAGCACCCGTCGTTCATGAGCACGGGCCAGGAGCAGCGCCGCAGAGGAATGGCACTTCCTCCACGCTGCATCGGGTCACCGCTGACAACCAATGGCGTGCTGTCCCAGGTAGTCCCTCTCCTCCTGGCCTCGTCGCCGGACAGGACAGCCGGGGCAGGTCAGCTGTGGAAATTGGCTCCATCTCTCTCGGTCTTCATCCTTCTCTCTCCTCCCCCCCCCCCCCCCCCCCCCTCGCCCCCCTCGCCCCCCCCACCCCCCCCCCCCACCCCCCCGTTTGCTCCCATCCGCTGCCACCCTCCCTCACAACCCCACCGCGGCCCTCCCCGGTGTGCACGGCTTGTGGGAGTGCATATGAGAGGGAATGCTTTGACACGGCGGAGACAGGGCGGTTTACACCGAGTTTACCTTTTTTCATTGCCGTAGGATTTTTGGGCCACTTTTGCGTGCAGGATCAGGACAGTTTGGTCGCCTCGCTCCTTAAGGTAATTCCGCATCGCTTCTCTGTGGAGGGAGACAGAGAGAGAACAGAGAGAGAATTGAAACGAAAATGTACGCCATCGTTGAACCAAACAAAGAATCAAAAAACAACAACTGACGAACAAACCAAAAAATATAAGACAGAGAAGGAGAACGAAGAGGGGCACGCAGAGAGAGAGGAAGAGGGAAATACACGGACACAGGAAGGGATGAAGGGATGAAAAAAAAAGAGGAAGAGCTGGCAATGGCTCTCCGGTTAAGAGGGAGCCCAGAGAAGGGACCGCGCTGCCGGGAGGGGCAGCCGAGGGAGACTCAGGGGTTGCTCAACATCTGCTACATCAAGAGAGGACACAGAGAGCAGCAGCAACACACTACGGACGGTCACATTAGCCTGGGCTCGGGCTCTGTGTTTGGGGATGTGATGGTCACACACACACAATATCACTCCCTCACACACACACACACACAAAATCACTCCTACAACACACACACACACACACACACACACACACACAAAATCACTCCTACAACACACACACACACACACACAAAATCACTCCTACACACACACACACGATGCGGCTCAAAAGCAGAGCTCTCCCCCAGCTGGGACGAGTTGGGGGTAAGGGGGGGTTGAACCGTTAATGACCGGCTCAGAGGGACGGATCTGGGGGAAGGAGTGAGGGAGTGATGGATAAAATGAGAGAGAGAAAAAGATAGGGGAGAGAGAGAGAGAAAAAGTCACTGAGCTCACGACCAAAGAATTTCCATTTCATGTCAAAATGTTGCAAGGTCCGTGCTCCAATTACTTATGTCAACTAAGCAAAAACATTCTCAGAGCAGAAAGGAAAAGTGACTTCAATGTTTTGGGAATGTGAAGTCTTTATGCTCACCCAGCTATCGCATTAGCACACCCCGAGGTGGATAAATATGTCAGGCAGTCAAGGAGTTGCACTGAAGTCGCTGTGTGTGCGCTCAAATGTCTGTGCGCGCTGACAAGCAACGGTTGCGATACATAGGGGAGGGGGAGGGCAATTATCTGTCCACAGCCCCATGCAGACGCATACAATCGCGTGCATCTACGTACACACGCAGATGAGCGCACGCACACACACACACACACACACACACACACACACACACACACACACACACACTCTTTGCACAGATGTCAGCGACACCTGACACGCCGGGGTACTCCGAGGGCTCAAGGACACAAGAGAGGGCGGTGGATAGTTAGGGGGCAGGACACACACACACACACACACACACACACACACACACACACACACACACACACCACTCCCCTCTGCCACGCATAGCCGGCCGCACGCTCGGGTTAGACAAGCCTTTGTTATGGAAAGCAAGGGGCCCCCCGAGACACGAGAGGGTGGGAGGGAGAGATGGAGAGGGGGATAGAGAGAGAGAGAGAGAGTGTGTGGGCGGGAGAGAGGGATAGCCAAAGAGAGAGAGAGAGGGGGGAGGCAGAGTGAACACAACACAACCAAGGCCAAGTCCAGCACTCCACAGTCAAATTGAATTTACTCTAATGAGTACAAAATGGAGGGTAAACCTGCATTTCAGGGCGACTATTATCATCCAATTGATGCTCATTCGGCATGCGGTCAGAGTGACTCACACGCGTTAAGCATTACACACGCAAATGCATTAAGTATGCACGCGAACAGAGGCACACACTCACATGCTGACCCCCAGGCACACCCTTGGGGCCCACATCTCCGACTGATGACAGTGGGGAGCACACTCCAAACAGGATGATGTCACGCTTGGGGCGCGTGTCATAGGACACCTCTGATACTGCCAGTGACCCGTCCGGGTGACATCACCGATAAGAGGGAGCAGGGGGGGGAGCCGAACGGAGGTCACGGCTGCGTCACAGACACTTCCAGCTCTCTAAGTTACTTACAATGGAAGTCTCTGTTGGGCCAACAAACACCAAGAGTGAAGCCAACCAATAAGTCAGGAATAACGACCACACTAAAGGATGTTTTGTCATAATACACTCAATGTAGCCTCTTCTAAGAATGAAAAGAGCAACCCCAATTTTAGCATCGCAAACTACCACATCCAGCCACGGAAGAATACACCCAATTTCGGTTCAATTTCAATTAGGGTCATGGGACGGAAAGCCTGACTTGGCCAAAGGAGGCAGAGTGAGAGGTTAAGGCAGGTGAGCACCATGCACTGGGCCCCTCATGTGATGCCGCTGCTGGGCCCTGCTACGGGGGGGGGGGGGAGTCATAGACATGACTTGGCGATTCGATCTAAGGAGCCTTAATCGACTGCTAATCTCATGGTCTAAGTGTCGCAAAAATTTGATTATTACGGATATATGGGGGTGCTGAATGTCTGATTTAACATAGAAATGCCTATTTGCCTATTTTGGTGTAAATATCATCCTATAAATAATACTGTTAGAAAACATTTGAAATGAACGTATGTTTAATTCAATCTCCTTAGCGTGCGTGAATAATAATGATTCGATAATAGGCAAATCAGACATCAGATTCGACTATGTCAATTTTTTGTCTGGGACACCCCTAGTGTTTTTGGTACTAGCTGTTCATTGTTCCTTATCTGGTGCCATGGAGATGCATTATAGTGACTGTTTAAGCTTAAGTCTATTTTAAAACAAAAAACTGACCCATCCACTAGGCTACTGCTGCCCACTGCTCGGATGGGTTCAATTCGGAAGATGATCCAATGTAGTCAGAGTAAGCCTGCACACTGACAAAAGTTATTGAGACTCTTTCGGGGGAAAAGTAGAATGTTTATTTACACAGTGCAACCCCCCCCCCCCAAAAAAAGGGGGGCGGGGTTGTAAACGTTTGGGTTCTCAGACCATCATCAGCAATCCTTCCATGTTTGTCATGTAGGCTTCAATTAGGCAACCAGTCTATTAGCGGTAGCCAATAGGAATGAGGCTGATTGGCAGGCTAGAAGTGCATCCAATCAGACAATTAGCCAACCAGCCATGTTGTGGCATACAAGGAAATACACCTAACCAATACAGGAATACACATGATTGAAACTAGAGCTGGGATACTAGATAGGTTAACAACGTTAGATCAAAGAAGAAATGTTGGAATGCCACTGACCAGTGAACGTGTGAACATGTTCTCTTAGAGTTCTCACGTCGTACAGTGACGACGAGGAAAGAATCCAGTCACCCCATTCATGCTGAAGACAAATTTACTTTCAATGTAGGCTATGCGAGTACTGAGAAATGAAAATAAAGAAATGATAAATGAACAAGTCTTATGAATATAACTCTCAAATCTAAAAGTTGTTGGAGCTACTATGCTGTTTCTGCTCTTCTGTTTCACAGTGTTTTCGTGAGGCGTTGGATTCGGAGCCTACACACTGACCGTTGGAGCCTACTCGGACCAGAACGCCTACACTAGGTCATCTGTAGGTTTTGAGAGTCATAAAAGACGTGTGCAACTCAGTTCACTGGCAAAGCTGACACAGCTTTGACTGTGCTATTACAAATGGAACCCGGCCCGGGACGCAAACCTGTAACGGAAGCCGGGCGGCCTTTCTGCGATGAGAAAAGTCGCAGTTAACCGAGAGGAGTCTCTCATTAGGGCCAGGCACGGGTGAAAGCGACAGAGGGTCGGTGGAAACGCGTTGAGGTTCAAGCGTGGTCTTATTAGAAGCTCTGAGGTGGACAGGCCACGATGCCGCGGTCTAATAAACGGTGGCCTTCTCTCTGCGGTGGGGTGGGGTGGGGTGGGGTGGGGTGGGGTGACTCTGGGCACGGGCTGCCGGATGGACCGTTTGGGCTGTGCTCCGCCAGACGTCCACACACACACGTCCAGCCCAGGGGACTGCACTGTATCCGACACACCATGGGAGGATGCCCAGAGCCAGGCAGACGCACACACATACACACACACACACACGCACACGCACACGCACACGCACACGCACACATCACACTTACGCTAGAGGCATGGCAGAGAAGTACCAAGAGCACAGCCATACACACCAAGGCTACAGCTCGAATGGTTTAAAAATAACAGGCTAGATAGGTCCTTCAAGCAAAGAGAGAGAGTTCAAAAGACCAGACATCCCTCAAGGCATTTCGCCTCTGACCTTGACAAGGAAAAGGTTAAAAAGTAAGGGAATAGGAGTTGCTTTCTACGAAAATCTCAAATGAAAATCTGCTGTGGAGAAGATGGTGTGGGGCCATGTCTCCTCTCGGGAGGAGGGCGACAGCTTTGGGGGTTGAACCCTGGCGTGGTGTCGCTGGTTCTCTTTACTCCCCTGGACTAGCGCTCATCTGACACCCGGCAGACCCTCACACACGTCCTGCAGACACACGGGTGTGTGTTTTCTAGAAGAGCAGAGGGCTTGGGGAAGTGAAAGAGAGCACGTACTGGTGTCACTCACACCACCACCACCACACCACCACCCCCCCCCCCCACCCTCACCCCCCCCCACACACACACACACTGCTGCATCGGTGCCTATTGTACAAATGGGGTCACGCAAACACACGTAATGAGAGCGAGAGTGCGCGGTTTGAGAAGAGAAGCTGAGGTGACAGGCGACGGTAACGCTCTGGTTTGCCCCCACACAAACACACAAAGTCAACAGGCCAACATCCACACGCTGGAAAGACGTTTCAGGCACATCCGCACAGACATGGGAGGGGGCAGGGGAGCTCCACACAGAACAGAGATGGATGGGAGGGTAGGCCCGGAGAAGAGGCAGCACACAGCCACAGTCACGCCATGCTAGGTCACACAGCACACCTCTGGTTGGAGGCATTTTCAGGGCATCTCACGTTTTTTCGGGAGGAAAACAGGTTTGTCTTTTCAGGCGTGCCAGACAGATTTCTAGACATACAGCGGGCAGTGTGTAGATCAGTGTGTGTGTGAAAGGGAGAAGTGGGGGGCGGGCTGGGTTAAGCTGGACTACAAATGCAGCGGAGCAGACAGGCATCTGTCCACTACATCTGTCACACAGCGTGTAGTTGGCTGGTAGCTACTCTCTCACACAGACACACACGCGCGCGCGCGCACCCCCCCCCCCCCCCCCCCCCACACACACACACACACACACACACACACACACACACACACACACACACACACACACACACACACACACACACACTGTCCAGAGGCACAGTCACTCCCCTGAAGGGTCATGGAGACAGACACAACACACATTCAATTAAGATTATTACTCCATTCCCTGTCCAATCAGCGCGCCTCTGTGCAACACAAGCCAATCACATGCATCGAAAGGCCAGGGCTGAGCATAGAAGCACCAACAGTTTGTTTGCTGGCTTGATTGAATCAACAAAAAATACAAATCCCAGACATATATGATGATTTTTCTTTTTTTTTTTTTTACATACATTACATATATTATTTTGTAATAATCTAGGATTTGCAATTCGGAAGAAACAAAATCAAAAACGGCCAATTGTAGTAATCATTTTATTTATTCATAATAACCAAAGCAGACGCGTCACCAACACATACTGAAATGAACACTAGATCGGATAATAACCCTGCGATTGTGTTTGGCTCGACAGCGGAGTTCCTTCGCTACGTGTTAATTTCCTGCCTCCATAGCGCTCCCTACAAGACGTTGACTGGTGTGCAAGAGATCAGTGACGTGTGCAGAAAAACACCCTGACATAACTACACACTCTAGACAACAAATACTTTGGAGTAAATAATCAACACCTCAACCGTGTCGCTCCAAAGTTGTTTAGTTGTTTAGTTGATGTCTATAACTTAGTCTATAACTAAAATGTCTATAACTAATTCCAGCGCCCAGCTGCTCTAAGCGGTCTCTACTGACAGACGCTTGCACACAGTTCGACTCTAACAGCCGACCCTAAAAAGGCCGTGCGGAACTGAAACGCATCGAATTCAAACGATGAGGTCACAGGCTGAACGTTAGATCCAGTCACGCCGAGTGGAAGTCAGGGATAATATACATGGAGTTCTAATCAGTTTTATAAAGTGTGCTCTGTGGCGACCGGTAATGCGTTCCCCAGCACCGGGGCTAAACGTCGACCGTCCGGCCTCCAACGCAGCAGTGGAGGGCTGCTGGTTGGCGTGCGGGCTGCGGAGGAAGAGGAGGAGGAGGAGGAGGAGGAGGAGGAGGAGGAGGAGGAGGAGGAGTGCCTCGCGTATCGGGTTTCCAGTTCACTAGCCCGGCTGACAGGGCGGCCCTGCCGGAGCCGCAGCTTCCCATGGCCGCCCCTTAAAAAAGGACCCCAAGGGCCCCGCGGATCATAGCTGCCCGTGTCAAAGCCGGGCTGCGAGTTAGGAACGCGGACACGTCTCGGACGGGCGTGGGCGCGCGGGCACGCACAAAAAGACAAACTGCAAAGGCGGATACACACGGGGAGACCTTTTCAGCAGCGGCTGGTAGCTAACAAAGGTTTGGGTCATCGGGAGCGGTCTGTGGTCACACAGGCCCAGGCAGCAGATGAAGGACAGGGGGAGATGGAGAGGTGCTAGGTCTTTTTCCACAGTGATGCTTGTGTGATCTAACGTAGAAGCTCTCAGTTCTGTCCACCGAGCCTGGCGCTCCAAACCTCACGAAACAAGACCAACGCATCCACTCCTACTCATGGTGACGCACCGTCCACAGAAAAGAGGGACACCTTACAACAACAATTTAGAAAAGGAGCACGTACACGCCACGTATGCAAACGCACACGGGTCACATTCAGAGCTGGGGAAAACTCCTCCCAGTCCGACGATGAGCTGGGACCTCCAGAAGAAGGTCGGAGGGCTGCCTCCAGTCCCCGCAGCGCTCACCCCGGCCCCGAAACGGGACTGAGCCGTGCTTCAAACACGAGTCTCACTCCTCCCAAATAGTGGTAGGTGAAGTCCCAGTGCAGCACTAATCCCAGCCACACAGCCCGGGCCCTGGTTCGAGTCTAACTCCTCCCAAACACTAGTAGGTAAAGAGTGAAGCCCAATGCCGGCCACACACCCTGGTCCCCGGGCCCTGGTTCTCAGCCCGAAACAGGAGTCTAGTCTCCCCCAAATACCGATAGGTAAGGTCTGTACAGAAATCTGCCTGAAGCCAGCTTTGAACACGGGCCTCTTATCTGAAGAGAGGACAGGATCTCAGAGGTTCTTCAGAGTGAAGGTTAGCTCTTTGCTCCAGTAAGCTTGCAGTGAGCGTTGCTGCTTTCGGTTGAGGGAGTGTGTGTGAGTGTGTGTGTGTGTGTGTGTGTATGGGTGTGGGTGTGTGTGTGTTAGTAGACTCACCTTGTAAGGCGCTGTGGCTGAGGGCGCTCCCCAAACTTCCTGTAATGACAGAGAGAGAGGAAAACATGAGTGATTTATCAACTTCCCCCCCCCCACACACACACACACACACACACACACACACACACACACACACACACACACACACACACACTCCCTCAACCGAAAGCACCACATCCAATAAACACAACACCCAACAAAACAATCCGAAACCCCCCTCCTGCAGTCTAAACACACAAAACAAACATACACTCCCGCAAACACACACGCACCCACACACACACGCACCCACAATGGCCTTGACCATGTGGGACCACAGCATGGCGTGTGCAATCAGAAGCCGGTGGCGAGGAGTACTATCAACACACACCGCGTTATAGCCGGCAATACCCGAGATCACCTTGAACTCCCCTTTGCACAGTCCTCAGTCAACACAATCAAAACCCAACCTCAACTTTCAATCTCTCCGGAAACACCTCGTGACACGCTAACCTCTTCAGCGATCATTGCAACGTTTCCTTTTTTCTTTGGAAAGGCACCAATCATTTTGTAGGTCAGTCATTGAATTCAGAATGACACCAGCTTCGTTTTACCTCCGACACACCCCGACACCCCCACCCATCCCCCCACTTCTTGAAAACCAAGTCTCCTCGCAGACGTTCACCTCAGAGAAACAATTGGACGGACCTCATTTCTAAGTGTCGCGAGTCGCGGAGTTCCAAGTCGTGTCTGGCCACAACAGCCACACCTGCGTCCCAGAGGTCTAGCCGCATTCTTCTACGTGACTCTCGGGTCACAGGCCGTGAAGTAACGCTGATTTCTGCCCAGGCTATTCTAGGACTCCTGAAAAGCTAGAGAGCTGTGCGGGGAAACTTAGTGGTGCAAAGTGCTGGCAGTGTCAGTGCTTCTGCCGGCAACCTCAAGGATAGCGTGGTCCTCGGGGCTGACACACACACACACACACACACACACACACACACACACACACACACACACACACACACACACACACACACACACACACACACACACACACACACACACACACACACACACACACACACACGCGAGCACCAGCCAGCGTGAGCACACACTCTTGTCTTGGGCATCGCCCTGGCAGAGATGCACGGCAACCTTGACGCCCGGAGAAGCAAGCGTACACACATGTGCACGCATGCATGCATGCACGCACACACACACACGCAACCGGGGGGGGGGGGGGGAGGGGGTTGTGTGTGGAGGAGAATGCTAAAATAGAAAAATCAATGGTTTGAAAGCTTCCCTCTTTGCTGCCTCTCCCTTACACCGCTGCCTCATTGCTGGGAGGGGTGCAGTGAGGGGCGGGCCGGCTGCTGCCACTGAAACCCTGGACAGAGACTGGTGCTATATCTGTCTTGGGCACACGGTCCTTATGCGGAGGAAGTGGGACGTGTCAAACCCCAGATGAGGGGGAGGGGGTTTCGCTGTCTGGAAATGAGACAAGGGAGAGCGAGCATTTGCAGACTCTCTTGTACGGGGACGTCGCCTGCGCGCACGTTGGCTTTCGTGAAGGCTGCGTTCTACCTCCGTGCTACGGTGCCAGCCGCCCGGGGCTCTGGATCGGAGGGAGCCGGTGACCCCCCCCCGAGCCCCGGCAGAGAGGATGGAGAAAGGAGGCGGCCAGGAAGAGGAGGAGGAGGAAGAAAGAGCGCAGGGCAAACCCCGAGTCAGGACCGGGTAGAGAGAGGGAGGGACGGAGGGAGACTGACGCAGAGGGTGGCGGGGAGGGGAGGGGAACGCGCGTGTTTGTGCGTGTGTGTGTGTGTGTGTGTGTGTGTGTAAGAGGTATAATTAGAGAGGAGGCCGATCAATACGGTTCCCACAGTGAAACGCTGATGCCTTCCCTGGTAATGGATTCCAGACAGCCCTCCACTCCTCCTCCTCCTCCTCCTCCTCCTCCTCCTCCTCCTCCTCCTAACGCAGCGTGAGAGATATACTGTACTGGCAGAGGCAGAGATGAAAGAGTGGCAGATAAAAGACGAGCTGACGCAGACGGACGAAGGGAGAAGGGGGAACCGATAAAAGGAGAGAAGGAGGGGGGGGGAGAGAAGAAGAGAGAAGTGGACAGGGTGCCAAAGCAGACAGGAGTGGAGCTCCCTATCCAGGCAGGGCAGCCGGATGGGGATAGGTGGACGAGATGGGGGCCAGCCTTCCCCCAGACGGATGTTGGTTGAGACGGATAAGCCAAGTGGCTCTGGATGCAAAGCGTGGCCATATCAATAACACCAACACCACCATTACCACCATCATCATCACCATTACCACCACCACCACCACCAACTATGACAACAGAATCAAAACAACACCCGCAACCAGCATTACTCATCACTACATGCTCCCTCATGGCCAGATCATCCGTCACTTCGGCCTGGACTTCCACTGCAACACATAGATATACCTCAGAAAGAAATCCCCCACCAACCCTCCCCTGGCCCACATCGACTCATGTCTGTCCGCTGGAACACTCTGAAGGAAGAGCCACTTCCTGCAACTTAACAGCAATTCAAATGAGCTCCTGCTCATCGGCTCCAAACCAACACTGAACAAAACCGGAAACCTCACTCTCTCGCTAGACGGCACTATAGTCCCCCCCCCCCCCCCCCCCCCCCCACGAAGCTCGCAACCTTGGTGTCAACTCAACTCTCTCCTTCGACCCCCACATCCGCAACACCGTGAAAACCTCCTTCCACCGTGGCCATATTGCCAGAGATACGACTCTTCCTCTCTCGCCCCCCTGCTGACGCCCTTATTCACTCCATCTCTAGTCGACCTGACTGCTGCAACTCGCTCCTCTCTGGCATCGGCTCTCGCTCGCTCACTCCATAAACTCCAGATGGCTCAGAATTCCGCAGCGAGACGCCTCACCGACACCAAGTCCTGGAATCGCATCACTCCCGTCCTCCGTGACCTGCGCTGGCTAGCCATGAAGCAACGCATCGATTACAAAATCCTCCGCCTGACTTTCACAGCCCTTCATAACCTGGCCCCCGCCTACCTGACCGATCTACTCATCCCATACCAACCAACCGGGTCTCTGAGATCATCTACTGCCGGCTAACTCGTCGTCCCATAGTCAAACCTACAGAGCCTTGGGAACAGGGCATTCTCCAGAGTGGCACCAAGGCTCTGGAACTCTGGAACCCTCCCACCCACCCCCCCTCCCTCCCTCCCCTCCCCCCCTCCCCTCCCCCCCCTCCCCCCCTCCCTCCCTCCCTCCCTCCCTCCCTCCCTGCCACACCCACACACCCACACTCTCTCTTAAGTCCCTTCCTAATTCACTACTGTTTTCCTTTTCCTATGTCATCTATGTTCTCTCATTTGTCAGTGTCTTTCTTAGTTTTTTATATGTGATTGTTCTATGTATTTATTCTAGTATGTCCTCAATGGGTTTTTGAAAAGCGCTATATAGCATAAATTAATTATTATTATTATTATTATTATCATCATCAGCCATACCTCGGGAAAACAACAACCACTTCAAAACGTACAGACGTGCAGTCGCTCACACAGCCACACACGCGCGCGCACGCACGCACACACACACACACACAAAGGCCCATAACAATGAGGAAGTCGGTCAAAGAAGTGGTTGGTGCCCTGTCAGCAACCTCTTCTCACTCTGGAGACACCAGTCCTCCCCGACAGCCTTCTGAAGCACACGGCAGCCACAAGAGGCACACTTACACATCAGAGGACAGGGGCGAGGGGGGGGGGGATCTTAGAGAGAATGTTTCTCTCCCCCCTTCCCGCCCTTTGGTTTCAACGGTAACACTTCAGGGGTGTTAGGAAGTGGCCATCGCGTTGGGTAACGGAGAGAGAGAGGGCAAGTAAGGGGCTGACGGCGGAGTAGCGACGGGTTCCGCGAAAAGCCAGCAGCCGCATTTCTCAACACCTCCTGGTGCAGACACAAGGCCACGGGGCAAGCAAACAAAACCACACCAGCAAAGCAAGACTCGCAAACAGGAAGCTGAATCAGCTGCAAACAAAGCAGGAGGGCCGGGATTTGAAATGCGTTACTTCTGCTTGAAAACACTAAGCTGTGGGGGGGGGGGGGAGTGGGCCGTTGTACAGGGAGTGTTTCCAGAGTAGATAAGGAGGAGGAGGAGGAGGAGGAGGAGGCAGATAGAGGGTGTCCTCGTGGACTACCAGCTGGACTCGTTTCCTGGCCTCCGAGGCCCAACGGCACCCTGGGACTAAAAATAACTGCCCGTCAATCAAACGAGACCCGTGACCCCCAGCAAATTAGAAGTCCACAGAGAGACGCCCCCCCCCCCCCCCCAAAACAAAACAAAATGTCTCCCTTTTCTTTGTCTTCCTGTCGCTCTGAACGGAGGTCAGGAACACACACAGTCCAGACAGACACTGGCTCAAAGAGGAAGGGGAAAGAGAGGGAGAGAGAACGTAACAAAGAAAAAAGGAGAGTAAAGCGAGAAAGGAAAACCTTTCAAGGTGGCCAGGCTGCGGCTGGTGCCATTTCCTCCAGCGGACCAGGACCAATAGAGGAAAGGGAAGCCGTGTCTGAACCAGGGGGGTTGATCTGTTTTCTACCTCCCTTTTCTCCTATTTCCTTCCTTCCATCCATCCGTCCGTCCGTCTGTCTGTCCGTCCGTCCGTCCGTCCGTCCTCCCACTATCGCCCCACTATCGCTGGCTCGACTTCATGCTGTGCACACACACAGAGCGCTCGAAAGATAGCTCGCGGACAAACAGTGTTGCCATCCCAGACTCAACTAATATTGACATGCCGTGCGCTGTTGTGTGTTCGGCACCAAACACACAACAGCAAATTGCCCCACCAAGGATAGCGGGAAGACCCGCATATCCTCAGACACTTTCAACACGTCCGGAATATAAGCTAGGTTTACGGAGCGAAGCAAACGAAGTTTGCTCAAGCATGCGTCAAGCAGCTCGTTGAGAGGGCATGGGTGGTGTGCTGTAATCCGTCGCCAGAGAGAGAGCACACAGGGTCAGTGACCTGGCGTTTGACTGGCAGCAGTTCCATTAGAGGATGTCCAGACTGGTTGTTTTTCCAAGACGGAAATGAGAGTGAAGTCACTGCTCGCTCCAGAGCCAAACTCTCCACCTATGGAGAAAGGTATGAACCGCCGTTCTGGGGGAGAAACGTTTCTTTGGTTTACAATTTCTTTTACTTTTATTAACATGAGGCCTTGGGGTGCTAAGTTAGCTGTGCTTAGGCAAACTAGCTAGGGCAAAGGAAATGGATCTCTCACTTAGGAATCACCCAATTCTAAATCTATGAAACTCCCCACCCACTCAGGTATTTTTACTTCCAACAAAACCCCCAATTTCAACCAACAAGTTAATAGCCCAAACCTGTCCTACAGAAGGAACACACCCACACACACACAGACACACCCACAGACACAGACACACACAAAATTGGGTAACCCAGCATTCTCTCCCACCCTGCAGCCAGCCAGACAGTGACGGAAGCTTACTTAGGCGGCCTGCGCTCATTACGCCCAACACCTCCAGCAGACAGCAGACACCTTTCAGCAGGCCGGTCGGTCAGTCGGTGACCAGTCGGTAAGTTCAGAGACCGCGCCAGCCCTGCCGCGGGCCTCTTTCTAAGAGCGCCACACGCACACGCACCAAGACGCACGCGCGTAGCCTAGAATAGGCGACAGTCTGCTAATCAGCTGCGATCCGGTCGAGAGGGCGGCGTGAAGACGTGCGGGGCACTATCTGGCCTGGGTAGACAAAACCACACGCTGAATGCTACTAAACCTTGAGCTATGCAGGCAGAAAAAGAGGAAGCGCAGAGCGCAGAGCACCCCCCCCTCGCGCCTCATTCATATCTCACCTCACTCTTACACTCCACTGGCTGATGACACGATAGCAGTTTTTCAAGTCGTGAAGTCGCCTGGCAGCTCATGATTCTCCTCTCGGGCCTCGATCAAGAGAAAGGTCTATTATAACAGCGAAGCACGTTACGCGGTGCAGCGCACCAACGTGGGGGCACCCACTTGAAATCCAATCTGCCCACCGTTCAAGCAATAATTCAAGCCGGGAGCTGCCTCTCTGATCCAGACCTTGACCCCGGGTCCCGGCCCGTCCCCCCCCCCCCCCCGCCCCTTCTGCCTTCAACCCCCAACTCTGTCTTACACAAACACAGCCCGGCCGGCCGTCTGCTTTGTGGGGGCGTGGCCATTGGTGGCCCCCGTGCTCCTTGGCAGCGTGGCTGCCAGACGAGTGCCTCGTCTATGTGAGGGGCCGCCGCCCACAGGTCAGAGGTTAATTCCAGTCTGCTGTGTGTGTGTGTGTGTGTGTGTGTATGTGTGTGCGTGCGTGCGTGCGTGCGTGCGTGCGTGCGTGCGTGCGTGCGTGCGTGCGCGCGCGTCGGCCTTTTGTCTGCCCTGGCAAAAAAGCGTCCCGTTAAATTGTTTGGCCACGTTTATTACTGTCAACTGCCACCGATACCGACATCCACAGCGCCAGCCAAGGGAAGAAAGTACGGGGAAAACACGGAATCCTTGTTTGACAGGGAGCATGACAGATGAGATATTAGTGACAAATAGAGGTGACAGTGTCTATGAATAGCGCGTCAACGACACACACACACACGCAGACACACGCAGACACACGCAGACACACGCAGACACACACACGCAGACACACACACGCAGACACGCAGACACACACATGCAGACACACACAGCGGGGGGGTGATTGACTGAGGTGTGAAGGCGCCGCGCTGTCATACCAGGCTGAGGTTGACACGTTTGACTGACAGTCCAAACAGGCTTGCGGAAAAACACACACTTCACACGCAGGAGGTTCTGAAAGGTGCCAAAATACACACACTGCCTATGCCCTCTATTCCCCTAAAGAACTGACTTTGCCTATGCCCTCTATTCCCCTAAAGACCTGACTTTGCCTATACCCTCTATTCCCCTAAAGACCTAACCTTGCTGGGAGAAACAATTCAGGGTACACAGAGGGGTCCAGACGCCACGGTCAGGGGTCAATGTGGGACCCCTCGGGGTCAAGAGGCAGACGAGGCCCGCTCTGTGAGCGCGTGCGTGCGTGCGTGCGTGCGTGCGTGTGTGTGTCTCTAAGAAAAGAGCTATGCTTGCCTGCGGCTCAACATGGCGACTGAATTAGCGGCGGAACTCGATTCCGTGTCAAACAGAGACCAGGCACGTCGATGAGGGCCGAGGCCGTCTTAGCAGAAACCTTTTCCCACAGCCGTGGTGGAACCAAAAAGAGGTCCACTGGAGCTGGCCTGTTTCCGACCGGAGCTCGTCGGGACCTGCAGAGTTCAGTTCACTTCAGTTTAGTGCGCCAGTGAGAACAGGCTCATGTGTTCTCACTGGGGGGGTGAAGAAGAAGCGTTCAATATAGCATTAGGCCTACGGCTAATTAATTCCTGCTATTCGAAGAAGTGCCAAGTGTTACACAACAGGGTGGGACCATGCGGCCGTCCGGGGCCAGAATGTGTGTGTGTGTGTGAGGGGTCACCAGGGACTAAGTGTCATATAAGCAGGGAGAGGTTCCGCGTGCACGCCATATGCTTATTTGTGCGTGTGTGTGTGGCCCCTGGGCGGTGCGGGGCAGAGCCGCAGAGCCAGCAGAGAGGATTAGGCCCTATAAAGGTGTCTGATGTCTGTGCCTGGGGGCTGATAGCAGATATCAGAGCTCTGCCTTTGACTTGGGAGCCGTCTGTAATTACCCCGCCCGTCACTCGCTGAATGACTAACTCAAAGCTCTGTCTTCCTTTGTGTGGGCCTGCACTACAATGGAGGAGCGCACCGAAAAACCACCTACTCTTTTTAAAGTGAGGACATTTTGGAGTTTTGAGGACAAAATGACTGGTCTTCACTTATCTAATTTGGCACTTTATTCTTTAATAGAAAGCAATGGCCCTCATGAGAAAGGTAACGCATTGAATACCCCAAAAAAATCTATAAGATTTGTCTCCACAATAAAACAATATTTAAAATACTGTGGTTAAAGTTGGGCTATGGGTCACAGTTAAGGTTAGGTTAAAGGTTATTATGCTTAGGGTTAAGATAAGGTTTAGGGTTAGGGCTAGGGTTAGGTTAAGTGTTGAGAGTTAGGTCCTTACTTTGAATGCGGTACATCCCTGTGTGTGTGTGTGTGTGTGTGTGTGTGTGTGATTGCGCGTGTGCGCGCACGCGAGAGAGAGAGAGAGAGAGAGAGAGAGAGAGGTGTGCCTCGGGGGCGGGTGAGAGAGACTCGGACAAGCCGCCTGCCATGGCTGTTTATACACCCGTCAGCCTATCGAGAAATGCCAGCGTCTCCGTGTCACAATGTCACCGCACACACAAAAAGCCACACACACACACACGCACGCACACACCGACCAGTATCAGCCGCCACGTGCCAGTGTGCCGTCTGTGCCACGGGCATTAGACACGCATCTCTCAGTTTAATCATTGGGGGGGAAACCTGGCCGGGGAATTGTGTGTGCCTGCCCGTAGGCAGGCATGGGGCAGTAAAGCCGTTTCCTAGCCAGACAAGGCAGAGGGGGTAGAGACCAGACAGACAAACAGCGGGAGGGAAAAACGGGCCAAAAAAAGAGAAAGTGGGACTTAAAAAAAAGGAGAGAGAGCGCGCGCAAGTGAGAGAGAGAGAGAGAGAGAGAGAGAGAGAGAGAGAGAGAGGTGGCCTGAGGGCAGCCCTCGTCTCCCTGTGTTTGGCTTGGCATGGGCGCCTGGCATGTGCCACCCAGCATGCCAAACATCACAGCCCTGGGAGAGAGAGAGGGGAGGGGGGGGGACAGACTCAATACACACCCACATCCCCAGGGAAACACCCCAGGGGCCTCATTTAGAAAACTGTGCCTAGGATTCACCTCCAAAGGTTGGTATCGATAAAACACAGAAAGTACGTGCGCACAAAACTATTATGATTTATAAAACCGTGCGTGTGCACGCGCCACGCTAGTTTCCCTTTATAAATCACAAACTAATCGAAAGTTTGTGCATGACCCTGATTACCCTCTCTTCTCTCTCTTTTCACTACCTCTCTCTTCTCTCTCTCCCTCTCTCTTTTCACTACCACTCCTAACCGACAGGACTGTTATCAGATTGAGAGTTCTGAACTACACAAACGTGTGATAACAATATGAAACTGAGCATTATATCTGTGCACTATACCTTCTTGACTGAGGCATCGAAAACGGCATTAGTTTAAACATAATTTATCGTTATTTATGAGAATACATCGTATAACATGCCAGTTGGGCCGATTGTTTACAAAATACAGATCCAATTAGGTGAAATAGGATTCCCGATTTAACTGTAGGCTATAACATATTTGAGGGGTTCTGTTGCAAAAACAGATCTCTCGGTTAATTATCCTAATTCCTGTTGTCTGGTGCGCTCCAGGGAACTCCACACAACATATAATATTCTACAATACGTGAGGAGGTAATATTTGGATTTATTTGCCACTGGTATCAAAGCGTTTCTCATCCTTCTGCCATCAGAGTCTCCGTTTCTCATTTCTCCAGTTCACGTGCGCTGCTGCGTACCCTTGAGTCAAAGTGTCCGTGGAAGACTCCCCTCCAGTTTCTTTGAAAATATATTCCAAAGTTAGCTTGAAAAGTGGCATGTGTGCCTTCTTCTGTGCGTACACAACGTTTATAAATGAGGCCCTAGGACACAAAAGGGGATAGGTGCACATTTATTATTAATATTACATTTTCACAGGATAGCCTTGTGTGTCTGGAATAACCGGGGGGCTACGTTGGTTCTGATTCTGACTGATTGGCTAGGCCCAGATGGCAGAGGGCTGTAGAGGGCTGCTGGTGGATGCCCTGGGATGCCGAAGGTGTGTGTGCGTGTGTGTTATGGGTGTGTTTGAAAGGGCTGGGCCACTTAAGGCGCACGCACGCATGCACGCACGCACGCACGCGCGCACACACACACACACACACCGATTTCTGCCTGGGTGAGCCCAGCACCAGCTCTCTCTTTGACATAGTGGGGTTTAATGACAGGGAAGGAGGGAAACGGCAGAGAGCCAGGGAAACGGCAGAGAGCCAGGGAAACGCGCCCCCCCCCCCCCCCGACCACCACCACCACCACCCCCACCCCCACCCCCTAGCCTCGGACCGCCTCAAACATCAACGCTCCCATCTGGCGTTTTCGTCCTTCAAAGTGCCTCCCTGCTGAATCTGTTGACTTCTTGTCTGTAAATCCCAACATCAAGGAGGTGCTATTATATCGGTCCGTTCAAGAAGTTCATTCACCGACAACGTTGCACAGGTCTAGTGAGGAGGCTCTCCAACAGCAACAGCTTAGATCCGGAGACATGATCAACGCTGTTTTAGGCGTGTGTGTGCTTAACGCTTGCATGTATGTGCATGCAGGGTTTGTTTCCAACGTGCGATGCGAGTCCGTCTCTATGGGTGAGCAGTCTCGGGGTGGGGTTTGTTTCCAACACTGAAATCCAACACTAGGCGCTCTGTGTACCGGCTATCGTAAACCAGGCAGCGCCCACGCAGGTGGCCCCCTCCCTCCCCCTCTCTCAGAGAGAGAGAGAGAGAGAGAGAGAGAGAGAGAGAGAGAGAGAGAGAGAGAGAGAGAGAGAGAGAGAGAGAGAGCTGAGACCAAAGTCATCTGCTATGGGAAGAGGTTGATGCCAGGAGGAGATAAGAGAGGGCACAGACAGGGGCGCTTTGGCCCCCGGGGGCGACCCTTCCTCCCTCTCTGTCGATGATTCACGGGTTAATGAGGAGGCGAGGAGGAGCGGGGGCGCTCGTCTGCGCGAGTGTGTACGTCGGAGACAAAGGGTCAAGGTTGACCTCGCCAACCCTCGACAAATTCAATATTCCACACCTGGAACACCCCCAGGAGGGAGGGGTCTCTCTCTCTCCCCCCTCTCTCTCTCTCTCTCTCTCTCTCTCTCTCTCTCTCTCTCTCTCTCTCTCTCTCTCTCTCTCTCTCTCTCTCTCTCTCTCTCTCTCTCTCTCTCTCTCTCTCTCTCTCTCTCTCTCTCTCTCTCTCTCTCTCTCTCTCTCTCTCTCTCTCTCTCTCTCTCTCTCTCTCTCTCTCTCTCTCTCTCTCTCCCTCCCTCCCTCTCTCCCTCTCTCCCTCTCCCTCCCTCACAGTCCCATGAAAAACCCATTCTAGCTGTCTGGCCCTTCCTCCAGCCCACCTAACCACTGCTCCACCACAGACTGGCCTGTCTCCTCTAGGGCCACCCCTAACCCTAACCCTCTTCACCAGACGACCGGGAGAAATAATCAGAGTCCCCGGCAGAGCGGGGGGAGCAGACAACGGAAAGAGAGAACAGAGGAAGGAGAGCAGAAGACAGATGAGTCAAACGTTATGAGAAACCACAGCGACCTTTAACCTACATGCTGCGAGATACTACACAGAATTGACAGCGATGGAGCGCTAGTTTCTGTGTGTGGCGTGTGTGTGGGGGGGGGGGGGGGGGGGGGGGGGCTGCTCCGAGTTTGTCACCTCCAACCTACTGTCTGGTTTCAATGTTGGTGGGACAGGCCGTACAAGATTACAACACCAGCTGTGTCTTATGCCCTGTCCCTTTTTTCAAGACCCCAGTCTTTATATTATTACCACAGCCACAGTAAGAGTAATGATAATGCCACAATTAAGTGGTAGCATTTTATGACTTCACGGGTCTACCAACGACTATAGCCAGAAATCTCCCCTAGAGATGAGAAAATAACCACTACGAGTACCATACCACTAATTTGGACACATTTGTTCCAACGACGATATCAAAAGGATCGGCTATGTTTCTTCTACTTCCTCGTCTTCATTTCCCTTTCAATACCCATGTCTCCCTCCTTCACTGCTGCCTTCCAGCTCGGGCCTGCCGACTGTTTTCCTCTCCCGACCCTGAGCCGCCTGCCTGTGCATCGAGGCAGGCCACAGGGCCTCTGGGACTGTGCAGTGCCGGCTCAGGGACGGCACAGGGAAACAGAGTCTGCCTCGCCTCTGCCCCTTGGCTCCCACCACATTTAGGATCCTGGCTGGAAGCTGGACGAGAGCACCCGGGGAATTCAGAAAGGCTGTCCGGGCTCGTCCCCAGTGGGGACTCCGGACGTTAGCCAGCAGTTGGCCACTCCGTGGCGGACAGCGGCAGAGAAGGCTGACGGTGCAGCGGGCGGAGCAGGCAGGTGGAGGGCTGGTTTGCGAGATCCCCACCACGTGTTCTTCTGACAGGGAGGTTCAGGAAAGGAAGGCGGGGACAACGAGCGGGGCTTCCCTCTTCCCTGTGTGTTCCAGTACTCATTCATTCATTACATCCCTCCTTCAGGTAATTCCAGCTTTGGATGCCATTGGCTATCACCTATCGCACCAGCAGGAGTTTTTCCCTCAACAATTCTACTTATGTCTTTCTGTATTTTGTAGCTCAGATAAAAATAAGAAAGGGCTCTTCCACAAACAAAAAGAGAACTGAGATGTAAATATTCAAGACCATCTCAAATGACCCAAAACAGAGGTTTGGGGCATGGAAGAGAGCTCCCACTGCCATTCCTAGAGTCAACCCAATTCCCTTATAACCAGGACTATATGGGGCCAGAGTGAGTCAGGGAATAGCCTGAAGCCTAGTCTTTCTAGTGGCATTAGCCAGTCCCTCCTGCCAGAGCCCTGGGTAGCTAGCAGAGGAGTCTTGTCCAATGAACCAGACTGGGCACAAGCTGCTCGTCCGCTATTTAAAGACTAGTTTTCACCCCAAAAACGATCACTTATTCTGGGCCTGAGGCAATCCACTATGGCCACCCACCTACCCCCCACTTGAACTGGGGCATAGATAACAAACACTTCCCCCAACAGTGACTACCATTCAGAGCATGGGTTACCGTCTTCCTGGTGGCACTGTGAGGGTTTGCGAAGCACGGGACACGTAAAACGGAGAGGGAGAGAGAGAGGGTGGGCAGCTGAATGAAAGACAAACCAGAAACAGACCGAAGGGATCACTTCGTGTTTTCTGAATGAAACATCCTGAGTGTGGCGAGGCAGGGGTTGAGCGCGAGAAAACGCTGACACGGTAGAAACGGCAGTTCCCTTGACGATGCCGTAATCCCCACCAATGGCAAGGGGTGGAGGAGGGGGGGGGGGGGGGGGGGGGGGGGGGGCAAAGCAGGCAGGAGTGAGGAAATTGCCTCGGAAGAGAGAGGGAGAGCGAGAGAGAGAGGCCAGCTGAAAACCTCAAAATAAAAAGAGGCAACACTCGGCACGGCAGTGGAGCTTTCCTATCTCTCCCTCTCCCTTTCTCCTGCCTGCCTGCCTTCGCGGAGCAAAGTAGGCCACCCGGGGCCAACAACAACACGAGATCTTGGGCCTCCGTCGAACATGACGCTGGGCTTGTTTTCAAAACCACACTGGCTTATTTGCATCAGAATGTTCAGCCCGAGTAATAACAACGGGTTTTCTGGAGCCCTAGAGATAGAGTGCCGGATCACCCTGGCGGCATTCCTTGCTCGGACAAGTAAATAAATGTAGTCTCACTTGGGTTTTAAGTGCAGAGGCAAGGGAAGAGGGGGGCCTGGGGGTGTTGTGGGCTCTAGCACCAGGAATCTGATCCCTCTTTTTGGCCCCAGGCCTGGGGAACCAGGAAATGTGACCCTCCTCAGCCCCCCCCCCTCCTTACACCCACATGAAAAGGTTAATCAAATACATGATCGATACAGCGAGCCAATTGCTACACAAAGAGGGCGGGAATTGAAAGTGGGAGATGTGCTCCAGCTTGCGCCGCCTCACAACGACGGACATTTTCTTCCACGCACGCGTAGACACACAGACACACGCTGCCGGCCTCGCACATACTCGCATGTGGCTGAGGACCAAGAATGAGAAGGAGTGCCAAGCTGGGCGCGGGCCAAGCCAAATTACTCAAAAATGTGCCTTTTCATCCCCTGGGTTTCTCGTGTGGTGGCTACCCTGCCGGTGTAAGAGAGAGAGAGAGAGCGAGAGAGAGAGAGAGAGCGAGAGAGAGAGAGAGCGAGAGAGAGAGAGAGAGCGAGAAAGCGATAGAGCGATAGAGCGAGAGAGAGACAGGGAGCAAGAGAGAGAGAGAGGGAAGGAGAGAGAGAATGAAAGAAGGAGAACGAGAACGAATTTGGGTTGAAAGACAGAGAGCAAGCGGTAGGAAAGGGAACACAGATACTGGGGGCGCGCGGCAGCTTAAAAGCCCCGTCATTTTCCCATCCAACACGTCAAAGCCGAACATCGGAACGGGGGCCTACACTTCAGGGGACGTGTCCCCATCATGTGAAGTAATGGATACGCATGAACTTACAAAACAATGGGCTACTGTGTGTGCAGATACAAAATGTGGAGTAGCATGCTGCATTGCATGCGTCCATCTCCTGTTGCCCCCGTGCCCCCCCCCCCCCCCCCCCCCCCCCGTGCCCCCCCCCCCCCCCGTGCCCCCCCCCACCCCCCCACCCCCCCTTCTCAGTCAGGGACTTTGAAGATTTTCACAGCTCCTGAAAGTAGGGCTCTTCGGTGCAGGACCCGAGGTTACACACAGATCAGGTTTTTACGAGCTTGTATCTCCTCCCTCGTTAACCTATCTGTCAGTCCGGCCGCTGTTCAGGTGGAGGTGGGCTGCGAGTGTAAGTCAGTGTCTGAGTGTGTGTGTGTGTGTGTGTGTGGGGGGGGGGGGGGTTCGCGATCAAGGCTGGGGGGTGAGAGGCCGAGGGGGTGAACCGGCTCCTCTTTTAACTCTAGCCGAGCCTCTGCCACCGAAAAGGTCACTGCTTCTACATCTGCTCCTCTCTCTGAACCTCTCCTTTCATAAAATGCAAACGGGAAGAGGAGAGGTCCCCAGAGAGCGTTACCTCTCTGCGCACACGCGCACACGCACACACGCACGCACGCACGCACACCTTCCCAGGGAACCAAACCCCCTACACTATGACTCACACAATTATACCTATTCAAATAACGGTCTCGCCAAATACCCTCAAAGTCAGTTTACCACTTACGGTGGGTGAGCACGTGTGTGTGAGTATCTGAAGACAAACCGTCCGCGTAGCCACACACGCACAGCCTTCTGTCTCTCACAGAGAAGCTTAATGTTATCATTTCATGGGGGAAAGAGGCTGTCCTCCATTCATTTTTTTGGGTAAAAAGGTGGACAAATGGGAGAGGTCAGATCAAATACTACTTCTCTTGGGGCTAGCATTGTGTGAACTAAGTGATTCATACTTTCATCACCCAGGTAATGCAGGAGATGTTCTCCACTGAACATGGTTGCGCTTTCAACTAAGGCTGTCTGCTATCTCGCACAGAGCAGAGGGGACTGCATTAAGGCAGCAGGAATATAACCTCTTTGCCTTTAGTTTTCTTTCTTTACGGTTGCTCTCAGACTTAACATTTTAGTTTTGAAGTCTTTTCTTTGGAATATGATGAATGCTTATGCTATTGGTAACTAACAATTAGTGCCGGCTGGGCCGTTTCTAAAAATGTCCCGCGTCACAGACAGCGAGCCATATCTAGGCACAGATACAGACTTCCCTCATTAAACGGCATCCCAATTCCCCATACCGGTCCCCCATCCCACGGCCCCCTCTGCGCCCAAACAGAGGCCTTGTGAGTAGGTTTAGACCCCAGGAGGGGACGTGGGGGCACTGGACTGTGGACAGATAGCTCTCTCTCTCTCTCTCTCTCTCTCTCTCTCTCTCTCTCTCTCTCTCTCTCTCTCTCTCTCTCTCTCTCTCTCTCTCTCTCTCTCTCTCTCTCTCTCTCTCTCTCTCTCTCTCTCTCTCTCTCTCTCTCTCTCTCTCTCTCTCTCTCTCTCTCTCCTCTCTCTCTCTCTCTCTCTCTCTCTCTCTCTCTCTCTCTCTCTCTCTCTCTCTCTCTCTCTCTCTCTCTCTCTCTCTCTCTCTCTCTCTCTCTCTCTCTCTCTCTCTCTCTCTCTCTCTCTCTCCGTAGCAGCCTCCAGCCGTTGATGCTGCCGTGCCCCGCCACATGCTAATAAAGACCCCTTATGGCACTCTAATTTTCTGTTAAACCTCTCTCGCCTAGCAATCCCCACCCCACCCCTCTTCTCCTCTTCCACTGCCCCCACCTCTCTGTGTCCGTCCCCCGTGAAAAAAAAACACACACACACACGCTGCTCGGCAGATATCATCTGGACAGGTGGCCGACTAACCACCCAGACCCCCCGACTCCCCAACCGCTCTCTGCCTAATGTCCCAGCCTGTACCAAATGAACATGCACCACCACCCCTTATCCCCACTCTACTACTCTCAAACACACACACACACACACACACACACACACACACACGGATCTCCTCCAATAACCCCAGCTAATGTCTGTCACCCACTGAGCTGTCTGTAGGGATTACTGGTTGTCTCTACAGTACTAAGGCTCTACAGTAAAAAGCCTTGACTAATGTGCAGGAATATAATTTGAATCACACAATAATATACATTTTTTTTAGACTTGGATGTCTGTATGACCGAAATGAAATATGCTTTGGTTCATTTCTCTTCATAAATGCATTATTAAACAATCTAGCATAATTAAGTGGCAACAATTACTATAAAACATGTAAAACGTTGCCTATTATACTCCACAGCAGACAAAGATTATAAAGAAAACCACTTGCTAGTTAATTGTGTGTAGACTGTATGTTTAATTGAACCACATCATACTTTTTTTCTCAAAAGCATTAGAGAAGTGTTCTAATCCAACGCGGTTGATTGATGACATTAGCATAACGTTCGGCACATAAACTATACTGGTGATATCTGTGGATATTCGACCAACTCTTCCTCCATTACAAAACCAAATACAGGAAGGATTTTTACGTTACTTAACTTTGAAAACAAGCCAGGAGGCGCGAATTATGACTCAACACCTTGACTTGACTTTAACTAAATACAGGGAAGTGAGGTCCAGGGCGTTAGACTACGCAGACAATGTTGTATAGAATAGCAGCAATGATGCAAATATCAAGTGTCAGCTGCTTAAACTAAAATCCAAACGCTTCCCTACTTGCTGACCGCTGGTAGTCGAGCTTTTCGGTATAGCCAGGTTAACGCTACCCGTCTGGCTTTTGCCTTATTTGAAATGTACATGTACAAAAATAAGTAGACATGATACAAAAACAGCCCGCAGTGAGTCACATAGTAAATAAACAGTACTACTATTCTGTTGTCATGCGGGTGAGAAAAGATAGCATGTTCACAAGTTGAAAGCAAGTAAAAAAGCCACATAACTGCTAGAATAATCATTTACGTACAACACCAGCGTTACTACTTGCTTCTTAGAAGGGACAAACAAGACATGTGAGTGCCACCGACACTAACAAAAAATAAACGATGCCTTGATGACAAAGCCGCAACGTGTTCCAGACATAGCTAGCGGCCAGCTCGTGACCATGGATGGTTAAAAGCAATGTGCTTGGAAAATAAATGCATACCGTTAGCAAGTACTATAGTACAATTACCTACAAGTCCAAAAAGATTTACAGAACATAGAACAACATGGGAGTTTATTCACCAAACAACCACACCACTGGCTGTAAGGCTACTCTGGTTGTCCGGTTTGATACAAAAAACACCGAAGTATTGCGGTAGCATTACGGGCTAGCTCGCTCACGGAGCTCCATAAAAACACGGCACGGCGGTGCTGCAACACACACCAGACAGTTCAGTGAAGTCGCTCGTTAACGTTAGCAGGTCAAAAACACACACGCAATACATTCAAACAAAGAAACCGCGTTCCTGAAAATAAACAACCCAATCACCCAGTTGATTTTGGCCATATGTTGGTTTACGGAATCAACATATTTTTCTACAAATTAATGCATTCTCTTTAACTCCTCTACCAACACCAGTCCCGAATCTCAGACTCACCCTGTCACAACAGGCGCCATCTTCCACAAACTCTCACCAAAACTCCAATACTCGCGATATCCTTTCTCCCAGACCAACAATCCGCCGAGACAACAGAAGCAGACTGGAGGTGCAGGGACCAGGGAGAAAGAGAGAAAGGGGGTGGGTGAGGAAGACAGAAAGGGGGCGGCGGGTAGCTAGGGAGAGTGAGCGGAAAGGGCAGACGCCACAACAACAGGCGTGGGAAACTTCGAAGATCACGCGAGGTTGGCAAAACTCTCACAATAGAGAAGCACGGAGGAAGCGTTCACTTATCGCGATATATGCGTGAGGCGCTGTTGTTGCTTATTTTATCGTGCTGAAATACTATTCCCACGTGTTTACCGGCCAATAAAATAGAGTACCAGTCTGGTATACTTGGCACTGAGTTCTCGTCGTTAAAGACCCGTTTGCTTTTCGATGTGTGGGGTAGACATTTGGAGCATCATTTCTGATTCTTCATTTCTTATAATAAATCTATATGAGAGCTATAGAGCCTGTCCATAAATCTAGGAAGCCAAACCTGAATCGGATACATTGGTGGGGGTTCTTAAATGTGTCCATATGACAGCGTAAAAAATAACTCAACTCTATGCAAGAAGTAATTGGCATCTTATTATAATGGTTTTTACTTCATGTCTTGCTTTCAATGTTCCTGCTTGCATTATGTAAAACAAACTGAATTGCCTATGTGTATGAAATGTGCTATACAAATAGATTTGATTTGACTTAACTAGAATAATTCCTATTTTTCTGCCAAGACAAGAAGCCACAGCCTCCAGTCTTTGTGCTTGGAACCTAAGAGGAAAATAGATGGGGAAAATATGTGTGAAACATGATGTGAATCAACCATAGATACACGATTAGAGAACCCCCACCAACAAGCACTGCATGGGGAGTACCATAGCCAGCTCTATCCAGAGCGTCTCTCTCTCTATCTCTCTCTCTCTCTCTCTCTCTCTCTCTCTCTCTCTCTCTCTCTCTCTCTCTCTCTCCCTCTCTCTCATCCATACAAATAGTCACACTTGGCAATAGCAACTCTTATTAGCCTGCACGATCTTGACTGTTAACAGTGTAGCCATATATATATATATATATATATATATATATATATACTAGCTTGACGTACAATAATGTCTCAAACCCCCAAAATCACTAAAGCCTACTTTTGCATATGAAGTCGGGGTAAAGTCATTCCATAGGTCTCTAATTTGTTTGTTCTATCTTGTCTAGAGACTCATTTGAATATTCTTGGTCCTTTTCTATAGTCCTAAATGAGAACTAATGCTGAAGGAAGCAAGGAAGTGCTAACAAAAGGTGCTTTACCCCCTGTAATTACATCTCTGAAATGAGGGTGAAAAATGAACATGTGTTTGTGTGCTTTTGTGTGGAAGAGAGAAAGAGGGAGAGAGGTGGAGAGAGAGAGAGAGAGAGAGAGAGAGAGAGAGAGAGAGAGAGAGAGAGAGAGAGAGAGAGAGAAGTGGAGAGAGAGAGAGAGAGAGAGAGAGAGATAGAGGGAGAGAGAGAGAGAGAGAGAAAAGTGGGAGGAGAGGCCTCCAGAGAACTGGGTACTCGTGAGTTAGAAAGAAATGTATATGTAATTACAGTTTTTGCAGTTGTATTTGAACTTTTAATTTGTGTCTTTAATGTTGAGATATATATATTTTTGGATTTCTTTGAAATAGTCTCTACAAATAAACACATCCCGCTTTTTCCCCGTAAATTTCACTGAAACGTTGAGTCTGAATTCATACTGACCCCTGCATGGTGTAGCACATGCTATCAATCCCAGCACATACCATATAAATCCACAGGTTTCATATGCTTCAGTGGCATAACTCATTTTTATAGTGAATCTGCATATCTGCCAAAAACAGAGAAAGACAGGGGAAGGGAGAGAGGAGGGTGTGAGGCAGGAGGTTTTGCATGAGAGTGTGAGTGGCTGGGAGCCCACACCATGTTGACATGAAGACGTGGACCTCATCCCCTGAAAACGTTTTTCCGTTCCCTCTCTTTTTTATGGTCAGCGGAGGACCTCCAGTTACTCTCCGAGAGTTGAATATAGGAAGCATAAAAGTTCCCAAATGTTTTACAGCTGAACACAGTAAAAAAAAGGCTACACAAGTGCAAGCACTTTTCAAAGAAAATAACAGCAAAAAAAAGTTTAAAAAAAAAATTAAAATGAAAGGGTAGGGCCTAGTTCGGGGTATTGGAAGTTTAACAATGAGGGAATTTGCCCTCTGACCCCTTCCTTGTTGTAAAACTCATAACAAGTTTTTATGGACACTCACAGATATTATTTAATGTTTCCTTTTGGGCTCCTCTTATAATTTTAATGTCTGTCAATCCTTGGTCTGTTTGAATTTGTGTTACATTTCCCTGTTGGATTGAAAGTCATCCGTCCTTGCCGGAAAAAAAATATAACTACACAAAAATGATAAAATAACTTTGGATAATGAACGACCATTTTTTAAACTGATCAGAGTCCGATTCTGAAGTTATCTCAAACTTTCCCTGCCTTTCCTCAGCCCTGTCGGTTGTAGGGCATAAAACGTTTATTTTTAATGGAGAGCGACCATCTCGGGAGCTCCACATAGAGAAGGTAATCTGCCAATTCAAGCAATCCTGACTAAGCCACGAGCCCTCAGACGCTAAATCCACTCACTTGACCGGCTATGCTCACTGCCAAGAAAATGAGAGGACCCCTCGCGCTAGCTTGCGTCGCGCTTGTACCTGTATCTCCAATCATGTTCCATAATTGTGATGCAATCTAGTAATTCCTTTCTTTCTTTTTTTTTGCCAGAGTCTATTGTGTTTCTAACAGCGTAGGACCCCAAATAGAACCTTGTGGCATGGGTAGCTAATGTTGGACTGAGTTTGACTTGGAAGGTAAAAGATTTGCTGTGAAGTATGTCTGTGTCATAAGCCTTTTACTCTTTGAGTGCCTAACTGAAAAAAAAGTTGTATTAAAGAGATGAAATGCTGTTTTGTTCTTCACTCCAGATTCAAATTTTCACTAGCTTTCATCGAGCTTAAATGAATCATCCCTATTAATCATATTAGAAGACAGTTTAATCTGCAAGTTAAGGAAATGTGATGAGAGGCAAATCTGTCTAATTAAGGAAGTGGAGCAGGAGTTTCCTGATTAGTAGGTCTTATGAACTCTACTCATTTGATACCGAGGGTTGTGAAACCGTCTGAAACAACCAGACGGAAAAATACAGTCAAATGGAGAAACTGACACAGACAGAGCAAGGTTTACAGACAGACAGCGACAGACAGGCATGTCTAAATAACATCAGACAGACTGACAACCAGACAGACACACAAACTAGAAGAGTGACAGACAGATCTACAGATAGGTTCCAGGCCTGGCAGAGACAGGACGTCCGCATTTGGAGCCTCTATCTAACCTCACGTCCATTCCCCGCCGTTAAAAACATTCTCTTTCAGGCTTGGCAGCAACCAACATCAGATAATATCATATTCTCTTTGAGAGTCCCTAACCTCACAGCACCACAAGACATTTTCTCCAGCTTGGCTGGTGTGTGTCTGAGTTCAGGGCAGAGGGAAGGGCATCCCTGTCTGTCTGCTTTTTTGGGCTGGCCAATATGAAACCCAGGGGTGTACCAGGGTAGACAGTCTGATCAAGGGAGAAGAAGTCTGGGTCACGGGACATGTCATGATTCAGACGACTCAGTACTTCTGCATTGCCCTTTATTCAAACCCAGTAGTTCTTTGTTGCCCCTTATTCAAACCCAGTTGCCTCTTATTCAAACCCAGTACTTCTTAATTTTCCCTGATTCAAACCCAGTAGTTCTTCGTTGCCCCTTATTCAAACCCAGTTGCTCCTTATTCAAACCCAGTACTTCTACATTTTCCCTCATCCAAAGAACTTAACTTTATTAAATGATTTGCCTGAGCTGGTTGAGTCTGCCTGCTGCCAAGGTCACAGACCATCTGGGTTGCATCGTGAATGACGGGTGTGATACGTTTGTCTCCAATGTCAAGGGAATGAGGTGTCGGTTTCGCAAGCACATAAAAGGGAGTGAGGAAATATCTATTTCCCCCTTTGCTACATTTGCATATAGTTCAAATTCAGTTCACTTCACACACTGTCAAAATTGACGAGAAGCAGATTACAGATTAAGTTGTTCGGATAACGTAATCTCAATACCAGCGAGAAGCACTGGCTGTGGGAGAAGGGAGGACTCAATTGCAGAGAGGTAGATATTCAGGTGAGTAGTTCAAAAAAGAAAGAAGGTTCTTAAAACAGATTCAGTGAGGAAACGTATATAGGCCTGAGGTCTAGGCCTTCTATAAATAGTCAGGTTCTGATTCAACATCCATTCACTAAAGTATAATGGAAAACCAAACAGCCAGGCTTAAACAGGAAACAAAACCAACAGGTAAAAATAATAAGGGCTGTGTGCTCGGCTGAGCCCTGGCGGCAGGAGCAGTTACATTGAAAAGAGGTTGCACTCTTGTAAGTTCAATCATTCGTTACTTAAAGATAAAAGGATCAAAATTGCATCACTTCCTTCTGTCAACATAGTTTTGCAATATCTGAGTCCAGATTTTACATATTTGGTGCAATCGGAATCAAATGTAAGCACCTATCCTCAAAGACACATCATCAATTCCGAGAAGTAATCTAAAATAAAATAAATCAAAAAGTAATCAGATAAGATGACACATTTTATTTATTACAATTAACGAAATGACAAACACAATTCTAAACCATGTAATATGTAATTATTAGGTTATTTTATTGCACTTTCTTATATATTAGACCAAAACTGCTTGTATGACATTTGACAGAAATAAATAGGCTTTGTGTATATGCCGTCAAACTTACAACCAAGGTAGGTTAAGTTCTATCAAGAAATTTGAGGCACATTAACTAAGATCTCAACAATTTGATCCAATCTTTAGTTAACTTAAATCTAACTCAGCTGTCATGATACAGTCCCATTTTCCTGGAAGCAAGCATGGAAATAAGAACACAGCAGAAACAATCAATTTCCAGACAGAACTAGACATTCACTTGTAAAGCATATGTGCCTTTAGCATTGTACGCATTTTTTTTGCATCAGGTTCAGTTTTCCCCGACTGGTGCAAATTGACCTTTCTCTCAGAGCGATGACTTCTGTCTGCCCCATGACTTTAATGTGTGTTCACAGAGCCGTTTCTTGCTAAATGCGGACTATGCGGTTGCATAGGGCCCCCGAAGCAACCAGGGCCCCCCCTGTCATTATAGTCTTTTTTTCTCTAGAAATGAATATGACCGGTTTGTATTGGTAACCAATCACCCTTGTGTGCTGAGTGAAAACAACTGTATGCATATATTTTCCAGGGATCTCTTAAAGTGCATCAGATTAATGCATTTAAATGTTAAACGCATGCCCCTGGACCACCTTAGAGGGTTTCCCCTCCAATATTCCCCTACAATAGTTTCACAAAATAGGGGCCCCAAACAACATTTCGCATGGGGCCCCCCTAAAAGCTAGACAAGGCCCTGCGTGTTCGACACAACTGAGAAAGCTAGTTGTTCCAGTACTAGATTGTGTAACACAGGTCTTGTCAGCCGGGTCTTACCTGTTGACAAACTAATGACCATTGTCCACCGACAGCAAAGCTGCAACACGCAACAATGGTCATCGTTAGGCTATTTATGTACTTGAAAGTTAAGTACAATTAATTAAACCCAATGAATGGCCCCAATGGGACTTCGTTGTGGCCAACATTTCTCTAGCTTGTTCAGTTGAATGGGCATCCTTTTAACGGACCTACCTTTTGGCTTTGTGAAATGCTCCACACGCCTCATTAAAATATCCCAAAGTTCATAACATATCATCCAAGCTTGAATTATGTAATGGCTGACAAATTGTTTCATGTTAATCGTCTATACAGCTATACAAAAAGGCAGCTACATTATTTATTTTGTTGTAGCAAAAGCATCCACACTATGGTGACGGAGACTAAGATGAGGCACGTTGACTTCCAGGCTACTCTTCAAGAGGTAGTACTGTGACGTGTGTTCTGTGGAAAGTCTGAGTCAACGCATGTGGACCATGGCTTCTGTGTTTATCTTAGAAAATAGCTCCTGACCCTCCTTTGAATCCATATGCCTCAAATGAAGATTTATGGGAAATGTAGTGAGCAGAGGCAGGTCCAATTCTCAAACCTCAACTCAAATTATTGTATTTGTTGTCAGGCTGTGACATCTTCTTGCAAATCTTGTGCTCGGTGTTATGGTGAGCTAGGCTAAGGTCCAGTATTTTGGGGGGTTGTTTTTTTACTGCCAACGGATATTGTTCAAAAGTTCTCCAAAAGATTCAAACCAGAACAGAGAATAATTAGGTAACGGCTAAAAATGTCATAACAAAGAATCCTTCCAACAAAAGTAAATCTCCCCGCTTTGTGAAAATTCCCATGGGACATTCACATCCAGTAGAGTAAGCCTAAAAGTTGTTTAGTTTGGACTAGTGCCCTTATCATATTAACCATAAGTGTATCACTTTGGATACAGTTTAAAATATTATACTACCGGATGTTTACAATTCATATGAACAAGTAAAACAATACAGACGAAATTGAAAATGTCTTGCATATTGTCTGGATTGGGCAGTGCCTAGGTGGTCTACATTAAACAAACAAGCCTCCGGATGGGCCCACAACTTCCAACATCCATTTTCTAACCACTTAGAGAGATATTGATTGAATGAAACCAGACTCTCTTGACAGAGCCTTGCAAAACAGATATGAATAGGTTTCCAGAGAGGACTAAACCCTGGAAAGGGTATCATATGACCCAATGTTTACTGTCAAACTCATTTCGAAATGGTGGTTGGAAGTGTATCGCAAGTTTATACTACACTGCACCTCATGCCAATAAAAAGGGAATCAAAAGGGGCCATATCGCTCTTTTATATAAGCAATATTTTTGGGAGTCGCTAGTGCAATTGTTTAGGAGACAGTGTTTGGAGAGACATATTTACTTCGTCCCCCACAAAATGTTTGGGGAAGAAGCAGCAGCAGCCCTTGCAGCCCTTGCAGCAGCATCAAACCTTGACCTTGGGTTCTCAGCCCCCCCCCCCCCCACACACACACACACACACACACTCTCTCTCTCTCTCTCTCTCTCTCTCTGCCTATATTTCTTTTGCTCAATCTTTATCTCCGTCTTTACACATACACACTCCTGCAACTTAGACATTTCCTCGTTGACGCACACCAAGGCCTGCACCAAGATAGTTGACAAAGACTGTGCTCTCACTCGGAGAGATTACAGAAATGTTGTCTGTCCCACCCAGACACACATAAAACACAACCTAGATACAGTCTCTGTATGTATCTCTCCACACACTTGGGCAGGGATGATAGAGTGGTGGGCACACACACTCGTGCAATGCAAGTCAAGTGACTAGCCCAGCACGGCCCTGACCCCTGGTGCTTACCTCCCCCCTCCATCTCTCAGGCTGTCAGTCCAGGGGCCAGGAGGGCTGGAGTAGGGGCCCGAGAGGGGCACCGGGAGGCAGGAAGAGCGCTGTGGTGATTATGTGTGTGTGGGGGAGGGGGCACACAAGGGGGGTGCGGGTGGCCTCCGTCCCTCTGACCTTCTGTCCCATTCCTGGCAGCCCCCCCCCCCCCCCCCCCGGCCTGTCGCTGCTGCCCGAGGAGGCCCCGGAAATGTTTGTGGAAGACCCACGCCCCGGGACCAGATAACGTCAACGGCTGCGTGATGAGCTCTTCACATTCCGAACAATCGGGGGAACGGAGGTAGGATAACGCCGGCGCATGGTGTGGTGGCCGGGGGGCTACGAGAAGCAGGGGAGAGGTAGGCCGAGTGGGTGAGCAGGGGAGAGAACACCGGGGCTCCCGAGCGGGGCGGGAAAACGGGAACGAGGGGGAATGAATGAATGAGCGGCAGCCGACGAGGCCATAGCGTATCTGGCATCAAGGGAGGCCTTTGGAGACGCAGGTGCCCCATTTGTCTGACAATAAAGGCCCTTGGAGCGCGTGAACATGTGAATGAGTGTCCACGGGGGCCATTGAGAGAGTGACCAATGAGGGGCACGTGACGGAACGAATGCAGGGGCGAGCGAGCAAACGAAAGTGTGTGTGGTTTGGGGGGGACGAGAGAGGGCCGGGAGAGAGAGGGAGAGAGAGAGGGAGAGAGAGAGAGCGAGAGAGAGAGAGAGAGAGAGGGAGAGGGAGAGGGAGAGAGAGAGGGAGGGAGCCCTCAGTGGGGTAGCTCAAGGAGACTGTAGATCCAGCTGTTCAGCAGACAGAAAAAGAGAGGGGGGGGGGGGGGGTTACGCGATGACAAGAAAGAAGAAGGCAGAGGAAGGAGAGGAGTGAGGGGAGTGTGTGGGGAAAGAGAGAGGGAGGAGGGGGGGTTTAGGGGGAAGCTGAGAGACGGGGGGACGGGGGGGGGGGGACGGGGGCGGGGGTAGAGAGATGAAGGCAGCAGGAAGGGTAGTAGAGGGAGGGGTGTGGAGAGGAGAGGAGCATTTAGCTAGAGAGAAGGGAGGAGGGGTCAAAGAGATGGGGGCAGGGGGGTGGGGATATAATCTTTTTTTTCTCGGTCGGCCCCGTCTCAGACAATGTGACATGGCACACGCTATTAATTCTGGCTCAGCAGACCTCCTGCCCAGCCATCTGCTCGGGGTCAGGGGCGTTTGCTGGGGTCGGCGTCTCATCCACCCCAGCCCCCACCCTGGTCGCACACACCCAAGCACACACACACCCACACACACACACTCCCTCCCTCCCACTCCCCGCCTGGCAGACACCCGGCCAGGCCCGCGCACATTTCCATAAGACAATGCAGCCAACCTGCTCCCAGAGCGAGGCCCACAGAGGCAGCTAGCCGCCCCAGAACAATGGTCTGTCAGGTGCAAAGGACCTCTGCGAACTCCATATACATTACAAAAGAGGCCAACCACGTCAAGCAAGCCCCGTGCGCAGCCCCCCCCCAGCCCCCCCCCCCGAGCCCCAGCCCCAGCCCCAGCTAAAGTCCCCAGCCCCAACCAATAACCTAGCGTTGACCTATGCAGCCCCAGCCTGGGTGACCTGCAATTGAATTTGAGCTTGGCGTTCAGTCGTTTGATTGGGCCTGCCCCTCCCCACCTCTTCCTCCTCGGAGTGTGGCAGGCTGCGGCTGGAGGGTGCGTGCTTTGGTGCTCGAGAAATGGGGAGGAGGAGTGAGAGGCCCGTCCAGCTTGGTCCTTCTTTCTTCTGATTTACATTGTCGAGATTTTTGATGAAATGGATTCATTTTGTTCATTTGAAGAGCAGAATGTATTTCGGCATTTGTGCCCCCCCCCCCCCCACACACACACACTAACATTAAGAGGCTCATTTCGTATCAGTGGTTCAGAGACTTGAAACATTTGACCTACTTGTCCTTTTTCTTTAAGTAGAGAATTGCGTGCCGAAGCTAGCAGCAGAAGATTTCGGGTTTCCTAAGTGGGTTGGCGCCCGAGGTTGGAGATTAAAGCAAAGTCTCAAACAAAAGCAGATCAGACATTCTTACAAGGTATCTTAGTGCCAACATATGCCCATGAGAGCTGCCCATTATCATCCACACCTTCACATCCTCAGAGCTGCGGCCATTGTAGAGTCAAACCGATGAATTGCAATGAAGTGAGGAATCCTTTTTGTGGGGGTTTTGTTGTCTCATCCCCGTTTCTGGATTGAACAGTGCATTTGTTGATTTGAGTCACCACACACAAACACACACGCACGCATGCACGCACTCACACACGCACACACACACACACACACACAAACACACACACACACACAGGGTAAATCCCTTAATCTGCTTTCGGACACGTCTGGAGGTCAAAACAAACAAATAGGATGGTCTCCCTCTTCCTTCCTAAACCCTCTTTCCTGGACATTGTAACCCAAGACCCCCGAAGTGTTTGCTATGCCAAGCAGACAAATGACTAACCCCCTACAGCGTACCAATACTCTACTGGATGACCACAGATCCTAAAACCTTTCTTCGGTATATGGCCCTTTGCTTAGGGAGGCCTTTTAAAAAATGTTGGGGTTCCGACATTATTTAATGACCGTTTCAATAAATTTAGTTAGACTGCTAAATTACTATGTAATATGTTATTCTTTTTAGGAAAATATAAAAAACATGAATCACAGCCATTAAGGTTTCCAAGAAAGCTGAGGGCGGTTATTGGAGACCTGGAAACTATATATGCTTGCTTAGACAAGATGTGGCCATTGTATGGGGAGAGAGACTGGAATAGAAAGGGTGATAGGTGAAAGGTCAAAAAGGTGAAAGTAAGCTGGTGTCACCACCAACAGACGGCAAGTTGTCTGTTAACCGCAGGGCACTAAGAGAGAAAGAGAGAGACATAAAGAGAGGGGCAGAGAGAGAGAGAGAGAGAGAGAGAGAGAGAGAGAGAGAGAGAGAGAGAGAGAGAGAGAGAGAGAGAGAGAGAGAGAGAGAGAGACAGAGACAGAGACAGAGACAGAGACAGAGAGACAGAGACAGAGAGATAGAGAGAGAGAGAGAGAGAGAGAGAGAGACAGAGAGACAGAGAGATAGAGAGACAGAGAGAGAGAAAGAAAGAGAGTCTGACCCACAGCTGTGTCCAGGCCGACCTTTGTGACCTGGACGTGCGAAAAATAGAGAAGGAAAACTGTAATGCAGGAAACCAAACTTTGACAACCAAAAGAGACTCCCCGTGCAAAGTCTCCCCAAGTGGCTCTTCTGACAAACAACTCAACAACGCGGACCTGCCTCTGGATAGTGTCTTCACACATGGGGGGGGGGGGGACGGGGGACGGGGGGGACGGGGACAACGACGACACAGGTTCAGGTCTGAAACTAACAGAGCTACATCCCTCTGCGCTCCCTAGGACTTCTTCCTTCCTCCTCGTCCATATAAACCGAAGCCGCCACCTTTAAATAAAAGCAGAGTCCAGTCTTTTTCCCTCTCTCGTTCTTTTACAGGCTGTCCTCCGTTCTCGGTGCGGGCGAACTCGGCTCCCCATTTCTGATTGGGTGCGACAGCCGTCGGGCCAAGCGGTGAGGTCATCGTCGTTCTATTCGAAGGGGGGAGGAGTGACCTCATTGGACCGAAACCACTGCAACTGGCATCCAAGTGTCAGGGAACAGCCTTGTCTCGTGTAGCGGGCCGCTTAGTTCGTCGCTCAGTTTCTGTGCGGCACCAAGGTGGTGGGATGGGGGCCGCCCGATGCCTTTCAGCTTGGAGCACAGTTGTACCTTCGGCAACAAAAGCCTGAGAAGTACATGCATGCTGTTGACTCTGACGCGCACACAGTAAACCAAATAAAGGAGATGGAGAGAGTCAGGACCAAAAGAGAGAGGGAGAAGAGGTGGAGAGAGGGAAAACGGAGGTGAGGAGGCCATGGAAGAGAAGGCAGCGTAGGGGAGAAAGACGGGAGGGCAAGCCACAAGCAGGCTAACCATAACATGGAAAAAGTGACATGGCCACCGTAGCCCATGCCAGAAGGCCCCGATAAAACACTGACTTTCCTCCTGCTTCATTGTCTGGTTCCACTTAATGGAGTTTCGAACCCAGTTCCTGACCGAGCTCCCGTTGGCGGACATGCTGGGGGGAAGCGGGGGGAGGAAACGGGTCTCTATAATCGGGTTACTCGATCGCAAACACGTCCTAATGCATAATATACACACTTAATGGTGGATTAGGAGCGAGGGCGAGTCCAGGCCGTTGCGTGCGGCAGTGAGCCACACATGGCCACCGCTGCAGACTGTCCCATAATAGGCTCAGCATATACACACGGTCAAGTGTCAACACAAAGCACACAGGTGGCTGACCACACTGACTATGTTGAGTGAGTTTGCGTGTGTGCGTGTGTGTGTGTGTGTGTGTGTGTGTGTGTGTGTGTGTTGTGTGCGTGTGGGAGTGTGTGTGGGTGTGTTTGTGTGTGTGAGGGTCAGTCTGGGCAGTGGGCCAATCTGCCAGGCAGGAAGGCATTGAGGGGTAGCCACAGCCACAGAAGGAGGTGTGTTTGGGCACGATGCCAGTCACAAAGAGTTCCAGGCACAAGACACCCACACACACACACACACACACACACACACACACACACACACACACACACACACACACACACACACACACCGGCCGGGGCACTGACCTCCTGCTGCTGCCCTCAGGCAAGCCAGGCAACTCAGTGTGCCCAGACAGCCATGGACAAATGGAGGGGAAATGAGAGAGGAGAGAGAAAGGAAGAGGAGAGACTGGGGAAAGAGGAGGGCGAAAAAGAGGGGGTGAGAGAGAGGAGGAGGGATACATAGGGGAGGGAGGAACAAGAAAATTGAGGGTGGTGGAAGAAGCCAAAGAAACACAGGCCAGGACAAAAAGGAGGTCGGAAGATAGGAACCAAGAGAGGGGCAGAATGAGGATACTAAGAGGTTAGAGCCAAAAAAAGAGAAAAAAAGAGAGGAGAGTGGGAGAGAGGAGGGCGGTGGAGAGGTGCCTGGCCGTGAGAGGTCTGAAACAAGGTCATTGGCATTTCCTCAACAGCACAGGTGTCAAGAGTTTCTTTTGTTCCCCCCTTACGATTGCCCTCATACCAGTTTCTCCTCTCTTTGCTGCAGCACAGGATGGAGAGAAAGGGAGAAAGAGAGAGAGGGAGGCTGAGGGAGGCAGAGTGGAAAACAAACAGAGCAGGAGGCCATCGGAGACAGAAAGAAAGACAAAGAAAGGGGCAGAGTGCGAGACAGCCCTCAAGAGAGAGAGAGAGAGAGAGAGAGAGAGAGAGAGAAAAGAGAATGTCTGTGTCTGCCAGGGAGACCTATAGAGTTTCCTGTGGCTTGTTTTCCTGACTTAACCGTTCTTGTAAGCCCTCAGTCCACCTTCCTCCCTATCAAGCACACACACAAGCAGTCACACACACGCAAACCCACGCGCGCGCGCACACACACGAACACACAGTGTCAGAACCCATCTCCCTTCCGCATCAAATCCGCCAGGAGTATCAGAGGAGATAAAACCTTGGAAAACAGAGCCCCGTTCCCTCCAGCCAGTCCCAAATCGACGCTCCGGTTTCACCGCGGCGTTCCAGCGAGCAATTCCTCAGCGTTCGGTCGAGTTTACTTGGGCAAGGGACCTTCTCCTCGAAAACGTCGAGTGATTACCCAAGTGCACTTAATCTCTGTTATTGTTGCTCCGCTCACATCGGTCTGTTCCACCCAAATATTATTGGAGGCAAAGATAATAAATGTTGCAATAAATATGTGGGCTAACACAGTATCTACGCAGCAAGCTCAGCTTGTTTACGTGGCATTGTTCCACAAATGCGTTTGACACATTAAACCGAGGCTCGGTCTAAAGCAGTGGACATAGCTGCGTCCCTTTGCCACACACAACGGTCTTGCTAGCGTATTACAAGCGCAGAAAGAGATTGGTATTTGCTAGCATTCCGCTCAAACATGCTGCGCTCGTCGACAGCGTCTCCTCTCCTTTGGACATGCACAGGCAGGGCAAATAAGACAACGCTGTGCATGTGTGCGCATGGATTAGCGCAGCGTCTAGGAACCGCAAGGACCACAAGAACAGGGCGCTTTTCAGGGAGCGCCCTCTGTATCCTCCAGTCCTCCTCCACAGAACCACACCGGGATACCTCAGCCACGGTCCTCCCACTATCCAGCGCATAAAGAGGCCTTCAAACAAAGGTAATATACAGTACTGTGGACAAGTTTTAGGCGGGTAAGTTGGGGGCGCTGTGAAGTAAGAATGCTTTCAGTATAGAAATGTCAATAGTTTTGTTTCCATCAATTAACAAAACGCAAAGTGAATGAAAAGAAGAAAAATCTAAATCAAAACCAATATTTCGTGTGGCCAAACTTTGCTTTCCAAACAGCATCACCTGCCTAAAACTTGTACACAGGACTGTATATTACCTTTGGTATATACTACCTGGTCCACGGTTTTCCAACAGCACATGATCATATAAAAAAGAAATCCATACACAATGCATGCAATTCCATACACAAATACACATCGTCAAGGCCAGGTATACTCACTCGGTCCCTTATTTACACTCACACACACAGTCAAAAAAAGTATTTATTTGTTTCCTTTGTGGGGGGTAGGAATTCAGGAAATTGATATGCAGGAACAACAACTTTATAAAAGGCTGCGCCCTGCAACTTCCTTCCCTTTCTGGACAGAGCAGTTGACATTCCACCACGCTCCTGTTCTCCAGCCGTACATCTTTATCTACGTCAAAACATAACCCACAGCACGCGCGCACACACACACCCACACACATCTACAGCGCGCACACACACACACACACACACGCATCTACAGCGCACACACACACCCACACACACACACACACACACACACACACACACGCACACATACACATAGAGACACACATAGGGACACACACACGCGCACACACACACACACACACACACACAGGGACACACAGAGACATACACAGCCCTCCTTTCGGTTGCCTAAAGGCAACACCGTTACCGCAGGACGGCTTTGTTCCAAGCCAAACCAGAGATGACATCATCCCTCTCCAACCCCTCTAGCACTCTTTTCTTTCTCCGCCAACTTCCCAAATAACGGCTCTGTTCCAACATTAACCATCCGAGCCGGTGAATAATCACAGGGTAGGGCTGAGTGATGCCAGGGGGCAAGGGAGCTGGCTCGGCTCTGGTTTGGGACAGGGCCCGGCTGGGATTTCCACGCTGGAGCATGTGGTTATAGGGTTTCTCTCAATGGAGCCGGGGGAGAGGAGGAGGAAGAGAGGAAGGTATGAGACCACCAAGTGAAAACTCAAGGCCTGAAGAGCAAGAACCTATGGCACTCCGATGGGATACTGTTCTTTGAACACCTCACCATGTTCTGCCTCTGTGGGACCATGCCGGTCCCATCTAATGACATAGCACCTATACATCTCAACATATGTCTAGGTACATTGTATCCAATGAATCCCCATGTACATGGCTGTTTGTGCATACGGTCACATGCTTTAAAATGTGAGTCTTTCCTAAACAAGGTCCGCTCAATACATTTACGTCACATTGATCGTGTGGCCCTAAAAACGTTTTAGCCCACAACAGTCGTGTACGATTAAGCCAAGAAGTAACAGCTATTGTTCTGGCAAGAGGCACGTTGCACTCATCCGGTTATTTCCCGATTTTTTTCCTTTCCAGACCCGTGGGCTTCGCCCCGTAGGAGGCCGTTGGTTCCGAGTCGTCAACGTGTCGGTTCCCTGAAAGGGTCAGCTCTCTGCAAATGTTCTGTGGTGTCGGGACAGATTCCTCCGCGGCTGTGGCCCGGTCCGCTCCGTAAGCCCAGCGAGCAGGAATCCTCGTCAGGGGTCCGGCCAACAGCGGACAGCCTGGGTTCCGTCAAGCCGTCCAAGATTCCATTACTTTCCCAGAATTCTAGACTCCTGCCAAGTCATATATTCTGTTGTCATCCACCAGGCTCTAATGAAAACCCATGAGGAAAAAACGACTGTGTGTGTGTGTGTGTGTGTGTGTGTGTGTGTGTGTGTGTGTGTGTGTGTGTGCGTGTTTGTGTGGGTGTAATGTTTGTGTATCCAGCTGTAAAGATGGAAATCACCGACTCACTATCAAATATTTATAAAATCAAACATGATCAAAATAAGTTGGTTGAATAGGATCTAAAATGTCAATGGAATGTGGAAGGAGGCATGTTTTTGATTTACTGAATTGTCCAGTTCTGTCCATAACCACTAATAACAGGAGGGGAGCGAACGGAGAGCCATCCAGCAGTGGAGCTCTCTCCGCATTGTGAATCACTGGAAAGCCGAGTCCAAATCAAACAAAGCATGGAGTCACAGTCCCACAGTGCAACTTCATATAGATCCCAATCTGATTCTCATTTATCATGACTCCTTTAATTACATTTAAATGCAATAAAAAGTAAATAAAAGCTTGTCTATAGTACCCCCGACAGCGATACTCACAAAAACACGTATTTAATGGTTGTCTGGAGGTTTTAGTGATTATTTTTATTTAGTCCATAAGACTAAGGGGGAAAGCAGTCCCTGCCAGGAAATATGAATAAAGTCCATCTGAAGGCGTATAAAGTCATGTTGAAGAGCGTTTCCCGCTTTTTAACGTGCAAGCCATCGCTTTGATAGGACCAAAACGTATTTTCACAAATGAAAGTGTCATGGATTAAACTGACTTATAAGTCATTTACATTTTCTTTCCTCTTCGGAGAGTTTTGAGGGAACGGGATGATTGCTCACAGTCCCGGACCTCCTGGTAATGACTGTGGACTCAAGTCAACCCTGGTTGGAAAACCAAGGGGAGATTTAAAAGGGTGGAATGTAACTGTATAAAACGGAGGTCTGTAATGGAGCGTGATTGACAGCTGAGCTGTTACAGACGGCGAAAGCAATACTGTAATGGGTGTGTATTTAGGGATACAGTAATGCTAATGCTAACTGTAATGAACTGTAACTGTAACGAGAGATGATGCGGCATGAATTGGGACGTGGCTCAGGGTGCGACAGTGCTTGGTTCAACTCTTTGACTGGCAGTGGACGTACCTGTATGTTAAAGAGGTTTGTGGTCATGCTGCTCATATAATCCCTATCAATGTGACCATTCAGACACCTCCCGCCATCTGTCAGTCAATCCGTTTGGATCTGACGTTGCATTTTTTAACCTCGGCTCGGGGATAGACTTACGACCCATCCTACCTTGGGTTTGTGGCCGCCGAGCACCCCCCTCCCTCTACAGCATCCTTTAATCCCATTCACCAGCTGGGGGGGGGGGGGGGGAGAGGCTTGGGGCCCAGTTTGAAGGACCGCACCGCCCACTTGAAGCTATAGAACAGGGGCCCCATTGAGTTGAACCCGAAACATGACCTTGGTTTTCATGAGGGAACCTTCCACTCTAAGCTGGGCCCTTTGTGGGACACTGTGGGCCATACACTCAGCAGTTCATGGACTGAATGGCCGCTTTACATCAGTAAAGGCTGGCCGCCCTTCCTATTTACAGGTTGTTGCTCAAAGTGTAAAAAAGGTGGAGAGGTCCTTCAGTAGAGAGAGAGAGAGAGAGAGAGAGAGTGAGAGAGAGAGAGAGGGGGGGGGGGGGGATTGTTGTTATATGTAAGTGTTTTCATTTGTGTGCGCGTGTTTAAGAGATCGGTCCGAGAGGTCATCTGAGGTCATTAGCATCTCAGGTAAAAAAGGCCGATAGACTATGACTGACTTTTGTTGTGTTGATGTTGGCAATGATGTTGTTTTATGTATTCCATGAACCCTGGCTGCAAACAAATTTTCCCCGAGTGGGACAATAAAGATAACCTCGAACCTTGAACCACACACACACAGACTTACTTTTGGGCCCATGCGTACAACACCCTAAAACAACCCCACGCACTTAAACAAACAAGAATACAGGGGAAGAACCGACCTTCTTTAATCGTTCACATTTCAGGACTGGCTGCCCGCACACGGCTTCAATTAGGAGGCTTTTTGCTGAGGCAAACAATAGCGCACCGCAGAGAGAACAGCATCTCCACAGCTAAACAACAAGGGACACGGCCCAATGACACCGTAATGAGCTATTTGCGGCTTCGTCACAGCGTGGCTGAATCTGCAAACAGTTCAATACACAAGCACACACACGACGGTGGGTTTTCCAGTAAGAGCCGCAATCACGGCTTAGTTTCGAAGGGACGCAGGGTTGTTCTGTTCCAAAGGGATGCTTTTCTTGCATGAGCACACACACACACCCACACAGTGGGCAATCAGTGGGAACCCCTCACCACACTGTCACTGAGCCTGTTTGACGGCCTTCTGGGACGAGCTTTTTCCAGCCATCATGGCTTGAGCCTCACAGTCTGTTTTCCACAGCATTTCGCCCGGTCACCAAGGAATGCAGCTAGCGCGCCAGCACATTCTGTTTTCTGGAGTATTTTAGTGATGAAGACTTGTCTATTACAGAAAATTACTTTGGCTCGTACGTAGGCCTTATATGTATGTTTATTTCAATGAAATTCCATATAACAAGGCAGAAAAAAGCACAGATATAAATACTGTGTATCCACTAATTCACTCAGGCACCTAAACACTCTAAAAACATCTTGTTTGTTTGAATGTCAAGTTTAATGTCCGTACGATTTGGCCACGCATTGCACGCTCAAAGTGAAGTCGTATTTTCTACCCAGCTCCTCCCCTTCCTAAATCATTCCTGCTGTTTCTCAAGCCCTGCGGCCTGTCTGTCAACCCTTGTTCCCATACCAATTAGCAGAAACACTGGCCCCATACCCGGCACTGTTGAATGTGCGCCCAACAACTGCTCCGAATAAAGACTGGCTAGCTGCTTTTTGAAGAGACCCTCAATGGGTAAAGGAGATTTGTGTGATGGCTTAATTGCAGGGATACAATAAGTAGTAAACCTGTTCTGGATGCACAATGTTGCGTTGATGTTGTGTTACAGAGGGGAAACATGGGGAAACGGGTGTCCATCCCCAAATTCTGAGGAAGGGGAGGAAGACTAGACAAAGAAGACTGGACAACTTGAGACCATGTAAGATGCAATAGACCCCGGTTGTTTTATACGGAGGGCTGAGTCAAATGAGATACATGCTAGATCTAAAAACGCCCAGCCAAACAGCAGGGTTAAAAAGTGGAGGCCTGCATACCTGATGGATACTTTACAGCCTAGGAACAGGACTAGGTGTCGTTCTGTTCTATTCGACTGTGACGCGTCGTCTAAAGAATGTGGTTCTCTTCCTCTTAATGTTTGCTTCAATTTCCCCTTGGCCGCTTACTTCACGCACACACTCTGGGGTTGGTTGTTTGAGGAATCTGGAAAACACCAGAATGGAATGAGAGGAATTTCTGCTTTTGCTTTCTTTTTCCCCCCCTTCTCGATCTTGACTTTGGGTGCCCCAGGACAGCCAGCCTCCCGAGTTTTCAGTTTCTGACCGTGGCCAAACCATAACAGCACCTCATAAACAATGGGGTTTGTTGATTTGGGGGTTGAGAGGGAGAGTGGTAGTTACTGGAGCTGCGAGTTGGTTTTGTTGAATGTCTCCAAAGCTGAGACAGAGAGTGCTGGCTTTTATGGGCAGCTTTAAAAGGGAGCATCTCTGTACAAAGGTTATTATAATTGAACTTTCCTAATCACAAATTGCTTCTCTCAAGACTCTGTGGGACTCACAATTCAAAGAAAGGGATTTTCCGCCGCCAATAGTGTTTACTTCTAACAGAAAAGAACACTTTCTGTCATCATCACACTTAAAGCCACAGACAGCTTTCAAACAGACAAAAGACATTAGTTAAAAAACTAAATCCTTAATTGTATCCTTGCACCATAACATGGGCCCTGGAATCAACGTTAGAAAATCAATCTTGGAAGTAGAGACCGCCACCAAGTGGACATATACAGTAGCACATGTTTTCTTTCCAAGTCTAAGAGTTTGACAACCTACACAATATAAATCCCAGAGGGTTGAAATATTATTCATTATCAAACAAATAATGTGGATAAATAACACAGTTCTAAGTGCGTTTAACTTTATTCATAGGATAAGATCAGCATTCAACAATAACACAGGCAAACATTTCACTCATTACCAGACACTCAAACAAACTCCAAATTGATATTCCTCCTCCTCCTCCTCCTCCTCCTCCTCCTCCTCCTCCTCCTCCTCCTCCTCCTCCTCCTCCTCCTCCTCCCCTAAGCATAGTCCTCCCCTCCATCGCATCACTTGGGCTTGTAGGGGTCAGACCACACCTTTACACCTAGGAATGAAGAGACAGCCTCTTATTAGATGCAGGCTAGTCTCACATTACCAGGCTCTCTCAAAATGGCACTGTCAATAAAAGTCCAAACATCCTTTTGTGAGCTGTAGGTCACCAAATTCGATGCATTTGTTATTCACAGTCAACCTACAAGGGCTCACTTGAAAGCATTGCAAACTATATCATTATGATATAGAAATACATAAACTAAGCTATACCTGTTATCTCAACAAATGCACCACTTTCTTATTTGACAGCAACACAATTTCTAACACATTGTATCAAGAAAATGTTAACAAACAATTAAGCTGGGGTTTTATCCAAAGTGACAATACAATACATTCAACCAGAATAGGTACAACACACACATCAAGTAGTCAAAATAAGTTTCTATATCACAATCACATTTTCTAAGTAAGCGTAAACATTGACGTTAGTGTACATGCATGCGACACACTCCAAAACCTTGCTGTGTTTACAAATGTCCTTAGACAGATAACGGAAAAGCATTACGGTGCAGGGAACGCAGATAGCCTGCATTGCACAGTTCTGCTAAATGTAGCATTAATACCAGGGGTCTGTTCACTGGAATATATCAGGGTGTAGCATACTTACCCACTGGTTGCACGTCTGCTTGATTGATTCCAGATCTGTTAACGCTTTGGACTTTTTCTACGTTTGGGGGAAGACACATTTTGAATGAGACATTAGCTAATACAAGAAACTATCATGGGTGTTATTAATTTATGTGCACAATACTACTTGCTATGTACAGGCATAGACTTTATGTGTAGTCTAGGTGTACAGGTCAGTTAGGCATTGAAAGGCACACCAGTATTCTGGATTGGTTTGCATACACGTTCGTTTAACCTGACAAAATAGAATAATGTGAAATGGAGTAATGCAAGGATATTGTCTCCATCTTTCATCTGTAACATGATATCTTTCAATTCTGACATGAAGTCCGAGTTATGCAATATAATAACATCTTGAAATAATACGCTGTTAAAACAGGTTTTGGCAACACTTACGGTATTCGTCTGGATGCGTGAGAGGATAGAAAAATATTGGATAAAACGCTGCTGCTACAGCCGTAATAAAGCCTCCAAAAATAAAAGTTATCGTTCTGTTTCTAGACATATTGCTATAGTATTCACCTCCAAATTTACAAGTATGGTTGTGAACGTGAATCTTTTCCAGGGTAAAGGTCAAAAGGTGTGTGTGTGGGGGGGGGGGGGGGGGGTAACGTTACGTTCAAGCTCCGCAGTGTTCACAAAGGTTCCCAAGCGGGGAATGAATGCTGTGAGATCATCTCATTTTGATCTTTCTGCTACTCCGTACTTTGTGGGGTGTGCCCTGTGACTATCACATGCTTTAGCAGAGTAATAATAAGGAAGTAGTTGGAAGTTGGGCAGTTCAACAACTGTCTTTGCAGTCCTACAGAATGAGGGTTTTACTTATTTACTCATTCTGGTTGTATTTCACGTTCTCACAAGAGAAGACAATTTCACGAGAGCCCATTCAGACATACGTAATTCCACACAGTCACATGGATGTTGGCTGGGTGTACACTATTCAGGTAAGCTATCTCGACAGTGAGACCCTGTATGAGGCCATTTGTGTCTTGGTGAAACCTGCATTCCTGCTGGGTGTGCAGGGTACCATCAGTAGCAGACAGGCGCAACTTATCCATCAGCAAAGCCTTCTATTAAACCCAGTTGTGTCGTGACAGGAGAGCATGCATGCCTACGCAGCGAACGTTTACTCCAGTGTGACAGAGGAGCTCTCCAAAGTCAAACACCGCAAGTTCATCGCTGTGGAGCAAGAGTTCTTCAGGCTCTGGTGGGATTCTGTGGCCACGGACAACCATAAGAAACAAGTACGAAAATGTCATAACCCACTAAATATCAACATTATGGAAAATCTATTTGCATTCTTGATTCGTATTGTTTCTCCGGTGTTTCTTCATAGGTGCGACAACTGCTCAAAGAGGGCAGACTGGAGTTCGTAATTGGGGGACAAGTAATGCACGATGAGGCAGTGACAGATCTAGATGATGAAATATTGCAGCTCACGGGTAGGAAACACAAGCCAAAACGTTGTTTATGATTTTGGAAACAAACAATATTGCGCCTTACATACACATAAACACACACTCTCAATCCACCATTCTAGAGGGCCATGGCTTCCTGTATGAGACATTCGGGGTGCGACCCCGGTTTTCGTGGCATGTGGATCCGTTTGGAGCTTCTGCCACCACGCCTGTCCTCTTTGCCTTGGCAGGGTTTGATGCTCACCTCATCTCCCGCATCGACTACGACCTCAGAGAGGAGATGCAGAAAAACAAGGTGTGGGTTTGTCCCCCCAGGCGCATCAATAGTCACGCTGAACTATTTAAGGTCTTAAAACACAGAAACAGAGAAGTGATGCAGGCCCTAGCAACCATTGGGGTTGGCACTACTACTTGGTTGCGAAAGTCTAAACTTTGCTCACGTAGATTACGTGTAGCTAACTTACAACCCAGATACCTTTGACTGCCAAAAGCCCAGTCTTATGGCAGCAAATATTAGCTTAGCTCTCTCGTTGAAGCTTAGCTGGTGCATGGACTTCATATTTTCCTTGCCAGAGAATGCCAGGGAACATGTCTTGATAACTCATCTCCATCAGCAGTCTATAAATGTTCTCTCAGCATCCTACATTTTTTATGAAACGAGTAAGGCATATCCAAGACTGCTGTCATTACCATTAGTATACATATTAAGACATTTCGTATGTGAAAATGAGCATGCAATGTGAATGTTATGAAGATAATATTATGTACCAATATATTGAATGCATTGATAAAAAAACGTGAGTAGGACTTTGTCACGACCATTTCGATATGCCAGGCATTTCACACACAAAAAATACAGCCCCCTACAGAATCGAGTATTCAACAATGCCGTTATACAATCAACTATTTTTGGTCGAGCCAGGAAGAGAGCATATTTTGTTTTGTTGCTTAATGGGTTAATGTGTTTTGAGCAGAAGCTGCAGTTTGTGTGGCGAGGCTCACCTTCGTTGCGAGAGCGACAACAGATGTTCACCCACACCATGGACCAGTTCAGCTACTGCACACCGTCCTACCTTCCGTTCTCGAACAGGTATCCCTCTCCTTCACGTGCGGTCCTCTTACACATAGCTGTTGCATTCCACATCCGAAAGAGGAGTCTATGTGTCACTGCTTGCCGGCTGTCTTGTGGTGCAGTGAGTCTGGGGCACTCACCATATGTATTTGGTGCTCTATGCATAGGGGACCACATGACCATACAACCCTGGCTATCTTAATTATGTTTCTTCATTCTTATTTCCTTGTTCTTTACAATTAAAGCTATTCAATTTCCAAATGTTTGTGTGTTTATATATTTTTTGCAGCACTCCCTTATTTTTTTATACTTTAAGTATATTTGTAGTATTGTGTAGTATTTTGTGACACTTATCTAGTATTATAATTTATTTCTTAACCCTAGTTCTGGTTTTTACTGGAATGGAGTGGCCCTGTTCCCGGACCCCCCTAAAAATGGAATTTACCCCAATATGAGCTTGCCCGTCACTAAGGAAACGCTGCATGCCTATGCCAAGACCATGGTAGAGAACATCCAGCAGAGAGCAGCCTGGTTCCGGACAAACCATCTAATCTGGCCATGGGTAAGGCTGTTGAGTCAAACAACACATTATTTTCAAAAAAGATGATTTAGTGCTATACTATATATATATCTATATATCTATATATATATATATATATATATATATATAGATATATATAGATATATATACTATTCTTTCGAATTGTAGATGATAAAGCGTTCGCCGGATTAATCGTTATTTTATTCTCTGCCAAAGTGACCACTTTGTGAACTTATTTTTTGTCTCTGGTAGGGCTGTGACAAGCAGTTCTACAATGCGTCAGTGCAGTTCCAAAACATGGACCCCCTGGTGGACTACATTAACCAGAACAGCAAAGAGTTTGGACTAACAGTCCAGTATGCCACTCTCAGGGAATATTTTCAAGCTGTCCACCAATCAAATCTCTCCTGGGAGGTGAAGGGGAGTGAAGACTTTCTCCCTTACTCTACAGGTGACTGTGAAATGTTTGTGGGTCCTCATATAAGCATTCCTAAAAAGTGCTCCCGATTGCGGAATGGTTCTAGTGACGTAATGCGTGCCTAGTGTCTCACTGATTGCGAAGGCATAGTTGGTGGAATCACAATTCCAGATGCACCTTAAGCGTTTTCAAGAGGACTTGTTCCCCTTTTCAGAGCCTTTCCAAGCATGGACTGGGTTCTATGCCTCCAGGAGTGTCCTGAAGGGAATAGCTCGACGGGCCAGTTCCCAGCTGTATGCCGCGGAGACCCTCTTTGCCCGGTACCGCGTCGGCCTCCCAGACGGACCGGTCCCCAAAGACTGGGCCTTGGACAAGCTCAAGGCCCTCCGCTGGGCTGTCTCCGAGGTGCCTGCCTATAAATCACCCATCTTCCTTGACCTTGTACCTCGAACGCAAAGCCAGCTGTTCCTGTATGTCAGATGAGACCCCGTCTTTCTTTCGATGCCCGCAGGTCCAGCATCATGACGGCATCACTGGCACAGAGTCGCCCAAGGTGGCCGACATGTACATCCAGCACCTCAGCCAGGCTATGATGGGCACAGACGAGCTCCTGGCCGCCCTGCTCCTCCTGCCCCAGTCCCTGGGCACGCCCGATATCCTGGGCACCCACTACAGACAGGGCTCGCCGAGAGAAGGTAAAGTGTAGCCGATTGTGGAACGAGGCCGGATGTGAACCTGGAAAACTCGGCTGAATAAAGACGTACAGGAACACTTACTTTACCTTTCTGTCTCTCGAGACCTCAGCACGACTATAGTGCCCTGAAGTTGATTGATCGATTGATTGGTTGAAATCACTGCATGAATTGCCTGGGATTTCAATCAATCATTATCTACTATTACATTGTACCTTTTGTTTTCCCAGGTCCCCCTCAGGTTTTGGAACAGCATGTTATTGTTTACAACCCCCTCGCGTGGAACATCACCACCATCATCAACGTCACAGTTACTTTCCCCATGGCAACAGTGTTTGATGATGATGGACAACCTGTACCCGCACAGGTGACGCGCCCCTTTCCAACTTGCTGCTTGGCTGTTATTTTGACAGCACACATTTGGGCGAGTATTTTGGGGGATAGCCTGATTCAAAAGTCTGCTAATTCATTTGTCTCTTTAATTGCAGAACAAGGCTCATTTTATGTCATAGTTTCTTGTAATGTGTTTGGTAAGAGTCAGCACTGGGGGGAAAAACAAACGGTTGTTGATCTCCTCAGATCCAGAAGTCTGCAGAGTCCAACTTGACCTTTGACCTATTCATAGTGGCCCAGCTGGGGGGTCTAGAGCACAGGGAGTATCTTATCCAGTTCTCTGAGAAGCCGTGCTCCGGGGTACAGAAATCTAACGCCACCCATGCTGCCAAAGCAGTGAAATTCGAGAGGCGGAGTGTTAAAAACTGGTCCAAAACAGGAAGGAGGCTGATGCCGGTTCTGAACGAGTGTTACACACTCATGTTCGATCAAGACACCAACTTACTACACACTATAACTGACAGGTAATACGACTCCTTCAGCTGTTCATTAAATACAGCAGTAGCATAAATATATATAGGAGGAACACCAGCGCTATATCACCAGACCGCCTGAAGTACCCTAGCCGGTGACCTCTCTGTGACCTCCCTTAGAATAAATAAGAGGCGCGTGAGGGTGACTCAGGATTTCTGGGAATACCAAGCCAATGGGGATGTCAAGAAAGGTCCCATCTCTGACAACTACATCTTCACCGCCAACGGCTCAGCGACCAGGGCTTACCAGGCCGTGGAGATGGAGATAGTCCCGGGCAAGATAGTCTCAGAAATCAGGCAATACTTCTACAGGTAGGCAGGGGCATTTGGTCACATCTGGGTTTGGTTCGCTGTGCTGTTGCGACCTGTTTTTTTTTTTTTTTTTCTTTCTTCCTTCCAGGCTCACTGTGCCTTGGTTCCCTCTGTTTCTTTATTAAGTTAGGTTTGACTCCCTCTCAGCCGGCATCTCCCTTCCTCACTTGTTGCGATGCCGCGTTACCTCTACCCTTCCTTCTGTCTGTCCACTCTCCTCCATAATCTCCTTACCCATATCCCCATTCCATATCCCCATATCCCCATTCCATATCCCCATTCCATATCCCCATATCCCCATATCCCCATTCCATATCCCCATATCCCCATATCCCCATTCCATATCCCCATATCCCCATATCCCCATTCCATATCCCCATATCCCCATTCCATATCCCCATATCCCCATTCCATATCCTCATTCCATATCCCCATATCCCCATATCCCCATTCCATATCCCCATATCCCCATTCCATATCCCCATATCCCCATTCCATATCCTCATTGCATATCCCCATATCCCCATTCCATATCCCCATATCCCCATATCCCCATTCCATATCCCCATATCCCCATATCCCCATTCCATATCCCCATATCCCCATATCCCCATTCCATATCCTCATTCCATATCCCCATATCCCCATTCCATATCCCCATATCCCCATTCCATATCCCCATATCCCCATTCCATATCCCCATATCCTCATTCCATATCCCCATTCCATATCCCCATATCCTCATTCCATATCCCCATTCCATATCCCCATATCCCCATTCCATATCCCCATATCCTCATTCCATATCCCCATTCCATATCCCCATATCCCCATTCCATATCCCCATTCCATATCCCCATATCCCCATTCCATATCCCCATATCCTCATTCCATATCCCCATTCCATATCCCTCTATCCCCATTCCAGAGACGAGGCGGATAGCCAGTATGCTTACTCCGTGGTCACCCGGGTCCCAGAGGGCTTCCAGAGCCAGCTGCTGTGCCACCGACTGGAGCAGAGCTACTCACTGGGCCCCCTGGTGGTCAACAGAGAAGCTGTGCTCCGGACGAGCACCGCTCTGCAGAACAACAGGACCATCTCCACCGACGGCAACGGCTACCAAATGATGAAGAGACCCTACAGGACTTATGTGAACAACACTGTGGCCAGAGTAAGAGCCTCATGAGTATTTGCTTCCTGCACTCTGATGTAATAGTCTGGTCTGTTGGATAGAAGCAGTGGCTTGTTCAGTTCCCATATTTTTTTATAGCTCTCTGAGTTTTTTTTATAGTATATGAAGTATACTATCCATATAGTATTTTTTTTATAGTATAGTATATCAAAGGAAATAGGCCAGCGGACATTTTGTTTCTTTATGGTTGAACAGTATATTTCTGTTGGTTGAAACCCTGGTGGCTGTGTGTCTGACTGCAGAACTACTACCCTATGGTTCGGGCGGCCTACATAGAGGACGACTCCAGCAGACTGGTGCTGCTCAGTGACCGAGCACACGGTGTGTCCAGCCAGAGCAGTGGACAGCTGGAGGTCAGTTAGCCTGCGTTAGAAACACATACAAACACACACTTAAAATACACAGGCAATAGTGCAGATAATTCCCGATATGGCTTAAACACGGACGCTCACACCAACTTACACACACACACACACACACACATACATGCACACACACACACACGCACACACGCACACGCACAGGCATGGATATGTGATGGCTCTCACACAAACATATACACAGTATCCTGTCTATGGGTGTGTGTTCCAGGTGATGCTCCATAGGCGCTTGTGGAACAACCGGGAGTGGAACCTGGGCTACAACCTGACCCTGAACGACAGCTCCGTGGTCCGGCCCGTGCTGTGGATGATGCTGGGCTCCCCGGGCGCCACTTCCCAACTCTACCAGAGGGAGGCGCTGCTGCTCCAGCACAGACCGGTTGCGGTGCCTATTGACCAACCACGTGAGTTCTCAGCTCTTCCCATAGCTTATTGTTGTAGCGTGACCGTTGGAAGGGATGGTAGTTAAGTGCCCCTAAGAGTCCCAAAAAATATCTGCAAACTTGAGCTTTTGACTTGTGAGTTCTCATAAAGCATTACTTAATCTGTCGAGAGGCTATTCATCAGTTGCTTTTTTGGCAAATAGGTTGTGTGGATGTTGGCAGGGTTTTTGCGGATCAACATTCCAAGTTAGGGACGACTCAAATTTCTTCCCTGTTGCGTTTTCTTCAGAGAGAGCCAGGCAAAAGAACAAGCCCAGGACCAAGCCTTGGGTGCGGCCTGTGGTTCTACCTGAGAACCTCCACCTGCAGACCCTGAGTGTCCCTGGATGGGGCTACAGCTCTAACCACTCCCTACACCTGCGCACCATAGACTCAGGTCAGCCTCCTATCGGGCCTACCATTTGTACATTAAAGGACGCGTTTCTTTTGATTTATTTTGTCAGTTCATTGAATTTTTCTGTACATATTGTATTATATTTACTTACTAAAAGGCTATTGATAGGGGTACTGATCATTTTTCTGGTGGATGTAGTCTTTGGTCTTTTTTCCCGTTTCAAGGTAAAAAGGCGAGTTTAGAGGCAGACTATGATCGCGTCCTTCTAAGGATCATGCACCTTTTTGAGGAGGGAGAAGATCCAGTTCTTTCTAAACCAGCTACTGTTAACCTGAAGGTAACTCAGACAGGACATCACTATGCTACTAATCATTCGCTTATGTTGTACACAATCACAAAAGTTACTTCAAAACACAAAATTGCGCACACTAGTACTTTTAACACTGTTTCATATTTTTGTCACATGAACAGGAAGTTCTCCATGGCCTGGGGGAAGTAAAAGCAGTGGAGGAACGTTCTCTCACAGGAACCTGGGATATCGCAGATCTCCAACGGTGGAAGTGGAAGACTGACGAGGACTTGGAGAGCCCAGGTGGAGGAGAACAAGGTCTTGAGCTCTGTTTAAAAAAAAAAAAAGAAGGATCTGTTTATGCAAAAACAAATCCCACTTGTTGTATCTCCGTGCGTGTGGTGCCAAATTAAGTGTTTTAACTTACTGTCTGTACATGTGTGCATGTCCCTCTTTAGCAAACGAGAGGTCGTTGTGCAGTTACGGTTCTGGAGGTTTCAACGTGACCATATCACCAAAAGAGATCCGGACCTTTTTCATTCACTTCAGCATCCACAACTACTAGTCTTTCTTGTGAAACATTATTCTATCCTTCTTCTGTGAAGATAATCAACTGAACTGACTGGAAATAACTCCATGACAAATTGATGATCAATCTGAGCAATTGTCTAATTAATTAATAATATTGATTAGGCCATATCTGCATAATCATTGGTGCAATTATCTATTTTATTATTGAATAAATGTTTTAAATTTTTATATATAATAAATAAATATATATATATATATGTATGTATGTATGTGTGTGTGTATATATATATATATATGTGTGTGTGTGTGTACACACACACACACACACTGTGTTCTTTGTTGTAAATTGTAAATGAACATAATTAATAAAACCATTTCGCTGCGTCGAGGACAATGACGATCCTTTCTTCGTTTCTCTTACAAAGGGGCTAATCGGGAGGATCCCTTAGCGTGATAGACAACACCCATCAGATACAAAGTAACATTAACGGGCTTTAGGAATTAAAAAATGGTCTACGTTCCAGTGAAGCTCAAATGCGTTTAAACCTACTGGTATGCTAGGAACTGGCCTGAATATCGAATAGCCCGATATGAATATACTAGGCCTGTGTGTGTTCAACATGAGCTTTAGGCTATAGGTGGTTGGGCGCACGAATATCAAATATTACTAAAATATAATAATTTTAGAAGGAAAACTATTTTCAGAGGTGAAACGGTTTTCTGTCATTTTACGAAGATGAACAACCTCGGTGTAAGTACTGTACATGTAGCCTATGCACTCTAAATAAGATAATGCATTTCATAATACAAAGGAGAAGAAGCTCCGATGAAACGAAATACAATGAGAGGTCATAGCGGGCAATTGCAATAATTTGATGTTCTCGTAATTGGTTATTTCAATGAATTATGCATTAGGTTTGTATGCAAACTGTCATTGTTAGGTTTTGAGACACGCATCGTTGTCTAATGGTACACGCTGAAAGGATGCTGAAGTGTTGCTAGGAAACAGGGATATTTCATTTAAGTAATCAATCCCCTTGCGGCAAGCAAGGACGATTTTTTCACTGCACGTAGTTAAAATGGGGGACTACAACAATCGCACACAGTATGCCTATGAATATTTTATGTTTGCTGTTTGTGTGTAAAGAAGAGAGAGAAGGAGCAAAGGAAACAACTGAAGCATTTTCTGACTGAGCTGGCCTTACTGGGATCGCTGCAGGTGAGTTCTGAAAATAACTCACCCAAACCCATATGAAAAGTTAGACAATTAATGACACAATTATCTGGGTCGACTGAATGCATGTCTACACAGTCTAAAATGAGGAGGGAAAAAATCATTTATTTTCACTGTGTAGGGTTTCCGATACTTCCAACCTTGGCTTCGCGGGAGAGAAGAACTTCTGCTGACAGTAGTCAATGAAGACATGGTTGGTAACCAATTTGCCTCCCCATTATTGACAATCAACACACACATTCTTAAAGCACACATCCTGACTTGGTACAGTAAACAGAAATAGGATGCCAAAAAAGGAACATTTGGTAGCCAGGGGGAGAGGAACAAACACAGTTTACATAAAACTTGTAGCATTGCTTGTTGAAAGAAGGAACACAAAGTTCAAAAGGGCAAACAGAGACATGAAAGGCAAATGTCTGGTACATGTAGTCAGAGCTCTTTTAAAAAGATTGCTTCATACCTACCGTGTTTTACTTTGAGATACCAGCTTAATGCCTGAACGCCTCATCCAGCTTACGTTTTATTGCTGAACAGGTGTGGCCCACCTAGTTTGATTAGGGCCAGGTGGGTAACCCCCCCCCCCCCCCATTACAATTACAGCGCCATTGATTTATACCAACGCCATATATACCCCTAGGTCCCGTCCCTTATCAGCTGGGAGTTCAGCTAATGTTTACACTGTCCTCTGCCCTTGTCAGGGTTGGCGGTCTCCAGGTTTTGCTGTGTCAGCAGCCTCATCCTACACCTCTAGCTGTAACACTTCATCCAGCAGCAGCTCCTGCAGCCTGGCTAGTGACACCAGCTCCCCACTGCCTGGGGAGCCATCCCATGGGGTGACCTCACATCCTAAGCAGCACCAACCACCCAACAACACACATCACAACCGGAGACAGCCACAGGCCAATAGGTGAGTTTCTCTATCTCTATACACTTAAAACCTTTTTTTAAAAGAACTCCAACATTCTCCAACACACCAACCAAACCAATTTACGTGACCTCTCTCCATAGTAAGCACAGAGTGGAGGAGCATCTCCTCCCAGCTTCTCCCAGTGATCGAGAGATAGCGGTGCCTGTAAGTAGCTCACTCTCCTACAGACGGTGTCTTGTTTGACGTGGCGTGTTCATGGGGCTGTCTTAAAAGTGGAAGGAAAACTTCGCACTACAGCACTGGAACACGAGGCCTTTTGTTCTCCCTTTCCTACTGGTTTTAATTTCACAGACATAAGACCACACCACAAGTTTAAGCTTTTTATATTTATATTTTTTGCCAGGATTTGTTAGGATGCTGGTACGAAACAACAGTACGTTGAGCAATGGTTCTCCATCTTCCACATTAGGAGGTGAACTGCACTCTCTTCCTGTTGGCTGGCTATGCTAAATATGGCCGCCCCTACGCGTGGATAAGGTCCAATCATGAACGTTTGGTCAGCATTGGAGGAACCGATTCAATGGTTAAGGACACACCCATGAAACTCAAGTCCATCAACGACTGGCTAACTCAAGGTATGCCAGGAATCTATATATTTAGGTAGGAATGGCCGTTCTCATGGCTGGTCAATGTGACTTCATTGATAGATATTCTCAGTCAATCAATCTGACAAGAACGCAATGTCCCAGTGATACCATTGACTTAGTAATTTGTCAGTTGAATTTATAAGGAGAAACTCCAGTTTAGTCGTAGTAATAATTCAATTCTAGATGAAAATCTGCATTGGTATTTATGCTGATAATTGGAACTGGTCTACCAGAAAGGATTTATTTTTATCTGCCAAAAAAAACATTGACAACCATACACATGCTTAAAGATATGTACAGTTTATTTTTTACAGTGCTGTTTTTTACTATTTTTCCTATTGATGTTATATTTTTAAATAGTATTTATCCTTTTTCACCTTACTATTTTAACCTGTATACATTTATATTTATATGAATTGTTTAATTCTTGCAAAAGCACGTTGTAATGCGAATAACACTACAACGACACAATGCCAATGTGCCAATGATATTTTGTATCAATAATTTGAGGTAAGTAATTAAATAAAATTAAAAAAGATCAATATTCTACCAATTCCATTTGATTGTATTGCTTCACTCCAGGAATTCACGTTTGGGATGTTGTGAGTGAGTTGGTATTCCTCTGTACCATCCCCTCCCCCTCCAACCCCTTTGCCCTGGACATGCGCTACATCAAAAACCTTCCCCTCTCCGACCGTTTCCTGGTCTCTGGGGCCCTCCTCAACTTCATGGAGATGTATGCAGTCTATGGAAACAGAGATGAACTGCATTATGAGAAAGGTAAGGGGCTACATTTAAGACATGCTTCTAGTTATCTGAATTAAAGTTAGACGCTGGTAGATGGTGCTGTTGAGCTTTTATTTAAATTGAGGGGTTAATAGTTCCCCTCTTTCTCACTCTCCTTTTCTTCATCTCCCCTTGGCACCCGTGCACACAGTCAAAAAATCTGGCTTGAGCAGGGTGTCAAACTAATCTGATGGTCGTCTTTCCTTCTCAGTGACAGAGGAGGTGAAGGTTTTGAGGCGGCTGCATTTCCAGACACTACTGGAGGTCCACAGACAAAAGGGAGTATCCAGCCCGGCGCCAGCCCCACACCAGAGTCCTTCTCTGGGGAGGGAATAGTATGATCTGCTCTTGTTGACCCTCAACTTACTTGAAAGAGATGCTACTTGTTTTTGCACTGTGTAGATGAATGTGTTCGAAACTGCTCAGACATTAATGTGACCGTGCTTACAAAGGTCTGTTCTTTTGGCACCTGTTTGCAAGTGATGATAGAATGTGTTTGTTGTGCAGCAACATTTCAATCTTTTGAAATGGAGTAGCATGATGCTTCTTACACAATACATTAAGCAGCAGCTTTACATTTTATGCACTCATCATCTACTGTAGCGTTATGTGTTCAACATTGTAAAGCATTGTTCCCACCTAAATGTCATGTGGACTGAAGTTTGAAATGTATTGCACTGGACCCTTACCTTTTGGTTTTCGGCCAAGTGAAGGGTACTGGTCACGAGGCCAGTGATTATCTGAGACGTTTGAAAAATAAAAGCAACCTGATCACATGACCTCCCGATTAATGTCCCAGGACCCCTGTGCCCTGTCAGCACATGATGGAACTCTGTTTTCTTCCGACCAAATTTAAACCGACTCAAAAATGAGTGATGGCGCATTTCGGAATAGCTTCTCCACAAGCCTTAGCTTATCTACTTAATCATTCTTTTGGCCGCAGGGCGATAAAACACAGGAATAGCAGCAGGCAGCTGCATATTCTAGAGTTTGAAATCTGTTTTCAATCGTGTCCAAAACACAGGCAAGCACTCAGACTCCTAAAATGTAGTTGTACAAAAAGTTTAATATTCCACAAAATACGTTTAAATATGTACACAAGGACATAAAACATAATAAAAATACATAAAGACTTTAAAACAGGTACTTGGAGTCTCTTTAAATGAGACTGTGCCATTCGCAGTTTTAGGCTCTACAAAAATCACAATTTAAAATAAATTGTAAAAAAATTTTATAAAAAAAAACAAAACACGGACAACACAACCCACCAGTCAAGAAGAACCACAGTCACCACACTTGTAAAAGCATTGAGAACTCTTGCACTTTCCAAGAGGTTGCTCAACAGGGTTAGAGAAGGTAGAGTCTAGGCTGGTAAAAGAAGGCCTCATAGAGGCTCTACTCTTTTCCCGTCTTCTTTTGTAAACTATGCAATGTCGACCATCATGGAACCATCATGCCATACTGTCTCTTATAGGGCCCTTTTTAAAACTCTGGCAATACTTAACGTCGTCACACTGTGGAATATACTGGTGTGGCACTAGATTGAGAGAATGTGTGTGTGTGTGTGTGTGTGTGCGCACGCGCTTTTAAACAGGTATATGTGTGATAAGGTTGACATTCGACGCCGTAGTCGAAGTTAGTGTGGATGGGAAGGGGGCCTGGGAGATTCGAGATCTTGAGTGCCTCCAATTGGAATGCAGGTGCACAGCCGAACATTCCAAAATGGGGCTCCACATGGGAACACAGTGTTCCCAGTGTTCCAACACACCCACACGGACACATACACACAGTTGGCAAGAAGGAGACACATCCACGGCTCAGCGTTAAGTGACTTTCCACTAGATGCAAATAAATATCGCCGTGGCCGTCACAAAAGCGTTTCTAGGACTCTCAAACCAGAAATATTTCATGGAGGATTTGGCTTAAGCTATGGGGTATGTTGAGTGTGCACATGAGTTGCAAGACTTGCCACATGCAAAAGTAATGGAAAATAATGAAACAAAATAACATCACATGCCCCCCCCCCCTCCCCTGACAACAGCCCAGGTGCTGTCTGTGTCTCAGTGGATGTCAGCATCTTGTTGCATCAAATGTTGTGGTTTGAGTTCTGCCTTTGTCAGTGTCAAGTCCTTTTGATGACGCCAGTGGACTAAAATAAGTGGCTTGCAGTATAAAGGAAAGCTCTCGGTAGAAGAAATTGGGAGCGGGAACAAAGCGGTCGTTTCCTCCGAAGGCTTAGAGTAGCTGTCGCCATGTGAACAATGGCAGTTGCCAGCGGCATCCATCGCCGTCGACCAAACCCATTGTTCCCTCATTTCAGAACCAATGGCTGACCCGCCACCGTCCAACACCTCGACCTCACACACCCCACTCGACACATAACCCCCCCCCGCCGCTGACTGTAGAAATGTCCCTCACGCATCCAACGACGACCTCGTCCCCTCCCGCGTTCCTCCATCCCTTCCCCCTTTATCTCCCGTTCGGTGGCTGGGCTCTTTCAGGTTCCTGCCAGGTCAAGGTAGTCTGTCTCGCGTTTGCGCCGCTGAACCCGGCGGGGCCACGTTCAATTCCAGCTGTCGGCGGATGATCCTCTGCGGGTGATGGCCCTGAGGGGGCTCCGCGACAAGGATCCCCTCTTCTTCCAGCGAGCTGTGGACAGGGGAGACGGGGACGGTTACCACACGGAATCAAATCGAGTTTCATCTGTAAGGCCCCTTTCATACGCATTGGGGAAAGTCAATGGGCTTCACACAAGGCAAGCAGAAACCTACAGAGACATGCTCACACAGCTCGGCCACGACACTGCCCAAGGCCAAACGCCGTGAATGAATGCAGTCGATTTGTCATTGAATGGGTACTGAATCAATGCTTCCTGACTAGCGCACTACCTATTCGGCTAAAACGTAATGTTGATGGCATTATTGGCCCCTGGTCTATTGGAGCCATTCAGAAGAAAGAGTCCTTTATCACCGGTGAAAACCATTTTGTTTCACCTCTCTGATATTATCAAGTTGCCATCTGGCATTTGATCCACGGATCTCACCTTTTCCCAGGCTAGCAGGTAGCGTGCTGCTCCTGGGGGTGGTGGGGGTGACGGGCCTCTCCTCCCCCGCTTTGGGCATCAGCGCGTCTGGGTTGAGCGTGGCCGAGCCATCCTGCTGCCAGTCGCTCAGCGCCTGCTGGAAGGACTGGGCCAGGCAGGCCGTCATGTCTCTGGCCCGCTCGGCCCGGCTGCACCAGAACACCCGGCACTGGAGCTGCTGGCCCCGCTGTTTGCAGATGTACAGGAAGACGTTGGGCCGGCTGGCGTCGGCGGCGCAGTACGCGATGTCCTGCAGGTAGGTCTTGGTGAGCTGGCGGCCCGTGCTCAGCTCCTTCACCTCCACGTAGCGCGGCCGCACCACCAGGGCGTGGTCTTTGCCCAGCTTCTTTCCGTTGGCCGCGGCGTCCAGCAGCCGGGAGATGGCGTCCTGGGCCTGCTCGCGGTCCAGGGAGAAGATCTTCTCGGTGCCCAGATAGTGGACCTTGAAGAGCGGGTCGCCGTGGGACAGCGACTCGGTGCGGTCCTTGCGGAAGCGGCGGCGGAAGGCGGCCGGAGAGTTCTTCAGGGTCTGCATGATGTGGAAGGAGCTGAGGGACATGGTGCGTTTCAGGGTGCGCTTGGTCTCGGGGGTCAGGGCGGGGCTGGGGGTGGGTGGGACGCGGGGGCTGGTTGGCGGGTCCACTTCGACCCTTCCGTCTCTCGTCCCCTTCTCCTCGTGGAATGGAGCGTAATTGCACCCACTGCTCTGGTCTGTAACAGAACAGAGAACCCCACCAAAGATGAACACACTGCCATAAGAATGCCATAAAAGCAGGAGGTAATAACGCAGGACTAAGCTTCTCTGGCAACTGAACGAGGTCTCCCCTTACGAATAAATCTGAACGCTTATCAGCGTAGTCTTTCAGACTTCTCGGAGGAGAGAGTGGCAAAAAACAGAGACAGTGGCAGAATCGGAGCATTCAAGGCAACGGTAAAGGGCTACTGTGTTACTGTATTTAATTTGTACTGTCCTGTGACTGGCTGAGCACAGCGAGGTGTATCTGCTGCGCTACAGGGGTACGGTAAGGACGAGTTAGGTAGGTAGAGCAAGATTAGGTAAAGCAAGATCAGTTACAGGAGTATTCATTTCCCGACAGAAGCTGTTAATTATTTACAAGGTAAGCTGGGAACTGGTCTTGGAAGAAAAAGAACTGATCTGCCACCTGCATGTAAAACTAACAGGCCCCAAAATCAGTGGCAGTTCATTCTTTCTGTGACAAACCCCTAACAAGGTGCCGATGGAGACTTTCCCTATCCTTAGCAAGTGCATCTGTTGTTCTAAAACGCGCCAATCATAAAAGGTGCCCAGTGCTCAAAGGTTAAACCCTCCAGCTAGCGATGTCAGACAATGACAACTTTAAACAGTTTGGAAAGAAGGACTTTTAAAATAGACTTTTTTTTTTTTTAAGTTATAAAATAAGGATTCTGAAAGTGGATTTGGGTGATTCTGGTGGTGACATGCATGTGCCCCCTCCACAAACTTGATCAAATCTGGTCTCTGTTTGCAGTAAGTTAAACTCACTTTACAAGTCCTTAATAGATAACTTTGCATCCTAATGTAAACAAAAGATACCACGCTGGGGAGAAAGCCTACAAATGTAAGTGTGTTCTATGGGCTGGCTGACCCAGCTAATCTTAGTTATATAACCCCCACAACCAGCCACCTATTGTCTCTCAAACTTTCCCAAAAACTCCACTCTCTCTCGCACAATGAATGTCCCGAGCGATCCATGGCACATTGTGTCACATTTTATTTTTTCCCCTTTCTCTTTTCTAGACCATTCTCTCAACATCCTACAGCCTCCTCAGATGTGGCGTGGACGGAGAACCGCCGACCGCTCGGAGATGCAGGCCCATTGTTAGTGGAGCCCAGGGTACAGGAAACAGCTTAGCTCTCTCCCCTCTGAAACATTTCTACTCCCAAAACAATGGCATGCTTTGGTGTGTGTGTGTGTGTGTGTGTGTGTGTGTGTGATCACAAAAAGAGGTGAGAGCTAGCCTTTGGTAGCAGGAACGAGGGGCATACCAAATACAAAGACAAAGATACAATGTAAAGTTCACATGCTAAGCGTACAGCATCATAATCCCTGCTAAGAGGGACTTTAATCTCCCAAAATTCTGTACTGACTCAACATTGTCAATATAGAACAACTCTCATTGGGTACAAATACTACTCTTGTAAATATGAAAAATCATCATGACACCAGACATATAAACAACCTGGTTTAGAGATCATAGACCGACAGTACCTCATCATGAAATGTTTGCTAGAAGCAACTTTAAGCCAGTTTGTAATGTGGTCAGACTGGCTTGCACTACCTGTCAGGATGTCAGAAAAGTGCTAAGTAATTAAGGCAACATGCCAAAAAATTCCACTAGAGCTGAACAATGTCAACATGGTTTTAGGACGGATGTTCTTCACGCATAAACCTAAACTAATAAAGCATTCCATAATAATATAACAATATATTTCAAAGTACTAGCAAAAGGTGTTAAGAATTACACATTGTGACGTTTTTAATCCACAATGCGTGTTGTCTTAATGTTCACAGTCGTTGTGAAAACCTTGCAAACAGAAAATGTGTCTGGTAAACTCTGCACACAAATGTTGTCAATGCGTGGGAATTGACACTTTTGATTAACAGCGTACCTATAACTTTTGCTCAAGAATATATGCTTGGATTTCCCCCCCAAAATCCAATATTTTTGGATGACTAATTACGCCAAAAGTGACATATATTATATTATATATATATATATATATATATATATATATATATATATATATATATATATATATATATATATATATAACATATATTGAGGCAAATATTGAAATGGCATAATTTACCAGCCCGTCTTAGTGTAAAGAACACGTGAAATATCAGTCACATCAGAATAACTAGGCACACTTAGTCATCACAAATAAGGACCTGAAATTATTCTAAAACATTCTAACCATCTAAATATCCTTACACATGGCGTCTCTCTATAACAATCACTTCACAAATATTGTAACAACAAATACCGAACTGTCCGTCCGCTGTGAAAGCAACACGTATGTATTATGTTTGCACTATAATGTGCATTAAACCACTATTAATTGTGCATCCAAAAGTAGTCTTGAAAGATGTTACCTGGCCACAGTTTCATGCAAACGCCGTTCTTCTGCGCTTTAAATGAACAAGATGAGTTAAAACGTTCTCTCTAAGGAGGTGCGCCTTGCTCAACAGGTGAATTTCGCAATGTGACTTTTCAAAAATGTGGGCTGATATGAACCATAGGTTAGTCTCCAAATGGAAGTTTACTCCAATTTATCATTTAAAAACGTAGGCTATTCATCCGTATGCATTAATTACACGTAAATGACCCCGAACTCTGATACAGAATAAAACAAACGGAAGAAGGATCGCGCCTAAACACAGCCCAAGTTCTACGGTTGGCTTGTGTGATAGTTCTCCGTTGAATCAGAATGACTCGATTGCATTCATGTGCTCTGAACAGCGCTTTTGAACAGCGTGGGCGCGCATCCTGTGTACAAGTGGACGAGCATTTGCGTATGAAAGGTGAGGAGGAGGTAGGCGTGCGTACAAGCATGCGCATGAAAGACAAAGAACAAGAACAAGAATCAAGACCGTCACGAAGGATACAAAGAAGAACCACACGCGCCCACATACCCCGATGTCTTTTAATAAACGGACAATATACTGCCATACTGCCTGTGCCAAAGCAAAAACAAATAAAGATAATTATTATAAATCAAAAGTTTGTGAATAAACAAAAAGCAAGCACATAAAGTATTTAGTTTAGTTATTTTAAGAAGTATATTTGGAAGCATTTACATCAGTGAGCCCGTTTCTGTAAGTTTAAATACATGGTAGATTAATATACTGTGGGGAATTGAGTCACATATAAGTTGGTAAAGAGTGTACACTCTTATAAATAGATAAAGGAAGTGTGTTAAGGACGGTGACAAGGAAGGATAATGAGTTTTTTTTATCATGTTGAGCATTCACAGAGTTCTGTTGACAGATAATAAAACACACATACAACTGAAAGCTCAAACACAAACACACCATCAGTAACATGCATTTTTGTAGGTGTAATTATAATCTTGACAATAAAAGTTTATATATATATATATATATATATATATATATATATATATATATATTTTTATTTATTTATTTTTTTTTTTTTATTTGAAAGGGAAAAAATCCCAAAATATTTTCATTAATGTTCCCAAAAAAAACTGTGTGATCAACCCAAAGCCCATTCTACTGGTTTTTGAGTCCCTTGAATATACTGACCCTACAAACAATCTATACAGAGTCAGAACAACTGCCTTCTTGCTCACAGACAGACCACTGCACCACACAACCAAACAAGGACCATTGGTCCTATTTGTTCAAATAACTTCCAATTGCTTGTTTTGGGGGCATTTGAACAGTGGCAAAGGAAAACGTTAAACGGTTCCATATGGTTCTGTCTGTGCACACGCATGTGTGTGTGTGTGTGTGTGTGTGTGTGTGTGTGTGTGTGTGTGTGTGTTTGAGTACAAACAGAGAGGCCCTGTTCAGTTTGGGCAGGGACCAACAGCAGTTAGGTTTTAGACGTCACGCCCACCCAAGTACCTCACTGGACACAGTGGAACTATTCTCGGGCCACGATGACGTTTGGCGCCATCCTAAGCTACCCACCCACTCTATCTCACTTTTCCCCCCCCAAAAAAGTGGAACACTGACTGGGAGTGTTGTGGCTTCAAACCAGAAGACACTGTGGATTGGGCCATTCACTGGGCTGTGACATCCAACTCTAAAGCAAGCAGGACAAAACTAGCGGTCAGGGTCTGCGACCTTTGTTTTGGTCTCCATCCCTTATCCATCTCTTCCTCCCTCCATGGATAACAAGGTGAAAGGTGGTGCCTCACAAGTCATAGACGGCTTTTTTGTCATTCGTTTTCAACATACATGTCAACCTTGAAGAATAAGTTGTGTAGCCACTATAGAAACACTTTTGTTGTCAATTTGTTTTAGGGTGTCAACCCTAACTCTTTTGAAAATAGTAATTTGTTATTTTATTTATTTCTATGGGGTTGCCCAACTGATTTTGTTCAACATTATAATAATAATCGTCCTTATTATTTTTTATAACATACCTTTTATTATAAAACCCAGTAAGCAATTTTACACAGTACACATCAGATCAGTCTAATACCTTAAAAGTGCCTAGAATTCAAATAGATCTACAATAGAATCCACTTTGTTTCACAGTCCAACTAGTTTTGACAGAAGCCCTTATAGGGCTACAGTATCTCACATTCCCAGCAATAAACTTCATTTGAACACTGTTTCGGAAAGCACATGACCAGTGGCACTAGCATATACATTTTAATTTTCTGGGCCTGACAGCATAATACTTGAAACCTTATCAAACATGATGGAAAATTAAATGGGTATCCCTAATAAACCAATGAAAAGTTGGACCCTAAAAAGCCGAAAGTCAGTGTCAGGGGACATTCATCATTCAAACTACCTCCTTGCCGGTAAACACCGTAATTCAACTAGTCATTGATGTCAAGTTCAAGGGCCACTTACATGGCTCTTATGTAATTTATTGCAGAGCTATGTTCAAACAAAGTCATATTTACAGCCTTCTGTTCCTATTGTACTATCATATCGGACCAACAGTTCAAATATGCTGCGTTTATATACCATTAGTTCCAGCCATGTCAACATGTCAGCTCGAAGATAAACACAGGAGTCCGACCTGGTAAGGTGTACTGAGGCTGTGTTGTTGTTCCCTCTCACCATATCTTGCAAAGGTGTCCCCTCAGAAGAGGAAGTGGGACGTTGCCACGGAGGTGGGAAAACAGGAATAGCAACACATGGCAAACAAAGTTACCTGGGACAAGGTGTTTTTGTCACTGTAAACAGCGGGCTTAAAAATAGCTGAAATGACAAGCCCCGGGGTTCCTTTTGTCTGACACCAAGGCCTGATCACAGCAGTGATAAGCTGTCACACAACTATGATCCCTGCCTGACGGAATGTTTTACACGATCTAGAGGGACGATAATCAACCGATTCTGTACGTCCAGTTCAAATGCAAGTCTTCAGTGTTTTGAATGGAAAATCACTGTGAAAATACGACGACGACGACCCATTGAGCGTGCGCGAGTGTCCTCTGGCGTGAAACCACAAACACGAGACACACTGTCTGCCTTTCGTATTTGGCCCGGGCTGGTGGCGGCAAATTGTTTCCACACGTTCCCATTGATCACGGGGATCAATGAGGCGAGAGGCAACTGGGATGTAAGCATGAGTGTACCGTGGGGGTATAAATACCAGATATTGATATTGAGTGACCCTGTCCTGGCTATTCTTGACCAGCCGGCCACTGCATCAGAGACGAAACGTGACTGGTTCTGGTGAGGATACCGTGGCTCTACCGCCTGACTTGATCTGAAGCAGTGCTGGCTTTTTTGGGGGGGTATCGTTTTGTATTTGTTTTTTTGTCATCTGTTTGAGCGTAGATGTGTTTGTGCATGTGTGTCTATGTATTTGCATGTGTGTGTGTGTGTGTGTGTACACACAAAAACACTTCCAGTATTTTAACAGCAACAATAAACCTTTGTGACCCATTCCTGAACTCTTTCATCATTTCTTACTAGGATATGGCTCACTTTACTTAAAAATAAGCCCATTGTGTGATTGTCTGATTTTCCCGCACTCCAAAATGCTAAAGAAACAACAGCACATGGTGTAGCCAAGACAGTGTTATCTTTTCAGTATAACTCTATCACTTAATAGCGCTCACTGATCTTCAAAACCCACTCGGTCGGAGAGTCACACACCCCCATAATTGGCGTGGGTCCAATGGGACCATTTTGAAACCATGTTACAGTAAGCTTTGAGGAGCAACCGCTTCCTCAGGATGTTGCTGCTGGTGTACTTGTCTCCTCTGGGCTATAGGTGCACCCCGCCTGTGTGTGTGTGTGTGTGTGTGTATGTGTGTGTGTGTGTGTGTGTGTGTGTGTGTGTGTGTGTGTATGTGTGTGTGCGTTTGCATGTGTGTGTGTGTTGGTAACATACCTGCGGTACATGTGTATGTTAAAAGCTTCCCCCAGGACATATTTACTTACGGGAATAGAGGAAGAGTCGCATTATAATTGATCATGGGAATACAGGGGATTGAGCTTTTTATAACTATAGCCAGTGGTTATGTATTGGTGGCTTTACTGTAAGCAGTGTTGGCTGTTGGACTGATGAATGACTATGAATTCTTAGAAGTGGGTGTCAGTGCGGCTGGCAGGCTGGGAAATCACAAAGCCCATTCTGGTATTTGTATTGGGCCTACTTCCAAAGAAAAAAATGAATTCAACAGCCACGGCTGTCAACAAATTGTTAACCCATTGATGGACAACCCAACCATGGCCCTTTTGAGAGCAAAATAAGGGTAATAAAAGTACTCGCAAATGAAGTTAGCTTTAGCATTACACAGAGTCGGTAGCACCTCTCCCTGTAAAACTGTGGTGGCTGAGGAAATGGGGAAAGTCAGCAAAGACACCCACTGAACCGCAGAAGACATCAACTGTGCTTGAGTGTATCCGACTGACTGTACTAGAACATGTTCCCAGAGTTAACTGTACAGTTTGAGCTGTCTCCAGCGCTCTGACCTTCTACTCCAATCTTTCGCAGGAGTCGGACACTATGTAGCTTTCCTCTGGGAATCATGCGTTGACTCATGAGGCCGTGTGTTCAGCTATGTCTTTCTCTCTCTCGGTCTTTGTCGACGTGGTTGCTGTTCCGCTGGGGGATTGGTTTAGATTTGTTAAACATTTTTCCCAACGTAATTTGAAAATTTCGTGACACCCGGTTTGAAGGGGTTATTAAGACTCCCGAGTGCGTTACGGAGCCCTTTGGATTCTACAACTTCCCCCCAAGGCTTTTATCTTGGCAGTGAGCGTTTAAACTTACCGTGACAGATTCTGAGCAGTTGCTTGCCATAGCTACACAGAGCCTGGGAAGGGCGCGCGAGGAGTGCTCCCAAAACCAACATCTCAGTTTTCAGTTGCGGCCCATATAGAAACAGAGGTGAGGCTCAACAGACCAGACCCTGAGGTCTGTTCCTTTATCTCAGTGCTGTCATGGCCTCCAGTGAGTCCCAGTGAATGGGGCCCACAGCGCTGACAGTCAGACACCCGGATGAGCCACTGTCTACATGCCCAGACCCCTTCAGAGTCACATGACCTGGACCGTCTAGGAGAGGCTGTGATCCACAGGCTGAGTAAATATATGACCGTTTGACCGTTGCCCTGCCCTGCCCAGTGCCAGAGCAGGATCTTTGTCCGTGACACACGACTGCTGCAAATTCCCTAATATGGCAAGCAGCTGACCATGCCTGCAGCTCAGTGAACACGACTGTGTGGGCGGGGAACGTCTTTACCTCACGGCCAGAAGTGCTATCTTGCTACAGACTTACATCACTTTCACAGTGAGCTAATTTCCTCTTTTGTGTGTGTGTGTGTGTGTGTGTGTGTGTGTGTGTGTGTGTGTGTGTCAGACTAGAATAAGAAACATCTCTGGGAATTGTTTTGAAAGCTTTGGTTAACCTTAGAGGGAGTCTAGGGGAGTGGGCTTGGTGGAAAACAAAATTGTGTGAGGGCAGTTTGTTGGAAACATTATTTCTGATGTCAAATGTTTCTTCCACAATGGCATCGCTTATGCACAAACAGTTGTCCTCACATAGCCCCATGGCTGCCTTTTCTGAACATGCCACTTCAACTATTCTGCACCATTTGGTTTGGGAAAAAATAAACAGGGAGAGGGGAAGAGAGAGGAAGAGAGAGAGAGAGAGAGAGAGAGAGAGAGAGAGAGAGAGAGAGAGAGAGAGAGAGAGAGAGAGAGAGAGAGAGAGAGAGAGAGAGAAAGACTTTCATTTTGTACAAGAGCCATAAGCAAACCATAATAGCCTTTTAATGAATTCTCTTATGGGCTGGCCATGCCACGCCTTAGAGAGGGCTCCGCTAGGTAAACACACTGGAGGGCGTCTATCCACTTGAATGGCTTGGCCTCATTGTGGGGCCCTTTATTTTTCCATTTAAGGAGCTGGATTTGTTGTTCTTTGTCTTCCACGCCATGTTTTTGCATTATGGTGTAGCTTTCTACAGCATAGAGTGTAGTTTTATATTTACCCAGACTATGGAGGTGGGGGGTTGTTTTGGCGTATTGTTTCTGAGTTGTTCATTCTTGGAATTGATAAATACGCTGATGACTGAATTGTTGTGAAAATATAGCTCGGCTCAGGGTCCAATCAGACAACAGACTAAACAGGAAGAGGAAGCTGCTTCCTGCCTGTGCAGACTTTGAAAGACTGTGTACACATGACTGCATGACATCATAATCCTGCTGGTCTCAGGTCACTGTCCCCTGGAGGCTTAGGAATTCAGAATGACGGGATAAATTGTTAATAGCTAAGCTCCAGACACCATTAGTTATATTCTCACTTTGAAATGTATTAATTTAGACCTTAATCAGTGGCCCAGAACACTGGGCATGACTCCTTCCGTTTTAACCTATGTTTCAGTTTGTGCCTTGACTATAGAACATTTTAGAACATTCAAGTAGGAGCATAAGAGCTCATGTTCTTATATCATATCGCACCTACTGTTTTGTTTTAGTTTTACCAAATCCTATTTAAACTGACATAGGCAGTTACAACGCTGAAGGTGAGTATTAAGTACACAACTGAAAACTATTTCTTTTCCCACTGATTTACGTTCGTTCTGAGAGAGAGATGCCACAAAATGTTTCCATTTGTAAATGTCTGTGACTCCTCAAGTGCGTCTATAAAACCCTTCAAGGGTCTGGCGCGCACGTCATCGCCAGCCCCGTAAAGCTGATGAAAAGGGGGCCTTTGCTTTATCGAATGAGAGAAGGAACCGTTAGTCAGCGCAGAGTAAACCGCCCATTTTACTAAACGTGGGAGCTATTATTAGACACAAGTCGCCATTTCTTTTAAGGGAAAAGCTGTCTAAAAGACTATAAGCCGACCAACCCAGCAAAATCCCCCCTCCCATAAGCCTGATCATTTCCTCCCCACCCTGTACCCGGCAGCATGCCCAATACTGTGAACTATCTCACCATATTATTTTTTAGCAACAAGCAACAGACCGTTTCTATTTATAAATACTTTATTTTCAGAATTGAAGAAAGATTTACCAGATAATTGCATTGTTAATTACACAATAAATACAGAAATAATGTCCCGTCCCTCTATGATAGGGATGCCCATAAGTCCTAGATTACAAACTGTACTTGAACTATCAAATAAAAGGCTGAATTAGGCTACGCTCTCTTATATAGCCCTAACCAAACTGTTCAAGCCATCTTGAGCAGTAAGAACGAATTTGACATGGGGATATTGTAGTGAACCGCATATATACAAGAATAGGGGGGCCCTAATGTGGTCAAGTTCAGGGACTACATGGGACTGTGCTAATGGCCATAGATTTATCAGATCACCTCTATGGGTGTTTTCTGGCACTGAAGTAAATAGTGGCTTGGCCACGCCTACTGAAAACCACTTCTGAAACGCAATCAGATAAAAATATGCATTCGTTGGGACATGTAGTTGTACTGGTTGTAAACGCCGCACTCGTGAACCTACACACACACACACACACACGCACGCACACACCAACCAACACACACACACACACACACACACAGGGCCTAAACTTTATTACAACCATTGCTGTAACAAAAAGTAAATATGTAGATGGTTTGCATTTTTCTAGGATATATTGAAGACTGAAGTTCCCACGGTCACCATCTTCTACACGGAGGGCGCTATTAAGTTAGCAACAGCTGAGGAATTTACGGTTGTGATGTAAAAACCGTTATCTAACCCTCCCTCTACATTCCGGATCGTTCTATTTTGGGTTTACAATTGAGTAAAGTCATCTCTATTTGGTAGTCGTTTAATACACATTATGGATTTCTCTATTCGAGCGACCAACCTGGAAGATTGCAAAGATGTTGCGCGGATGATCTTGGTGAGCTGCCACGTAACCATGAGGACGCTCTGTGAAGGGTAGCGTGATTACACAAGTAGTTAACCAACAACCTCCGTGCCAATATTTTGCATATATAAATGTTGAATCAGAGTGATTTACATAGTCAGTGAATGCTCGATGTCCCTACAGCAGCCGAGAGTTAATGTATCCAATTCCATCATCTAATTGAATGCACCAATGGGTGTAAATGTAATCTTCTTGACATTTGTGCTCCCACGTGTTATGTGTTCACAGGAGCTGGCTGAATATGAAAAAGTCTCTGACCAAGTGAAAATCACCCAGAAAGGTTAAGAATGCATTAACTCGAATGCAATTGTACTGCGATGCTCTATATTGTATGCAAGTCTATCTTGGAATGCACTGCAATATTTTATGTTAAGATCTTGACAGTTATTTATTAGGAAATGTTCTGTTGAGCAAGATCTCTTTTGAGAAAGCAAACCTTGCACTGAAGGGTGATTGTCTGTAATTTGCGACACTTTGGGACACTGCCTAATGTGGGACACCGAAGCTCCAATGGGTGTAGGTCTTCCTCAAACAGATGGAAGTCAATAAAACTGGGTTAACGCAAGCTGTGATGTCATGTTATCAAAATCAATGTCCAGTCATAGATTGGCTTCATATACCCACTGAAACTTGGGTGTCCCATATTAGGCAGTGTCCCACATTACAGACAATCACCCTATTTTCCCCTGTGATAAATTGATAACTTCAGGTATGAAGTAATGCCATAGGACAGTGCAAATCTGGAAAAAAATATTAATTTTCTTTGAACAAAATGACCAGGCAAAAAGGTTTGATTTTTGTTGTTCTGTTACTTTCTTTTGTCCAGAAACTCCCCATACCTGAATGCTGTTCTGAACTTGACGTTAAGTAGCAGTGTTAGTCTTCCTGTAAACAGTTGGATGCCACATAGATCAACCAACAAACTAATTTGAGTTTGACGGACACCAGCTACTGAGCCGATAAACATTTTTATATTGAAAATGTCATCTGGTTTAGCTCACATTAAAGTAGATATTTCTTATCTTCTGCTTTGTGTCGTAAGCATGGGAATGTCCTGTGTCTTAAATCACAGTATTATCCTGAGTTTGGACCACTACCTTGTGGGTAGTAGGCCTATTGTATCACAAAAGTGTCTTGACTAATATTATTTCCTACTTTATCTCAGATTTGGAGCAAGATGGGTTCATTAAGAACCCGTTTTTCCATGGAATTGTTGCGGAAGTTCCGGAGGAGCAAAAGACCAAAGACGGTGAGGGAGGGTTCCAGCTTTATTCAAGCCCTCACCCTATGGCCTTCATGTGATTACGGTTCAAAACAAGAAGAAGAAATAACTACACAGAAGTCATCCCAATCACCCAAAAACAAGTCATTGATTTGAATTGCAAGGATCTGGCCAATCAGAGTCTCGTACTAGTTCATGTGTAGTTGGGTTTCCTTACTGAGCCAACTTATCACTGGCGCAGTCCGTGCATAGGGACTGTTCGGTTTTCTTATTTCTTAATCATGTGGTGGTAGATGACAAAAGGTGTTCTTTACACGCATTTGTTTACCTAATATTCTAGTTGTAGTGTCTTCAAGGAGGGGTATACCAATATACAGACAACCCCAAATTGGCTCCTACACCGTGAAAGTACTAGGTAGCTGCTCATGACCTAAGTCTTAAGTTATAAGTCAGCTCCATAAAAGCTGTCTGGCTCCTGAGCTGGCCACTGTTCCTGCCCACATGGTTATATAAGAGTCTGACACATCCTTATTTGTGACATCACTAGAGAAAGAACATTAGCTGCCCCAGTTTCCATTTTTTTCCTTGCATGATTCATCTCGTTTTCCAAACGTATTAAAAAAGCGTTTGCTTACATGGTCAATTGATAGACTGCACCATTCTCTCCTACTGTGTGAGGTTATGTGCGCTGTGTGAGATCAGTATATACACACTTGCCTAGAGTTCGGTTTAAGAAACGATCTAGATGGGAGTGCTATAGTGCTATAGTGCTATATCAAATTAGCTGCTTGATTTTTATTTGTTTCATATACACCATATGTTAATGAGCTTTTAAGTCAAGTAAACTGTCTGTTAAGGACATCATAGTTCTGTTGTTTTTTTAGTTTGTGTAATGAGTCGAACTGAGCCCATTGTCTTTGTGTTGACTAGGCCATACCAAGGTGGGCTATGCCCTCTACTTCTACACCTACAGCTCCTGGAAGGGACGGTCAGTCTACATGGAGGACCTGTACGTGATGCCGGAGCTCAGAGGTTAGGAGGAAAATGTAACTAAGAATTGTTGATGTGCAAATGGCAAGTTATTCCACCTTTACTGTTGCTTTGATCCTATTTAGCAACCACAGCATACTTGTTCAGTGTATTGCTAAATGTATACATATATATATATATATATATATATATATATATATATATATATATATATATATATATATATATATATATATATATGTGTGTGTGTATATAACATTTGTATATGCTATATAATATATGTATAATCATATTTTGTGTCTTTTTCAGGTAAAGGGATTGGGAAGGCTTTGATGAGCAAGGTAGCACAGGTGAGTAAGGCCACTCCCCATGCTGAGCTTCTGTTTTCTCTAACCGACTGTTTACGAATTTACCTACAAACAAATTTCTTGCATCATCAAGTGATGTAAAAAATGTGCCACGCCACTCCAGTGACGTACACGCCGGCATTTGTTTTCCATGTGTGACCTGTCTTGTTTGTTTCCTTCTCATTTGTTTTCCATGTGTGACCTGTCTTGTTTGTTTCCTTCTCATGTATGTTGGCACGGCTACCACCCACCCCAGTTGGGCCTTGCCGCCGGTTGTAATCAACTAAACTTTACAGTGTTGGACTGGAACAAACCATCGCTGGATTTTTACCTCAGCCAGGGGTGCTGGGACGTCACCACCGATATGGGATACCACTGCATGCGTTGTGAAGGTGATTCCCTCGAGCACTTGGCACAGGGGGACCTTTAAATTGCCTAAAGCTGGGTTCATGACCCCCTGAACCTCCCTGAGGTCTATCTACACATGCAGGGATAAAGCGACAGTCAATGCCCCTGGGGTCAACACTTGAATCATTTACTGTTTACCTCCTCATCTCCTTGTGGCAGTCACTACATCAACTTGAATATGGTAATTAAGGAACCTAGATTCACTTTTTTTTTATTATCTTCACTGGGCGCAATGATGCCATCGCTCATGTGTTTATGGAAGTGTTGGAACTGGGCCAGTGCAATGCAAATTTGGTTGTACCTGACCCATGCTCTGTCGTACTGTTTCTTGACCCTTGTGGCATGTTGTTACCCCATTGCACCTTTCTACAGCTGACGTAAGACACACCCCTTTGATATTGTGTGTGAGATGGCGACAACCAAAGAGAGAAACAGCAATCATAACATCTCCCCATTGATCTGTACTGAACGGGTCTGAAGCACAAATTATTTAAAAAAAGATTTGATTATAGAATGGAATATCACCCTCATTCTACTTTTAAAACCATTGGTCCTCGCAGGTTATGTTCTTGCTGTTCAACTATTTTCCTTGTCCATGATTTATGAAAACAGTAAAAAAAAATAAAAAAAAAATAGGCATAGCTGCATCATTTTATCATGAAGACGGGAGGATGTGCAATAAAAATATGGCCTCAAATGTGATCACATTACAACTAAGCCATTAGCTTTGCATCACAGGACAACCGCCAGTATACAGAAATAATATTGAGCCTACAGATTACAGTAACCACTGTCTGCCTTTCAGCATTTGTTCGATGTTCATTCAGTATGTTTATTTGTTCATTCACAACACAACTACACACTTCCTGGTATGTAAATAATCACGAAAAGTCCTGTAGGCTGTAGACTTATTATGCACTGGGCAACCAGCCCGATATGACGTGGTTCATGTTAGGTTGTTCCCAATTTCACTGTGAAATGGTCATGGTGTTTGTGATATTTGTGTATATTGTAAGTTAGGATCGTTCGTTTTAGTCATAGGACCAGATATGGATATCTGTTTGTTGCGAGTAACTGTTCCATGTCAGTGACAGCTTGGAATAACTAGGTCTTTTAAACAAATATGAAATGTTTTTATGCACTCTACTTGAGCAACTCTTTATCGATATGTTTTGTTGTTGTTGTCTTATCATTCAAATAGGCTTGAAAATACATGTATGACTTGAATAGGAATTTTAATATATAGTAATGTCAAGAGAGCTATGGATGTGTCATACCTCAATAGTAATATTGTCCACATTAGTAGTTTTACTGTGAAATTCTGAGTGAAATATTTCAGGATGTTTCGTACTTTCAAAAGTGAGCCTTCATTTTACCTTTCTGTTGTAGTTATATTGTCCTCCCTTGCAGAAGACTGACAATTAGTTGCACTTTAGAAGTTTCACTGTAAACATCTGTGTAATATTATAGATCTGCAAAACATACAAACAAAAACAGAAATGTAACTTTTTTGTCACACACAAAGTCTAATAAAGTGTCATTCAAGTGCTGGTATATGGGATCATTGTCGATAATCACGATAATATTAATTCATTCACAAAGAGACCGATTTAAATCCATAGTTTTTCATCATATTTATGGTACAATATATATAAAGAGAAGCTGAAGTTTGCCTCGGATCTGGGCCAAATCCCTATACACTAGCGCCACCCTATGGTCAAGTTTTGAAGTGAACATCGGTATTAAACAGTGCAGGCAAAAATATGAGCAGCAAAGATGAGCACGAAAGTGTGATTTTGTTGAAATTGTGCCAGTCTGGTTGGCCTCCTTAGTTCACTTTGCTTAAACATTGGTTGAATTATGTTACTGGCTCTGTAAATGTGCGCCAGGAAAAGTGTGTTATATGTTAGAAGTGTGTGAAACATTAACATCTTAAAGTGACAATTTACAAAGAGTGCACGAGCATACGTTTCTTAAACTGATTTCTGTTCAGCTGCTGTCCCGAATACAATGACCCTTTAGCAAGCTGTTAAATGGAAGACAAGGAAACCGAGTCAACGAATCAAATGGGAGACGCATAGTTGATGTAGTCAAGTATCAGCGTGCACGGTTACCATTCTCACTCTTGCGTAGATTATTTGGATAGCAAACAGGCAGGATAAGATAATGGGCGCTTTTATATCCTTGCAAAGCAGATAATGGATAATTTGCGGTTTTAAAATCTAACACGATAGGATGTCATGCATTGATGTTTTTGCGCATAGCTACAAGTTGTTGATTTTGATAATGGTGATTTCCACTGGCTCGTCTTACCAAAACCAACGTTTAGAATGGGATTTATTTATAACGTGCCTTATTGGAATGAAGAGCCATTCTTTGATGGTCTACCATGGTAAATAACTGGACAGTCTGCACGACCATGCATCGAATTCTGCAGAGGAGAAGAGTGCGCAAACTTCGGGTCGTCTGGGCATTCTTGGCAGTGGTGGCTTTATCGCTTGCCGTTTGCAGTGCGCTATTTACGGCGTGGACTTGGCGACAAACGCGGGACCTGTCCAGGTCTTTTAAAACTCTGCAAAATCGACTAGAACAGGTAAGTAGCGTAATTATCGTTTACAACAATTGAAATGCAGTGCAACCATTTTAACATGCATTTCTTTCGTTTACTTTTCACTTAAAAGGGGTGCACGTAATGCAATTTTTATGTGTTTCTACACTAGAATACTTACAGGGTGTTGTCGTAGTTATGGGAGAATCAAAGCCGCATTTCCCTTCAGTCCCGTCTCAGACTTCTCAAACCCTTGAAAATTGCGTCTGAAATAGAAGTCGCTATCTCTTATGCGGCACTGCAGTTGCTGGCGGCAGTGTTATTGCCTACCGATAAGTACACTCAGGGGCTAAAGAGTTTTGCTTGTTATGCACTCGATTCTCCTGCCAAGTTTAGCTGCTCTGCTGCCAAATGTGTTCCAATTTTATCCAATTTTACTGGAAACCCTTGAATATTTGGCATTACCAGCTATGTTTGCCAACAAACTTAACAGAACCGTCGAATGAGGGCAATTGCGGTTTATTAATATTCAACATAAAGCCCGCTTACTGTCAGAACAATCGTTCTATGCTTGTGATATAGTTGATGCACTTGCCGACATTGCTTAGGCATGCAGGATGCACCTGCTTTTGAGTTGATGTTGGTCCTTTGGAGTTTTCAATAGGCTATACTTTTTTTTAAAATAGCTATTTCACTTATAATATGTAATAAAATTGCCTAGATAAATAATAATTAAATAAATAAATAATAATAAATAACAAGTTTGACCACATTTCTCTCCCTATCTCTCCCTCTTACTCGGACACACAAGGACTCACACGGAGAACATTTGATGTTGTGACACGTGGGAATGTTATTCCTGGTGACCTTCCCAGGGGGTGTCAGTCTTTCTGTTTAACGTTTGACTCTTTGCCAGCACTAATAATACTCAGTTACTTGCTGCATAGGCTGTGTGACGGAACACATGGAAACACGGAACACATTCCAAAATAATAACTCCAACTGTTTCAAATAGCATTACAGGAGGCCTCGTGCAGCCCAACAAACAGGTAGAAATCTACTGTATGATCCCTATGTTCCCTTTGTTTCAGACAATAGGCCCCCTTTCTGCAAATGCACAGTAGTAGACTGCCGGTCGAAGTCTCTGAAAGTTTACTGGCCTGACAAAATCCAAACGTTTTCCTTCTTCATTCTCAGCAGGGGAGTTAAGAAATTCCAGGAATGCGAGGCTCTAAAAACATGCATTAGGTGTTGCAACCGGTTAAGGAGGAAGTGGTAGGCCTATTCTAAGCTTGCCCTGGCAGTGGTGGGCAGACACTTTAACAAAGCTGTTTGTTCATGTGAAACAATTTGCTGGTGTAAATGTGCTGCATGAGCCAAATTCCTATCACGTTTAACTAGATGGTTTTCTTTTTTACGGAGGTTGATTTTTGTTCCAACTTATCTTTCTCTCTCTCTCTCTCTCTCTCTCTCTCTCTCTGGCTCTGTATCTGCTCTCTATCGCTCTCTCTTTCTCTCTCAATCTGTCGATCTCTCTCTCTCTCCTAATTTCTCTCTCTCTCTCTTTATCCACCACACAGGTCAATTCTCAGCGGAAGGCCATAGTCCAACTGATCTTGGAGAAGAGGGAGTTGCTGGTGGGCCAGAGGGTGAAGCGAAATGGTATGTGTGTGTGTGTCTCTCTCTCTCTCTCTCTCTCTCTCTCTCTCTCTCTCTCTCTCTCTCTCTCTCTCTCTTTCTCTCTTTCTCTCTCTCTCTCTGTGTGTGGGCCCGCATGCTCTTAAGTGTTGGCATGCAGACATTCGAGTCAAGCGTACAAGTCATCTCTTTGCTGTGTCATCCTCGGCCAATGTATCCAAACAGACATGATATAATTAGGGCTGGGGCTGCTTTGTTTTCTGAGCAACAGGCCCTAACACAAACTCCACTGGGGCAGACTTGGCGCGCGAGGCACCTTGGGTTTGGTCTGGCGTTCACCCGCTGCTAAAAGTTGACACAGGAAACAGTAGGCAGCCGGGTGACTGATTCTGAAATTACAGGTTCGGCCCCAGCCAGCCTGGATACCATAGGGACGTAGCTGGCTGGCAGGAGCCAGTCTGTCGTTGCACGCTTCTGGGGAAGCAATGTGATTTAGTCCCTGCAGGAGCTGACACAGCTATGATTTGTTGTGAAAGTGGTGATATTTGATGACCTATCATTGCTGTATATTTAGGCCCCACTCGCGTCATCATTGCTACTTTGCATGCAATGGGGTTGGAATGTGGAATTGTGGCGTGGGATTGTCTGAGCGAGATCTTGAAGGGTAGGCTGGTAGGTGAATATGAAATGGCTCGGATTAATGTTTAAATGGAGTTGTCATACTGGAAAGGTGTTTGTCATTTTTTGTCTAACTTGAGCAATAGAAATCAAATGTGTTGATTATGTTATGTTCCCCAAATCTTGGTTGACAGCAAAAATCGACAGCCTCGTCGTTGGCCACTCTTTTCTCATACATAAACAGCTCCAGCAATTACACATGCAACGTTGTGACAATATCGAGGTCTGCAGTCCTTCCCTCAGGCTGGATCCTGAAGCTAAAACAAACCGTCGATGAACATCGAGCCCTCTCGTACTTCTTCCCCTGCTTTTTTTACGATAGTTTATATTCATTTGTATTTATTTGAACGGCGGCCACCGACATTGCTGTTCCAGTTTGTTTTTTCCCGATGGGGCCTTTAGAGTATTCTGGGTCACAGAAAAGACAAAGACCAAACTCTCTCTCTCTCTGTCTCTCTCTGTCTCTCTCTCTCTCTCTCTCTCTCTCTCTCTCTCTCTCTCCGTCTCTCTCTCCGTCTCTCTCTCTCTCTCTCTCTCTCTCTCTCTCTCTCCGTCTCTCTCTCTCTGTCTCTCTCTCTTTCTCTCTATCCCTCTCTACGTATCCCTAACCCTTGCTCTTTTTCTTTCGTTCTTTCTGTCTCCCTCTTCTAATCTCACTCATTTATATGTCTTATTTTTCTCACATGTTGAACCATCTCTCGCTTCCTTCTCTCTCCAAATTCCACTTCCCTCCTCCTCTATATCTCTATGTTTCCGTGCACCTCTCTCTTCCTCTCCCCCTTCAGTAGTTGCTACTTTTTGCCTGATAGTTGACTGGAACCAGCTGGCACAGAAAAAAAAGAAAAATTAGAACAGAAAAGTGCACTCATTGGCTGAAAATACAGAGTTTAAGGAAATATACCGTAGTACGAGAAAGGAAATCGTTCTCCATCTGTTATAAGCATTAAAGGCTCCAGGTAGAAGCAGGCCACAAATGAATACACAATGGGCGAGGACACATTGTGGGATACAGCTGTGGCCAACGATGTTATCTACGCAAAAGAAAAAGACCTCCATCATTTTTCTGTCATATTAACAAATATTATTTTCCTCCTTCCCTTTGCAAGCTCCGGGACGAGGGAAGGGCAGAAAGGGGGCTTCTCATTTTGAGAGTAAGTAGCTTGGCAGATCGGTCCACAGTTCTAACAGCTGTAGAAGTGGTTCCAATCATACAGCCCCATAATAGTGGAGTCATAAAATCTTAATTGACTTTCCCCTCTCTTTCTTTCCACTAGTAACCAAAGAATCCTCCCAACAAGGTAAGTGCCATAACATTGGATAATGACGAAACTGATTGAAGATGATCTATTGGAATTTTAGCATGACGAAAGTGTAGTGGTTGATTGATGTATGTGTGTGTGTGGGTGTGTGTTTGTGTGCGTCAGTGGGAGACAATGGTGTGATTAAAGGATGGGTAGAGGGGGAGTCATTGAATATGAGCGGGGCGGTGAAGTACAACGTACACTCAGGCACCTTCACTGTGCTGAAAAATGGAGTCTACTTCCTCTACTGTCAGGTGAGTTTGTGGGATTTGTAGTGCGCAACCGCCTATGAACTACAGTATTCAGGAAACAAGATTATTTTGGATATGCTTGTTCCCTCTATTGTTATCATTCCTCCCCTCAGTTTTCCAACTCGAGCCAAGATTTCATATTCACCCACCTCTCTCTAGATCATTTGATTTTCACCATCTCTCTCTCTCTCATGTTCTCCCTTTTTCCTTTTTAAAATCACTTTTAAACCATCGACACCACAACACTTACCTTTTTATCGGCAGACCTGTCCCTTATCGAACGCCAACAGAACCCCTTAAAACTCCGACCCCCCCCACCTCCCCGTCCGTCTCCGCCAGGTGCTGTTCAACGAGCACCAGTCGCAGTACGTCAAGCTGGACGTGGTGGCGTCGCACGGCCAGCAGGTGCAGAAGCTCCAGTGCGTGGAGGGCTACGGGACCACCCCGGCGGCCGGCCCCCAACTCTTCCACTTCCTCAAGCCCTGCCAGGTGTCCGGCCTCCTGCGCCTGGAGAAGGGCACGGAGCTCAAGGCCATCACCGGCAGCTTCTTCCGGCTCCACGTGGTAGGGGCGTCCGCCGCCTCACCGCACATCTTCAGCATCTTTAAGGTCAACTGAAGTGACCTCAGAATAGGAGGAATTTCAAGGAAGCGTTGGGCCCGTCCTTTTTTTTTTCTCTTCGCGCACTAGTCATGTTGTGCCTTTTCCTGCCTGCCTTTTGTTAAGAGATCAATCAAAGGAAAGAAGCCTTGGAATGGAAAGTTTGGACTTCAATCATTGCTCTAATGAAGAGGTTGAAAGGGTAATATTATTCCTTCTGTTTGTCATAAATGTGTCACACGGTTGTCATCAACCTGAGGCCCCATGTTGATAAAAAGTAATGCAAAAAAAAAAAACTGATGCCATACAATTCCAAAGACTGTTGATTAAGCCTATGCACATCTGGACTCTTTTAAATAGCCTGAAAGTTTGGAATTTCAATTTGGAATGTCCTCTAAAATCAGTCCCTGGATTCCCGTGGATGTCTTGGCATGGATCTCTGCCCAGTCATCTTGGCTGACCCGACGTTCTATCCCACTAATGAACTGACCCTGGGACATTGACATGTTTGGCATTCATTTATATAACAAGAACCTCTTACAGAGTGACTGTTCTTTACACTTGGTCTTTCAAAGGGTTACGCATACCAAAATTACAATGCTATGCATGTAGATAAAGGGAGGTGCAAAGAAAATATTGCCTGGAGCTTTAATTGTAATATCTTTATAGAGGGGTTATTTTCTGACATATTTTTTATCAGAACACGTTGGTGCTTTCATGTAATTATTTCTAATACAAATACAGGTGCAAATACTTTTGGTATATAGTTACATATATTTAGCACTGTTTTATATTTGTATGTACATGGAAGCAGTCACTGTTCTTAAAGGGCAAAACAGAAGTGTTGAATTGTAAATGTCTTTGTATTTCTTTGTAAGTCCAGAACTCTTATTCATTCCATGCTGATACGCTAATTTCTGTTTTTTCTCAGTCCATTTTTACAAATTCTAGCAGGTGTTTTTTGAACTCTTATTCATGTGTATAAGTAGGCTATTTGGTTGAGACCACATTGGTTTCTTTTCTGCACCTTACCACACAGTAAAGAAGTCTTTTCCTAGTTTAGCGTAACCAAAACATTAATTTTTCCTCTTCAGATTACCACTGGAAAATGTGGCATTGGTACCAATGGAAAATGTGACATTGGTACCAATGGAAAATGTGGTATTGGTATGTAGACATATATCCTGTTTCATTTCCTAATTGTTTTCCCCTTCCTCTTTGAGTCTCCGACATATACGAGCACCTGACATTTACTTTACAGTAACCCTCAGCACAACACACACGTAGGCCCGCACACACACACACAATCTCAGTTAGTCTCTCTCACTTACGCACATCCACAGTCTCAGTTAGTGTCTCTCTCTCTCTCTCTCTCTCTCTCTCACTTACGCACACACACACACACACACACACACACACACAGTCTGTAAGTCTCTCCCACTCACGCACATGCACACATACAGTCTGTAAGTCTCTCTCTCTCTCTCACGCACTTGCACACACAGGCATCTAGAATTTCACTTCCTAAATTGGAACTTGAGCCACATAGCTGAGGACCTTTGAGGAAAAACATGTCCCTTCCTCCCCCTGTCACACTTTCTCCTCCCCTAATTCCTATTTCTTCAAAAGTCAAAGTTTATACATTTGACCTTGTTTTGTACAAAGAGGTCTGTCTGTGAAGGAGTCTTACAAGTAGGGCAAAGTTGAAGTGTACTTGGGGGGTGTAAGAAGTTTTTAAAAAAAAAGTGTGTGTGTAATTTCTCGTAAATTGTAAGCCCATCTTTGGTTTCTTTGTCCTCAATAAGTCTGTAAAGGAAACCACAACACCTGCATATGTTTATGGCTCTATTTTTGGAATTTAGAACCGGTCTCACATGACATAAAACAAAACTTTTGACTGCTTCAAATATTGCAATAGATAGATTGTAGATAGAATACTTTATAACGGCGCATGTGCGGGTCGGTGTACCTTTCACTCTGTGTAAGCCACTGACTCTGGATCCAGCAAAACAGACCCAGATCGTCACGGTTTCTCCTCCGAGTTCAACAACGACAACAAACTCAGAAGTATTACTATTCCTTTAACATGAATTACTGTGTGGGCAACATCGTCATCACCTGTGATTCAGAGCACCAGCAACGTTTCCACAGTATGTAGGTGTGTGTGTGTGTGTGTGTGTGTGTGTGTGTGTGTGGTGACGCTCCTTCTGGGAGCTGGAGAGGACACTCACCCACGTAGCTGCATCATGCTCTCTCTCATAACCGCCCACGAAAATAAGTCGATTTCGGCTGCTCCACAAGGGCACACCATCCTGATCGATGGTGGCACAGTGATGTCAATGCAATGCTGAGTCACCTTGGCAGTGTACAGACGTGACCAAGCAGCGCATTCTTTCCCTCTATTAGTTCCAACGGCAATAGCGTACCTTTGATTCAACTGAAAGCTGGACGTTTCAAATCCAGATACAATCCAAATCCAAAAGTTGAATCCTAAGTGTTGCCCCTTGTTATTGTTATACCAATGTAGTTGTTACATAACGTAAGAAAACGCACACACTGCAAGAGGCAACTCGCCGGGTTAATGTTACCCGGAAAGCTTTTAGTAATAATTCCATCTTTGTTTGAGTGAAATGTTTATACTGTGTATCTTGGATGCAGCTCCTGTAGCAGGGCTCAGAAGAGGCTCTGTGATTTATACAGGGCTTAGTTGCTGTCTAGCAGCAACGGTTGACCCCTCTTTGAACTTGATCCAAATCCCCCAAAACCTAAAGGTGTGGTAAAATTTGCAGGAAAAGTGAAATGATCCGTTTTGCGTGAAACAAGGTAGGATCCTTTTTTGTTTCTTTCCATCCACTTTTTAAAAGTGTTTCTGGTGTTAGCTTGTTTCTCTGGTTAGACCTATCCAACTGGATGATCCAGAGCCACATGCAGCATCACACAGATGGCAGATCTAACTCCAACATACAGTCATGTCTTTCAGAGAGTGGCTAATAACCAAAATACATTAAGTAGTATAGAGGTTGATAAGTGTGACATAGGGCACACAAACCCACATGTTTTTTTGTTTCATGTATTTTATTACAAACAAAATCCAGAAAATGAACAAGAGATGCATAATTTGTGACATATTTTCACCGCCACTCATCGTTAGATCGGCACCACAACAAACACATTGACAGATAAAATACCAAGGAAAAAAAAAACTAGGTTCTGAAAAGGAGGACAAAGTATGAGAGGGAATGGAAGTGTTTGTTCCAACATTTTAGTTATGGGGTTGCAGCACACTTCCATGGTGAAACACAATCAATTAAATGTATGTAGGCTCTTCACTTGGGTTCACCAGTGCAGAATATGCAGGCTTTAGGGAAATAAATTAGCAAATTTACTACACTAATTTGGAATAATAAGCCTAGCCAAACCTAAAGTGTACTACTTTGACGGGCATTTACAGGATTGACATTAGGTTACATATTGTTAATAACACTTTACATTTGTTCAGTTATAGTTAAGGCGTATTTGCTTATACAGTTTATAAAATGTACTCAATTTTACTATCAAGTAATGTACTTTTACTGGTGCAATAACATATCTTTCTCAATTGCTCTAAACGCATTTAGGGTTACATATAGCCTCTTACATAATATTTCATCTGCAAGCCCCAAATTTAAAAATGTATAAAGCGAGAAAGAGCAATTGTCATATAGTAATTTCTTCTGAAGTTAGCCCAACTTATTTGTTGGCTGCCCCTCTTGTGATATCGAAGGTATGTTAAAGAGGTGCCTTGCGCGCCGAACATATACTTAATTGATAAAAAAAAAAATGTCTCTTTTGGTAGAAGCTCTTGTCAACAGTAACAGCAAAGACAACGACGACATCAACAACAACAACAACAACAACAGTAATCCCAGTCAAGAGTAAAAACGCCAGAACACAAATGAGCCCTAAAAATATCACAGAACCCGGGGAGAGAAGTAGCGAACAAACGGGAAAACAAGATCGCTGCCGTGGGGAGGGAGGAGAGGGAAAAGGAGGGCTCTGTACGAAAGGTAAAAGACAGTAAGCGGGGAAAGCAAAGGAGCGTGGCGCGAGGGTCAAAGAGGTTCTATTAACACTGTATGACTTCGGTATGAAAGGTTATGAACATTCAGCCGGGGTCCCGAAATTAGCCGTGTCAAAGTGGCAAGGTTTCCTCGAAACTAAATATCGGATAAAGCTGGGCCCGAATAAACCTCAAAAGCTTGGACGTAAACTGTCGGAACCCATTTGTTCCAGAAATAGTACCGCATTCTGGCCCACTTCGCAAATACGCCGTGGCGTCCCAAGGAAGGACAATCCGAAAACGTGACCGCGTCTCTTAGACTTGCACGGAGCGAGAAAAGCCTCAGCGATAGAATCAGCACGAGAAATGCTGTAGGCACAGCTTGATAAGAGTACAAGAGGCGTAACTTTGTCCACGAGAGCTGTGGACCGACAGGATCATGCAACGGAGGGTGCCTCGTGGTTAAAACGGGTTTACATTTTGCTTACTCAGTCATGCAGCTTCCTGTGGAGTGCCTGGAGGTTAAGGGGTTGTGTCCTACTGAGGGGCCCTGAAAGGCTCTAGGTGTCCGGGGTCAAGGTCTGTGAGTGCGTGAGGGTGTGAGGCTAGAGATGTTGTGAGAGTGGAGTCGCCTTCGAGTAGGCAGGCGTTCATGAGGCGTATACCGGTTTGAGGCAGACTAGGAGATTCATGTCATGAGACAGCGTGGACCACTGAGGGAGGTGAGTGTGTGAGCGTGTGTCGGTTAGTGATTCCATGGAGTGACGGACAGAGTGGGTGGGAGTTCTAAGTATGCTGTCACCGTGTAGATCAATGTCTGCGACACAAAAACTGTCCTCCAGGCATTGCTTTAACGCGCCGTCTGTTCGGATCATCCTGTGCGCCTACGGGAATATTTCCAAACAACGTTTGAAGATATTCGCCCGATCGTAGGAAAGCATAATTTTGAAACAAATGAACATTAATTTAGTTAGTTTTGGCATGTGGTATGTGGTGTTCATTGTCAGTATGGTGCCGGTTGTGCATGTGTGTGGCATGGTGTGTGTGTGTGTGTGTGTGTGTGTGTGTGCAGGAGTTCAGCATGAGTGTCGCAAAGGTAGGGCGGCTGGTTCAGTCGTCGATACAGATGACCTCCCCCGGGCGCTGCTCCCTCCGGCTCAGGAAGTGCTCCGTCTCCCTCTCCTTCTTCACCGACATGGGAGGCCCATTCAGCACTGCAGGGGAGAACCCACCAGCATGTTAATGCACAGGGACAGGCCCCAACAGAAACACCCAGGCAGAAACTGGCACTCGTCAATTGCACCATTAACTAAGGCTAAAGGTGCGCTTGCGGAGGAATCAATCCAATTTCTCCCTCCAACACTCCCGTGATCATTAACTCCAGCCTGGAGCCCCAGTCTCAGGTGCGTGGGAAAGATAAAAGTCAGAAAGAGAGAGTGTGAGAGAGAGAGAAAGGGAAGATAGAGAGAGACAGACTTTCTAAATTACACCAGATAAGACTCTTGACTGCTTTAATTGCGAGCACCTGAGACAACTGAAAAAAACGATCAGACTTGCGGAGCCAGTGGGCTTACTTAGCATTGAGTGTGTGTGTGTGTGTGTGTCTGTGGTTTGAGTCATCCATAGCGAGTCCATTTTATAGAACATGTGTTGGACAAAAGAGGAGATAATAGCAACCAAAACGTACGTAGACTTTAATGGGCGAGCTAAATTGCATAATACAGTACATTCAGAACACCAGAGTGTCATGTCCCATGTTACAGGTTTACCATGAGGTTAATGTAAATACCCAGAGCACACACCGCTCCACATGGTGAATGGAGAGACACTTTGAGGATGGCGGGTTGGCACGCATCACAAAACCTCAGCCTCGTTTTGCTTAGTCCCAGGATCAATCACACAATTGACATTCGGTCACACACACACACACACACACACACACACACACACTCAGTTTCTTTCTTTGCCTTGCATGAAGACACCCAGTATAGCACGGCTCTAGGGAACAGGCCCACCAGGGGAAAAGAGCTTCGCTTGATGTCTCACTGTATGCTGACACGCTGCTAGTGGACTCAGCAAAGTGGTGTTCCATCCCTAAAGCCTTGAATCAGACACGTCCAGCCTGTCGGCGTGGCCCCTCGCCCCGGGGGAAACATAAATTGTCAGAGCGCCACAGTGCAGATCAAAGCGCCGATAAGTAGGGGAGAGGAGCACAGGCATGAAGTGGCGGCTTCTGCTGCTGCTGCAGAAGTGTGTGTGTGTCTGTGTGTGTCTGTGTATGAAAAGTGCCAGTGAGGGGAACAGGGAAAATGTTGTGGCGTCTAGCCAGTGGGGGCCAATACAGGGGAAGGAGATAGGGAAATAGTGTGTGTTTGCGTGTGTGTGTGTGTGTGTGTGAGTATGAGAGAGACTGAGAGGAGGAGAGAGACTGAGCAAATTGAGTGTGCGAGAGGTTCAATCAGATAAGAGTGCTGTGCAAATAAAAGCTAAATAGCTGGTGAAAGAGGGAGGGGAGAAAGGGCTAATTTGGGACGGAGTAGGAGGACGAGAGAGGGGGAGAGGGGGGGGGGGGGGGGGGGGGGCGAGGAAAAGAGACAGATGGAAAAACAGGAGGGAGAGCGACCGAGGCCGAAAAAGAAGTGTGAGGCGAGACACAGGGACGAAGAGAAGACAAAAGAGGGAGGGAGGGCAAGAGAGAGATCGACAGGGAGAGACACTTCAACGTTAGCGGGCCACTAGGCACAGCCCTGCAACATAACAGCCCCTGATTCCTCCTTTGAAACCCATCCAGGCATAGCATCCCTCTAACTCCCTCTTGGGCAACTTGGCTATCTTATCCAGCACTTTTCCTACCCCCCTTCCTCTCTCTGCACCCCCGGCCCCCTTGGCCTGCCGGTGGCGTGTGTGTGTGTGTGTGTGTGTGTGTGTGAGTGTGTGTGTGTGTCAGCCCAGTGACTGTGTTGTTGTTGGGCTGGAGGACTCAGCATGGAGGTATGGTTGTGGTGGCACACATGGCTGGGCGAGAGGGGCTGGCTGCTGTAAACAGCCTGGTCCCCACAGCCATCCGTCCTTCACCCCAGGGGGCAGGAGTTGAGCCGCAGCCAGTGCACACACACACAGAGGGTTCAGAGGGTACAGCGAGCGTGTCGGTGTCTGCCGTTTAGTTTCGCAAAGTGTTAGCGTGCCTACGCATGCAGGCCCTCGCACGCTTGGCATTGGCAGCCACACTGGTATCGGTGTGTACGGGATAGGTGTTCAAAATGTTTGTACTTGCATCTGCAGATTTTGGTAAGGGTGTGTTTGTGTGTGTGTGCCGTGTCGGATTAGTGGGCCACCAACTGGAGTTCAGGCTTGTTTCACAAACAGGACAGGAAACGCCAACTGGGTACTTCACTGATACAAAGTTCATACACACACACACGCACTCACACGCACGCACACACACACACACACACACACACACACACACACTCTAATGCACTCTGCCCTTTTTTAACAGAACCCTGCGTCCCCAGGCTAGCCCTGTCTTACCCGCCTCCATTCAGAGGGCCAAAGTGACCCAACAAGCAGTGCTACAGTAACGTATCGGGTCAAAGAACATTTTGCAGCGTCAGCACTTCTCCACTGATCAGTCTCTCTCCAATGCTGACCTGTTCATTAGGACACAGACATAACAGAAAACGAGGTGGCAGTCTCTACATCTGTGCTTCTTTATGCTTGGTTGGCCTTTCGGAATGTTAGGGTGACGAGTCCAAGACAAGTAGTATGCTATTCTTAGCTTTCTTTTTGTCTCTTTGTCTTTATTTTATTTTTAGGGGGGGCGGGGGGGGGGTGTCTGGAGTTTGGACTTGAGCTTATTGTACGGAGCAGGGAGTAAAATCTAAAGGGAGTGGTAACAGTCTTTACAGGTATGTGAGGTCTGGGAGTGTGTATGTGGAAGGCAGGGAGAGACTCAGGGATCCGGAGGAGTGGGAGACCGTGGAGCAGTCAGGGAGTGTGTATGTGGAAGGCAGGGAGAGACTCAGGGATCCGGAGGCGTGGGAGACCGTGGAGCAGTCAGGGAGTGTGTATGTGGAAGGCAGGGAGAGACTCAGGGATCCGGAGGAGTGGGAGACCGTGGAGCAGTCAGGGAGTGTGTATGTGGAAGGCAGGGAGAGACTCAGGGATCCGGAGGAGTGGGAGACCGTGGAGCAGTCAGGGAGTGCAGGGTCGGCGCGAGGGGACAGACTCGTTCAGTCGACCGACAGAGAGAGAAAAAAGGATTCCTGGAGGATGTCTGGGGAGAAAGAATTCTCCCAGACTTCTCACAAAAACGGATAAAAAACCCTATGGGTCATTCTTTGTTTCCTTCCTTTTTCTCTTCAGTTTTTTTTTTTCTCTTTCAATACTAGATGGCCATTTTCTGGTTCACAACAATGGCGTTGCTTCTATCCCTATTCTCTCCTTTCTTTTCCCAGCCAGCGTATCTCCTCTGCACCCCACAGAGGAGGCAGGTTTTTGGGCCTCCTGCAGAAGCCCTCTCCCTCTAACTCCCTCAGCGCTCTAAAGTGTTTTGTGGTTCATGCCTGTCTCCCTCGCTTTCTCACACACACTGTATTTCATCGGCCGATAGCCGAGTGCCAGCCCCCCCCCCCCCCCCCCGAGTGCCCCCCCCCTTTCTCCAGGCTGAACTCCATCCCATTTCCCTTTTTGCTCTCCCACCAGACTAGAGTCTATTCTCTTTTGACTCTCCCACCAGACTAGAGTCTATTCTCTTTTTACTCTCCCACCAGACTAGAGTCTATTCTCTTTTGACTCTCCCACCAGACTAGAGTCTATTCTCTTTTGACTCTCCCACCAGACTAGTCTATTCTCTTTTGACTCTCCCACCAGACTAGAGTCCATTCTCTTTTGACTCTCCTACCAGACTAGAGTCCATTCTCTTGTTACTCTCCCACCAGACTAGAGTCCATTCTCTTTTACTCTCCCACCAGACTAGAGTCCATTCTCTTTTGACTCTCCCACCAGACTAGAGTCCATTCTCTTTTACTCTCCCACCAGACCAGAGTCCATTCTCTGTGTTTTTCCTTTTTGGAGATCAAAGCGCTTCCTCCTCTCCAACCCTCCTTCAGTCCCGGCCAATTGAACGCCTTCGAGGTCAAAGTTCACTCTCCGTCTCCGTTCGGACGCCGTTCTCCTTCCCCTCTCGTGCTCACGCTCCGACAGTCCTGCTCCAGTCAAAGCGCTTCCTCCTCTCTCCTCCTCTCCCAGATTGCATTCTTCCCTGCTTCTCCCTCCGAGTCTGCCATGTATTCCACCCCCGTCCTTCTAAATGAAAGTGCCTCCCTCCTTCTTTAGCGACCTCCTCCTCCTCTCCGCCTGTCCCTTTTTGGTCATCCAAAGCTGTCCGGTGCTGTCTTCCCTCCAGGCTGCCCCTCCACCCACCGGCCCACCTCTGTCCGCCTCAGGGTTTCTTGGGCCGCCCGTTGCGCGGCAGGTTCTCCACCGTGTTGCTGAGGCGGTACTTGACGATGATGCTGTGCACGGTGGACTTGGGCATGCGCAGCTCCTGCCCGATGGAGCCCTCCGACTTGCCGTCCTTCCACAGGTCCACCACGCGCTGCCGCTGCATCACGTCATGCTCCTTGGTCTTCATGCAGGCCGCGGCCCCCGCGCCGGCCCCCCCGGCCCCTGCTCCGGCCCCGGCCCCGGCCCCGGCTCCGGCGGCGGCTTCTGTGGGGGCAGACAAGCGGCAGACTGTAGTGGCGACTGGATGGAGGGAGGAGGAGGAGGAGGAGGAGGAGGAGGAGGAGGAGGGGGGTGGGTGGGAGTCCGCAGCAGCTCCTGCTAGTGACGGTACTCCTCTATGTGGGCTTTGAGAAGCGGTGGGGGTGTGTGTGTGTGTGGGGGGGGGGGCCTCCGGGTGTTATGGCAATTACGGTGACCAGGCCAAGCGGCTTTTCTCAAGGAACAGCGCGTCTGGGGTTATTTGATACGGACGGGCGTTGGAGTCCGCGCTGGACTGAGTCTGTTTCGGCGGGCTCGCACCCCGAGGTACCAAGGTATCAGGTATTTTGGGGATGTCTCATTATATTTTCTTTGGAACTCGAGGAGCAGTATTGAAGTGTTTAAAAAGGTGGTTGAGAAGCAGCGGAGTGGTCCTAGTTATTTTCAGGCCGGTCTGTGTGCGCTCTTGTGCTCTGAGCAGGGGGGGAGGAGGGGTGGGGGGTGTGTGGGGGGTGGGGTGGGGTGGGGGGGGGGGGCGTTGAGGGATTACTGCTGATGGAGCGAGGTGAGGAGGTCACAAAATAAGAGTCTTCACCCCCTTTTTTATTTTCTTTCTCAGCACATTCTCTCTCTTTTTTCCTAATTTCTAATCTCTCGAGTCTTGATTTTGTGCCAACATGTCCTTCTCTCTCTCTCTCTCTCTCTCTCTCTCTCTCTCTCTCTCTCTCTCTCTCTCTCTCTCTCTCTCTCTCTCTCTCTCTCTCTCTCTCTCTCTCTCTCTCTCTCTCTCTCTCTCTCTCTCTCTCTCTCTCTCTCTCGATTTATCTTTCCCCTTCGCTTGGCTTACTCTGAAACGGGGTCCGTAACCACCGCAACCCCAATCAGGTCCACCAACAGGGACTGGTGTACTGGCGTACTACAACTAGTGGTCCCCTGCCAGGGTTCACCACGGTCAGACTGTGTCCGGGCGGCGTTCAGCTCGGCTCAGCTGTGTTCAGCACGGCACGGCCCCGTCAGAGCCCCGACACCCGCGGAGAGAGACAGCTTGGGTGCCGCTATTTCTGAACACGCCGCTGCTCAGCCCCGGTTTGCGCAAGTCACAACAAGACGTCTACACAGGCAGCCTCACTGTGGTTTTTCTGCCCTCTCAAAATACTTTGGTCCAAAGTGCCCCCTTCCCCTCCCCCGCTGAATGCAGTCTTGGCATGGTCAGATACCATCTAGCTGTAATGACATTTTCAGAACACGGCACAATCCCCCAGAAAAGCTATGCCTTTGACAGATGTCTCAGTGTACAATTACATAAATCAAGACAGTCTAAGTACAAGTCAAGGGAACAGGCTGCGTGCTGTGGTTTCTGGGGTAATACCAGTAGGGAATATCATATTTTACCAGATATCTCCGCTGTATCTTTGTTATCAAAACGTCTCAGGAACATAAATACACACAGGCCAAGTGGAAGTATGTCTGGTGTGCATATGCTGTTACCTGAGTAATTATGAGAAAATAAATTCCCTTATTGGCTGACCGGACGCTTTGGGAGACTGCAGACTCGACAGACTTTGGATGTCTAGCCAAACACATGCATTGAAAGGCTTGGGGCTTTTTAATTAAAAAAGCACTTACATTAATGAGCAATGCATGTCAGAATGGGACCCTATACAAGCAATGGCGAACAACTGAAAATAGTCTTTTGATACGGCTCCAAACCAAGCAGCATTTGTGCTTGAAAGAAAAACAATTTCAAGGTTATGTGGAATGAATAAATACAAAAGAAAAGAGCTGCAGGGCTGCAGTTCTGTTTCGTTGGTAGAACGCCTAACTCAAATCTGGCAACAACAAACAGTCATTTTTGTTTTGTTTTTTTACGACGTCTCGCTGATCGAGACGTTTTCTCCCCGTTGGGGTTTTTTACTCTGGTTGTAAACGCGAGCGGAGGGGCTGAAGTTCACCCACAGTGCCTCATGGAGCAGGCGATAAACATCTGAACGGGACTCGCAGGCTTTTGTTACAGATATATCGCCCTAGAATGGGCCCCCTGTAAACACGGCTGTAGGGTCAAGTTAAACGGCAGACCACCGTAGCCCTACAGAGGACGAGACAGAGGAGATCCGATTACCACTGTTCCCCTCAGATGGGACGTCCATTCGACTTCCCTAAATGTCCAAGTCAGCGTTCCCCTCAGCAGAACTGAAACAGGCCGTTTCATTTTCATACCAGCGCGTTGTTTTTTTTTTCTTTCTTCTTCTTCACATTCTCCTTACTAGTACATTTCCATATAAAGATGCAGTCCTTCATGGCTACACTCCAATTGGAAAGCCCAAGACATTGGAACCTTGCCCCCCATCATCAGATGTTGTTGCCAAGGCAATCGTGTGCAGGCGTTTTGATCATCTACCATGCCATTGTCAGTTTATATCATTGACAAAACAACAAAAGTAACACAGTGTGAGCCAGCAACCCCCCCCCCCCCCCTTGCCACACACACACGAAAGTACGCATAAACAATACACACATACACAACAATGCAGACTATGTCTCTGGTCAAACGCCTCTTAAGAGGCCTTATTGGATAGTAGGGTGTACGTTGTGGGAATGGTGAATGGCAGTGACGTGTACACTCGTAGCAAGCGAGCGTTGTCCCAATGCAAATCAGCTGAACGGCCAACGGTTGGTGAACTGTGATGTTGAAAGACATGTTGCCAGATGTTCGCAGTGAACTACCATGGTGAAATATCCCTGGCGTGCCTGGGGTAACTATGCGTGAAGCTGTTTGGAGAGCCGTAGAAAGCAGACAGAGCTGTGTGTGTGTGTGTGTGTGTGAGACCTCAAAGAAACTGTCTCCGAATCAGTTCGGCCTCTTCCACGGTTCGACAGTAAGCCCTTCGTCGGACGATGCTGGAACCCTTTCTGCGGTGAAAGGGGGTTCGGTACTTGCGTCCTGCCCACTGACCTGATATGAAGGATCCGGGGGGCATCTGGCTGTAGTTGGCCCCGCCCATGTGTAAGGCCCCTGGGGGTGCCGGCGTGAAAGGGCCCCCGTAGTTCTGGGGGGTGGCGTAGGGGCCCACAGGGATGGGCTGCAGGGAGAGGCGGAGAGAGAAGGGTGAGGAACGGTCCAGTCTAGTGGCGTCGCATGCACCACAGAGAGGTTGGTTGACAGTGGGTATTAATGCACATCTTTCACGATCTGTATCAATGACAAAACTGGCTGTTGTGCACCATGTGCTGTGACAACCAGAAGGAGATGTGCGCGTTTAGTATACAAGTGTGTGTGTGTGTGTGTGTGTGTGTGTGTGTGTGTGTGTGTGTGTGCGTACCGGGAGTGAGTGTGTTTCCGTGCCCTTGCTGGCCAGCCTGCTGAGGATGCTCCTTTCAGACATCTGGAGGCGCGCGGCGATGGGCGGTACCCGGGACAGGGTGGAGGGCAGGCGGGTCACGTCCGCCTTCATGTCGCACAGCAACTCCTCCAGCTGGTTCAGAACTGGCATGGCAACAACAACAACCCACACAGAGTTAGTAAGTGCTGAATGTGGACTCAGATATCTACAACTCCTTATCCAAAAAGTTGTTTTTTCGACAAACGGAATCTTTCCATTCCAAATATAGTGAAATCGAAGCATTAAAGCGTACCAGGGTATTACTTTTGGGATAAGGACATCTTGTCAAGCAAACAATGTAACCACCGGAAACCTCTGCAGAGGCCGGGAGAGGACACGTCTTTGACCGAGACAAACAGAATCTTTGGTGTGTGGCGATCGGATCGGATTGGTATTGGGCAACAGCGGCTTCTGGCAGAAAGATGTGTTGCTCCAGAGACGAATGAGGCTCAGGCCACAGTTCAAACGTGGAAGATTCACATCTAGCTCTCCGCTCGAACACCACCCAGTCTCACGCGCAGGCGCCCTGCTCCCCTCACCTTTGTGCAGCACGGCGTTCGCCGGCTTGTTCCCGGCCAGGGACTCCTTGCTGAGGTGCTGGTGGGCCTCGGCCAGACACTCCACCTCGGCGAAGCGGGCGTTGAGGGCCATGGCCGGGTGGCCGGGGTCCTGGGTCATGTTCAGGTAGGCCGCCCGGCGCAGCTGCTCCTCGATCACCAGCGCCTGCTCCAGCAGCTGGAGGGTGGGAGAGAGAGATGGAGAGATGGAGAGGGGGGAGGGAGGGAGAGAAAGAGAGGGAGAGGGGGGGTGGGAGAGAGAGAGAGAGATGGAGAGGGGGGGAGGGAGAGAGAGAGATGGAGAGGGGGGGGTGGGAGAGAGAGAGAGAGAGAGAGAGAGATGGAGGGGGGGGGAGGGAGAGAGAGAGATGGAGGGGGGGGAGGGAGAGAGGGAGATGGAGAGGGGGGGAGGGAGAGAGAGAGATGGAGAGGAGGGGAGGGAGAGAGAGAGATGGAGAGAAGTGGAGGGGGGATGTGGACCAGGGAAAGAAACGGGTGGAAAGCAAAGTGGAGAAGGACGAAAGATGGAAGGGGACAGGGAGCGGCAGCGGGAGGGAAAAAAAGAGACAGCAGTGGGGGAGAGACATTGGGAGAGAGAGGAAGAGAGAGAGGACATCGTTAGCTGGACACAGGACATGGACTAAGAATAGAACGAGGCGGAATTGAGGAGAGAAGACAGGTGATGTTTTCACAAACACTGATAGTAGCTGATGCTGAAATGCTGATCGTGTCGCCCATTTGGCTGAATAATCCTCGTGGCAGAAGTGAGGGGGAGACACACAGAGAGAGAGAGAGAGAGAGAGAGAGAGAGAGAGAGAGAGAGAGAGAGAGAGAGAGAGACAGTGAAAAGGATGATGTCGAGGTCAGGATCCGAAACATGTGATCCGAGTCAAAAACAGGATGAGTGCCGTTGCACAAGCAGAGCCGTCAGCATTACCATCAGCTCAATATCTGGGTCAGAGGGCGACTCTCCCCGATTCCTCGCACACTGAAACCCTCCTGATACACCGTTTTGTTTCGTAAATCTCAGGTCTATTTTCTCATGGAAGTCAAGAAAACAATGCACCAAAACCCCAGAAAAGTCACATTTGCTTACTTGCGCGCGTGGAGGTAACAGAGACCTTTGTCATAGCCAGGAAAAGATACTGAATGGAAAGATACTGCGTGCTTCAGTCGTACCTTGAAGCGGCGAGCCAGGAACTTGTTCTTCATCTCCAGGAAGTTGCCCTTGTTGGCCTGCGACTTGAAGGGCTCGTTGACGACGGCGAACTGGGGGTCGTTCTGTATGTCCTGCCACCGGGCGTACCCGTGCCTGACGCAAAGGTCAAGGGTCGAACGGCTCACGCCCTTACACTTGAGCTAACAAATGACTGCTAATTAGAAATTGGCCTGTCGGTCTAAATCCTAAATTACAATGGAGAGAGAGAGAGAGAGTCCTCAACCTTTTCGCAATGTCTATAAGTACGTTTCTATTGTATTTACCATGGTTTATTTAAAGCTGAGGGCCACAGAGGCCTCTGTGTAACAGAGAACAGAGATACCAGGACACCTCTGTACACAGTATCACTCTACAGCCAGAGGCGTTTCTACTCTACCTGCTGATTCTCCTCAAATGACTTGTTGAGTTATCATGCATGGCTGCAAAAAAAACCCAACATAAACAGACTCAGCGGCCCTGTCTCCCTGGCGACCAGCGTCAAGGATACAGCACGATCCCGGCGAGCAGCCAGAAGTCGTGGCGTCGGTGCCAGATCTCGTTCATCTTCCCCGAGGAGACGGCCGCCCGCTCCTCATTCTGCCACAGCGTGTGGAGCTCTGCGGACGAGAGGGGGGGGGGGGGTCACACGGCGTTACAACACAGCTGTGCAACGGCGCTTTGGTTACGTCGGTGTGCGGCATCAAGGTCAACACAACAATTTCATGCTAAGTGCGCACGGGCCGACGACTGCACTTTGGAGCGAAACGGACGAGAGGGGGGAAAAACAATGGACGGCGACAAAGGAGAAACAGCTGTTTGGAGAAACGTCAGGTGAGGCCGAACCAGAGAGAGAGAGGGGGGGTGGGTGGGTCGGGGGGGGGGGGGGGCCATGGCCCTCGTGAAGGAGGCGGAGAAGCGCCCGGTGCCACGGGACATTTACCCGTGAAGCCGCCGTCTGCGATGTTGAACATGAAGCGGGGCCGCTCGGCCGGGGGCCTCCCGTTGCCCCGGGGAACTTCCTGACCCGGCCCTTTGACCTCTTTGACGGGGTCCTTCTCCCCTTTCAGGTCCTCGGCTGTCAACAGAGACGAATGGGAAACACATTGAAATCGCCGCTCACGTTGATTGCTGAGAGGCGGCCAGATCGGTCGATTTAGACAAGAGATGAATAACGACAACAATCATAATAATATAATCATATTAATATAGATAATAGTAATCACGTTTCTTCATATCCGCGGACTGATTCTCCGTCTTCTCTTTGTCTCTGGCCTGTGTAGTGTCTGCAGGGGCAGGTGGCTCTCCAGCTTTGACTGTGACTTTTTCTTTTTCCTCCTCCGTCTCTCCAGCTACAGGGAGGACACAACATCAATCAGTGAGGAACAGTGGAAGGGCAGACCAAATGTAAAAAGGAGGGGAAACGTATTTTGCAGTTGTACCTGGTGTGTGGTCTTTTCCCTCGTCCTCTGGGGCTTGTGTTGGTGTGTTCTCCTCCTCGCTCTCCTCCTCTGCTTTCTTCTCTTCCGTTAGGGCCGGCGCAGGGTCTACCTTTTCTTTCTTTTCCTCTTCTTCGGTGTCATTCTCTTGTTTTTCGGGCTTTTGACAAGCGGGCGCATCTTGCGTCGCTTCATTTTTCGTCACAGGTGTCTGAAAACAGCACAAGCAAATTTGCAGTCACACTATAAGTCAATATTCCAGACCAGAAAGAGAAACGTGCACACCTATACGAGTGTATTTTTACCCCAGAATCCAACTCTTACCTCTTTCAAATCTGCAGGGTGTGCACTCTTGCTGTTTTCCACCTCCTTCCCTTCTTCCTCTTTCTCTTTCCCTCTTTCTTTATCCATCTCTTTTTCTGTCTCGCAGAGAGCTACCCCTCCTTCCTCTTTTAATTCCTCTTTCCCATTTTTTTCTGGTTTGTCCGAGGGAGATGGGGTAGCTGCCATACACCATACACGCAGACACAAACACCATTAAAATACCGCAACGCTATTCAGTATGTGGACACTTTCCAGACATACTCTTAGTGCCACCTGCTGGATATATATATTTATATATATATATATTTCATATATTTCTATGTGTGTGCATCTTTGTAAGAGAGCATACAGGTTGGCTATTGCACACTGGTGTGTGTGTGTGTGTGTGTGTGTGTGTGTGTGTGTGTGTGTGTGTGTGTGTGTGTGTGTGTGTGTGTGTGGGCGTGTTGTCCCACCTGGTTTGGAGGTGCAGGGCGTGTTGCTGGAGCTGAGGTCGGGGGTGGCCGTAGCGGTCTTGATAGCCGGGGATGAGGCTCGGGAGGACTTGGTGTCCATGACGACAACCTCCGGCTTCAGCTCCGGGAGGCTCCAGCGGCCGTTGATGTGCTCAAACTCCTGAACCTAGCGGGGGACACAGAGCCGGAGAACAGGTTCAGCCTCCAACACACCTCACCACTGGCGTGGGTTGATTTGTGTTTCCCTTTTGTATCCCAAGTTACACGGGGCCACTGTTTAGAAAATGGAATTGTCCCCCGTATGTGGTCTTAGGTCAACTCATTAATATTCATGAAACACAGTTAAAATACTAAATATTAAGGACTGTAGTGAAGTTGTCCATTTGAAACGTTGTCCAGGAAAACACTATTTGTTCAAATAAATGAGGGCAAAGTGGGTGAGCGTGCGTTTATGGATCCCCGTGACCTTTGCCCCTCTGACCTTCTTCTTGACCAGGGACATGACCCCTATGCGGGTGAGGACCGGCTGGCGACACAGGCCCTCCCTCGGCACGCCGTCGGCAAACGTCTCCGAGCCGTCAGCTACTGGCTCACAAAGGTGACGCATGAACAGAGACACATATGCTCTGGAAGAGAGGAAGAAAGAGGAAAGGGAGAGAGAAAGAGGAAAGGGAGGGAGAAAGAGTAAAGGGAGAGAGAAAGAATAAAGGGAGAGAGAAAGAGTAAAGGGAGAGAGAAAGAGAGAAAGAGTAAAGGGAGAGAGAAAGAGAGAAAGAGTAAAGGGAGAGAGAGAAAAAGAGTAAAGGGAGAGAGAAAGAGAGAGAGAGAGTAAAGGGAGAGAGAAAGAGAGAGAGAAAGAGAGAAAGAGTAAAGGGAGAGAGAAAGAGTAAAGGGAGAGAGAGAGAGAAAGAGTAAAGGGAGAAAGAGAGAGAAAGAGTAAAGGGAGAGAGAGAGAGAGAGAGAGAGAGAGAGAGAGAGAGAGTAAAGGGAGAGAGAAAGAGTAGAGAGAAAGAGAGAAAGAGTAAAGGGAGAGAGAAAGAGTAAAGGGAGAGAGAAAGAGAGAAAGAGTAAAGGGAGAGAGAAAGAGAGAGAGAAAGAGAGAAAGACAGTGTGTTTCTCAAAGATTCAACACTTCAATCAATGCACTCCAAAGCCAAACAAAACCAAATGATTTTCCAAGTCCAAACCAAATGATTTTTCCTCGGAACTACAAAAAAAAGCGAAGCGAAATGCCAAGGTGAGGTAAATGGAATCTATCCATGGACTACAGCGACTCCTTCTCACTTGAACTCTTTCTCGCTCTTGCCCCTCAGGTCTCGGACCAGCCACTGGCAGGAGAAGGCATCTTGGGCGGGCATGCCCCAACGCATCACCGCGTTCACAAAGGCTTTCCGTTGGCGCGTGTTGAAGCCCAATACCTGCGGGCCAAAGACAGGAGGGACAAGGGCAACGGGTTACAGTCCGGAGCTCAATGGCGCGTTCGCTAAGTGGAGGCCGTCGCTCGGCGAGAGCGGAAAGCTTCCCACCTCCAGGTTGCCTCCCACTCGGGCTAGTAAGGGGGGCAGGGGCTTGTCCCTCTCGTTCCTCATCTGGCGGCGGGACTGGCGGCGACCTGGGACGACAAAGGAGACGTTGATCTTTAGGGGGGGGGGGGGATTACGGAGAATAACGCAATGAGTCCTCGTCAATCTTACGTTGTCCGTTTAATTCAACATAGAGGTCTCAGCCATTGCAGGGACAAGGCCGGGCCCCGTGGCCACGTCCAGTACACTCTCTCTTACCCTCTGGCCTTTCGTCAAAGTCCTCATCCTCCTCCTCAGAGCCCACGGAGTACTCGGACTGGTTATCTGAAATATCAGCATGCCACTCTGAAACAGCACATGTTGGTCCGTCAATAGGCCGGGCCCATTCTCTTTGCCTACATTCTAGACAGCAACTCAAACGCACGCTTCTTTTAGGCCACCCCTGCATGTACCGAGTGTCACAAAGGAGAAGACGTAAGAAATCAGTATCTCGTGCAACAATACTCTGCCCCATTACTCCACGATTTGATAACTATTTTCACATTCCCTAGAGGCTCTAGCTTTCCAGGTAACCCCCCCCCCCGTTTAGCTGGACCTGGCTGGGCCCGGCGACCCGGCCGGCCCCCCTACCTTGGTCCTCCTGCGCGGCGTCGTTGTAGTTGACGGGCTTGCGGTTCCTCTTGCCCTTGCCCAGCTTGCTGGCCAGGTCCTCCTGCTGCTGCTCGTAGTGGTGGCGCAGCAGCTTCTCCCAGTAGTCCGGGTCCACGTTCTCCTCCTGCTTGATGATCTCCCGCTCTATCTCCTCAATCTGGGAGGCAGACAGACGGGCACTCAGCATTTCGGGGGGGGGGGGTAGGCCACGGAGACGTAAACGCCCGGGACAAAAGGTTTACGCTGGGGCGCATCGCTTTCCTATCACCAGGCCATCATTCGGAGGCGTCTCAAAAAGGTTCGGTGCAACAGTCTGGACCACCCTCCTCCCCAGCCTTGACCAAAAGAAACTGCCTCATGCTTTGGATTATGCTGGCTCACTCTGGCGTATATCCCCCTCCCTCCTCCCCTCCTCCCCTCCCCTCCCCTCCTCCCCCTCTCCCCAGCCGACCCCCCCCCCCCCCCCCCCCCCCCCAGAGTCCCTCCTCACCTTGTCCTCCTCCCGGACCACGTATCGGGCCACTTTGAAGGAGCTGAGGTACTCGTTCATGTTCTGCATGTCCGTGTCGTCCGTGGCGTCCTGGCTGCGGTCCAGCAGCCTCTCGATGGCTGTGCTGTCGTAGTGGATCACGCTGCCCTCGTCGTCGCGGTTCTCCCCGCCTGGACGGAGGTCAGGCCACAGACACACACACAGAGGAGCCGAGAGGTCAGGCCACAGACACACACACAGAGGAGCCGAGAGGTCAGGCCACAGACACACACAGAGGAGCCGAGAGGTCAGGCCACAGGCACACACACAGAGGAGCTGGGAGGTGGAGGGATTGTTTGGGTGGGGGGGTAAACTAGGAGAATAAATAAATACTCTTCCGTTTCTGTCCGGCACAGTTTCAGACGTACATAATGTTAGAGGCAATGGAAAACATAATCCTTTTGTCCCTCATTCCCCTCCCTCCCCCTCCCCCCTCCTCCCTCCTCCCTCCTCTCTCCTCCCTCCTCCCTCCTCTCTCCTCCCTCCTCCCTCCTCCCTCCTCTCTTTCCACCGCTCTTCCCCCTCACCCTCCGACTCGTCCTTGAAGAGCTCCTCAGTGCCGAACTTGAGGATGTCGTCCAGCTCCTGCTTGGACATGGAGCCGGCCTTGGAGCCCAGGCCGGGCCGCACCACCAGGTGGGTCAGCATCATCTTCCTCTTGGCCACCTGGGTCACCCGCTCCTCCACACTGGCCCGCGTCACAAAGCGGTAGATCATCACCTTGTTGGCCTGCCCGATGCGGTGGGCGCGGCTGAACGCCTGGGGGGGGGGGGGGGGGGGGGGGGGGGGGATTTAGAGGGAAGGGGTTATCAACATTGTGGTTAATCACGGGAGGGGGAGGGGCGGGGGGGGGGCGGGATTGATTCGCCATTTGCGTATTCTTCTAAATACAAGAGGAGTGATACAGAAAAAAAGTATACACGGGTATAGAATTGAAAAGAGGGGGAGGAAGTCAAACATGGCCGTCATGCCGTAGAGTGGCAGAGCTACCTGGATGTCGTTATGAGGGTTCCAGTCGGAGTCAAAGATGACGACGGTGTCAGCAGTGGCCAGGTTGATACCCAGCCCCCCCGCTCTGGTGGACAGTAGGAAACAGAACTGACACGCCCCAGGGGCTGAGAGAGAGAGGGAGAGAGAGGGGGGGGGGAAGAGAGAGAGAGAGAGAGAGAGAGAGAGAGAGAGAGAGAGAGAGAGAGAGGGGGGGGGGGGGAGAGAGAGAGAGAGAGAGAGAGAGAGAGATGGAGAGGGGAGAGAGAGAGAGATAGAGAGAGAGATGGAGGGGGGGAAGAGAGAGAGAGAGAGAGAGAGAGAGAGAGAGAGAGAGAGAGAGAGAGAGAGAGAGAGAGAGAGAGAGAGACAATAGAGAGGGAAAAACAAACAGAACACAATTTTAATCATTGCTAAAGGCCTTTCATATCCTGACGATCCACATCAAAATAAAGAAGGCCGGGTTTGTTTTCCCTTGTGAAAATAAATCACTTTAAACATGTCCTGTAGTGCAGTGGAAGGAGGTGGTTCCTCTTACCGTTGAATCTGTCGATGGCCTCCTGCCTTAGAGCTCCCGTGACGCCTCCGTCGATCCTCTCGTACTTATAACCCTCAAAGTCCAGGAAGTCCTCCAGCAAATCCAGCATCTTGGTCATCTGCCGTGAGAGAGAGAGAGAGAGAGAGAGAGAGAGAGAGAGAGAGAGAGAGAGAGAGAGAGAGAGAGAGAGAGAGAGAGAGAGAGAGAGAGAGTCGGCACAGAAACGACGCCACGGGGGGGCTAAGAAAGCACGTGCGCGCGTTTCGAGCGTGCACGTTTTTGTGCGCTGGGGTACCTGGGAGAAGACCAGCACGCGGTGGCCCTGGTCCTTCAACTTCCTCAGCATCTTCTGGAGCAGCGTCAGCTTCCCGGAGGCCTTGGTGAGGACGGAGCCCTCGTACGCTCCGTTCGGGGTCTTGGGGGCCTCCTACACGAATTCAAAACCCACCATCACCAATGAATCAGTTACCACACCCACCCAAATCATTCTTTACATTTTGGGGGGGGGGGCAAAAAAAAATATATATATACAAAAAAAGACATTTTTTGTTTCTTATTTCACCACTTGGGGTCGCTAAGAGGCATATCAGAAATGAGGAACCAAGGGAGTTTCTCAAGTAATTCTGCAAGTGACCCTAAGCCTGAGGTAAAAAAAATAATAATAAACAGATGTACTATAACGTGGCCTATATTTCAGGATCACCATGGAGGCGACGGGAAAGAGGTAGGGGTGGTTGCAGCACTTCTTCAGGTCCATCATGATGTTGAGCAGAGACACCTGGTTCCCCCCGCCTTTGGAGTTCAGCGCCTCAAAGTTCCGGGTCAGGATCAACTTGTAGTACTTCCTGGGTCACAACAGAGGCAGAGAGAGAGAGAGAGAGAGAGAGAGAGAGAGAGAGAGAGAGAGGCGTTTGATGGTGCGCTCCTGTCATGCTTGGCCTTCACCATCCATCTCCTGAGCTCTCCTCCTCCTCCTCCTCTTCAACTCGCTCCTATCTCTCTTCCTTTCGTTCCCCCTCTTCAATGGCCACCCAATTCCTTTCTCTCCCGTACAGACACTTCCACAGACCTCTTCTCTCCTTCCCTTACATCCACACCGCTGTCTATCCCTTCTCCGTCTTTCGTCTTTCGCCTCGCTGTCTCGTCCCCTCTCCTTGCTCCCTTTCCCATCTTCCTTCCCCTGTTCTTCCGTGACCCCAGCCGGCCACTCCGGCTCACCAGTTATCTCGACAGCCCCCCCCCCCGCCTTACTTCTGCATGGGGCTGAGCTCCACGCGCACGATGAGCTCCGTCTTGGCCGGCATGTTCTTGAAGACGTCGGCCTTCAGCCTCCGCAGCATGTGGGGCCCCAGCACGTCGTGGAGCTTCTTGATCTGGTCCTCCTTGGAGATGTCGGCAAACTCCTCCAGAAAACCCTCCAGGTTGCTGAGGGAGGCGGATGGAGGGATGGGGCGGGGGGGTTGGGGTGGGGGGTGGGGTAGAAGAAGAGAGGGAAGAAAGACAGACATGGTTGGGGAATTAGAGAGGAAATGCTGTTTTTCACCCTAGACACTGTAGTAGGTATAGTTATTTGGTTGGCTACGTGTGTGTGTGTGTGTGTGTGTGTGTGTGCGTGCATGCGTGTGTGTGTGTGTCCATCCCTACTTGAAGCGGTTGGGAGTGAGGAAGTTGAGCAGGTGGAAGAGCTCCTCCAGGTTGTTTTGCAGAGGGGTGCCAGTCAGCAGGAGCTTGTGGTCAATCCTATAGTCGTTCAGACGCCTGAAGAACTGGAGGACGGAGAGGACAAACCATGGTCAGGTACACACACAAACACACGTTCACCAATACAGCTTTGTACCCACATCCAACCACATAGAAACACCCCAAATTAAAAATGCACACATCACACACACACAGGCCTTAAAAACACGCTGTCAATCAGTGTCTGTAACCCGCCCCACTGGCCTGTGTGTGCCCCACCTTCGACTGGTTGTTCTTGAGGCGGTGGGCCTCGTCCACCACCAGGCAGGCCCATTCGATGGACTTCAGGGCCGTCTGGTCGATGGTGACCAGCTCATAGGAGGTCAGCAACACATGGAACTTGATAGGAGCCTCTCTCTGGAGAGAGGGGAGGGTCGTTGACCAAAGAAGACGGGGTAGCAGGGAAGAAAAAAATGATTATGTTTAGGAGGACAACCGAAGAATACCTCCAAAATCGGACGGTTGGAAAGTGTCCTTCCCAAAGTCTATTTCCACACCCTCCATTGCTGGTGTTGCCCCGTGTCGTCGTCGTCCCCCCCGCCCCCCCCCGCCCCAACCCCCCCGTGTCCCCCCCCCCCCTCTCCGGCTCACCCTCAGTTTGAAGGTCTTCTTGCCTCCCTTGATGGCCGTGTCGTCGAAGGTCAGCTCGTTCTCCCGGATGATGGCCCGGCTGTCCTTGTCCCCCGTGTAGGTGACCACGTAGAAGTCCGGCGCCCACATCTCAAACTCCCGCTCCCAGTTGATGATGGTGGAGAGCGGGGCGCTCACCAGGAAGGGGCCCCTGGTATGGCCCTGGAGGTGGAGGGAAGGAGGGTGGGGGGGGTGGTATGGTAGGGGTTGGGGGTGGGGGAGTGGCAGTAGAGACAGACAGGGAGAAAATAGAGACAGTTTGGTGGGCAATAGATCGAGAAATAACAAAGAAAGTTCATGCTAATTGAAAGGGGTAGAGCTGAACTGAAATGATACAACTAAACTCCTTTAAAGCGAGTCGTATCCTTGATCCAGCGAGTATATCTTTATCTCTTTATCTTTATACATCTATATCTCTTCATCTCCAGCGAGTATATCTTTATCTCTATATCTTTATACATCTATATCTCTTCATCTCCAGCCAGCTATCTCGGCCCCCTCTAGTCGCCCCGCACCTCTTTGAACAGCGTGTAGAGGAAGACGATGGTCTGGATGGTTTTGCCCAGGCCCATCTCGTCGGCCAGGATGGTGTCGGTGCCCTGGGCCCAGGAGAACCGCAGCCAGTTCAGGCCCTCCAGCTGGTAGAGGTGCAGCGTGCCCCCAGTGGATGTCACAAACTCAGGCTGCTCCTCGTACTTGATGGTGGGCTGGACAGGGCGGAGGGGGTGCGGATCAAAGGGAACCGAGAGGTAGACAAACATCGGAGAGAGAGGAGGCACAGAAGGGTAGAGGATAGATGGGGTGGAGGGTGGAGGGATGGGGGGGGGGGGATTAAAAGAGACAGAGAGGTAGACAACAGAAGGATAGAGGATGGAAGCGAGCAATGATATTTCATGAGTGAGAACGAAAAGAGGGCATTACCCAGAAAATGCACGGATTCGTGTTTGGTAGCTTGTTTGCGGCAATCCGTTCGGAACTACCCTTCCCAGAAAGCCAATGGGCACTTACGTCGTTGACGGGCGTGCCGGGGTCCTCGTCTTCTTCTTCTTGGCTCCTGACAGTCCTCAGCCTCTTGGGCTTGTCTGGGTCCTCCTTCATCACCTCCTCCCTACGACGCACAGGATACGGATACCAGACAACTGCGCCACGGTAACAGTCGCTAAGCGCCCCCCTGGGGTAGTCGAGGGGTAACCGGGGCCCGGTGAGGGAGCGTGTACCTGTGTTTCCAGTAGGCCGCCTTGTAGAGGGCAAAGTCGGGCACCTCCAGGTCGTCTCGCTCCCACGTGCACTGGTCATACGTCAGGTCTCTCCACTTGACCAGGTAGTGGTACACCCCCTTTTTGTCAATGCTGGACACACACACACACACACACACACACACACACACACACACACACAGTAATGGACATTTTCAGGTTTATGTAGAAAACAAAAAGCGGTATGAAAAAAAAAAAAAGAAGCACATCCAAAAGACCAGTTGGCTGGGTGCTGAATTCAAAAACGAGTGATCTAAAATATTAAAGATTTGGACACCAAGATGGCTGCCCTTGATCGGTTTTTAATCTGGGAGTCTGAGGACGAGCCCTGTGCTCGAAACATTAAACATTAAAAAAGGATTCATGGGAGCTATCTTGGCATGCACATCTTTATTATTGTAGATAATTATGCGGAAAACAATCCAGTAAAGGAGGTGAGACTTCAGGCAATTGTCAATCAAATTGTATTAATGGGTACAGAGAGCTGAACAAGTCTGAAGACAGAGAAATGACTACAGTGAGTTCACTCTAACAACATAATACGTTCTGATTCGTTGACGAGGTGGAAACGAGTATATCGGTCTGAACTAAACGAATCACTCCATTGGTCAAGGGGAGCACGTGTTACCTCCCAGTATTGAAAAGGACACGTATGCCAACTCGTATTGTGATGGCTACGAACAGACAACACTGGCCTTCGGTGTTTCAGAGAGGCACATGTAGTGTGTGTAGTGTAGTGATCTCTTTGGTGATCTGGCCTTCACTCTGACCCTTCCCCCCCAAATGAACAACAGCCCAGACTTCAACATCCGTTAAGATGCCCAAATTTGGGGCTTACAGCACAGCACGCACAATGATTGTGTCGCCACTCCAAACAGCGGATCACCCCAGGCACGTTTAACACAGACAACTGAAGACACACTCACACACAGACACACACACAGACGCACACACACACCCTCCCTGTCTCACGTGTGGTTGATGATGCGGTGGATCATCATCCACTCGGGCTTGATGCCGTAGCGGTAGAACTTGTCCTCCAGGGCAGCGTACTGGGGGTCCTTGGCTCTCCTCTTCTCGCTCTTCGCCCCGCTCTCCTCCTCGGCCCCCGAGCCATAGTCCAGGCCAGGGGGCTCCTCCATGTCCGTCTTCCTCTGGTAGTTACGGAACATCACCGAGTGGAAAATCTCCAGCTGAGGGGAGACGGAGGGGGAGAGAGAAGAGGGTCAGTTCAAAGGTGACCTGATGGATATTATGTTTATTTCGATCCCATTCGAACTCTAATGTCTAGTAAATCAGCATTAGTATAATATACTCAAATGTAGTTTTTTTCTTTTCGTTTTTCTTTTACCTTTATTTTACCAGGTTAGCCTCATTGAGATTCACAATCTTTTTTGCCAGGGTGGAAACAAGTATTTTGTTTAGTTATTTTGACCCACCCCCAGATCAATGCCTGTTTTATGCAATCTTTACCTTTCCTTCCTTCCTTCCTTCCTTCCTTCCTTCCTTCCTTCCTTCCTTCCTTCCTTCCTTCCTTCCTTCCTTCCTTTATATCCATATTTTCTTTCCCTAGTTACCTGTAGCTCAGTGATCCAGGTGCAGTGCCAGTAGGACTGTCCAGTCAACTTGACAAAGAACTCCCTCTCCGGGCGGCCCTTCATGGGGGGTGGTGGAGGGGCATCGGACGGAGCATCCGGGGGCAGGGGCACCGGCACGGAAGGCGGGGGCTCTCCCCATTTCCAGTGTAGGATCTTCTGGACACGCCCTTTGATGATGGGACACTGGAGGGCCAGATGAAAAAACAGCCACAACTTTAGACTGGACCAGAATAGAATAGAATAGAATAGAATCCAAAGGTCAAACTTGGCAGACTTTGATTTGATAGTCATAACAGACTTATTCCAGACTTTTAGAGAAAGGAGACAAAAGAGAATATAATAGACTAGAGTGCAATAGACTAGAGTAGGAGAGAATAGAATAGAATAGAATGGTAACAAGGTGACTGACCGTGCAGCGTGGACATAGCCACTCTCCGTTGGGGATCTCTGGCAGGGGCGGGTTGAGACAGTGGATGTGATAGGAGGACGTGCAGGTGTCGCAGCATAATAGCTCCCCCCCGTCCTTACACACTCGGCAGAACTCCATGTGGTCGTCTTCCTCTTCCTCCACCTCCACGGGCATCCCGGCTCCTGCGTCCAAGGCCACTCTCTCCTCACACTCCTCCTCAAAGTCTTCAAAGTCCTCATCCTTCGCTTCCCACTGGATGCCCTCTTTCTCCTGGAGGTTCGGCAACAAAAACAGAAAAGATTTTTTCACCTCGTCAATTAACCGTGTTGTCGGCTGGATACCCACATCCCTCCGGTAACCCTGCTCCACTTCAATATGAAGCATAATGGCTTTAGTACCGAGTATTTGTTTTATTTGATAACCAAATGGAGTTAAGAACAAACAAAAAAACACCTAGAATGCCCCACACACCATAAATGACGTTGTGTTATTGGGACTCGAACTTTGCGTGACCTACTACGGCCCAGAGACAGACAGAAACCGCGGGGGGCGGCCACTCACACAGTGGGGGCAGCTCCACTTGCCCTCGGGGGCCTTCTCCAGCTCGGGCTCCAGGCACACCAGGTGGTAGGCCCTGGGACAGGTGTCGCACAGGATGATCTCCCCGCCCTGCTGACACACCTCACAGTAGTCCTGGTGGTCCGTCTCGTAGCCGTCCCCATCCTCGTCTCCCGGCGCTGAGGGGAGGAAAAGGGGGGAGAGAGAAGGCAAGGGAAGGGCGAAGTACCGTTAGGGAGGGTGAATGAGAAAGAACAGCTTGGATACGTTAATATTGGGCGGAATCCACCGAGAACCCAGTGTGCTGTATCACTTAGGCTCGGAGACGGACTCGTTTGTTTAAACGGGGCTGGCGTTTACGGCGAGGCTATGGTGTGAGCTCAAGCTGGGTTTGGTCGACCTTTCTTTGTCTTCTTGAATGGCCGTCGCTTCATCTTCTTGGCGCGCCCTGAGCTGTCGGAGCGAACCGACGAGCTGTGGACACTGGAGTCTTCTTGCGCCGAATCCTCTTCGTCGACATCTTCGCTCTGACAGAGAGAGACGGAGCGACACAGAGAGAGAGAGAGAGAGAGAGAGAGAGAGAGAGAGAGAGAGAGAGAGAGAGAGAGAGAGAGGGCCGGATTAAAAAGGGACCAAATTCGAGAGAGACTAGGTTCCCACCTAGCCGTCTTCCCCACTTCCGGTGCACCATCACCGGGAGCCGCCGCGTATCGTTCACTCACCGAGCAGCTCTTCTTCCTCTTGGTGCCCACGGGACCCAGTTTGATACGGATGGGAGCCATCTTCTTAGCCTTGGCTGCGGCGGCCGTCTTCTTCTTGTCGGACACCCGAGGGCTCTTGCTACGTTTCTTGAAGCCAGGACCTACGGCAGAGAAAACATACACCTGACGTCACGCCCCTAACCTCGAACTTCCTCCTCTCTGCCGCCACGCTCCTCTATTCGGGATCAGTCAACGTTTGGCGGCGTGTGTTTTGCTGACGGCCAGCCGTGAGCCTGCAGGCCCCACTCACCTTTCCCTTCTTTGGTCTTGGCTTTGCGCAGCGGCGGCGGCGGCTGCGGGGGCGGCTCAGGGAAGGCGCTGGCCGCCGCAGCGAGTGCCGCGGAGGCGTTGGCCGCCGAGACCTGCTCGGCGACGGCGATGGCGGCGGCGGCGGCGGCGGCTGCCACGGCGGCGGCGTTGCCCTTGAAGGGGTTGTTGGAGCTGAACTCCCTCCACTTGGCGCCCAGGATGGTCATCATCTTGGACATGGGGATCTTCGGATTGGTCTTGGCTATCAAAGGCCTGCGGGAACATTTTGCATGTTGGTCCAGGAACAACGAGCACCAATCTTCATATTTCTGCATGCTCGTAAAAATATCAAGACACCCTCCCTAATTTCGTTTCCCACCCATTTATCATTGAGTTACTGCCCACTCTGACCGGAATGGCCTAGCTTCATTTTGTTGGCACAACAGTCCAAGTTGCATTACCTCATGAACTGGCTGAAGGCTTTGTAGTTGGTGATTTCCCTATAGTCCTCCTCAGTGAAGGTATGATCAACATCCTCCAAACCCCACTCTTTGGCCAGTTGGGCCGACGTCTTCTGTTCTATTGGTTGCTGAGAGGTAAGGGGGGAGTTAAGAAGGCCTTCATTATTGGACAGTCAGACCTGTTGTGTATATGGAAGCATCTCATTTTGTTCATGCCTTACCTTTGTTGTTTCCTCTTGCACAATGTCTCGGCTCCCGTCATCTTTTTTTTTCTTTTTCGTTTTCTTCTCCTTCTTTTCTTTGTGTTTCTTCCTCTTCTTTTTCTCCCCAGATTCGAAGTCGCTGGCAGCGCTGTCTGAATTGTTGCCATAGTCTCTTTCTCTTTCGGAGTCTCTCTCTACATCACTGTCCTGAGGTAGGGCAGTATTTAGAGAAACACAGTGTTTAGATATAAAACAGGAAATGAAGAGCAACTTGCCACTTTTAGAAACTTACGATCTGTTTGCGTTTCCTGTCTTTGACAGTCTTTACTTCCTTCCCCTTGTCTTTCTTCTTTGTATCTTTTTTCTTCTTGGGCCGTCCTTTCTTCCTCACTCGACATTCCCCATCTGATGCCTCCCCAACTTGGTCTTAAAGAAGATAGGATGAGTGAGTTGTGAAATAAACGTAGGACAAGTTACGTAACAATATTGACAAATTAAAAATGCTTTGAAAAAATCCAATGTCAAATGTTTGAAATACATAATCTTGTATGTTATCCATTCATCCCTGTAGGGGTTGGCATGAACATAATAACCTTTCCTCTCCACTGAATTGCGACACATGTTGAATCAGTTCCAGTTGGTGAGTGTGTGTTCTATAAGTAGAGATGGCAGCTGGTGCCGTTTCAATGAAAAGAGAAAACGAAGCTTCTACAGGGCACTATCAATAGTCTTTAATGGCACATGAATAGCCTATTGTTCATGAAATGTCGAAGCAGATCGTATGTTTTCCGCTAACTTTTGCCCCGTTATAGTACACTAATAATTATCTAAATTACTTATTTGCTTACAATAGTAACCTACATACAAAGTCAACGAAAGACAATCGTTCAGCACTCACACAATCAGACCAGGATAGGCTAAGCTGGGGATATTTGCTGATTTACAGCAGTGATTTCATTGGCTTAAAACCAGGTGGTTCGTTGAATAAATAGCTATGTTTTGGGATAATTATTGCTTCACAAAGGAACGACCTGGGCTACTTATTACCCTAGAAAAAATAGAAAGCCCATAATTGCAGCCTGCGATTCCAACAGAATGAGTGAGAGAGAGTTAGGTAGGCTACAGAAAAACGTTTCAAAAGGCATCCACAAAAATATGTCTTGTGGCAGCTATAGTAGAAACCACTGCTTCATTTGTTCGACTTAGCCTATGCTGTCTATCTTTGTTGGCAACACGCAGTGCGCGCCCAGACAAGGTTTCTCCGCACGAATATTTTTCCATGCATTCTGCAGCAGAGTGCAGCCAAGGGCGGCAGCAAAACACACGCCGGTCTCGGTGATTCGAAGGCCGCGAGCAAGACAGCGTTGTGAACTGAGATGACTCCCTCCCGCCGTTTAGTTCCCACACCTGGGTCAGACCACCATGACAACCACTGGTGGAGGTCTCAGGGGGTGAGGGGCCAGTTCGGGAGGCGCTCTAATTGATTTGAGCGCATGTCTGTCTACACGGCTTGCCGGAGGTTAATTGTCTGTCCAGAACGATCAAAGCAAATTCTGTTAATGACATCGCTTAGTTATGTATTTGCATATAGACAGTCAATTAATATATACGTTTGTAGACGACCTAAAACTTCTACTGAATACGCAAATATAAGAAAGCCCTATTGGCTATATCCTAGTTTTATTTTCTGAATTTACTATAACGTCAAAATAACTGAGTATTTCAATAACCATGAAGACAATAACTGTTATATCCATCTCGACATATCAAGAGAGAGTAGCCTGACTATAACAGTCAATGTCAAATGCACCCATCACATTAATAGCAGCGCGAGCGAAAGTGTTAGCCTCAGTACTAGTTTATAGTGTCCAACTCCAAACCGTCCCTGTCAGTGGCACGGTGGGTAGGGTCAGTTGTGTTTTGATCTGCACACCAGCACTTCCATCATCCGGATTTCTGCACCCACGCCTAAGTAAACGCATCATCTTATCTAGAGATCCTATGGAGATATCAAAAATCCCTGCTAGGAATCCATGTTTTCTGCCAGTGCCAGTGATGTTGAGCGTACACTTTGAAGCAACGTAATAACTTAATAGCTCAAGTGAATTACAACCACATACAGCCCTAACAATATCAATTCTAGTATAATAAGTAACAAAGCCTATTATCTTGAAATTGATAGAAATAGGTTTTACATTACATAGCAGTCTCAAGTTGGGTTAAAGTTTGACTAAAACTCTTAGGATAGTCCTAGTATAATAAAGGTGCAGCTGGCGCAACTATGTTGCTACAACCATTAACTATTTAACAGTGCAGTGGACAAGCGCTACAATGTGTCCCAGCTTGGACAACTCTTTCACAAATTGTATGTCTATTATGTTTATTTTTTGTGCGCGCGCTCCCGAGTCTTTCGCCAGTCTCTACTGTAGCCTACCTGGCGCAGCTAGTGTTGCAGTTTCTCGATGCGCCGCCGGCGAGTTTATGTCGCTTGCGTTCTCGTCTAGATCTCTTTCGACCTCTTCTTCATCAAAATCTCCTCCCTCGGAATTAACCACCATGCCCTCGTCTTCATCGCAGGACCGGAGAGGAGAGGACATTATATTCCTGTCATCGGCTCTGTCCTCGTATTCAGAAAGCGTATTCTTCCCGAATTATGATATTTATTTAATATTCAAATGGGCACAGAAAAAAGTGGGGGGCGTTTTGGAATATTTTATACTACAAGGCAGAGCAACAAAGATGGCCGCGCTTATATTTATTTTTTAACAACCCCCCCAATAAGAAAAATCCCCTTACATAAAAAAATGGCTGACTATATTATTTCAGAACGCCCCCCCTCCTCCTCTCTCTCTCTCTTTCTCTCTCTTCGCCCCCCTCCCTACTCTAAAGTATCCACATTGTTACAAGAAAAGGGGTGTGAGCTTGTGTTACTGCATGCAAGTTACAGTTGTTTGTTTCTCTCGATCAGTCACCAAGCCAGACTTGCCTGCCACTGTCACTTGCCTGATCACGCGCAGCAACTATCTCTTTCTGTAAAGCGCAACCCAACATATCGAACAAATATGGCCACCTTTTTTATTCTTGAGAAGCCCCCCCTTCCCCCACCCCCACCCCGTTGGATAAAAATGATTTCAGAGCAGGACGATTGTATGTTGGAGAGGGAGTCGTAAGGGGGGTTGGGATTCTGCTGCAGCCATGCCCAGACTTACATCAGATTGTATTGCTTAAAAAATTAACCACTTGTGGTGAGGATAAAAAAGCAGTGAAATAGGCACAATGTGCTGAGTGGGTACTCTTTTGACTAAAACTTCAAACTAAGGACTTGACACATTAATGCAAAGAATGTGTTGTTTAGTATTAGTAAAAAATAATAGCACAAAAAAGACCAGTAATTCAAACAAGAATGTACTGGTCTGCTGTACAGTCTATCGGACTGTGCACTGGGGGGCAGTAAGGCCATGAAGAGATGCCTTTGCTGGGGTGGGCTACTCCAGTCTGCCTGTTAGTTGCTAGTTGCTCTGGTAGGAGCAACATGTACAGTAATAATACTTAATAATTTGTGAATATTCACTGATAGGTCTGCCATTTCTGGCATGAACATGTTTAGCTATATATGGTAGTGTTCATTTAGAAGACAGGAGCTACTTTAAAAGCGTTTCAGAAGGGAAGGGCAGAATAATATCACTGCATCAGCAAAAAATGAATGTCTAAATAAAAGAGCAATCAGTTGCTAAAGTCCTTCAAGACCACTGCCCCAATTCCTTTCAATATTTATAATATTTATAATATTGCAGTAAATAGGTCTAATTCTAGCCACACAATAGCACAGCTATTCAACTTAATCAATCATATTTATTGAAATGAATACATTTTGTTCTCACTGCATAAGGTTAACAAAAAAGAAAAAGAAAGCCACAAAACCACACAAAAAGTCACAAACCACCGAGGTGGGTGGAAAGGTCAAAATTCAGTGAGGTCATCATTAAAGTAAAGGCAGATGGACTGAGTGAAGAGGTCACGGTCCATGCGACCTCTGTAGAACTCGTCATCCTCATCCGGGATGCCGTTGTCGGTCAGGGTCTTGGACATGTCCAGGTTGACACGGTTGTGTTTCCACGTGTAGCTGGCGGCGTGCGAGTTGTAGCGCAGGTAGCGCTGAAGAATTTCCTCCAGAGTTTCCTCGGAGCAGACCTAGACGAAGGAGAACGAGTCAAAGGAGCGCCACACCTTTTCAGAACACCGCTGCGCCGAGTCTTTTCGACTTCAACGGGTTCAACGCAAGAATGTACTTCGTGGTCCGTGCTATAAATGAATCTGTGATTAAAACTGTTTACTGTTACTTTCATAATGAAGAGCAGAGGCATTAGTCCCTGGGGTAAATGCTCTGGTATGAATTTTCTGTGCACACATCTCAGTCACTGGTGGTTAGGACGCTATTTAGTTTGGGATTCCAGCATGTGCAAATAAGAAGAGAGGAATTTGTTTGTGCCTGGCCCAATGGGCACACATGCCAAAAACCACGAGAAGGAATGAAAGGGGGAAAGAGAGGGTAGAATGAAGGAGAAAGATTTGTGTAACCGAGAAAAATATCTCTGTGGGTCTGTTTTGGTTTAAGGGAGGGTCTGAATGAGAGGAGAGAATGGGATGGAATGTGTGTGTGTGTGTGTGTGTGTGTGTGTGTGTAAGAAAGTGTGAGCATGTGCCAGTGTGTGAGTAGCACCCACTAAGCGTCTGGCTTGCGAGGTGACTGCTGGTGCCAGATGGGGCAGTTGGCGGGAGATAATGATATCCTACTGCACTGGAGAGTGCCATGCGTGTCTCTGTGTGTGTATGCGCACGTTCAAGTGTGCTTGTGAGCCGTCAGCACACCAGGCAGAATGAGTGCAGCCAGCCAGGACTCCCTTGTTTGCCCCCTGGCTTGACACATTGAACTGTGCTGCTCACTTCCCCCTTACCGTGTTCTTTTTGGAATAGATTCCTGTCATGGTTGAAAGGGGAGTACCACTTCCCCCTGCCTGAGTGTGACGTGTGGTGCACTAAACCGTTTTTATGCATTGACACACAAGAGGGACACCAGCTTCTGAGCTCCAATCTTCAGAGCTAGGCTGACTGTGTGGGAAACTGTGACAGCTGAGTGGGTGGATACATTGCTTACTCTCTGGAAGAGGGTGGGGGGTGAAGTTGGCATGAGATTGTTTACCTCCAGACGTTGCTCCTGTGAAGTCAAGGTGTTGATGATGCGAATCCACCTCGTCTTGGCTGAAAGTACCCCAACTTCATATTGGGTATTTCTCCACCATGGTCGACCAAAGTCATTGGCCCAATCAGTTCGAGGGCAGGGTGGGGGCACATGCACAAAGCGCCCCCTTGGGGTGTAATATTTTGTGCATCCAGATAGCGGGTCAACATGGGTCAGGATCTGACGATGACAATAGTTTTCTATGTGTGTATATATATATATATATATATATATATATATATATATATATATATATATATATATATATATATATATATATATATATATATATATATATACATATATATATTTATATTTATATTTATTTAAAAAAATCAAGTTTCCATTTTTACTTACATCTTTTGTCTTTGGGTCAAACCAATGACTGATATCCTTTCCTGCTGCTTCAATGATAGGCTTTAAAAGCACATCCCCTGAAAGATAAATAATATACATAGTTGTAGCTAGTACTAGATCACAGCAGTTATCCAGTTTGTATGTAATTTACGTTACCTTTAAATTCATTTGCCAACGGTGTCAAATCATAGACTTTGCCCAAATATGACACCCAAAAGTCTTCAAGGGTGCTGTGAAGTGATACTTCGTTCGGGGAGAAGTACTTTGATTTTGGCATTTTGTTTATTATTCGTATGTCTTGTAGCTAAGCAAACGGTGCTGTTTATCACGCAAACGAAGGAATAATATGTGCCTACAACCAATGGCGAAAAAACTGAAATAAGATACAAAGTAGCTTGTCTGCTTTGTTCAATCCTAACAATAAACTTGCTCGCTTGCTAGGCTACATTTGTTGCATTAATGTCTGCAACCTTGTTAAACTAGAAAACGTTACCTTGACAACTGATTATACAGACACACAACAAGTGAATTCGCAACATCATCAGAAAAACAATGTTTACATCAACTACAGCAAAGTCGTAGATCCACATTGTTATTACTTTAAATGTCATGTAATCATTCCCCCCAAAATATTATGTATATAGCTTGTACCTTATTTTTAAACTTGAATACTTCAATATCCATAAGGCAGCGCGTACCAAATGATTTGTCCATCAGTGAAATACTTCCCGGCGGAAACGAGAGTCAGATCAGGCTAGCCCTCAAGCACAAGAAGAAGGGGTGAAATGGCAGCGACGATGGAAGAAAACAGTCCATCTTCTGTATGTGTGACACTTCTTAAAAAATGATTGTAGTAAATATGAATGATATGCATACAGCATGATGTAACTATGGTTAAGAAAAATATTGAAAGTGCAAATTGTTACTATGCACGGGTTATTTTGAGGTAACCTGAGCTTTTTTGGCTAAGCTAACACTTTCTACTACTGAGTGACTAGCAAATCAATGAATTATTCGTAATGAGTGTTTCACAATAATGTTCTGTCTACCAAATTCATAGCTTTTTTGGACTATGCGCAGGGAAAAGCCTAAGAGTTTTAACGTAATGTATAATTATTATTATATTGACACGTTCGGTCAGTGAAAAAAGAGCTTAAAAAGTAGGACTCCATCAAGATTGGTTTATTTTACTATTACTAACGTTAGATGACCAGAAATGTGTAGAGCCAGCTAGTCATTCTTCTCTGCAATTAATGGTAACGATGTAAAATAAGAGTAGGAACTACAACTACGTGCCTTTTACAGTTATAAACATGTCAATGGCTTGGAATCGTCCTTCTGTTCTTCAAGGATCAGGGAGAGATGTATTGTTTCTCATCCCAGGCCAGGCAGAAACTAGAGGGCCTGTTAAACAAGAACATGAGGATCAGAATGACTGATGGAAGGACGCTGGTTGGCCTGTTTCTCTGTACAGACAGAGACTGCAATGTCATCCTAGGCTCTGCTCAGGAGTTCCTAAAATCCACAGGTAACTGTGGAAAGACCTTCCACGCTGCGACAATATTAAACATTAAATGATAATAGTTGTGAGGGTAGGACTGTAGAACATCATGCAATGTTTAAACACTCAGCAAAGAGGGACTAGAGAAGAACAAGCTCTATTTGTGAGGATTCCAGGAAGAGTAGCTGCGGTTTTGCATCAGCTAATGGGATCCTAATTCAAATCAAACATCTCTTCAACAGCCTGCATAAAATAAGCTCGGTGTATGAAGTACGACGTTTTATAGTTTCTTTCTTCATTAGGAAAAGCACTCACAAAATGTTGATGCACCTTTAAAAGGTCTAATCAAAATTGAAGGCCTTTCTTAAAAGCATTACAAATTATTACATTTGCTTTTAAGAGGTTGTATAGGCTAAAAGGGTTAACAACTATTGTTTTTCATGATACATTAGTGTTTGTTTCATTGTATGCATTTAGGTAGTTATAAATGATCGGCCTGGTTTCCCAACATACATAAATTACGGTTCTTTGAACCTGATAGTTTGTTTCTGCAGTACTAACTATGTGGGCAAAACACAAAGGGAAAATGTCAATAAACTGAAATAGCATAATTCACTTATCACTCCATATATATTGCAAGACTGGTCATCTGTTTTATGTTATGTGACATTAGAACGGTCGTCAAGCGTCTGAAATGTAAATGGCCTAAATGTGTAGGCCCTGACATTCTTATCATATATTTTTTAATCACTGTCCCTACTACTGGTTGTCTTCTGTTTTCCTACAGACTCGTTCTCCCAGGGAGAGCCCCGGGTCCTTGGCCTAGCCATGATCCCTGGACACCATGTGGTTTCTATAGAAGTGGAGGCTGACAGCCTGGCAGACACCCAGGGCTTTGGGGCAAGCCGCTGAAGCAGTTTGCGGCACTAGGAGGACACTTACATGCTTGCTTACTGGATACATCCTATTCTCATCTGGATCTCAGCTCAAGAGCATCGATTTCTTTAAATGAGACTTGGCCCTTGCTCTCATGGCGCAGAGTCTTTTGTATCCATGTTGTATTGGATTCACCTGTGAAGGACAAAAAGTGTTTCGGCTGGAAATTGACTTGTGGGTTTTCAATGTTGGTATGATTACATCTTTCTATGTACATGGAGTGCTAACTGGGTGACTGTGTTCACTACAAAAAGATGAGTTGAGTGTGATGTTTGGAAATAAATTATTGGATTCTGTACGCGCTTAAGTTTTCGGTAAAAAAAAAAAAGTCCTTGGAAATTACAATTGAAATAAGCACAGTAGTCTGATTATGTCCGATCCCATATTTTATTACAGTCAGTAGCATTTCTGTTAATTATTTGGCAACTAAAACATATCCCAGAAAATGAAAATCCATAAAGAATTTACCCCAGGTTCATTTAATTTATACATGGACTTTTCACATTCCACTGATCACATTGATTAGCACTATATGATAACCTTCAAAGAAATGAGACAGCCCATGATGCAAATTGTTTGAAGTGCTAAAAGGCCAAGTCCAATGATCTTCACTCTTCAGTAACTTGATGCAGCTGCTAAGTTTGAAAATAAGTAAATTCTTAGAATTGGCAGTTGTTTTTTTAAAGAAAATACAGCTTTAGAAATGTCGAAGACATCTCTCCCTTTAAAAGTGGTCATCAAAAGAAAGTAACAGATACCAAAAGTGCAAATCTTCAAAGACATGCTTTGAAAAGAAAAAAAAAAGATGATTTAGAATAAATTCTAAAGTTGACTCAGAAATTCAGACAACCCTTCTGGTCTTAACGTACTGCAACTTGTATAAAAGGAGTGAGCGATCAGTTCGTTGACTACAAGTTGTGTGCAGGGAAGTTCCCACTGAATATTTTAACAGGAGTCCCACTCATTTCCTTTGCTCTTTTCCTGCAGCAATTTGACCTGTTTTTCACGAGATATTTTGATTCTAGATGTATGCTTTTAATCATGCCCACTCTGTATACTACTCTACAGAAAGCCGACAATTAAGAGCATACCATACATTTTTACCGGGTTAAAGATGAGGAGATATCAGGTAAAGAGTGTAAGAATGGTACGTTTAGTAGGCCAACACCACTCAGAAAGAGAAAATGGCTACAGGAAGCTGAATGGTTGCAACCACCTTGCCACTTACACAACTGAAAACAGCACCAACCCAAGACCATTGAGTCTTGATTTAGGCATTTTAATTCAACAAGTTTCATTTCTTCCTTTCTTTCTGTGGTATGACGTTTTGAGTTTCTTGGTACGGCTCAATCCACACTGTACAGGACTCCAACATACTTGTTTTCACACGATGATTATGACCTAAAACTCGTGTATATCCAAACTGAAGTACAAGCTCTGGTTTTTCAGAGTTCCACCAAAGGTTTTCATTGTCGGTCTCCCATCCTTTACATTTAGTCTTGTCCTATCACAGTGTTAGCCACTGCCGCTAGTTGTATTGGAATTTGAAGTGGTAGTTGCCGGATTCGAAAGGGTTGAAATGGAACGGCCAGCCCCCTTGTCCACCTTGGCCTCCACCCCCTCCTCCCTGCTGGTTCTCCGGGTCCAGGGGATCCTCACCGGCGTCAAACTTCTCACGCAGTTCTGTAACACAGGCGGCAGAGCAGTAGCACAGTTAGCTCGTAGTGGAATACTTTCTGTACAACATGTACTGGATGAATAAGTGTCCTGGGTTATTAGAAAGGCGCTCTCAATAAAGTGACCGTAAAAAATAATGATAACAGTTCAATCTCAGTCGCGGTGTGTTAGATAGCCCTGTAAATTGCTCATGGATCCATTTAGATGTGCACTTCTGACGTACCTGGGTCAGTTAGCACCTCTTTAGCCGAGGCGATGTCGATAAACTTCTTCTCGGCCTCTTTTTTGTCCGTTTCCGACTGGAAGTTGTCCGGATGCCATTGCTGGGCCAGCTTCCTGTATGCCTTGATGACTTCCTGTTTGTTAGCGTTCCTGGGAACACAAGGAATCATGGTTAAAAACATCACAGGCAGATCGGACAAAAAAAAGTCTACAACGGCTGACCCTAAATTTCACTTCTCGAATTTATAGTCTAATTAGGGTCATGCAGGACAGTACCTCCAGGTTTTCACAGTAAGAAAACTATACTTCCTAAATACGGTGTTGTCTAGCGTATACTCCTAAGCGGTGAGACTAAGTGTAATACCTGTTAACCCCCAGGATCTTGTAGTAGTCCCTCTTGCGGGACAGCTTGAGGAGTTTCTGGGCCCTCTCCAGTCCTTCTCGGATCTCGTTGTTCTCTCCGTCAAACTCCCTCGCTTCCTGGTAGTCTTCCACCGCTGGAAACGGAGAGAGATCCTTATTACACACCATGATCAAAAAGCTCGTAGCGTATACAAGCACGTCAATCTTCAAGAGTTCATAATGTTCGTTGCCCAACCGTTGTGTGTGAACGACAGCCGCACATGTCAATTCAATGAAAACTATTTTGACCAGATGTAAGACCACTTTTTCGACTATTATCCGCCCCCCTCCCCGTTTACCTCACTCACAGCCACTATGGTAAATCCTACTAGGCCCTTTTCCGTAGTGTGCGGTGTGTTACCTTTCTCATACTCCTGGTTGAGGATGTAGGCCTCAGCTCTGTCTCGCAGGATGTTAATGTTGCGGGGGTCTCTCTGGTGGGCCTCTGAACACACATCCACTGCCTCGTTGGCCATTTTGCCCTGCGAGAGCGAAAGAAAAAAAGCAAAGGGGATAAGAGTAGGACCAATAGGATTAGGTCTATGCAGTCATAGAAGATGAACGGCTCCTTTCATGGTTTTTCTTTTTTTGACAGTATGAATGTTTTTTAAACGTACCTTGACCATGCAGTGACAGATCCGTTCTTTGGCAAGGTTGGTGTAGAAGGGGACTTTCGGTTCTGTCCTCATCACAGACTCATACTTGTCTATGGCCTCTTGGTATCTGGGGGGAGCAATACACACTTGGACTGAGACACCCACCCAAAGAAGCACCTACTCACCAATGCAAACGGCACACAAACAAACACACAGACACACACACACACACACACGCACACACACACGCACGCGCACGCGCACACGCGCACTGACCTCTCCTCCTGAGTGAGTTCCTCTGCAGAGTCCAGCTGCTTGCTTAGCTTCTTCACCTGCTTGTAGTGGCTGAAACACTCTTTGTCATCCTGGTCCAGCTTTAGACACTCTCGGATGTGACTGAGGGGGGATGGCGGAACGAAGAAAGGGAGAGAAAGAGAGAAAGAACAACAGGGACAGAAAAGAGGCAGGAAACATGACAGAAAATAAGGGAGGGGGGAGACAATGTACCATCTTTCTAAATCCATGTATTTTTGTGTTAATTTGTCTTTAACTAACCATATATTGTTTCTCTTAATATTATGTATTGTGTATATTACTTTTGTGTTATAGTGTGTAACTTTTTATGTGCCGTTTTTTGGGCCAGGTCAGATTATGAATCTCAATGAGACTGACCTGGTCAAATAAACGTAAAAAAATACAAAATGATACAGTATTCTCAGTTTATTTCATGTATTTTTGCACGACTCTAGTATGACTCTCGTGGAAAAGAGAGAGTGTTATATCAATGGGGCTGGCCCAACAAAGAGAGAGATCCTTATAACAAAAAGACTCAGACACCAGGTGCCTTGTTTGGTCTTCAGAGGAAGCCCATTTGCATGGCTTTGTTTCATTTGTGTGGGCGGTATGTTAAACGCTCTTACTTCAGTGAGTCATGGTGTTCCCCCAGGCTGTAGTGCAGTGTGCTAAGCTTCAGGAAGGCGGCGCGGTTGTCGTTCCTGAGGCGCGCCGCCGGCGTCAGGTCCTGGATGGCTTTCCGCGGGTCGCCCATTCGGATGTAGCATTCCGCCCGGAGCTCCCGCGACTCCGGGTCCCAGGGGGAGAGCTGCAGAGACAAGGAAGGATGTATAAGCCATGAATAGGTTGCTCATTTTTTGTGGAACGAGAAGAATGAATCAACCAGCTTGACTCATGCTCAATAGGCACGGTGAAAAAGCCATCCCCCCCCCCCCCCTTCAAAAAGAGACTCAATCACTGTGTAAATGATAGGCAATAAAAATAGGCCCTTGCATGAACAGAAAGCCCTTGCCTGCATGACTAGCTTTACAACCTAGCCTCATAGGCTCTATGACGGAGCAAACCCAAACTTACACCCCGACACTCAACCACTGGGCCCTATGGCCGAGCTCGCTGAGCAGGCCCAATGGGGCCCTATGGCCAAGCTCGCTGAGCAGGCCCAATGGGGCCCTATGGCTGAGCTCGCTGAGCAGGCCCACTGGGCCCCAGGGCGGAGCAGGGCTCCCTACCTCTATGACGCGGTCCAGCACGGTGATGGTGGCGCTGTAGTCCCCCCGGTGGTGAGCAGCGTAGGCCTCCTCCTGCATCTCCTCCAGCTCGTTGGTCCTCAGCAGCTGGTCTTGGGCCTCCTCCTGGTCGGGCGAGCGCTGCAGCTGAGGGAGGACAGAGCAAATCAATGTCTAGAGAAAGACACCGAGTCTTCCTTTCTTGTCCAAGGAACGCAAAACACAGACAGCCTCTTTATGGCTGACGCGTCGATTGGCCAATAGCTTGTACTCACCACCGCTAGGAAGTCTTCTCTAGCCTCCTGCGTGTTTCCTTGCTTTAAAAGGATATTCCCTCTCTGCAGTCTGGCCTGGAGAACGTCGGTGGAAAGGGGTAGGAAGGGAGACCGGTTTTAAAAGACTTACCAACGGGCAAACAACAGACTAAGAGAACAACATGTCAAGAGGGAGCCACCGCAAACAACTTCACATGGCCCACCGCACAGGCAAACTCACCGCTAGGAAGTCGGGTTTGAGCTGGATGGCTTTGGTCAGGTCTGGCAGGGCGGACTTGGACTTCCCCATGGCCAGAAAAACGGCTGCCCTCTTGTAATAGGTCAGGTAGTTCTTAGAGTCGCCCTCTGGAGAGTGGCACAGCGCGTCAACACGTGCACACTTCAGTTCAGCTGTCCTAAATGACGTGTCACTTTTGTGATAACTGATAGAAACATGTTCCTATTTGGTTAACCTTATCGCGGAACTAGTTAAATGAATAGGGTCCAGAAAAAGCACTGGAGGTTATAATTGGGAGAAACCCTCACAACTGCCATATTATTATTATTATTATTATTACTTTCTGTTAAGCTCTATCAATACTACATTTCAGACAAGTGCTTTGCGACCCATGTCGGCTGATGCAAAGACTTAAGGAATGCAAAGCACCAATCCCACACTCACACCTGTGGGAATAGATGGTCAAGTGGACCAAGTCAAGAACTTAATATAGCCTACTACTTAGTTCAGCGTCAAAAAGAATATACATCCGTGGGTAACAAAAATTACAAAGGAAAAACTTTGGTTTAATTAAATTCATTTCCATCCTATGGTATCCATTGCGGAGATACTTCTGCAACGCTTAATGTTGTTTTATTTATTCATTTTATTTAACCAGGAAAGATCCCATTAAGATTAACAATATCTTTAGCAAGGGAGTCCTGGCCAAGATAGGCAGCAGCACAGAGTAAAAAGAAGTGATTACAAAACATAAATGATCAAAAAAAAGAACACTCCCAATGCGCATATGGTAGTATAAGCCACGTATCCAAAAAGTCAATTCAAGCACTTCCATCCTAATGATTCTCTCTCCAAGTCATTTAAAGTGGATTTAAAAGCAGGAAGAGAAATCCAATCTATTTTCTAAATATTCTGCAGCTTATTCCAGTCTGAGGGTGCAGAATACATATAACACCATTTTCCATTCATTGTGCGCACCTTTGGTACAGACAGCATGTGAGAGTCGTGCAATCGCAAAGAGTACTGCCCAACACTCTTCCGTATTATGTTAGGTAGGATGGGAACAAACCAAGAATTGCCATGTAAAAGTATACCAGTGTGTGCACCTGCAGGTTGCCAGAGCAGGCCAACCTACCTGGGAGTAAAACTCACAGGGGTGAGTCAAGGCAACGTCGTTCTCATCGAGGAACATGTTGTTCCTATCAGTTGGATATTCTCACCTGATCAGTGTGAGAAGGGCGTAACTCATAGCTATGGCTACCAGCTAGTGTGTGCGTGTGTAAGCTTACCCACTGCAGAGTGGTAGTGGGACAGCGCTTCCGCCAGTTGACCGGCTGCCAGGAGCTTGCGGCCCATCTCTAAGTGTTGCTCGATCTCCACATGAGTAGCTCCCAAGACACCTGTGACACAACACATCCCTGTGAGCTTCACATCCAATGCACCATGCGGTCAGTAACTGGACCACATCAAAAGTAAGGCTTAATCCACACTTGAAGTAGTTGTCTATTTGGAATGCCTTGCACGAGACAAGTATGTGCTCAGAGCTGTCGACCAACTCCCTGTACTAACTAGGTTATAGTAAATCACTGATTTACCTGTCCTATAAATACATACCTTGCTCAGTGAGAAACATTATTTTGAGCATGAAAATATGCTCTTTGGAAAGTGTATTTACAATCTGTTAGTTGTCTAATCGTGCCTTACCGTCCAACTGAAGGTCTAGGATGACACAGAGTAGTGACAAGGAAGAAAGGACACCGCTTAGTCCTTTCCGCCGGCCTGATTCCATATTTGTAAACTTCACACTTATCTCTAAATGTCAATTTCACGTTTCTGATATAGTTCTGGTGCAAAGACAAATTTGAGTCATTGAAACGGTAATTTCCTTCATAAACCCTTCGTATCGTACTCGAAACCTTTGCCGATACGTTGGACTATTTATGGTCCGGTTTCTAAACAATTCCGACTGATATTTTGACAGCTACTAAAAGGTTCCTATATTTTTTTGCGTGAATAATATTTATGTCTCCACGAATTTACAGTTCAGATTAAATTTGCTCAAACGTATGATACATTTTTATCTACGTGTCGTGACTTGAGTGACTTCAGCAGCTGTAAACTCCGGGTTTCTAAGTGGCAACTTTACCCTGTCCCTTTTTGCCCCCTCCGAAACTGTCCTACATGTCCGTGGTTGGTTCATGATAGCGCACATCCGTGTTTGTCTACGAACGTGGGGCGATCTCATTGGATAGTCTATTTTAGTTCACACAGAGACGACACTCCCTTGTTCGTACAACCTAGAATGGTAGGCTATTACTGCACAGTTCTTGGCAATATCCCATATATATATATATATATATATATATATATATATATATATATATATATATATATATATATATATATATATATATACATACATATATATATATATATATATATATATATATATATATAATAATATATATATATAGTATAACCTATAATTAAAATTGACCAATATTGATCATTAACACGCAAAACGTCAGCATTGCTTAATGCTTCAACATCAAACAATAGCAATTTGGCAATAATGACTTTATTGTGCATAAAAAACATTTGTTATGTGACATACTACCAGAAATCTATAAAACTGTACATTCAATAAAAAAGGAAAAGATAAAACATTTCAATACCTGAGAATCAACACTCACTGAATCCGTGGTTTGTATAAAACATACATTGGTTCACACTTCTTTAGTTCTGAACATATTCCAAGAGGCAAAAACATTGCAGAGATAACAGCTATGATAACACATTTGTTTGTAAAGTGGCTTTTTTTATTTTGTAAATTTTTTTTTCTGTACAAACACAAGTTTAATGCAGGTTACCTACATTGTATCAGTCCCACATACCACCTAATGTGATTCGATAATTTGTACTTGTATTTAATGATAATATATACAATAGTTCTTCAGGTATCTCAGTAGGGTTGTTAGAACTAGCTTCCCGCTTTTTTGTGACCCCTACACTCATGTGTTTCAACAAGTTCTCTATATCTAGTATTCTCAGACATAGGCGTTTCGGCCATAGGTACTTGCAACTTGACTCCTTGATGGTGCAGGTCCAGAATACACTGTTGTTCCTCTGGGCTGGTAGGGATAGGGGCTGCGGTTGACCAGACAACAAGAATGATATTAGGGTACGCACAGAAATATACTTTGACAACTACACAATGTCAAAAAGACTCACTGTTTTTCATCATCCCTGGCCAGTTTACAGGAACATGTCAAGCAAGCTCCCCCAGCAATAGCTAGTACTGCTGAACACCAGCCAATATAGAGTCCTTCTCCAATCTCATACCTTTAACACACACACACACACACACACACACACACACACACACACACACACACACACACACACACAAAGCACAGTATGATTTAATGTTCTATCTTCAAAATCTGTATGTGCCCAAAATGTGTTACATTCGAATAAGTATCATTGGCTTCCATTCATAAATGAAAGCACACAATACACAATAAAACATATAGCTACGTCATTGCCTATGAACCATATGACAGCAGAGGGCAGTGTTATATCCCTTCTTGTCTTGTTGATAATGTTGGAGTTCCTGTCACTTACTTTGTCCCAGGATAGAACGGGTCAAAGAAATTCTGGGTGATGTTAAAGGCATACCAAGACACAGCAATCATTGTACAAAGCCCTTTGAAAGTAGGAGAGACACAAGGTGAAGTAGAATCCTGGTATCAAAATTGTTAAAAAAGGCAGAAGGGAATCAATGTATTTGACAAGTAAGAAAAAGTCCCATTAGGAATTACCTTGAAGTAAGAAAAGGACCCCACCAGTCCCAGCAATTCGACCCTTGAGAACCATGTTTTCTCCTCCAGCTTTAGAGCACTGCATTCCTATCAAGGTGGCCACCAGTCCGAGGGTACCGAAAACAACAGCAGCTATCATCAATGCCCGGGACGCCTGAACATAACCTGAACAAAAAATGTAAAACAATGACAGAAATGTTATCATCCGTTTACTAACCAAAGTATTGTAATAGAACAACTGAAGATTATTTAAAAAAAAACTATCAACCACCATAGAATTTTGGAGGTGATTATTTTTTGCACACAATGGATACATTAACAGTAGGCATTTCTACATTGAATTTGCTCATAAAATGTTCCTGGGTTTCAAATTACATCTTCATAAATTTCGGTTAAGGTTCATATTTTTTGCAAATGTCATTGCTTAATTGTGCTGTAAAGAGGTCTGCTTTATTGTGCCATATCCAATTACAGCTGTTTTAATTGTAGATTGTTTTAATGTCTGCCTGACATAGATGAAATCATTTTTTTTTCAGGACTCAAATGTAATTGTGCACTTCGTTGATCAAACGGTAAATATAATTTTTGATTTACCCTAAATACATCTTAGAAAACCTGATTCTGATGGCGGAACAATATCCCACTATAATTTCATACTTTACATAGATCACAGTAGAATTGGCAGAATCCTTTTGAAGATACAAAACAAATAAGCATGTCTGCACTCAACTCATTCTCTATTGCGCTACAACAAAAAGAAATTCACAGAGACCAGGAACTCTGAGGGTATGATACTAATGTCATTTAGCATTTATACCATTGAGAGCGAGCAGAGAAGGAAAATCCCGACAGTTGTGGACCCCAGTAGCATCTGTGGCACAAGACATCCAAAGGTTTTCATAGATGGTGGAAGTGGTGATGACATTGCCGTCCACAGTTGAACTCTTCCAGTAGCGGTTCGGTAAAGCTATGCCCACCATCACCCAGCCTATGAACCCCAGCAGCAACGCCACCACCTCCACTATAGGATCCATTCTCCTTTACTCCAGACGGAAGTGTCACAGAAAAAAAAGAGTTAAGTGTGGATATCCTGCTACTTCTGTTTTATTTTCCAATATGTTATCTTGTCTTTGATTGGTCAATACAGTCATAGATTTTTTTTCTTTTAAGCCAATAAGGCCGCGTTAAGTTCTGTATGGCATCTGCGACCCTTGTAAGGTTGGTAGCTAAGGATTTGCTGGGTCACCAGATATGCATAACGATTTATCTAAGCTGGCCTCTCTCTCTCTCTCCACCCCTTACGTTTCCCTCCTCCCTCTGTGTCCCTTGTTCCTTTTTACACCCCAGAAAACGAACAGGTGTTTATCAGTCGAGTCCAACGGTCCTCACCTTGCCCTTTATCTCTTAGAAGAGTGTTTTTGTTTGTATGAATGCTAGTAAAACAATTCCTATCTTTGACCCCCTGACATGAATACATACTTTTTTGGGCTCGCTTAAAAATTGCTTGGCCCACTTATGTAACTCTAAAAATGAAGGTTTTACTGCAATACAAATTAGCTTTTTATATTCATACTGTACATAGCAGGTACAATATTGCTTAAGTTTCAAATGCTACATATTTGTAAAAGGCTTTTCATTGTGCATTCATAAGTACTCTTATGACTACCCTAGTTTCAAGGCCACTGCCAAAGGATCCATCTAAGAATACCACGAAAAGAGGCAGTGCCCTGATAACCTGTCTCACTTGTGCTGTACTATCCTTTCAGACTTGAGTCAGGGAAACTTAATTGTGAACTATAACACAGCTTTGTGGATAGTCAGTAAGATACTTGAGATGTCAAGTAAGACCACTCTGAAAATGTTAATTTAATTTAATTAATTAAGCACATTTTTGTCTTATCTAAGTTGACTCATCTAAAACAGTTTTTTTATTTTTAGTTTGCAGTGTTACTTTAAGCCGAAGTTAGTCAACCAACAATTTTAGTTGACTAAATGAACTGTAGCAAAGCCGAGCTAACTCCCACATCTGAAATAAATCTGCATCAGAACAATGATTAATGCTTAACTGGAATTAGTAACTGGGTTTTAAAATGCTGGCTACGTTATTGAAAATAAGTGAACTCATTGACAAAGGTCAAGATGGGGATTGTCTTTGATCCACAGCCAGACATGAATGACAGCCTGCCGCACCCTCACACACATTCAGCATCACGTTTGGCAAAGATGTCTTTCACTAAATGATTTGAACAGAAACACAAAAATATCAGAAAGTCAGTTTAGCAATTTGAAAAAAAATTTCAGGCCCTTTAAAACAATATGTTTACATAAAATGGAGCCTAATTGGTCTCTAACAAATAACAAGTTGAGGAGTTATTTAAAGTAAACTTTTTTTATTATCCAAAACGCTAGGCCATCAATACAAAAGTACACACCCCATTTAATTGATTATTTTTTACTTAATCTCCAGGATCAAATACATCAACTAAACTTCCTTTAGTTATTGATCTGTAATGTAAACTGGGTTGACACAATAACTTTGTCTTTCTGAGGAATTGTTTCAAAGGGAAGAATTTTGAAATTGAGGTTGAAATCAGAAAACGGAACAGAACCATTTCAAATACAGCCTCTTAATGTAATTTCCATCAGACAAACTGATCCTTCTTAAAACATTTTCTTAAAGTGAATACTATTTAGTTTGTGATGGTTCAACCTGCAATGTATTCTGAAGCTCGGTGACATAACATATCCGGGACAACACACACATCACTCCCTTTCTGGAACAGATCAGCAGACCCAATGTCGCAGCTTGGATGGAGGTGGGGTGCAATTTTCCTCACTTCCTCACTGCAAACTGTTGCCTGTGCTAATGTGTTAATGTCATTGTGGCTTTCACGATGAACGCAAGCAATGAAATGTCATCCTTTCATGTCAACCGTGAAAAGGTAGATAGCATCCTCAGATAAATTCAAGATATTGCCCTTCAAAAAAAGGATTTAACGTTCAAGTGTAGTTAGACAGGTCATGGATTGGGCTGAATAGGGTAAAGGTTTTTAAGGTTGGCCAGGACCAGTTCTTTTTAATTGCCATCCTTGGGACCTTCTCTGTGTGTGGTGTTTGGCTTATCCCAAAATCAGTACTTTAACAATATAAATAATTAGTTGCTGTGATTAGTTCACATAATGACAGTTTAACTAATTATAAATCATTGGTTCCAGATAGGCAAGGCAAATAGAAGGTTCAGGACATACTTAGCTTGCAGGACATTTATAGGCTGTAGGTTTGTATTGCTACGTTAAAGAGCAACCAGTCACTTATCAGTAGACTAGACTGAAATATAGATTAGACGTATTAGATGCTCGTTCAAAATAGGTAATTTTAAGGTTTATCATGCCTGTATGGTATGGCTTTCTTTTTACGAGATTGAAAACAGCTTGAGTGAATGATTTGGTGAGTGGAGAAACTTCTGTGAATAGCCCACTTTTCTATTAGGGGCCTTAATGTTCCCAAATACATTTCTGACACATACATTAGCTAAAGTTCTTGTATAAACACATTGCATGACCGTTTGTTTAGTGTAATGTGTGCACTGTTCATAATCGAGATGTCAACTTGCCCATACCCTATTATAAAGGTGTCCTACTAACCAAACCCTAGATGAGGATTGATGTCTGCACATGCTTTTGCATTGAGTTTCGGTCGCACAGATAGTTAATAAGTAACATCCTCAGTCGATGATAAGACGGTACACCAAATAGCAGTCATAATCCTTCCTGTTGTAAAATCATGGCAGAGATGTAAACCATAATGAGTTCACCTTTGGCTTCGCTAGGTCAGGAACGTTTTCTCTTCTAGCTTATAAGCTTACCGCATGAACAAAGGCTGAAACTTAAATTCAATTGACAGTAAAAAATCGAATAAAAATATCTTTCTCAAATGAGCATACTTGTAATTAATGTGTACTTTCACTGTGGTCAACATCAAGAATATGCCACAGGATGTAAACAATGGCAACCTGGACTTTGATTGATGAATGTGGGATGGTTATTACAATGGCAATGATCGATAACGCTTATGCCATAGTACTTACAGAGACATGGAAATGTACAGAAGAACTGGCGACCAGGACCAAGACCAGACGAAAACTTGTAGCAAATGACAGTGAAAACACATATTCTTAATACATTTTTTTTTAAGTTATTTTATTAACAGACGGCAAATGATGCCACATAACGCATATCAATTTCAAAACCAGGGTTAGTTGGCAAGGTCAGAAAGTAGTTTGTTCATATTATAATAAAAATAAATCTGCATTCCCAAATGTTAAGTCCATGTTACAATCAGACTTCTGAATTGTTGCAGTGGGCCATTACTTTCTTTGTCAGTTATATCCATAGTCTTAGTAGATGCCATTTTAAAAAGAATATTCATATACTCCTTTAACTTGGCTATAACCCCAAACGCTAGGATACAAAGGCTACTGTACAAATCAGTGCTAACACTCCTGCCGCAGTAATGTAACCTATGTGAACCACAACACACTACACATACCAAAACCAAAGACTTTCCTTAAACTTTACATCTCTGTACCTCAATATAATTGAAACAGACAAAAGCTAATCAAACACAAGTACTTGTATAATTTAATACGTTACAAATTGTACAGGCCGGCCATACTGATTTAGAAAATGAATTCTAAAGTGCAAGCTAGAAAGCCGTTCGATGCCATAGTTGTGGAGCAAGTTCAAACTGCTCTTTTAAATATGGTTTTGGTATGGTATGTGGCACAATGAAATAACGTAGATACATTTTCCTACATAACAATACCACTGTTCAAATGTGGGAACAAAGTAAATGAAAGGCAATATTTTCTGAACTTTTTGAATACCTGTTAAGAACCCAACCCAAAGCCTTACTGTTCTATTGACAATGTGCATACAGTAGAGAAAACATTTCCATGGTTCTTTTCTTTGCACTGTGGGGTAAGACAGCGCGTCTACCGATGGCAAATCATTTCAAACCTTCCGAATGAACTTGCAAGGAGCTGTTAGCATGTCAGTCACTGTTGGAGGGGTGTTCTTAGCAAAGCCAATGCCATCCATTCACCCTATTAGGACCTTGCTCCCTTTGACACAGCCAATCCGATGAGGCCTGCTAATCCAGCCACGCCCAGACCTATTCCCCCAACTATCGCCATGCCGACCAAGCCATCTGGGTGAAAAGAAGTGGAGTTCAGTGGTTTGTACGCCATCAATTTAGCAATCTCAGTGTCATGACGATCCTTACCCTTTTTCAGAGCCTTGTCGATCAGCTTCTCCAGGTCCAAGGCCTGTTTGTTCCCTGGCTCATTCCTCAGCAGGGTACGGACGAACTTCAAGGCTCTCTCGTAATCCTTAAGCAGTCAGGGAGAAGGCACAGGGACAGAGTGAGCGCTTGGCTCAGTCTCTACGGTCCGACAGAAGAGAATTTGACCTGCACTTATTCACCAAGGCTGCCCCACTCTCACTCTAAACATTGAGTGTATGTGAAGGTCAGGCAGGGATTGCATTAGTATGCTTTTAGCTTGGTAATGCACTCTCTGTCAGATGAGAGAACCCTTACAGGTTCTGAAATTGTGTTCCCAGTAATGGATGTCATCTGGGGTAAGATCGCCACATTTAAAAAAAAAACTTAAAAAAAAATTACCCACTCAACGGAAGGGGCCAGCATGTGGATGATGCCGATCTCACTGAGCAACTGTATTTAGAGACTTAAGATCCAAGCCTAGAGAAGAGGTAGCCTAAGATCTACTGATGTCCAGCCAGCATCAAAACAGACCAGGACTTGAAATGGTCTGTTACTACTCTAGTAATTTAAAATCACAAGTGAATTACACTGAACTCTAATTTTTAACAGAAAGCCTCACATATAATTTGTTAAACACATTTATTTGTGTTTGTTGGCAGTGACATTTTGTGGAATTTCGTTTGCTCTAGCTATATAAAATAGAACATTCTAAATAAGCTGGTCTGAAATGATCCTGAATAATTATATTCATATGCTTTCAGCTAATTATTTAGTTTGACAGTCTTGAAGATTCCAACAAATACTGCCCTGACATGTTGTTTTAAAGGCAACAACTCCCATTAAACAGATAAATACCTTTAATCTGTAGTTGGCCACTGACAGGTAAAACAAAAAATCTCGGGAATCGTCCTTGGATGCCTTCTGGACCAGCTCTATAGAAAACAAAGTACAACTGCTTACAGTGACTCCCAATAGCATTTAGGCTGTGCATAACAATAAATAAAATAAAAAATGAAACGTAAATGTATTGCAAAATTACAAAGGTCCACTCAACAGCATTTCAGTAACAGCTAGGTCTTTTGGTTTGAATTCACAATTCACTTCGGTTCAACCCTTTTAATTTGACCTTTGCGCATAATACTAGTAAAATAAGCCCTACTAAACTGAGGTTTAGGCCTGAACGCTGCAGTGTTCTAAGCCTGATTGTCAGACTGATAACACTTCCCCGAGATTGACAACAAGATGCTGGTTGTACAAAAACACACAAATCTGTTTATGAAATTCCCCATTTTGCTGACAGCAGGCTGCTACTAAAGATGACGATTTGGATGATGAAATGATGAATAACACATGGTTGGTCTTGACCAGTGCTATCCTTTTGAAGCGTACCCTCCAGAAGCACAATCCCTTTCTTTATGTCTTCGGTGTACTTGCTCCTGATCAGACACCATGCATATTCAAACTTGGTTTCTTTAGTCGCAGTTCCCTGGACCAGTTCGCCATTGTATTTCTTCTCAAATTTCTGGAAGAAAAAATGTATTAATACAAACACATTGAAAAGCATTTGTTGTGTTGCCCAACCATGTATGCTAGATTAACTTTATCAACATCTCTTTCGAGCCAGCCATCACTCAGCATATGCTTTGACTGTCCCGTAACCAAGTATTGAAATAATTTAGCCATGAACATTTTTTTTCTCCAGTGAAGATGTTCAACAGTTGACATAGCATAGCCCAGATGTCGTACTTTTATGATGACATCATGGCCAGGCGAGTTTAGCTGTTTCTATTCAAAACTGAAGCCATATTAGTTTACAAAAAGCACATATTTGACTCGAAGCGTAGACTGTTGTATGGTTATCCTGGTTATCACACAACACAGCTGTTAAGATTAATAACAACAACAAGCTAAATATAACGTCAGCTATCGATAGATAACGATAGCCGCTAACGTTAGCATCTCAAGCCCCATAAATATAAAGCAACTCTACATCTAACACATGTAATAGTGTAAAGGCAAAGGTATGTGTGCAACGCTATATCGTTATTCAATACTCAACGATTCCTAAATTAGTTATTGTTTTCCAAACGCTTACCAACAGATCCTCGGGGGCTACCAGATCGCTCACAACAGCCTCCATGTTTCCGGAAACAGATGAGGTAACTACCCACTCTTACAATATGACAGATCTGTGTAGATTGTTACTTTTGGTGGAGAAGCGCCATCTAACGTTTGCATTTGGATATAGCCTAATGACTTGAAGAAACAAAAAAGACTCATGCCAATTTTAAAGTTAAATTTGTTTGTTTATTAAGGTTTTGCCATTATCAGCGTTGGCTAAAAAGGATGACAGATAGGTGATAGGCCAAAAAAAACACGAAGTGAAACAGCTACTGCTAAATCAACAGGAAATGGTGAACTCATGGAAACCGAAGCCAAACCATGTGTGTCTCTGTGTGTTTAATATATATTACTGTAAGACATGTCTACCGTTTCAATTACACTGTGTGCCACTTATTTCGTTTTTTGCTAGATGGGCGGGGGAAAAGGCAAGAGGCAAAAGTTCGTTGAGGCTGGTTTCTTTGTAAGATCCATCTGGTTTGGTCAAGTAGACCACCCAATCTGATCCAAACTAGTGGGAAAGAGTTAGAGAGATATAGAATTTCATGGTCTGGTGTGTTTCAAAATGACAATGCTACTTCTGGAGCAACAACATAGTGTAGGCCCTTCAAATAGATAGTCTTACCTCCATAAGAACCTGTCTACAAGCTCCACAAGGCCCCACAAAACGGTCTTTGATGTCACTGCGTTCACATATACAATAAGTACATTATACAATAATAGAAACAAAAATAATAATGGTAAAAGAAATGTTGAATATGGAAACGATTAAGAGCCTCACCATGTTACTGCAATGGCAGTGAATTGTCTGTGTCCCTCTACAACCGCCCTTTGTATAGCTGTTCTCTCTGCACAGACCGTGAGCCCATAAGAAGCATTCTCCACATTGCAACCTGTGACAAACACACAGCACAGGTGTGATGCCAAGCATCCTTCTGGGTAGAGGGAAAGCATCAATCAATGCCTTCAAAGTAACGTATTACCTGTTATTATAGCGCCATCTGCTGTTAATATGGCAGCACCGACAGGGAACCGGCTATAGGGGCAGTACGCCATATCCCGTGCCTGCATGCACTTTAAAACGAGCTCCTTGATTTTCAAGTCCTCTGTACACAGGTGGTTGAGAAGAGCACGTGTAATGTACAAAAGGAAAACGTAATTATATTCTAAATCTCTAGAATCTGAACATGCCTAGTTTTTCTTTTTTTTCCAATTTTTTTTAAACAAGAACAGTTGCCAGGGTTTGCACATTATAACCTTGCCAACACATTATATAGAATTTCACTAGCTCACTTGCCTCCCATGATCGGATGATCAGAAATTCACTTTTAAAAGCTGGTTGGATGTTGGATATCTTCTTCGTCACACTCGTGACTCAGGCCGCCTACTGTAGCTAAAGTCGTTAGTGGTGAAAACTATTTTGTCTTTTTTTTTTTTTTTGTAGCTGCAGCTAGGACGTTTTGTCCGCTAAGCGCAGCTACACAAGTAGTAGCCTGCATGCACCGTATGTGCAACGTTTGCCCTTTTGTCATTGGTCAACTGTAAAGTTTCGTGTCTCATGCATCGGTCCCATGCAGCTCTGGACATGTAGGCCTATGTGCCACCAATATAGGCTACTTTAAAATAAAACAATGGAAGATTTTTAGGATAGGATTAATTTATCCAAATACCAAAAGTACATCCACATAGTCATTGGCTACTTTATGCTATCAATTACACAGGAAACACATTCCAAATTAAGAGGTTGTTCAGAGTAAAGTGGATAATATGTGAAATCTGATCATTCTCCTTCATACTTTAAAGAAAAGTGTATCTCATGCTGTGGTTTGTCAACAGACGACTCCTCTGCCGCAGTAGGCACCACAAAACATGTTCTTAAACACAACGTTCAAATGCGTATGCAAATGTGTAGGGTCTTGTCACAGTGCAGACATCTGTAGTTGCAAATTCATTGTGAGGAGGATATTGACAATATCTACATGTTCAGACCGGGTGACAGGTCGGGCAAGTGATCAAATTATGTCAGTTGACGTATTCGACTGAAAGTATGAGTTAGGAAGCCTGTGTAGCCAAAAACGAGATCCTTAAAAATCCGATTAGGACATATCCGCTCAGCCGAACCTTAACGTTGTCATGTTACAACAACAATTTGGGCGTAACGTATGTTATCTGCTCATATTAATGGTGTATCTTTTCCCTCACCGACCAGGACTAATCCAAATCGAGAAAAGCATGAGTTTCACAGGACGGGTGCCCGGAGGCAGCTATGAAAAGTGTTACAATTTCATAATTAATTATTTTGCTATTTCAGGCAGACAACATAGTAAAACAAACAATTTTTAGGACGTCTAAATTGTATCAGATATTAAATATGTAGAAATACATTACATGCTGATATTAATTACCGGATAGGTCTTCAATGTAATGCAGTCTCATGCCTAAAATATTGTTAGCAGACACCTTTTACTGTTGTAATCTAATTAGATATTTATTGTAAACTCAAATTAAATGCACCCAGAATAACTTTCTAAAAACAGATCATGCTCCAAAAAAGAAATAAGCACATTTATAAGTATAAATGACCATGTCAAAATAATGAAATAATAGACAGCTGTGAATAAGTGTGCATTTAAAGTAGGCTATTCAACAACCATGAAATGAGCAGCATCTGAATAATGGCTCTTTGAAATATTATTTGAAATGGTCATCTTGTCTTTTCTTGTAGATATTGACTTACATCTGGTCTCTTGTTTCATACTGTTGTAGCGCCCATCTGACGAACTGTTCAAGGGGGACTGGCCTTATTACCTCAACCAGAAGCATGTTTGTGGATTACATTTGTTAAGTCAGTGCCCTGTCGTCATCCACCCGCAGCACCGTATGATCTTCTCGAGTTCGACAAATTGCTTCCACAAAAAACGATTTTGAAACCGGTCAGGACGAAACAGAGGCCACCACATAAGAATACAACAACAAGGGTAATCCAGTTAATGTTGGTGAACCAGAAGGCAAACTGGTAGACGTTCTTCTGGCAATAAGGTTGTCCATCAACGGTGCTGTAGCTGGGGGGATATATGGCGTAAACCCACACACTGCCTAGAAATACAGGTACACAAGTTAGGACATATCAAATTGGCGCTTATGATACAGTATTTGTGTTCCTTCTCTTGCAAGCTCCCGCTCACAGCGCTCTGCCAGATAGTCTATTCCCTCCCTTCCTGTCTCATACCTGTGATGAACCAGCAGACATTGAAAAAGTGCAGGAGGGTGAGGCAGGCGGACGTTAGGACACTGGCCGTCCCCTCCTCCATCGAGTGCTGTATGTAGGTCAGCAGCAGGGAGAGGATACTGGACAAACCTATGACTATAAGGAAGATGGGGATGTAGGGCTGGGCTGGGCAGCTGTGCAAATGCATGGCTCCTGTAGGTTGACAGACCGAGATTTGAGAGAAATAATGTGTATAATTAAATATGAATATGTTTTTCTTCTTCTTTGTTCCAGTATTTAACGCGGAGACATAGAGTTTGCTGCTTAGTAGTTTAGATGGTGCATACCCAATCCAACACTTGTTAGAAGAGCCATCCATATAATAATATTACTTACAACTGTAGGCAGAAGAAAAGTGATGTAAAAATAATGTCAAGCAAATGTATCTTTTTAATACAATGACACTTCTAAAGAACATACTTATGTGAAATGCTTGGCCACATACCATTATACAATTGTTCATGTCACATTGTAAGCCAATATAAATAGTAGCCGTCAGGTTCGGTGGCTCATATCAATTTGCTTCTGTCAATACTCAAGTGACAGAGGCATTGAAATAAAATGACCAAACATTTTCCATTATGTTTACTAATAATATCACATTTTCATAAAAATGCCTTTATGTAACATGAACTATAAGATCCAGATCAAGCAATATTGTGCCAGTAACCAGTTGTGCCTTTCAAATCCGATATCAGGCAATAGCAACAACAGATAGGTTGCCAAATACCCAGTAAAGCGATGACAACTGCTGATGTTGACTGGTGTCTGTCCATCTTTAGCTACTGTTGTTGTGGGTCTATTTCCTGGGGTGAAAGAAATACATCATTGTCTCCCATTCATGAACACTAAAAGGTCAACACTAAGTAACATATATCTAGCACTTACTCATCCTACTTGGACGTTTTTCTTCAAATTACTGTTAGCCACACTATTTGCATTGAGCATACAGCGCGACTCCAATGTGTCTTTAGTAATTAAAAGTGAACATACGATATAGCTTACCTTTTCTTGTAAAGTCCTCTGAATCTGTTGTTTTGTGAATGTGCCACATAAATAATGAAAAAAGGGATGTTTCAGTTTGAAACTTTGCATCATGGTTGATTCAGAGACAACCTCTTCCCTTGAGGTAGGATGTTGTGACATGTCCTTACTGGAAGATATCGCTCGCTTTTTCATAATTTCAACTTGCTGTTTCCCCATCTGTGTGTGGTTATCTGCTGGAGCCAGTGCTCTCTGATGAAATTAAAAACAGGACGTGTTCTATTGGCCTTCAAACTACATTGGCACTCCTGCAGAATGAATGTAAAACCAACACATAATTCATCTCAATCCAATATCTGCTGTGATATATATTTAAACTACAGTGAAGTAGAGCTATACGTTTTCTTCCATAAATAGGGGTAAAACCAAATTTAATTGCACAAACCAAAAACACACACATGCATTGCAATACTAACCAGACGGACATGCTCATATATTAAGATGCTTAACAAAACAATCCACCATTTTCATACTGCCGTACAAACAGCCCAGCATAAACAGAGTCACCGCTAATAACGCATACAACAAAGTGGTGGTCCAGAAGGCAAAGAGGTAGAGGGTGCGGTTACAGTATGGTATAACCCTCACGATCTGGCTGTGTTTCCTATCGGCCAGAGGAGGGTACAGGTCCACGTTGATAAGGAGTTTATGGTTTCCAACGGGCATGGTCTGGTTGGAGCTGTGGTTGTTTCGAATTGGACTGTTTATCCCTGTGGTCCAGTTAAAAATGGTATGGCTGTGGATTTCCATGGGGAGGTTGACTTTGTGGGGAAGTTTAGTGAAGGTCTGGTTAATGGTTTGAGGGTGGGTTCCACTCGTGATGTTCTGGCTATAGTTGGCTGGATGTACCGAGTAGATTTGATAACTTCCTGTGGATATAAGAGGACAATAAAAGTTTGAACCAGGCGGCAAGACTAACATAAATAATCGGTTTTAACTGTCAACAACTCAATTCAAATACAACTCATTTATTAACAGTCGTATGCATTTTTACTAATCAAGCACACTAATAGGCTGTTATGCAGATAATTACATGTTACTTTGCGATATTTAATATGTCACTTATTCGCTTTGACCCTCTCACCGAAGAAGAACCAGGAGACGAGGAACAGGACGATAATGGCAGACAGGGTTTTAAAGCAAAGGGCCATTCTGAGATGAGCTGCCAGATTGAGCTTTAGCACCAAAGGAAGAGTTGCCAGCAGCATCAGGACCAGGGTTGTCAGCCCAAACACCAGCAGGTAGACTGGGATGAAGGGCTGCACTGGACACTCTGTCATATACACCGCCCCTGTTACACACACATATACATAACATAACATATCAAACGGGCTCCATTGCACTTTACAAATATGGTTTGTACGTTAGATAATTATTTGTAAAGTTTAAAATTCATGTAAGGATAATAATACAATGGCTACTGTCTCTACGTACCTATTGTGATTTGAGCAATTGGAAAAGCACTTACAAGTGTGGCACACACTAAAAAGTGAGAATTAAAACAATTAAAGCCATCATTAGTATTTTACTGGGGTTGTCTGAGTGGGTATTTTGACGTTGATTAATAATTTAATATTGTACATACCAAACACAGACACACTCGCCTTTTGAAGGCCTTGCATCTTCTGATGATCGTTTTCCATAACAAACAAAAACAATAGTCCAAAGGTTTAACAGAAGATATTAAAATGCTCTTGTTTTTAATAGCAAAAGCAGTCTGTTACCAGCGCAATGACACAGGAAGACAGTGTCAAGAGAGGCTTCCAGGCTAATCAGAATAGGCTAGGAGAGTTACTGCTTTTATAGCTTATACCAATAAGGAGGATTTCTAAGTTGCGACACATTCAGTTACTGTTATCGTCTCCATGGGGACTCATGCAAAAGACACTCTTTTGTGAATCAGCTGACAGGTGCCTCAGTGGAGGACTGATCCTTAGAAATTGTCCTCAAAGACATAGAATTGCAATTGAATAAGTTGGATTTTTTTTTCCATCCAATAGCTCGTGTTGGATAAAATACAAAAGAATATTAAGTAGATGATTGAGAGAAATGCATCTGCCACACACATTATTATCAGCAATTTATTGTGCAATGCTGTACATTCCCAAATGATTGCAAGACACCGTTTGTGTCACGGTTAGGAATGATGGCACAAATGCAAATAGCAAAACAACTCCAAGGAGTAAACCCAAGGTAGAGAACAGAGAAGAATCACGGAGGCAAAGTTCAAACGGAAACTATACTTCAAAACAAACTGCAACTATACATAGCAAAGTGGAAGAACGAATGCACACAGAAAGACAAACACAGGGAAATAGTTAAATAGTCACAAACACAGGTGAAAACCATAATAAAAAAATGAGCTGGAGACCGCTGTCAGCTCAGGTGTTGTGGTTAGCGCTGTGCTGCCCTCTGCTGGCAGGCTTGGCTCACAGACTCTGACAGTTTAATTACATATTCTAAAGACATTGAAAAACAAACAAGTTTTGATTGTGACAAAATTATGTACAATTAAGTTTAAAGATCACATCAATACACTTTCATACATTTTATTGAATGACATATTTTGTCTGTATACATTTTATTCAGTTAATCATTCTATGATGGCATCCACCTGGGATTTATAAATTCGGTCATCGATTCACGATTAGTTCTCCGATAGAACGAAATATTATCAGCACAACAATAACATTCCACAAGGTGTTAGTTGTGAACGCAAACCGGTACAAGGTCGGATGGCAATAGGCTTCGTCTGTAAGGGTCTGGTCATAGGCTGGGTCCGAGATCTGGTAGATCCAAATGTTGCCTATGGGGTTGGAGAGGGTGAGAGAAATCCAGTGGCACGAATGTGCATCATGCTTAGACAGTGTGTGTGTGTGTGTGTGTGTGTGTGTGTGTGTGTGTGTGTGTGTGTGTGTGTGTTAGTATAGCAAACAGTGTGGCAGAAGTGTGCGAATGTCTCTCACCAAAGAGGAGCACCCAGGCCAATAGTAAGCAGGAAAGGATGACATGGGGGGTGGAGGAGGAGAGGCAGAAGCTAGTGTCTCTAGCCGCATACTGGCAGAACCAGATGAAGGCTGCTGAGCCTGCTATTATCAGGTAATGGGGGATCTTGGGCTGGGCAGGGCAATCATCCAGATATAAGATACCTGAGGAGGTTTAAGATAGGGATCCTCACATTTATATGATAAAGAGGGAGAAGTTGTCTCGCGGTAAGATCTTTTTTATTTTATAAATGGTCGACTGACTGAGAATACGTTTCTTTTGCAGCAGTGCCCTGTTTACAAGACACAAAAGGGAAAATAAGATAAAACAATTTATATAAAATATTTCTATTATTGAGGTGCTATTTTTTAAATTGTATTTGTTAAAATAAAAGTAAGGTAACCTTAAGCGTCCTAAAAGGCACCCCCTAATAAAATGTGATATGTAATATTTATTGAAAATCACATATTATATTGTCCCATCAATAACCTACCTATTGTAAAACCAATTGAATGTTTCTACTACAGTATGTTATCGAGATGTATGATTTCAATGGACTTACCAACAACAAGGTAAGCACAGCTTAGCACTGGACCTACAAGAAGGATCCCGACTAGAAAAAACAAGTCATATTAAATAGATATAGATATTTCAAATACAATCTAAAAATGTACTATGATACGATAATGTTATGATGGTGCATTAGGACCATCATAAAACTTGTTACACATCTAACCCCTTTCCTGAACCAAAATCGAATAATGTCTTTAATCAAATAAAACAAACAATTAGTTGAATCCGAATTTAAGTAAACATAAGATTTAAAAATACGTACATTTCATATGCAAGGCTAACCAACTGCCCTGCACAGGGTTGCCATCCTCATCTACTGTCTGAGAGTCAGTGTCACTCATGACGATGGATTCAGGAATTCCTAACAGGATTGTAGACTGAAGAAAAATCTTGATATCTGAGTAGAGGAGATATATTTGGAAATGACATCATGGGAATTTCTATATTTTACTCAAACGCTTTTCATGTGAGAAAAAAACATGATTTATATGACTGGAAAGAATTACTTAGTAAACAATAAGGCAAAATATGTTCCAAGTCTTGCACATTAGACTTTGGACTTCTTATATAAAGGACAAAGTTGCATGACAGCGTTTCATTTCCGCTCAATACCTATACCACAGCTATTCTTCATAACGAGTGTCTATGAAGTGTAGCAAAGACACTGATTAGTATCCAAACATATAGCAGCAAATGTATTTTATATTAGAAGCTATCAAGTGTGAAGAGAGAGATCCATGTGGACTTTTATGTACGAGAACATGGACACTTCGAAGATGTTTCCTCTTACCTGTAACGGTAGAACTAAAACACACAAGTCCATGAATCATATATATCCTTCAATCAAACATGGACAATAAAAGATAAATAGAAAAAGGGGTGTAAAAACAACCTGGACTTCTGATTCTACACTACTTCAAACTATCTACTCAGCTGACTGGAAGGGAAGGGCTGTGGTTTGCTGCAGGGTGCACCATATGAGGCTACTCAATTCATGGGCACTAAACTCCAAATGACCTTTGGTACATGCTCAAACACTCTGACACTCCAAGGTTTTATTTAGAAATGTATATACAGTATATGTGGCATACATTCATATGTTTCAACAGTGTAAAATACCTTTGACTACTACACAAACATCCATTAAGGATTGCATGTAAGCAGTATTTGACATGTAAGCAGCATGACACAAAAAAGATTGAGGCACCTTTTCATAGTTTGATAACTTCTAAGCCACTTTATTATTAATGTTTAAGTTTCAATAATCTAGCAATAAACACTTCAAATATAGTGAGTACACGTTATCATAAACAAACAAGGATTCTTCCAGTGAAACAATGAATTACAGGCATTCTCATTCCGACCGTGTGTGATTGCAAGGAAAGTAAGCAAAGCTATCTGGAAGTATTTTAGTGATAGAATACATATTATAAACGTAACAAGGCTAACAGACATTTATTTACAAACCTGTCAAGTTTATTACAAATGGAACCATGAACTGTTCGAGTTAGTTGGAAAACATATCCAGACCAAAGACTGCGCATCGTAAACGGCCATGTGCAATCCCCAGAAGTGTTGTGGTCAGACATGTCCTCTCTGGCCAACTGTGTCTGCAGCCCACAACCTTATTTTGTCCATGGAGTGCATCAAGGCTTTCAGACGTGGTCGTCAGGGTCAGTCCTACCGCATATATAGAAGCAGACCATGACACAGCAGCCTGTTAAGACAAAGACCCCCACCAGGATGTACACCAGCGTGATGGTCCAGAAGGCAAACAGGTAGACTGTCTTGTTACAGTAAGGCTCCATCTCTGTGATGGTCTGGTTGTAGTTGGGTTCGTAGATGGAGTAAACCCACACATTGCCTTCAAGGAAGGAGACAGAAGAATGGGAACGTTTATAATTGTTGATATTTGTTAAAGACAGTACCAGTCAAAAGTTGACACTTTCTCATTCAAGTGAATGGGAAAGCGTGGCCAAATTCTTGACTGGTATTGTATATACAGTAAATATAATTGATTTTAACTTGTCAATATGACTAAACAGCATATTAGATGTTTGAATGTCAGGATAATAGACAGTTGAGACTATTGTTCCATGTGAGAATGGTAACCCATTCTTTCTTGCTAAGCTTAATGTGGTGGGCTTCCATTTCAATCTCCAAGACAAACTTAGCGAATCTTGTGTCGACGAAAATAGGCGATCCGGATTTGGACCCTCAAGTTTTGCTATTCGGACTCCAGCTCTGGTGGTCTCACCCGTGATAAACCAGCAGAAGACGAAGAGAGACACCAGGGAGTTCCAGCTGGTGCAGAGTTGGCTCAGAGGGGAAGCAGTCCCGTCCTCTGGAGCCTTGGCACAGGGCAGGCAGGCCAGCAGGCCCAGGACCAGGCCGAACACCCCCATCACGACCAGGTAAATGGGGATGTAGTGCTGCTTCGGGCAGTCCTGTAGGTAAACTGCACCTGATGGGGAAAGGGGTTTTTGAGGTTCAGGACATGTCAAAACAGGTCATGACAAGGCTTGTTTTATGTTCCGGCTGATGAGTGTCAGATAATGGTAGTGATGTTTAAAAAAAAACATTGTGTGATGGTATATTTTACATGTAAAGGGCATGGCATGAAACAAGCTTTAAATGGCAATTGAACTCGATTTCAGATGATATGTGATTGTCTTTACTCAAGAGCGTACAACTGTTTTCTTCGACCAAACAATGAATATGGCTGTTGTCGGCATGCAGAAAACGGTATTGTTGCACCTACTCACCAATGGCAATCTGAGCAACGGGGAGGACACATACCAGCACTTTGGAAATCCCTAAAGGAGGGTCGAAGACAGGAGGAAAACACGCTCAGCTTACGATCTGAACACTCGGCCGCTTTGAACAGCAGGATCCCTTACCAAAACACTTTGCATTTCAAACCCTACTCAGAGGCACGTTTGAGGAACTCACCGAGCGTCTTAGGCTTGGGCTGAGGAGTACTGCGTATGCGTTGCCACATTTTTTGCGGTGTTGTCCTTCACCTGCAGGGAAACAGAGAGAGGCATTAGACAGATACTTCTTTAGTGTTTCATTCTGTGTGATTTACTGGGAATGCAATGTGCAGATTTGACATAGATTTGCATTCAAATCCTTTCATTTGTCAACACTACTGTAGTGCATTTAGTTCACTAAAGGTTGCTTTCTCTGACATTTCATACCTGGCAGTGTTACCTTTCGTCACGTTTGCGCTAGAGAGCACGACCCAAGTGCAGACTAGAACTAGGCCAACTAAACTTAACCGTTAAAACCCTGAATAAAACAAAAGGAAGCAACTTGGGGTGACCAAGCCCGAGCTGACCTGCTACCTGGGCAGTGGTTGAACCCCCCCGGAGGTACTACACTACAAACCTCCCACATCCCTCCGGGTTCCCGTCATAGCAAACCTGACCCTCCTCGTTCGTGGAAGTAGAGGTCACAGGAGGAAATTACGTAGGAGTGAGGCCAAGCACAGGAACAACCATAGGTGCTGGAACAGGCCCGGGAATGGCGGTGGTCGCTGGAACAGGCCTTGTGGGGGCATCAGCGGCCGCTTGAACATCCCCTGCGGGGACTGCGAGCTCCGCTGGAACAGCCCCTGCAGGAAGCGCGAACTCTGAACCGGCCTAGGAGCTCGAGTGCGGGGCACGAGGTCGCCGGTTGGAGAGGTGGGAGGTTGTGGACAAAGCAGGAGTTCTCAACGGGGCTGGGGCTGTGACGGACGCTGCCTCACAACAGCAAAGTTGCGCGGTCATGCAAAGCGTAGGGCTGGAACAATAGAGTGGTTCACGTCGCCGTAGATCGACCGCCCCCTCCATTGTCTCGCACAGAGCATAATAACATAAAGGCACGGCAACCCATTTACAGCAAATAATTACTTCAAATTGGCCATCAAACCAAGGGGCGAACAGGTGCAAATAATAAGCCTAATGGTCAATGATACTTGAGAGCCAAGGCTTAGACTACTACTCCGATGCCCTCTAGTGGCCGATGTGGATCCCAGCTCCTGACCCCTTTCTTAATGCTCTAATCACTGTACCAAGCATTGTGTGAATTGTCCTTCTATGTGACACAGACGATTACCTCCAAGCCAAATTCTCTGGACACACATAGACATAAAGGGCAGAAAGTTGTTGAACAAGAACAATCACTATAGTGGTTATGACAGGGGAGGCCTGACTACATTCCCCACCCACACAGTCAGGCCCGGGTACTCTAAGTATTGCTTAAAAAAACGTGGAGTGATATTTAGTAAGAAATGCCTGGAAGAGACAAAGTTGCTATCATCCGGTTTTGTTAAAACTTGTTTAAAAACCAATGATGTCTTGAGCAGTCTTCTCTCAAAAAGACACGTTTGTACATCCAATTTGGTGTTGCACAATACAAATCATGCATGTGCAGACATATGAATACTGCAGTGTTCAACAACAGGGATAGCACCTTCATTTCTACTAGTGTTCAATGCCCATATGTGACAGCCAATGTGCACGTTGATACAATGACAGCGGCAGAGATATTTTCATACAAGATAAGAAAAGATCGGTAGCTCCACTAACGTTTGCATGTTAGCTCGTTTACATTTTTTTTTTTTACCTCACTACACCACACCACACACTGAATATATTTAATTATTGTAACCTAACATTTTATGTGGATTTGAAAGTACAGTACGACTGATACTTTTAAACTAGGCTTGGTAAAGGAGGTTGCATTTTTACATTTGGTTTCATTAGGGTTCTTTATTGATGTCAGATCTGTTATTATATAACTATATATAATAACTATGCTGGAGTTATTATATGTTATATAGTGTATGTTTTTTATATTAACTAAATCATTAATTTTACAATAAAGCCAAGTCACTTACCTTTTGGGGCTACAGCTCTGCTTCTATGCTACCACACCTTAATGGAGAGTATCCGGGCACACTGTGCGTGTATAAGTTGAACAACTACAGTGGAAAAACCTGTGTTGAGTCTGCAGCTAAGAGGTGGGGTTGAACAGATGTTCCTCAGAGCCATTAGTGTCATTTGACACTGATGAGAGCAGGGCTACCCCATTACATTAAGGTTAAATTAGAACAATTTACGTTTAAAGATGAGAATAAACATTTAATTTAAATTAATTAAATTCACCACATTTAATACAATTTCACAAGTGCATAAAAAAACGATTATGTACAGTATTGCCTAAATCGTTGGCAGCAGTTTTCCAAACCTTGTGGTGTTTTTAGATGACACTGAAAATCGTTGCTACGGATATTTTTGTCTGACCAGCAGAAGAACGCTATCATATGAAGGCAGCAAAACCCTTTTGTCCCTTTATCAGTGAATAATTGTGTCAACAAAGCTGGCTCAATGCAGTGGGCGGAACCAGATTCCAGTCACAAGTCTGTCAGGCATTTGCTGGAGGAAGTCTCCACATAAACACAGCCTCGGAATCCCGCGTGTGATTGGCCTCCTTGCAAGTCAATCACTCGGCTGCGCCCTCTTTCACTGTCACCTGTCTGGAAGCGAGCACCGCCTACCATGGTGTCCCACAGAAGACCACTGCTCCACAACTACACAAAACACAAACACACACATAACAAACTAATTAGTGTGTGTGTGTGTGTGTGTGTGTGGAGGTGTCAGTTTGTATATTTATTGTGTGTGGTTCCGTGTGACTATTCACAAAGCAGTCATGCAAATGTCCCTAACCTCAACAGAGATGTGTGCGTCGGGGTATCTCCTGTAGAAAATGGCTCTGACGTTGAACTCTGGGTTTCCATCTTCCTTGAACACGTGCGTCCTTACGGTGGTGTTTTCACATCTCACTATAGCGTACACATCCGGCGCTGGAGAACGCAGATGCACACGGGGAGTGAGCGTTTAGGGAGGGGGAGAACAGGGCCGAAGAAGAAGAAGAGAGAAGCAGGGAGTCAAAAACATGTGACACTCCTTCCCGCCACATTTGAACATAGCTTTATTGGGACAAAGATGACTCGGCAGTAACGTAGCAACGGTCCGCCACGTGTTACCGGGCTGTTTAGGCTGGCCAAGTCCTGAGGCTCGGCGGAGGTGGACAGTGGTGACTATTATGGGCTGAGGCAGACAACACTGCAAGAGCGACGGGGATGGTAACTCCTCCTTCAGCTCCCTTCCGAGAGAAAGAGAGAGAGAGAGAGAGATACAGGGGTAGGGAGGTAGGGACGTAGAAAGAGACAGGTCAAACAAATGAGAAAGAGTTACACTTTGTAATCAAGAAGGAGAAATATGGAGAACACCAAAGAAGAACCGATACGGAATAATTGGGGAAGCAATGACGAGAAGTCGATGGCAGTAGACAATGGCGTTTCTGTTAGCACTGTCACTCCCGATAACTTTACGCTCACAGCCCCCCCCCCCTTTCTCTCTCTCTCTGTACACTCGCAGATAACGCACACGGCCTCACCTGAGGTGGACAGGGGAATGCGAGAGCAGGCGGAGCAGGAAGCGTCCGGTGGCGCCGGGCTGGAAGGTGGTGGGGAGCAGGGCGTAGCGGCCCGGGCCCAGGGTCACCCTCAGGGCCACGCTGCGGGAGTCCATGTAGACGGAGCTGGCCGCCTGCTCCACTACGGCCTGCACCCGGCTTTGCCGGTTCACCTCCACCTGGACGGAAGAGGTGTGGGGGTGGAGAAGAGAACAGGGCCACACAGGTGGGTCCATGGACGGCAGGGGATGGAGGTTTGGGGCGCTTTTGAGATTCATGGCAGGCTTTGCCATCCGCCTGCCTGTCAGCAGAGGCAGTGTGTACAAACACGAGGCCAAACCCCTCAGATAAGCTTTGAACATTCTATAATCATGTATCTGCCTTCTCTATTTCATTCACGTTTGATTTCTTGCTCTCTTTCAAACACACCACTCTAATTCCACAGTGTTCTGTATCTTTTTAACCCGCTAACCCAAAAACCGAGGGACCTTGACAAAGGCACTGGGTTCTGAACATTGCTTAGCATATGGAGCGTAACTTTCATTTTTCAGTGTGCACCTCTGCTAACATGTTGGTGGGCATAACACACACACCCACACACCACACACCACACACCCACACACCCACACACCCACACACCCACACACCACACACCACACACCACACACCACACACCACACACCACACACCACACACCCACACACCCACACACCCACACACCCACACACCCACACACCCACACACCCACACACCCACACACACCCACACACACCCACACACCCACACACACACACACACACACACACACACACACACACACACACACACACAGAGAGACCAGGGCCACAGCTACGTCCAGCTCTCACCTTTAGCACCTCAAACCCGATGGGCAGGTTCTCCCCCTCTCCGTCCTTCCTCCGTATCCTCCTGTCCTCCTGCTGCAAGCAGATCAGCAGCTCGTCCTCCTTCCCCAGCACCTCGAACAAAAACTGGGGGACAGTGGAGGGAACAAGTCTTTGTTAACCTAGTTCCAGTTCCAGTGTTGGAAAGGGCCGCGCCCTTCGTATTGTAACTCGCCCATCCGACGGGTTCAAAAGACGAGACGGGCGTCTAGACTGTTCTTGATGACACCGTTGTCATGTCAACGGAGGCCCCCTTGTGTGTTGAGAAAGGTGGTCTCACCTGTGGGTTGTGGAGAAAGGTGTCTTGGTGGTTGATGCAGCCTCCACATCGACTCCTCTTGTCCATGTGTTCGTCCCACCTTCCGTCTGCACCCCTCTCTTCCCTCTTTTTATCGTCTTCACTGCGGGTTCTCCTTTTCTCTTCTCTTGCCACGACCGCCTTGTCCGCCCCTCCTCGGCTTCGCCCTCTGTCTCTCTGCCTCTCCCCGAGTCTCTCCTCCCTCCGGTCTCCCCTCTCCTGGGTCTTGGCCCCCTGCTTGGCGAAGGCGTTCCCCAGCCCTGGGGACTCTGGGCTGGGCTTGAAGGCAGAGGCAGAGCCCTGGGTGGTGTCCGGCGCCGGGGCCCACTCTCCGGAGCAGCGCACTTCCCTCCAGTGTCTGCTGGGCCACAGCAGAGGCTTCTCCAGCAGACGACACACCATCAGGTCAGTGAAGTACCGGCAGAAGTCCTCAAACTCCATCCTGGGGGAAGTGTACCGCGGGAACGGATCAGTGCATGCTATCAGCACTCGCCGTGTTCATGTTAAAGAGCAGGTATTTACCAGAACTCCCCCACATCTCGCACTGTTAGGCCCATCCTCTCCCTCTCCACGCGCCCCATCTGCTGCCACTTATCCGACCTGCAGAGGGCGCCACAGAGCACTACGTCAAAAGCACCTTTATTCGTCGCCACAAAATCCCAGCTAAAGCTTTAAAAACTCAAGAGGAAGCATAGCCTCTAAATTAACGCACCAAACTGCTTACCAAGAATGTTTCTCTCGGTTGGCGGGGGAAACGTTTTTTTTCAAATGTAACTGGTAACATGCCATGAAGCACGGCTGGCTGTACTTTCTGTCTTAGTAAGGTCTCACCAGTAAGCACTGCCCCACTCCCTTCCCATCTCACCCCTGACTCCAGGCCCCGGTCCACTCCCTCCCCATCTCACCCCTGACTCCAGGCCCCGGCCCACTCCCTCCCCATCTAACCCCTGATTCCAGGCCCCGGTCCACTCCCTCCCCACCTCACCCCTGATTCCAGGCCCCGGTCCACTCCCTCCCCATCTAACCCCTGACTCCAGGCCCCGGTCCACTCCCTCCCCATCTCACCCCTGACTCCAGGCCCCGGTCCACTCCCTCCCCATCTAACCCCTGACTCCAGGCCCCGGTCCACTCCCTCCCCACCTCACCCCTGATTCCAGGCCCCGGTCCACTCCCTCCCCATCTAACCCCTGACTCCAGGCCCCGGTCCACTCCCTCCCCATCTCACCCCTGACTCCAGGCCCCGGTCCACTCCCTCCCCATCTCACCCCTGACTCCAGGCCCCGGTCCACTCCCTCCCCATCTCACCCCTGACTCCAGGCCCCGGTCCACTCCCTCCCCATCTAACCCCTGACTCCAGGCCCCGGTCCAATCCCTCCCCATCTCACCCCTGATTCCAGGCCCCGGTCCACTCCCTCCCCATCTCACCCCTGATTCCAGGCCCCGGTCCACTCCCTCCCCATCTCACCCCTGACTCCAGGCCCCGGTACACTCTCTCCCCATCTAACCCCTGACTCCAGGCCCCGGTCCACTCCCTCCCCACCTCACCCCTGACTCCAGGCCCCGGTCCACTCCCTCCCCATCTCACCCCTGACTCCAGGCCCCGGTCCACTCCCTCCCCATCTCACCCCTGACTCCAGGCCCCGGTCCACTCCCTCCCCATCTCACCCCTGACTCCAGGCCCCGGTCCACTCCCTCCCCATCTCACCCCTGACTCCAGGCCCCGGTCCAGTCGGCGGTGCCCCACGGGTTTCTCATGCGCACCAGAAAGAGGCGCTCGGTCCCGCTCTGAGTCCCCGGCGTCTCCCCCAGACGGCCTCTCCTCAGGGCGGTGACGCCGTAGGCGTGGCCCCGCACCAGGCCACAGTCGAGGGCCGACTCCACGGCCTCTCCTTCCGCTGGCTGGGAGAAGGGGGGGAGGGGGGGGGAGGCAGATGGAGAGAATGGCTGTCACATAATTACCACCGTTGCCCTGCAGGACAAATTGTTACTCATCAAACCGTGGGGCTTGCCGGGATAACATGTCCTAAGGCGAGGCCAGGCACATTTGTTTGTTTAACGCATTTCCCGCACACAGGCACTTCAAAGATATTTGCACAAGGCAAGGAGTCATTTGCAAAGCCAGGGCGAAATGTGCACTAATTAACCAGAAAGTTGAATCCAAACTATGCTGCGCACATGCATTTAGAAATCGTGCACTAATGCGTCATCCACAATGCTCCCATGCACACAGCAGGGAGGGTTTTGCCATAGGGCCAGGACACAGGTAGTGAGGACAGTGAGGACAACAATGTCCGGCTCCTCGGTCATCCTTGCCATTTCTGCTGAACACAGCAGCCCCCGGTCCCCAGTGACCCCAGAGTACGTTGAGCATGAAGGTCGCCTCAAGTCCACACGAGCCGTCAAGCCCAGATCCGTTCTCTCACGGCTCGCAGGCTGTGCTGTGTAAGTGCGAAACCAGCACGAAATACACCGCGCGGTTGTTGCCTGAACCGATTCGCTCGCAAGGTCATTCGCCGGAGCAAAGCGTAATGTCATTCCGCCAGTTAAGCTTCTCTGTTGACCCTGCGAGTTTCCTTTGTGAAAACTCTCCTACCCGTATGGAGCAGGTGATGAGGGCTTTGCAGGAGTGGGCCTGGGTCAGCTTCTGGAAGAGCGCCCTCCGCTGGTCAGGGTGCTGGCTGAGGGCCTCTCTGTCCAGGCTGAGGGGCTCCGACACCCCCCCGGTGAAATCCACCAGGGCCTCGGCCGTGTTGCCCCCCTCCAACGCCTCATAGCAGCCGTTTAATCTGGAGGAGAGGGGTGGAACGTCGACGGTTACGCTCAGACGCCATTTGTAAAACATATCCTTTTCTGATGAAGACGTTGCACTCCAAACCCATCGATCGCTAAGACCCCCTGCACTTTGATATGCTTTCCCATCCCTTCATTGATCTGAACAGACACGTATAGCTTAGATTCGAATAGAATTGACTTTATCGTCATTGCACACAGCACAGTACAGAGGCAACGAAATGCATTTCGGCGTCTAACCAGATAAGTGCAAAATAGCGGTCAAGTGCAGATTGTATATATACACACGTGTGGCAATAAATAGTGATATGGACCTTATATATCGGAAGGAATGGCCCAAGGCACCTCACTGACATCCATCCCCATGCGATATGGACCGTGGTTTTCCACGGATCCTCACTTACTTGGCGTAGGCCTTCTCCAGGAGGGCGCTCCAGAACTCGCGGGGCGTGGCGGAGCGGCAGAACAGCAGCCTCCCCTCCTCGCCGACAGGCAGCCGGTCATCCACCACCACGTCCGTCCACTGGCCGAGGCGCCAGAAGCGGAAGTGGAAGATGCCGGCATACTGATCGGATCGCTTGGGATTCCACTCCTGTTCCGTGTGATCCGGGATCACCTGGGGGATTTCGGGATGCGGACAGTTTGGGAGACAGAAATACCTCCTCCAACCCCAGTCAAACCAAAGCACTGTGTCAACATGTTCTTTTTAGCGTCTTGAAAGTGACTGCCGCTGTTTCAAATCGTTCTACGGTGGGCGTCAACAAAATGCCCATACATGAAGGAAGTAAACGTGAGGAAATTCATGGCAGTAAATATGGAAACCTGGAAACCGGTGGGAACATTTCCCTCTTAACTGAAACAATCGGGTTAACCCCTAACCTCCCACCTTCTTCCACAGCGAGGGCTCCGACGCCAGACAGGAAGTGGCTGCCACCATCCAGCAGTTACCCAGGCTGCCTTGGTGCAGGTCCCGGGTGCTTATCCCGTCGACAAAGAGACGAGGGTCCTTACACAACTCCTGCAGTGGGAGGGAGGGACGGACAGACACCGCGGAACGGTGGAGGGGGGGGACAGAAGAAAATAATTCAAATGGTGAGCGTGTTTAGTCATTTTGCTGCGGTGCAATGGCTGCCTTTGGTCCCGTTCCATCTGTCCGATGGTCAGAGGGTCAGTGTCCTATCTGGACGCACAGGGACTTCAGTGTCAGGACAGTGCTGAGCGGGCAGATCCCCCTCCACCTGGACCTGTTGATCTTAGTTATGGCCGGATCGGGTTACAGCACAGCTACTGGCACGCACGCACGCACACACACACACACACACACACACACACACACACACACACACACACACACACACACACACACACACACACACACACACACACACACACACACACATACACACATACACACATACACACACACACACATGCACGGGGGTCGTAACCTGTACAAATGTAACTCTAGAAAAAGATATGAACCTGCTTCTCACACCTCGGGCGCAGTTGGACGTACAAAGTGAAATAAACTTTGTGACCGTTATGAGAGCTGAAGATGGGAAGTTCAGGGGGTCCATCTGTGAAAGCATCTGCTTGCGCGTGCGCGTGTTTGTGTGTGTGTGTCTGTGTGCGTGCGTGCGTGCGCGTGTGTGTGTGTGTGTGTGTGTGTGTGTGTGTGTGTGTGTGTGTGCGTGCGTGTGTGTGTGTGAGGACAGGGAGCGGTGACGGGTGTCATCCTATCAGTCGACTCGCTGTGGATGCGCATTTAAAAGACCTGAGCACAGCATTAGGAACACAATACCCCTAACCCATGGCTGTTACTTCCTACTGCTCAACAGTGAATCAGCATTTATGCCTATGCTCTCTTTTCAATCTGCAACAGTTACAATTTTGACCGATGTTTTATTTTGTAATCTATTTGTAAAACTTCTTGCAATTCATGTTTTTGTTTATTTGTACAAATTTTACATGGGGAAATTTCACAAGAGTTGCACACCGAAATGCAGGGTCTAATAAACAGCTCCACTTTGAGCTCATTCATCACTCAACCACTGAACCATTCTACTCCAGGCCGTACTATATTAAATCAGGTTTTGTGGCTCTACGTCTCTGGGAGAACGTACGCCATTACCCCCCTGGACCCATCCCTGCATGGGTCTGCCATGGGCGGCCACACTCTCTGGGCGAGCTAGAGTTACAGTGCCCCTGACTCCTCTCTCAATGAGTTGGCGCTTTAATTAAACAGATCGGACAGGAATAAAACCTGCTGAGCGGGCGACTTCATTTAGACGGGCAGAGTTCGGAAATGCTAAGTAAGTCCCAAGGACTATAGAGATGCTGGTCAGTGGTGGAATGTGTGTGTGTGTGGGTGTGGGTGTGCGTGTGTGTCTGAATCTCTGTGTATGTACTTGTTTGGGGGCTATATTTGTATACTTTTAAGCAGGATTGTGGTGTGTGTGTGTGTGTGTGTGTGTGTGTGTGTGTGTGTGTGTGTGTGTGGGCATCTGCGCAATGTGTTGCGTGCAAAATGCCTTTGCATGGACACAGCGAGCGCAATGGAAAAACCATGCTTTAATTTTAGACGTCTGTATACATGGTCCTTCTTTTGGGACCTCCCCCGAGTCGTTTTCCCCACTAATTCTTCTCACTTACCCTGGGCCTCTTCCACTTGAGTCCGGGCGGGGTCTCTCGCTTATAGAAGAGGGACAAGGCGTTGGTGGGGAACAGGGGGTCCTTGAAGAGGGCGCCCCGACGCAGACACGCCCGCTTCAGCTTGATGTAGCTCTGGCCCAGGAAGTCGCTCACTCGCTCCGGCATACTAGAGAAAACCCATGTTAGGAGAAGGGAAGATGAAAAACAATCGGGACCGAATGATGCAAGGGTTTAAAGGTGGAAGAGGAAATGCTAGATGAGAAGATTATCTATAAAGATGAGTAGATGGGTAGACGATGGATGCTTAAGAGGTTAGTCCAGTGAACTCTTTCTCCCTCAGAAAAAACAACAGGACCTTTGATTTGAAATTGAACCTCGGGTCTTTTCTCTAATATCATGTTAGAACAAAGTACAAAACCAGTAATGTATTTGGGTTAGGAGTCAATGAAAGGACATTAGCAAAAGAAATACGTACAGGGAATAGAGATGCTGTCCTTTAGTTGCTGTATCAATGTCATATCATGCCTGCTCGCTGACTTCCAAGGAAAGGTATAGGGGTCAAGGGGAGGGAATAGTGATGTGATGATACCACTTTAGCCACTAGGGATCTAAGCCTGCCTGGGAAGCCTTTGCCAACAAACGGTGTATTTAAGTGTGTGTGCGTGTGTGTGTGCATGTGTGTGTGTGTGTGTGTGTGTGTGTATGTTTGTGCGACAGCGTTTATGAGCATGGATGATTCTGTGTCACTGTGTATATCTGGTGAGGGTGTATTAGTGCACAGGTGTGGTTCACTTTGAGTGGACTAAGGCAAAAAGAAACGAGTATCATTTCCATGTGGGTACATAGGGAGCCAGGAGGATGCTCATAAAAAACACTGTTTGGATTGAAACCACTTTGCCTTAACAACGCGTCGACATTACAGGGCAATCATGACATCGGTTGATAGAATTACACCACACAACGTCATTTCTTAAAATTCAATAGATACAGAATGGCAACGGTTACAGTACCTGTTGTCAATTACTCTCCGCTTGGGACCCTGTCGACGTGCTTGATCCTCAAGTTCAGACCACTCGTAAAAAGTCCCCCCTTCGTCATAAACACAGCGCCATCTCTTTGGTCTTGCGTCTTTCCTCGAAGACTCTTCTTGTCTAGCGGCCACCCATAGCTCTCAGTGGAAACGGTAGACAGACACAGTGTGCGGAGCATCGGGTGAATCCCCGCTCCTTTATTGATTCAGTCTGTCTTTCAGGGCCCCAAGGGCAACCTGGACAGAGAGGCTGACACGCTGAGTTCTTCGGAGGGTCGAGGGACCCTGTGTCCGTAAGGCTAGGCCGAGGACCCCCTCCTCTCAGTGGACGTCCCTTCAGGAGGAGATCGTCCTGGATGTTATCATCGCCATGGGTCCTTCGAGCGGTTTATCTGAAGCGACAGACGTGTGGTTTCACCTAAGCCATTCCAGAACATTTTCAATAAAGAACACGCACGTTTTAGGTCTCAGCTGTGTGTTTCCATACATGTCCCATGAACTAGTGCTGCTGCTGTCTGTGAATGTGTGTGTACTTCTCTCCCAGCTCTGTATGTGGCTTTCTGGCATAAGTATTGGCTTCTAACTATGTATGAAAGTTCATTGGGTTGAGCGACACACTGTCCTTGAAGGAAATATCGTACCCAATAGAACCTTGTTGGGTTTGTGGGTGCGTGTGCGTGTGTATACCTCTCCATGTGTCTGTGAGAGTGTTGATAACTGTAACGTTGCAACAGCTAGGTGCCTCGGTAACCTAACTCCTCAGAGAGACAATAGATATAGCCACATAATTGTCATGGCCTCAAAAACCACAGTATTATTAACTCAATGCTACATTTTCATCCTCTGGATCCTGCTTTCCTCAACAGCAATCCAACTGTTCCAGGACCAAAGAACACTGTTTAGGTATCTAGTGGCTAAACATCTCAAGTAAGAAACATGCTTTCACATTGAATTTCATGCAAGAACATAGCATACACATAGAATATTCAGTCCGTCTGCCTTAAAAAAGAGTATATGTGGGCATGCATTTGAGTGTGTGTGTGTTTGTGTGTATTACTGTGTGTGTGCAGCTGGGTGTGCTTCCCTCATCAGTATCTGTGGACAGTGTTCTGACCTCTGCCTCAACCCTTTCCTCGACGAGATGAAGTTGCTCTTTCCACCGGTCCCAGCACCCACTTCCTCCTCCAACAAACTCCTTCTCTTTTCATTCGTTTTCCTACATTCACCCCATCCAAGTCCCCATTCACACATTACCTCTTGTTTGGTCCCTCTCTCTCTTGCCGGTCTCTCCTTGCGTCCTTCTTCTGCTCTCTTCCCTCCTATCCTACGGTATCTGTTGTCATTAGGCGCGCGTCTCTTGACACCTGAGTACCCAGGAGGCACCCACTGTTCCCCTTAACCCTTTCAATGCCACAGTGTAAACACGTCATGTTTATTCTCTATTTAAGGCATTATATCTTGACAACTCAACATAGAACAAAAACGGCATAGACTAGATCTTATTATTTACATTCTGTGTTAGATTACAATAAAAAATATGTTTATGTTGACCTGACAACATTTATTATCAGTTGATGAAATCTCTGAATATTGTGTACCATCATTCAAGGGAATCAGGCTCATCAGACATTTGAGGTAAGTTGAAATATGTTAATTAATTGTTTATATTTAAATCAGACCTAATAAACTGTATTAATAATGTTCACATGAATTAATGATTTACCCTAACCTACACTTTAGGCTACCCATTTGAACCACCTGTCATACCCAACTGTCAGCAACGATCGCAAATACACCCTGGAAACTCTTTGTTCGACTATAAATAATATTCACCTCTATAAATAGCTGATTTGGCCCCACTTCCCAGAAAAACTGTTCAGCATTCACTCTTGATTTTAATTAAGGGAGATTAATATCTACCTTAGATCTTTTGGTGTGTGTTTTTTTATTGACATGAACAGTAAATATAAAAATGTACGAAGTTATTGCTGAATATACCATCGATGTTATCCTTAATCGACCTAAGTCCTCAATCGAAACATCAAGATCAACTTTTTTCCCTTTACGAAAAAGTCAAGCAAACGTGTGCGCATGCGTTCGTTCAAGTAGGAATGCCTATGTGGCTACTCTATAGTGGTAAACAGATAAAGTATTGGTAAGTGTTTAACACTTGTAATGGCAGCTGTTTTTTTTTGTCTGCTTTGGATCTGTTGCTTTGCTGTTGCAGACCAAGACGAGAGGTTACCAAATAAATGCGAAGGTATGATTTGCCCGCCTTTAACCTGGCTATTGTAAACGAATTTACAAGCAGTTGGAAGTGACCAACAGTGTTTGAAGGTGCATAACTATTTTTGTGCATCTCTTTTAACAAGACTACATGGTGTATGCGGTGCATAGTTGCAGCTCAACTAGTGTGCGTTGTACAGTAGAGGCAGAGCTGCCGACTTATGAAAAGGTAGGCATACCCTTTTGGCGTGAGATTAAAATGTTGTGTGTATGTCAGTGTGCAAGTTTCTGACCGTGGAGCTTCAAGCGGTGTTGGATAAGACTGGCCGTTCCAAAGAGGTCCTGGAGCTTGGCCAGGTCATGGACAATGGGAAACGCAGGCGCAAGATCAAATACAATACCTCGTGAGTTACCTCCGTAGGAAAAATCAACCTAAATCTCAATGTTAATCTCTTTACCTACCTACTTATTAATCTATTCGCTAAGCTCTTGGAGGGTTTACCTTTGATAAACAGCATAATGTTGAAAAGAGGAAATACAAGGGGGTTGTTTGCTCTATTGACATGTCTATCAGTGGATAGATGTGCTACATGTTTTAACGTTAGGGCGTTGTTTCAAGCTGAGATCTTGTGGTTCGTTTTTAATATCTGATGGTTGTTGTCTATGTGTCTCCAGGGAGATGCGGCTGACAGAGGCAATAGACAGCATCTGTGAGGGGATCTTGCAGTACAGCGTCCACGCAGAGAGGCCTGGCAGCCTCCGATATGCCAAGGTACTGCATTAGAACACACACATTCAAAAAGCAGGTTTTGATTTGGGTTCTGCCTAAGTGGGTCATTAATGTCACAAAATCGTATCTTTGCTTGCCTCTTGGACAAATTAAACTTCGTCTGATAGTCCCTGTGGCTCAAATGATTGTTAGAAACACTGAGTTAGGCTTTGTAGTTTAACCACATACAGTATATTCGAGGTGAGAGGTTAAGATGTGTTACTGCATTGCAGGGTACCAGCCAGACCATGTCCACTCTGAAGAACCTGGTCAACAAGGGAGTGAAGGTGGAGCTGGGCTTACCCTACGAGTTGTGGGATGAACCCTCAGTGGAGGTGTCGGACATGAAGAAACAGGTGTGTGTGTGTGTGTGTGTGTGTGTGTGTGTGTGTGTGTGTGTGTGTGTGTGCGCGCGTGCGCGCGCTGTGAAGTCTTTTAAACTATCAGCCTGCCGTTTCACACCTAATTCGCCCATGTTGTCGGTATGTGCGCCGCAGTGTGAGACGATGCTGGAGCAGTATGAGGAAGTGGTAGAGGACTGGTACTTCTACCATCAGGGGGAAAGGCTGGAGCGTTTCCTGTGTGAGCGCCACGTCCTCGGCACCTCTGAGCAAGGTAAGGACACGCGGGCAACGCGCATGCAGTAATCCCTCTATCACTGACTTAAGACCTAGCTAAGCATACGTTAACATCGTGATTAAAAGCAGCGTTTATTCACTTATAATAATAATAATAATAATAATAATAATAATTCATTTTATTTATATATAGCGCTTTTCTAAGACCCAAAGACGCTTTACTTCTTGAGCGTTAATTCAAAGAAATACTTTCATATTTCCTTTCTCCACTCTCAGAATGTCTGAAGGAGGTGTGGAAAGGGGACATGGGATCAAAGGGAGGACAGAGTGATGAAAAGGGAACGGTCCATGATGCTGGGGAACTGTAAGAACTCTGTCGTTGAACTTCTGCAACAGAAGAACTAACTCAGTCCTTTGAGGCCTTAGTTCTCAGCAATCTTTGGACAGAACAACACAAGACGATATCAAAACCTTCAGCGATCAAATATCAACCTATGCAGTTTTTTTTGGTCCAAAAACACACTCCCAACTGTTTCACACTGTTGTACACGCTTCGTTGATGAACTGGACTGGACTGTGGGGGCCACCTTGTGGTGAATCGTGAAACGGCTGGACTTGCTAGACTACAAGTTACGGGACCGAACCCTCACCTTCATATCACTAGCATCTGGTGCCTCCTCACTTAACACTAATGGAACCAGGCTACAACAAAGAAAAAAAAGGATTATTAAATGAGTGATTATTAAATGAGACTACAAGTTACGGGACCGAACCCTCGCCTTCATATCACTAGCATCTGGTGCCTCCTCACTTAACACTAATGGAACCAGGCTAAAACAAAGAAAAAAAAGGATTATTAAATGAGTGATATAAATGAAATACCTTTTCAGTGTTATGTTATTGAAGGTTACTTGTTACTTTGTGACATAGTTTATGTGAATTCTTGTAATGAATGTTAAATATCTATTTCTTCCTGAAGAAATGCACCGAATTTTTTTTTTTTTCTTCAAACTTTGATACTGTTTTTATCATACTGTAGGTTTAGCCTGTCTGTGTGTATATTCAATTTAAGATTTTTTTAAATTGAATAAAGATAGCTTCTGACATTTTCTAAAAATCACTTAGCTGATTACAGACAATTTGTCCCAGGTGTGCTAAATCACGAACCATTGTCATTGGTTGTCATGGATTTAGCATACTTCTCTTCTGTCCATGTGGTTGTTCATCATCTTCGGGCTGTGGTAGGAAAGCTAATGAAGGAACGTTCTTTAACACAACATCACAATGACGTATCTCTCGGGACACTTTAAATGGATTCTGTATACGTCATGTATGTTAGTGGTAATTGAGTGCTACACATACCAGTCCAAACCTCTCTTTGTGTCCCTCTCAGACGTGGCTGCTATTGAGGACAATACTCCTCTCACTAATGATCTTGACAGTCATTATGATCACATTGGCAACCTAGTTGCCAAACCAATTGATGGGCACAAACAAGGCCAAACAGTTGCTGTGAAATGCCATAAGGAAGCCATTGAGGTTATAGTGAAAGCTGATCGATTTGCATCTGGATTGCCTGTGGACCCAAGGTACCTGGGGCTTGGGTCCATCTTTGGCTCAGACGATCGCTGCAAGGCCACGGTGTCCGGCAATGGAGAGTACGTTATTAGAGCTCCTCTGAGTGGCTGTGGAACCAAACTGCTGGTAGGTACTCCAGTTTATACTTTTGAAATTACCTGAAAAAGAGTCATAGCTGCATAACTTTTTCATTCCTTTTTTTTTTTTTTTTTTTTTTTTTATGATGCTTTGCCCTTTGCTGCCATCTAGTGATACATTCAGAGAATGTGTGTGTCTTCCTCAACAGCTGACAGAGGATGCCCTTGTTTACAGTAACCTTCTCCTGTTTGCTCCTCCACAACCCTGGCCTGCCAGAATCTTTCCAATGACAGGATCCACCTATCCAATCTATTGTCGCTATGACAGGTGGGTTTCTGTGAGCATAACACTTCATTGTTTTCACAATCGACACATCTAATCTTAAGAGACAAAGTTTATCACAGTTCATGGTTGCCAAAAAACAATCGTTGTATCCCCCTACAGGAGGTACACGGTGAGCAGCAGGGCACTGAAGCCAATCTGGAACCCTACGGTCAACACCCAAGCAGAGGAGCGCTACCTGGATTTTGAGCTCAAGGTGATGACAAGTAGGTTTGTACAAGACCGGCTATTTTTGTGTATTTATTTATTTTTAGACTTGCTGACATGGGCAGTATACTGTAGTTACAATACAGACTGACAATCTTCCTCTACGCATTTGTGAAATCAACAGCAAAATCATGTGATTTATGTGCACCCCCCCTCCTCCTCCTCCTCCTCCTCCTAAGATGACTGGAAACATGACAGACAATCCTCTGTTTACTTCCTGGGAGACCTGATCCACATCCAGGCGTCTGTGGACAGTTCTAATCACCACCCTTTTTGTCTGTTTGTAAACACCTGTGTGGCTACTCTGGCCACCGATGTCAACTCCCAAGCCAGAAACATCTTCATAGAAAACCAGGGGTGAGAAGTACTTCGCTCCTTTCTTCCTCATCCGTCGGTAGCCAAGTATTTCAAAACGTCCTGCCCTCGCTTAGCTCCCAGTTCACAGCTAGGGTGTTTTAATAACTTTGTTGAAGCCTGGTCAATGTCAACTTGAAGTCATTCTCTCTCTCTCTCTCTCTCTCTCTCCCTCTCCCTCTCCCTCTCTCTCTCTCTCTCTCCCCCCCCTACATTCTGTATTTTTTTCCATCTCTCCATCCCTCCCAAAGGTGTTTTACCGATAGCCAGCAGAGGCGCTCCAGATCCAGCGTCCTCCCTCGTGTCAGGAAAGAGTCCCTCCGGTTTCAACTAGAACCCTTCTTCTTACATCAGGACAACAGGAACACGGTCAGATCCACTTTATCAGGTCTTTCTCAGTCACTTCACAATGGCTTTTGTTTTTGGAGACAGGATAGTTTCAATATTTGAGGTCACTTCCTTTTTTTACGATATGCTAATAGTTTAAGTAAATTAAATATGTCTGCATTTTCCAGTTCTATATAACATGTGAGCTGGAAGCGGCACCCATTTCCAAGAAGAACTGCACCAAAAAGGCGTGCTCTGTCAAAGATAGAAGGTGAATTTGAAACTTGTTTACCTCTTTCTGTTATCAAAACGGCTTTGATTTTGATTTTCTGTTGCATCAGGTGGACTTCTGTAGATGGTGAGGAGGATAACTGTGGTAGCTGTCTGCATGACTTGGAGGGCACCAGTCACACTCACGCTGGTCCTTTTGACCAACGTTCCAACCACAAGCGAGTAGTGAGGAGCAAAACATTGGATAGGAGCAATGGTCTGATCATTTATAGAATAACTATTAAGATTACATCCATTTAATATACTCATTCCGCAATTCATATGGATCCATTGACAAAGTATTGATCATAATCTTTTACAAAAAATATTTTTTTGTTCCAGAGTTTCTGAAGGACTCCACCTTTGGCCCTTTTATCTTTCTGCCCTGGAACGTTCCACGACAGAAGGCATTTCAGTGATTGCAGAAATCATTCAAATAAAATGTAGTTAAAAGCACAAGGTTGTTTATTATATAGCGTGTACTATTATTTTGGCGGCTTTAACCAGCGAACATCCGTTTAAAAAAATCTTACTACCAGACTAATGAAGATTTTATTATTATTATTCCTGATATGGTTTAGCATGACATAACATCAGCATAAACAAAGAAATATTTTTCTTCTTCTTGCTTGTAAAATAATACTTTTATATATCCTAAGGACTTCACTTAAAAAAATATGTATTCAGTATGTTCTTATAATTTTTTAAACACAAGAACTTTGATTTTGGCAGAAGCTGCCTCCAACTCTTCATAGTTTATTATTCAGATCCTAGAAAAATCTTTTCCGTATTGACAAATGCTTAGTCAATAACCGTGTCAAGTTGTCTGGGATTTTTCTGAGCTGCTAACTTCATGGGCAGCCCTGTATTTTATGTGAAAGCTATTGTTGTTGTGAAAGTTGGCTTCTTCTTTCTCAATATCTCAAACTTTCAGTGACAGTGAGTCAACTGAAGATGGTCAGTTTGTTGTTGTGGTGGACAGACTCATTTCCTGCCCAACAGTAAGATGGGGAAAACGGCAGTCTACGCCATCTTCCAGCTGGAAGCCAGCACTGGTGGGACTCTGATTTAAGTGAGTCTTGCCTCAAAAGTCTGTCATATTGCTGTTATTGCAGGAAAGAAAACTCCAAGCACAATCACAAGGGACATGGTCCACCAATGATTTTCTCCCTTGGCCCACCAAATGCATTCCAAAGGTAGGCCAGGCATTTGCAACAGGCAGTATTGCTGTGTTCGATTTGTAGCACACACTAACATTTAAATCCCATGTCCAATGCAGGCAAGAGCGTAATTACTCGGAGAAAGCTATGGTTCCTCTGGAAGTTTCCGTCTTCACAAGTGCTCCTGTAACTGCTATGTTAACTCAATTACCTTTGTGATCACTTGACTGATGCTGAAAGCATGACCCTTACGGGAATTGTTGAGCTGAAAGCAACTTCACTGTTTGTGTTTTAGTTAAACCGCTTCCTGTAAATTGTGCTTTGGCATAGACTCACTTCCAATTTTTGGGTCCAACCCTTGGATTGCTGAAATCAGTTGTTTGTTTGCTGGCCGCAGTCATCTTGAAACTGATCTGTCTCTTTAGGACATGATGGAGAACCAGCAAACCAAGCAGACTGTTAACCTGAATATAGCTATTCTTTTTAGTTGATTCTGCTGATCTCCCTGAGAAATTGTTTTTTTGTTCTTAACACATTGGTTGTTAATGTTATTTGAAAGGCAGCCAACAAGTGAAATACATGTTAGTTTTGTGAAATCTCTTCTCTGATATGTGAAGAACTGTTGTACTTGTTTTACTGAAAGTAATATTTTCTGGAAATTATGATCTCGTTTATGACCCCAATTATTAAGGACAATATGCCGCAGGGCACAAACCAGGGTATAATCAGTATTTAGCTTACTCTTTGATATTGATGGAGCTGTGCTATGAGCAAATATGTTTCATTTAGATTGTTTGTGTTTTTCATGCAGCGTCTGTCTTTTCATTCTACTTGATCAAATTGCAAACCTACAAACACTGTTCTCCCACCTTGTAGTAAGTTTGTCTTGAGTCTTGGTTTGAAATCCTGCCAAAATATAGTAGTGATGCACAATCGAACTTTCTCCCTCCCCTAATTTACTTTATTGCACTTGTCCTCGTTCCAAGGATATCATTTCTAAACTACCCCATAACTACTTGAACACACACACACACACACACCTGGGGAAACATTCCTCAAGGGAAGTCATCAATCAGTTTTATGGTTTTCTCTGGGAAAATTTCCTCCTCCCTCCTGATTCAATCCACCACCCTTCCCTTCCTCCACGCCTTTCATTTCTCTTTCTTTTATTTCAGGTTTTCCATCTGTATCAGCTTTGCGTCCTGTTCTCTGCCGAGGCACATCTGAGAACTATCCACTTGGCCTAGCCTACTCAATTTAAATTGTTTTCCCCATTTCCCACTGTTTGATAATTGGAACAAACTGCTGGGTGCAATCTTTTCAATACATTCTTAAAAGATGGGCTAACTTGCTTTCACCGTGTTCTCAAATTGCCCGCCAGTTCTAATGAACTTGAAGCGGAGGATATTTAGTTCCACCACCATAGCAGCCCAGGGCAGTTAGCAGATGTGGTTTGAGAGGCGGCAGTGTGTGTGCAGTTACGTCAGGAATTGGACGGCCCCCCTACTGCGGCAGGCAGCAGCGGGTTGTACTCTCCTCTGGCACGGTGAGGCAGCAGCAAGATAACCCGCCACTTTCTGTCCCCGATTTATTGATTAAGAACAAATGAAAAATCAAGCAAGGAATATCACTTGGACGCACATGGTGAGAGGTTCTCATGTTTTTCCATATTTGTATGCATTTTAAATGTTTGGAACAATTATCTCACGAGAGTCTGTTGAGTAGCATGTGGACTCGGCATTGACAAGTTGATTAGTTGGATTCGGTGGGGGTGCCAAAGTTCACGCCACAAGCTTTTTATTCTCTAAACATTTTGTTGCGATGAAGTAGGCCTACTAGCCTACATAAAATAAAGTTATCTTTATATTGTGGATGCACCTGTTTTAATTCTGGTCTAACCTAAAAGTTCTATTGTGAATGGGTAACTAAATAGATTTCAAATATTGGGGGCATACATATTGAGGTGGATCTGTGGGAAATTCTAAATAGGCTAACTCCAAGGATTACAAAATGTATCAAATTATGCATATAGTTATAAATGTCTGCTTTTGCTTTACGAAACAGATCTATATTGATTCAAAGATTGCATTTACCTATAATGGATCTATTGTGCTGTAATCTGATTTTGTTGAATAATATGACAGCCTAATACAAATAACAAAGCAAATAATTATAATAATAACGACATTATACATGAATAGCAAAGGTGCGATTGTTTTATATTATTATTATTTCATCAATGAAGCTAAAATTCATAAGGTGTTCGTTATTCAACGTATATGTCAATGTCAGGGAAAAGGACAACAAAGCTGATTAATATGAGCAATTTGTCGAAGAAGAATAATGAATAGCCACCACGTAGTAATTAGTAGTAATTAGTAATAATTGTAATAAATTGAATGATCAAGTTTGTGATATCACTTAGACAAATATGTGGGTAGTTATTGAGTTTCTTTATGGGATTCGTAGATTAAGCAAACTGACCATAGCCATAATTACTACAAACCGTGGTCAATTACAGGCGGGCCCTCGTTTGGCCGTAGGCCTGTATAAGCAGACCAACTCCGGCCAAAATAATCAAACTGAATATTTTTGTTCAATGAACCAAATGCAGTCTTTTGTTTTACTTTTGCAAGCCTTTTGGGCTTTTACCACTGCATTTGATATAGCTTGGATTACTGGCACTTAATGCTTCAGTCCTCTTGTAAATTCGTTCTCTAAACCCCGCCTGTTACCGTGTCTGTTAGATTAGCTCATCATTTGCTTTAGTCATTCAATAAAATATTATTATTTACAACTAATACATACAATTTATTATTTGCATGTAAAAGTTTTCGTTTTCGTCAATTTTATGGTAAACGTGCGACAGATTTACCTACAGATGATTGACCTTTTTTTTTTTTTTGTCTGTGTAACAAATTGGAGCTTCATATTTCTTATATTTTTTTTATTACTAAATGAATAGACGCTGCTTGCATGGCAATGGCTTCAAACACCCTTAATTATATTTAAACACACACGTTTTACTTTTAATTAATTCATTTTCCGTGATATATATATATATATATATATAGGCCTACTGCGTGTTATCGGCAACATCCTTTGGTTAGCCTTTTATTTAGCGCCTTACTAGAATTCTCAATTTTATATACATTTATCTTGAGGGAAAACATTCATATGAAGTGCCAGTTTGTGTGAACCGTTGGGGGCGTGGGAATATAAATCCGAAATGGAAAGGAACTTCGGATTTCCAGGACATATGTTTTATTATTCAAAGCACAGTATGTCCATGGAGAGAGGTGTCTGGCATATTCAAGGCTCAATTGCTCATGTTGAGTCAATGCCTGAATTCTTTGGTCAAGGCCACGACTTCACTTGGGCGGCCGTTTGTCGGTGTGCTGCGGCTGCTAACCTGAGAGACAGGGGCCTTTAGCTAAAGATACGAGCAGTGATAATCCATTTTGTGCTGCCTCAGTTGCACCTCCCTCGACGCCCCACTAAAATTAGATTATTACACCTAAAACAGGGCTCTTGGAATCCGTTCCGTGTGGAATAACATGCTGGGATGGAGCAGGTCGAACTGTTTAGGACAGGGATGTATATTTTTTCTTTTCACCCCCCGACGGGGATCGTGTCATGACCAGTGTTGTATTTCGGTAGATCCAAGGACAATTGGAAATGCAGAAATACTTACCGTCAACTTCGACAACATTAATCAGCATCTGCAAGTAAATTCAATTCCAAACAGCTTGTGGGATAGAATTTAAAATAAACATCGGATAGATTACTGTTGATCCATCTTAGGTCACCACGGTCATGACTCAGGTGGTCTTGGTTCAGATAAAGTGGTCTACCATATTTCTTGTAATCTTGTTGACCAAAGGCAATTGGAAGGGGCAAACTTGGTCTTCATTAGTGACTGGTAATATATATATATATATATATATATATATATATATATATATATATATATATATATTTTAAAATAAAATATCCTTGTGGATAGAGAATATCAGAAAGTAATACATTGTTTTCTTTGGAGTAGACAAACAGTGACAAGAAAATTAATACTGATGGTGTTTGGTCCTTAAGTGGAAATCAGGATAATGCTGTCCTTTAAACACAAATATGAGTCTACCATTAAAGTAATAATCCCTGCATGCTTTCATGAAAATGTAATGTCTATATTAAGCAAGTTGAACAATAACACAATTATTGAATTATCCCCACAGCTCATGTCTAGACAAAACAATCTGGCGTGGGCCTCCATTTTACGTGTTTTGTCGAGTGGTCACGGTGGGATCCATGCTGGGCTTGTAGCCGGGCAGAGCCTGCTGCCCATGACGGGGAATGTTAAAACGTGTGAGACAGGCCAAATCCCACTCATCAGCTGCACATAACATCTCCAAACACACAGCCTGAGAGCCTTGTGTGGGATGGGACTGGAGGAGCTGACAGGTAGCAGAGCGTGGTTTCATACCCCGGTAGATCCACTTTTACTGCCCAAGGCTATGAGAGGCTTACCCAGTTCCTTTCATTTCCCTCAGCTGCAATGTTCTCGCTCAGTGACTTGGCTGGAGAAAAAACAGCTAACTCAAAAGCAAGATGTTTGTTGGTTTAATTCCTTCAAATTTATGATAGCTGAGTTTAGAATAAACCCATACTCTTTCTCTTTCATTTAACAGTTCTTCAAACCCCGTCACACTCCTTCTTAGACCATCTTGTGTTCCATCTACAGTATGTGTCCCCTCGTACCCCCTTCCTTAACACCCTCTTAAAGGATATCCCTCTCTGAGCGGCCATCTTAGGCTGTCTTAGTTTAAAGATGCTAGCTCAAGTCAGTAACGGGTCAGTGCTCTCTGATGTCCAAGAAGGAATGGGCTTATAGCAGCGTCCAGATCCATTATCCTGTCTCAGTAAATCTACCTCACAAAGGTTTGGGTTGTAATCTTGCATTGCCGTTTTTTCTCTTATGCTCGGTTTATGTGCAGTCTTGTTATCCTTCATTTTGAAAGCTTCCTAACTTTGTAAAGAGGGGCAGTATAAAAAAAGGGTATTCAAAAATGTCCTTAATGCCTAGTAGGGTGAAGCATCCTCAAAGAACGCAGTTCATCCGGAGAAGGGTGTCTTGAAGTCGTTACCCCGTGTCTGTGAACATGAGCAGCAGCCTCGTAACTCTTGCCATGTTCGGCTATGCTGTAAACATGCCCCATGTTGTCAACATGTATTTCTCCAGGCCCTCCACAGCCAGGCATAGCTGCGTGTAGCTGCTCAAAGATCACCCCTCAAAGATGGCGTTGACTTCACCCGGAAACTATTTGGTGGGATAGGTGTTTTAAAAGTGTGTCAGAGTAGCTTTATCCACAAGTCATGAGTGTTGAGTCATGATTGTTCCATTTGCAATTTATATTTTTTATTTGGTTTCTTTAAATTATGTCTTGTTAGCTATTGTACGTGAATATGCTTTCTTTTCATCTGAAGCTAAAGCCAACCATCTTCCATGCTCTTCCGGCAGGCCCAGCCTGTGAATTTATGGAAAGCGCCGGGCGAAAAACCGTTGAAACCATATCCGGTGGGTGACACTACACGGTGCCAGACTGCCGATCCGGTTTCGGAGCGGAGTCTGGATTTGGCCGGCGGGGCACGTTAAAGCACCCTGAGATCCTCTTTGAAGAGCATGCATCCATCAAAGTAGCTGTAATAAAACTAGGTGTTTAATGTGACTGGGAGTGCAAATGCAAATCAGTCCAACCACCTCCTCCATTCCTTCCATTCCCTTCTTATTTGATCCCGCTTTAATTTATGCCCCCTCTAATACGGTGTCGCCCAGACGAGAGCCGTCCATCTTCACTTAAGCTCTAAATAAGAATCGTGTGACCATTACTTTTAATCGACTTTCAGCAGCCCGTCCTCTCTGACAACCTGCAATGCCAAAACGATGCCCTAAAGCAGGGGTTGGCACACTTCATGCTAGACGGATTATTCATGCCCCTTCAGATATTCGGTGAATATTTGACCTGACTCGAGAGGGGGAAAAAAACAATCTCTGAAAGCAGCATTTCAAAATGTTGCCTTGCCCCAGGTACTCTCCGCCAACAGACACTGCCTCACATGTTAGCCTTGGAGGCAGACCGGTCCTCTCCTTCAGTCCGTGCTGCTGCGGCCATCTGTTTCCCTGGAGGGATCAGAAAGGCCGTGGTGCCACCTATATCCAGAATCACCGAGCCTAGCGCAAAGAAACCCGAGAGCTAATTAATCAGTGGTTCAATTAATGAGCGTTGGGGTTTTTTAGCGGCGTGTTCAGGTTCCCCTGGGGCGTGCCGCAACACGCTCGGAATTCCCAAGGGTGGCACACCGGACCCCCGGAATGCAGCGCGCCGGCGCTGGGGCCGCGGTCACACCGCTCGTCACCTCTGCCACTGGCCGTGGCGTTACCAATAACAACCATCCCAAACAGTCGGCCGACACTCCTCTGATTACCTATCCGAGACACGGGCTGTTCCAGAAGGATTCTGAGATCATTTGTCCGTTTTTAGTGTTCCGTGGAGACCATGGGGAGGGCGAGGAGGTGTCGGCTGCTCTCCACCCCCGTCGTAACCCCCCTCAGAGCGCTGAGGTCCTGAGGGAGGCCTCGGGTTTCGGGCGGTCTAATTGAGCGGGGTGACTGGGCCGGAGACGCTCCCATGTCTCTTCTCTCCTACGAGGATGGTTTATACAGTCCCGCTGACTGCGCTGTCGGTGTCAAACGCTTGTTAGGACATCATCAATCTGGCAGCAGTTAGGAATATTCCCAGAACCAGAACGAATGCAAGAGAGAGAGAGAGAGAGAGAGAGAGAGAGAGAGAGAGAGAGAGAGAGAGAGAGAGAGAGAGAGAGAGAGAGAGAGAGAGAACGTCAGAGAGAGAGAGGGACAGAGAGAAAAGACTTGAGGAAGAAGTTGACAAAGAAGGATATGAACATTTTTGATATTTGAGATAGAAAGAAGACATGATTTGACTGACTATTCTATGGAGATGGACAAGTATTGAGATTTGAAAAGGAGACGGATAAATTAGACACTGGTGTGAAATGCTTTCTAGTAGATTTTATCTGGAGAGGGATTGGTTAAGTGGTTGGTGTGAGTTCTTGTGATTTACATTTTTTTTTTTTACTGAAGATCATTTAATCCTACCAAGTAGATGCATTGTTCCATAGGTATGCAGGCACAAAATTACTAAACGTGTCGAGTATCAATTCTTGACAGGGGGGTAAATTATAGCCATCAGTCGTCGTATAACCGGGAAGGGATGTCTTAACAGCGCTAGCTATAGAGACAAGTAAGTAGTTGTCCTCGCCACGGAAGTGTCCGGATAGGGGCTCAAGGAGAACATGCATGCCTCGCGTTCTCTCTATAAATCTTTCCCTCCATCCTCCCTCTCTAATCTACCATCTCTTCTCCTTCCTTTCACCCCCCCTCCTCCCTCTCCATTTTTTTTGTCTTTCTCACACCATTGCTTTTTTTTGTGCTTGATTTTGCTCCGCAAACTTCTTCAGCCCTGTCCCTGGACTTCGCACATGCACAGACCAGCCGTGGAACGATTTGAATAGGGGGAACTATAAACATGATGGATGCGGTCCAGCCTGCGCGTTAGTCCCAGCTGTTGGGCATGGTTTTTGTCGTCTCAGGCCGACCCCGCTGTGTTTGCGCGCCCCTCGTCTACGCACTCATCCACCCTTTACGATCCGCAGAGAGGTTGGAGATGAATACGTCTACATAAGAAATGTAAAAAGTGCCGAGGTCAAGACACGGGGCGGTCAGAGTCTGTGGCTCTCCGACCGAGACGTGGCGAGGCGAGAGGCACCTGTAGGGAGAAATGAAAGGTACAGGGTGAAATCTGTACCGGTGGATTTCACAACGTATGTGTTTCCAAAGCAGGTGAGCTGTGCTAGTGCTGTTTTTAATAACAGGCACGGGGAGGGGGGAGGGGGGGTTACCTCAAACGTCTCGGCCTCATGACTCAGAGCAAGTCCGTGAAATAAATCCGCACAGTATATTTTCCTTTTATGATCGCTCCCCTGCTGCTTTGTCTTCAACCCTTATTCTTTTTTTTCCGTTTTTACAGGCTCGGTGATATGATGTGGCTGCCCTTCTCCCCTCCCCCCTCCACGCCCTCCTGCCGTCTCCCTCCTTCCCTGCTCCTCCTTCTCCTCCTCCCCCCTTCTCTCCTCTCCCAGGCTCTCTCCTTTTCCCCGCTGAGCTGGACGTCGCCCCACAACCCCTGCTACCACCTCGATGGCCGCCCTCGCCACTGCCTGTCCGAGTTCATCAACGCCGCCTACGGCGTCCCCGTCAGCGCCGCCCACGCCCTGCGACAAAGCCACGGCAACATCAGCGCGCTCACGGACCTCCACAACCCCCACAACCTGACCTGCTGGGCGGCCCCGGGCGGAGGCCCCGACGCCGGGGACTGGGTCCTGACCCTGCCGCTGGCGCGCCGCTTCGAGGTCACCTACATCAGCCTGCAGTTCTGCCACCAGGGGGAGCCCTCGGACCCCATCTCCGTCTCCATCCTCAAGTCCATGGACCACGGGCGGACCTGGAGGCCCATGCAGCACTACTCCAGCGACTGCCCGGGGAGGTTCGGCCTGCCGGCCCAGACGGTGGCCCGGACCAGGCACCAGGAGACGGAGCCCCTGTGCTCCGACCCCCGGCCCTTGCAGAGGCACCGCGGGGGCATGGTGCTGGCCTTCTCCACCCTGGACGGGCGGCCCTCCTCCCCGGACTTTGACCACAGCCACACCCTCCAGGACTGGGTGACGGCGACGGACATCCGCGTGGTGTTCCACCAGGTGTCCACGCAGGCCCGGGTGGCGGGGAAGAGGGCGGAGGCCGGCCAGGGGCGTGGTCTGGCAGGGGCCGCCGGGGTCCTGAGGTGGAGAGCCGGCTCCAGGGGTGTGGCCCGGGAGCAGGGGGAGAAAAGGAGTGGGGGACTTGGTGAAAAGGAGATGACAAAGGTGAGGACGGGCGGAGGAAAGACGGCCGGACCCCAGCGGAGGGGCCCCAACAAAGGCTCCCGTCAGGGCGAGAATGGATACAACGTCACAAGGAAGGACGCGGAAAACGCGTACGTCAAGGAAGCAGCCACGTCTGTAAAGAGCGGCAAGGGAAAGGGGCGGGGCCGCAAAAAGGAGAGCCCTCACTGGCCGCCTTGTCCAGGGGGAGGCTGTGATTGGACCGTGGCGGGGAAAGGCAAAAGCAATCGAGGGCGGGAGCTCCGGCGGCGGCGCAACAACAACGGTCGTAACTTGGGGGCCGGGAGACTCCGGCCAGCCCCTCCCTCGCCGCTGATGTCCCCCCCTCCGCTCCGAGCCCCTCTGGCCATCTCGGACCTGCAGGTGGGGGGTCGGTGCAAGTGCAACGGGCACGCCTCGCGGTGTCGTCGCGACGACGCCGGCCAAGCGGTGTGCGCGTGTGAGCACCACACGGCGGGGCCGGACTGCGACGTGTGCGAGGACTTTTACTTTGACAGGCCCTGGCAGCGAGCCACGCCCAGCCAGCCCAACCCCTGCGTATGTAAGTCACGCCCCTCGGCCATACTTTGACCTCCTGCCTGTACATGCTTGGGCGTGTGTGTGTGTGTGTGTGTGTGTGTGTGTGTGTGTGTGTTGACAAACTGCAATTCATTTCAAGGTTCGAACTTTTGGGCTAAACTTCCATTTCTGCTGTTTTTCAATTTCCGGCCTGTGTCAAGCTGCCCTATCTCTGATGACAACACTTCAAAAATCTCGACCGTGTTGTGCGTCCTAACCTTTCTCTGTCCCCCCGTCTAACCCCCAGCGTGTGACTGCAACGGCCACTCGTCCAAGTGCCGCTTCAGCATGGAGGTGTTCCAGCAGTCGGGCCGGCACAGCGGGGGCGTGTGTCTGAAGTGTCGCCACCACACGGCCGGCCGCCACTGCCAGTACTGCCAGAACGGCTACGCCCGCGACCAGAGCAAGCCCCTCAACCACCGCAAGGCCTGCCAATGTCAGTCACTGTCTGCCTGTTGGTGTGCGTGGGGGCAAATGTGTGTGTGTGTGCGCGTGCGTGTGTGCGTCCGTGCGTGCGAGTGAGTGTGTGTCCACGCGAGGTAAAACGCTTGCGAGCGTTGGAGGAAAAGCTTGTACTCTCATAGGCCTGTGTGTGTAAGGGTCCACTAACTGTCTATGACCTTCCCAGAGCAGGAACAGCCCAGCACAGTTTGAGAGACAGTGTTTATGTGGCTCTGGCTCTCTGGCAGAACGCACGTTGCTCTTTGTCTTTGTGTACCTGTGTTTACATTCCCACTGTGTCGGAGTCTGTCCGTGACGGAGACCACACGTGTGTTTATGGGGTGCTTACATTGTGAGAGAGAACAGCTATTCCTGTTGGGGCCGGTTGCGGGCCGACGCCGCTCGCTCCCACGCACACGCGCTCACACACCCACACACACTCACACAAGCACTTTCAGGCTCCTGCGCTCGGAGGGGACGTCCGTGACACGTCGGCCTGTCACTGGTGTATGCGTCGTTGCCGCCGGCTGGTATCTGCCACGACCTGTAAACTTTGACTGGGCACATGTCCTAAGTGAGGGTGACACTGTGGCATGCTCACTGGGAGCTTGACCACAGACCCGATATAGCGAACGTTCAAAGGGCATGTGTGTGCTCGGCTAGGCACACGCAGGTGGGTGTGGGGTGTTGTGCATTTATCAGAGCAAAGGGTTTTCTTTGGTCGAATTCTAAGAATTCGTTTTTTTACAAATTATGAGCATAATATTCCTTTAATATATCTGCAATAGTGTGCTACACATGTTAACAATGTTGGTATTTCATATTTGTTGTCACATATCTAAATGATAATCCCGTTTGGCAAAAGCAAAAGTAGACCTACGTTGACCTCTTCACGTTTTTTTTGATTTACACCTTGGTTATCAGTGGAGATGGGGCAAATTATTTTAGTCTGTGGTGTGTTTGAAGGCGCTGTAAGGGTCTGTTTAAACTAGCGCTCCGGAGTAAAAACAGACACGCTAACTGGTCTCCTGTCTCCTCGCTGGTTCGTTCCTGTTTTCCCCTCTTTTCCCACTTTTCCTTTTTTTCGGTCAGCAGGTTTGATCCAAACCGATGTTGAGACGTCGATTCTTTTTCTCATCGAAGGCACTTCAAATGGGTTGATTAGCAGTTTGTTTTTCAGTGGCAAGACAGAGCAAGTGCTAACTTTTCTTTCACTTGAAATATAACAGCTACATGTTCAACATATTAAAACTGCAACCTCTTATGTAATAGGATAATGTGCTAAATAGAATTTGCATTCTTATTTGAAAAAGGTACTTTGTTGGAAGAGGAATTATTCAAATTAAAGGAGGGGAAAAATAAATGCACTCCACAATGATCCTGGCGATCCAGAACACGGAGCAAGTAGGTGTAACATTTCAGTCTCATTAAAACAAAAGCAGCTGTTCAGTTTTTGTTTGACCCGTACATGCAACATGTAAACCACCTGTGAAGTTCTGATGTGTGTGGAGATGGAGGTATAAAATATTATTTCTTCAAACTCTTTAGGATAGATTTCTCCACTCTCCACAAATGTAATGGACTCATTGAGCCAGGCTTGACTGGTACAGAGACCATTTTGCCAACAAAAGTAAATCTGGGAAATATTAATCTGACACAGATTACTTTGCTCCCAAACCACTTCCAGTCTTATTTCCCCGTCTTATATCCGACATACAGTACTGTGCAAAGGTTTTAGGCAGCTGTGAAAAAAAGAGTGGCCACAGCAAATATTGATTTGATTTAGATTGTTCATTTGTTCATTCACTTTGCATTCACTAATTGCAAAAAACAAACTATTAACACTTCCATTTTTGAAAGCATTCTTACTTAACACACCTGCCTAAAACTTTTTTCACGGTACTGTAGTGTCCATAAATCCGGTCTTCTCATTGTTTCTTTCCCCCTCTGTACCCTAGTGTGTCAGTGCCATCCAATGGGAGCAGTGGGCCGCTGGTGCAACCAGACGACCGGCCAATGTCTGTGTCGGGATGGCGTGACTGGCCTCAGGTGCAACCGCTGTGCTCCCGGCTACAAACAAGGGCGCTCCCCTCTCCGGCCCTGCATACGTAAGTCCGCCCGCTGCCCGTTTCTGAACGGCCTGGGAAGATGAGCAATGGTCCGCCATCTTCCATACCACGCTGTTGGTTCTGTGTTTGCAAGGCTCACCTGTGTCTCGTCTGGAAATGGCCCACATGCATCTGTCAGAACGCTACGTATCATCATAGGGCCTGTGTATTGAAACACTGTTGTCTATGTCTTTTGATAGGGTCTGTGTATTGAAACACTGTTGTCTATGTCTTTTGATAGGGTCTGTATATTGAAACACTGTTGTCTATGTCTTTTGATAGGGTCTGTATATTGAAACACTGTTGTCTATGTCTTTTGATAGGGTCTGTATATTGAACACTGTTGTTTCCAAAGGCCAGCTAAACTCACTGTCAATCATAATTATGGGACTTCCATAACCTGAATGTCCTTTTCTAATTTTGGTCCTATTGAATGAAGGAGTAAGCCTATATTACCTATGAAGCTCAATTCAATAGTCTGAACTAATTGGTTGTGATCTCCGGCCTATCCTGCTGTCGTTCCCGGTTTCCACTGCAGCGCTAACATGATCTGCCTTGAGCAGAATGGAGACCCAGTGATCCAGGATCATATCATCTACAGAACACGTTTCTCTCTTCCTATCCGTGGTCGTGTGTGCGCGCGTGCGTGCGTGTGTGAATGCAGCCGCCACGAGCGCTAATCCATGCGCGTTTTTGCGGCTAATCGCGGGCTGTGCCGGCGACCCCGCAGGCACAGAGCAGGCGCCGACACGTTTGAAGCCCCAGTCAGGTGACACGGGAGCGGGCTTTGCACCTGTCGCGCGGCTCAGAGGGCCCGCCAGGAGTTCCAGACCCATAACTCTCGCAGTGAAAGGAGCGGGTGAAAGAAAACCGTGTTTGTTTTTACTGCTGGGCCATCTTGGGCCGCGAATAGCATCTCCCTCTGTCACCTTCCCTCACAGCCCGCAGGCGAGAGGCAGCAGGCTGGGCTATACTTACACCCAGTTAACCGAGTTAAACCCTTCCTCCTCACCTTTAGTGGCACGGGAAGTCCCCTCAAACACACACACACACACACACACACACAGATAGACACTCATCATCCGAAAATGAGCCCTGTTGTATAATTAGCAGGGGAGCTTTGCTGTGACCTCCACCAGGTGTCTGCTTTGCTCAATATACCCCCAACATGTACCCAGGACACATGCATACACCCCCTTCTCCTGTCTTTTGGTGTGGGTGGGTGGGGGGGCAGGGGGGTGGGGGGGCAGGGGGGTGGGGGGGCGGGGGGGTAGTCAGCTGGGTGGGGGTGTAGGGTGTCGTGTCCCAGTTGTGTCAGGGAGGATGAGAGCGGCACTGGACCGAGCATGAGCTTCATGTAATATATGGTCTGCCCCAACAGATCCCCTCACCGCCCCCCTCTCCCTGCACACACACGCACACACACACACACACACACACACACACACACACACACACACACACACTTTGGGAGGGCCAGGATGACATACAGTTTGCCTAGCTTGACACTCACACGCAGGCACGCACACCCATAGGCGCATAAACATGAAATATGTCTCGTAATGGCTCCTGTTTTTAACACCGTTGTAACTGTCATTTCAACGGTGGTTGCTGGTTTTGCACTGTTCATTTACTGAGCATTTGCGTGCATGTGTGTGTGTCTGCGTGTGTCTGTGTGTGTGTGTATGCACGTGCGTGTGGGTGCAGCGTGCAAAAGTTTATGTGCATGCATGCAGGAAAGAGAGGGGGGTGGGGGAGTGTGTGGGGGGGGGGGGGGTCGACCTCTGACCCTCGCACGACCACACGCAATGTCGTTTTGACACGGACTCATCTTCTGTATGGGCATTCCAGTCACACATAGCCCACATATTCACATTCCTGTGCATTTCAAACGCTAAGCCATCACTTAGCACACAATGACAAGCCACATGGTGAGCAAGGGCAGACTCAAAGACAGGACGATTGCATTTCGCTCACCTATGTCAATGTGTCTGTACTGGCAGGAATTCAAGAGGTCACCCCTTCTACTCCTGTATTTCAACCACAGTACAGTATAGGTAAGTAGCACATGTTTTTTTAACATTTATGTGACAGTGATAATTTAATAATAAAAAGTGTCGGTTATTTCTGTTCAACGAATTACAATTCGGTGTATGCTACTTCTGAGAAAGTGTTGCCCGTGCTTGTAACGGACTTTGGGTGGCAGACTTCCACCCTCTAGTGGTGACTTTGGAGATTGTACACCTGTTGTTGCTGGGTCATCTGTTTGACACAGGATACGGTGATGACAAATAGAAGCAGCCATATTGTAATTAGTGGAAAAGACATGTGCTGATATGCTGGCGAGAATATGATACTCTCACACACGATGCGTTCTCCCAACACCCTCCTCACCCCTCTCCCCTCCCTCTCTCTCTGGGTCCCCGATAGCGGAGGAGTGTGTGTCATACTGTCAGCCCTCGCAGGTGAAAGTGAGGATGAACGTGGAGACCTACTGCCTGAAGGACTACGGTACAGGGCTCCTCCATTTTGATTTGTACAGTACGTCGGGTCCTCTTGTCTTGCAGGCCCAAGTTCGAGTCAAAATTGTGTAAAAAATTTAATTCTGCTGAATACATGTCAAAACTAGACTAGAGGTTATTGCAACAACAGCACCTTATTATTGGCCTCCCCCCTTTCTGTATTCACGTGTGTGTGTGTGTGTGTGTGTGTGTGTATTCACACGTGTTTGTGTTTGTGTCCAGTCCTGAAGGTACAGGTGCGAGGCAAGGAGCGCTCGGGTCCGTGGTGGCAGTTTTCTGTCTGGGTTCAAACCGTGTTCCGTGCAGGGTCAACCTCCCGCGCACGCAGGGGCACCCAGAACCTGTGGGTGCCCGACCGCGACCTGGGATGTGGCTGCCCCGCCCTCCAAGTGGGCCGGACTTACTTGCTGATTGGCGCAGAGGAGGGGGGGAGGGGCTGGGGCCCGGAGGAGAGCCGGCTGGTGGCCGACCGGTCCACCCTTGCGCTGATGTGGCGCGAACACTGGAGCCCCAAACTGAGAGGCTTCAAGGGGCAGGACAAGAGGGGCCGGTGCCCCCCAAAGTCCCCGGGCCACCACCAACCCCGTGGGGGTCTGGCAAATCCTCAGTCAGGCTACATACCCCCACACCTGTTACCTGAGAAACACACTGAAGCACCCGACGAGCTCACACACCTCCAAACACAGTCAGATTCTGGGAAACCCACATCCGAGGACCGTAAGGGCTCAGAGCCGTCCGGAGCGGACGTTTCCGTGGAGCCGACGGCCTCTCCTTCCCCACCCCTGCTGCTGTGTTCCACTCAAATCCCACTCGTGAAACCTGGAGGAGAAATGGAGAGATAAAACAAGGGGCGAACGGGACAAAGTGGACAGACCATAATATTCTAGAGAGAGTCTGAGACCTTCAAACAGTCTGAGTCTGAGACCTTCAAACTGCTCGCACGGGGGTGGGCCGTTAAACCGGGCTGAATCCTCCCTTTTGATTGGAGGGCTTCCTCCAGCTAATCAGGGAAGCTTGGGTGTCCTGTGAGTCAGCTGTGTTTTAGAGCCTGCTCCCCATCCTGCTTCAGAAACTGAACCTAAAATGGAGCTGTTCTGTAGGCCTGCTGTCGTGGGCCTGGTTCTACGTCTGCCACAGTACTGTACCTTAAACCTTAAACAAGAACCGCTCGCGCTAGTGCAGTATGGGTACAGGTAGGGGTGTTAAAACAAGTGTCCTGCACTGGACGATGACGTGCTGTTCCCACACACTGGGGTGAAGAGGTTCTCTTTGCTAATGCGGTAGCTATTGCGGTGATTTCACATTTTTACTGAGCTGTCATAGAGCCTGGAAATGAAATCAGTCCAACTGTGATGCCGCAGTTTGTTTTAGGTTCCATACCAAAGGATTTTCTTAAAGTTTGAATCCGTGTAATATTTATGGATAGTTATTTTATTTTCACGCTATGAAAAGGAGTGTTTTAATGTTTTTCAAATGATAAGACAAAAATACACAAATTTGCATAGCATTTGTAATATATTTGAATTAAGATTATTAACTGTGTAATAATAGGACCTTAGCAGATGTGTTTTTTTATGCAAAGTTATTTATCTACTAGGATTATAAAACAACAAAATAAAATTAAAAACATTTACGGAATGGTTTAGCCTATTGTTAAGTTTGAAATCCCTTTAATGAGAAAACACGCAATAAGCAAAGTATTGCAAAATACTACCTCATGTTGACAGATGAAATAGAAGTATTTTAGTACCCCCAAAAATATGTGCACCAATAATTTGAATTGGTTGTTTACAAATTTAACACACATGCAACCTGTCTTCAAACAAACCAACCCGCTGTTTGAAGACTGTTTTCTGGGAAAATGTCATATAAAGACCTGACTGCTACTCTATAAAAAACAAAGGGCACATCTGCCACGGATTCACTCGGATTCCAAACTCTGGCTTACACTTTTCCATGACTCGCTTATGAATCCTTCCAAAGGACGGACATTCGATACAGAGATATAGATCTAAAAAGCATTGGTCCATTCTGATGTCATATGCTGGCTATTTTGGAACGGAACTTATAGCGCTGTTACAGCCCGAGGGAAAAGGCGGTAGTGGAGGGGGGGAGGGGGAGAGACAGAGGGGGAGCAGATGCGGGGACTCCCATTTGTCATCCGCCATGTTGTTTTGGGTTGCCTTTTCATGGGTGATTGGTTGGCCTGTGCTGTGCCCTGTGATTGAAAATAAAAGGAAGAGAAAAATAGCCCTGCTGACTGATGTCCTCTCTATGGGACCCCACACACAAAAAAGGGAGGAAGGCTGTGTGTGTGTGTGTGTGTGTGTGTGTGTGTGTGTGTGAGGGAGTTTTGGAATGTGTGCGTGTTGAATCTGAGGATTCGGGTCGAGGTTCTGCATGCTTGTGTGGATGTACGTATGTGTGTGTGTGTGTGAGTCTGTGTGTGTGCACCTGCTCCGTTTTTCCAGGAAGCACCTGTCACCAGACGTCTTCACAGTTGACCCTCTAACGACAGCAAGTTGAACTAAAAACTCCCCAAACACACACATTTAAACAAAGGAACACACTTACTAACAGATGTCTTAAACGAAGAGCAGTTTTGTTTGGATTTCCTCATAGGAAGCAAGATCGTGCTTCTGTTTAGATAAGGACTTGGCAAAACATAAAACAGATACATTAGCATAATCTGATCTAAAAGGTTCCAGATTAGTTCGTGCATGACCTGTGTGTGGGGTGCTATGTTTACAGCCTGCGGGGAACATTTTATGTGACATGAGGCCAGCGCCACAGCCAGAGCCAAAGTTCAACTAGACCCCCTGCAAACAGGCTACCACTGCCTCACTTTTACGGCCATGCTCCCTCTCTTTCCTCTCCTTCCCTCTTTCAGGCATTGCACTCCTTTTGGTTCTTTATATTTTTGGACACATTTGACACGTTCAGTAAATTTTCTTGCATACTAAAATGTACACTTCACAACCTGTCCAGTCTTGCAAACCACACTCACATATGCAGACTTCACACTTACCTCCACCACCTCTAACACGCACGTCCACCCACACAAATACATATGTTTGCACACACGCACGAGGCACACACACACACACACACACACACACACACACACACACACACACACACACAGGGCTTCTGTTAACCTGAGAGGAAGAGGTCAATCCCTGTGATCCGTTGCCTGCATGCCTTCCATTGAGACACGCCGCCGTGACCACAGCAACCCGACTCCCTGCCAGATTAGGACTAATCAAGCATGCCCTTGGTCTGGCGGGGAGCCCATGATACACACTCACACACACACACACACACAAACACACACACAAAGACACACACAGAGTTACAGTACTATGTGTTACATTTACTATTTAAATCATAAAAACACAATAACCTAATAGCCACACATTCAGTTGCTGGAGATTCAGGCCTTGTCCATTCAGCGTTATAATAGACTGTGATTAACTTATCAAGCTAAATATGTGGTCAAAGAATTTCCCACAATATTACGGACAATTCGAAAGCCGAGGGCAACAGGCTGTTGCCCAAATGGAATCTTTAGAATTTGACTCCATGTCGTGAAGTATGTTAGTCATAGTAACAACAGATTCCATCAGGAGTTTCTTTTGGATTCTTGGTAACTAATTCATATAGTATAGCATATGTAAATATATAGTAATTTGTACATATATTGCAATATATTTACAGAAGAAAACTCTATTTGAACCGCAATCACCTAAAATATAAAGAAATACCATGACATCCTGGGCTATGAAATTTGCTCTGAACTCATATTTCGTTGTGGTGTGACGTTTTCTTTTTTATTGTGACGAGGCTCCAAATTCGCCCTGTGCAGACAGCGGTAGCACAGTTTCCTGGCATTCCCACCCTCCCCAGGTGCACAGCCGTTTGTCTGGTCCCTCTGCAGTCACTCAAAGCAGGCCTTCCCCGGGTCTTTGTAGTGTGCAATGGGAACCTCCTTTTGACTTTGTAGTCTGCAAGTGGAACCTTATTTTGGCAGTCGCGGTGTCAAGGGGGACATGTGATTTACGACACCAAGTTGGGAGGGGAGGTGGGGGGGGGGGGGTAGTGATTACACGTCTCTTTTGTTTCTAAGCGTGGTCTGGACACTGTTATGGCACACAGACGGTCTCCGGACACAAGGTCCAAAGTTTGTCGGGATTTGGGGATGGTGGGACAAGGATCAACGGGGACTGCGGGAATCTAGGGGGGGGGGGGGGGGGGGGGGGATTAGTGTTCAAAAGACAGAGGGGGTTTGGAGGGGGGGCGGAGGTAACACTAGACCACCCAGCCCAGGTGCTGTGATCCTGGAGCCTGAAAGGACACCCTCAGCTGTGGGCTGGTTAGGACCAACATGTGTGGGTGTGGAGCAATAATATATGTGTTTCTGTGTGTGTGTGTGTGTCCGTGTGTCCATGTGTGTGTGAGAGAGAGAAAGGGAGAACGTGTTTGCACAATGCAGCGTGCATTAGGGTGAACTCCGTCTAGTTGAACGTGAACCGTGACTGACAGGATTTCAAGCCGAGGAGGTGACCCTAACCTCCTGCCACATTGTGCCCCCCCCCCACCCTAACCTCCTGCCACATTGTAACCCCCCCCCCCCCCCCACCCTGACCACTCTCCTGCCACATTGTGCCCCCCCACCCTAACCTCCTGCCACATTGTGCCCCCCCCACCCTAACCTCCTGCCACATTGTGCCCCCCCACCCTAACCTCCTCAACATGTGTGTCCCCCCACCCTAACCTCCTGCCACATTGTAACCCCCCCCCCTGACCACTCTCCTGCTACATTGTGCCCCCCCATACTAACCTCCTGCCACATTGTGCCCCCCCCACCCTAACCTCCTGCTACATTGTGCCCCCCTACCCTGACCACTCTCCTGCCACATCCCAGCCAGTCACTACTGTCCTCCTGTGTCCTACCAAACACTCAACTACCCAAATAACGCTTTGGTACCTTCTATCCTCCTATCTAACAAGGGCTCCTATTGCAATGTTCAGGAACATAACTCAGTCTAAAACAGTCTAAAACAGTATATCATGTCACTAGAGTGAATAGCTTAGTATATTGTTTTTTGACCATATAATGGAAAAGCCCTCCATTCCTCCCTGACTACTGACCCTAGACATTTCTACCTTTATCACAGTCGCATGAGAAAAGACTTTGCAAGACACTTTCTACACACCTGTCAGTAATTAACTATGCAAAGGGCATGTTGATGTAATGTATGCCATTAGGACCCTGAACATTTCTGTAGAGAATTTTTTGTTGGGCTTTTGCAGTAACCGGAGCCCTCATTCAGTCACTGTAAGAAACAAATGTCAAATTATGTTTGTTAAAATATTCAAAATGTTATGGTTTTTGATATGATTTTATAACCCCATTCTAAGACATCTTAATGAGTATCAAAACGTCATGGTTGACAGCAGGTTTTTAAACACCTGACTTTCAGTACAGATACTAATATTTCCAACAGCTTTAATCCCTCCACATTTAAACTTACTGAACTCTTATTTTCAACTGGTATAAAACAAATAATAAAAAAACGAAATATTGGGATAAGCAATGAATATTGCTAATATTGATATAGTTGCCAGATACTTTACTATTGCGCAACATATCGTGCTACTTTTGCCCTGTCAGAAAACATTGAATTTAAATATTTAACTGAAAAATAACTCAAATTTATACTGAAATTATCAGTTTTATTTTTCTTTAGAAAATTTGCTCCATTAACAAAACCAACAAAAATGTGAAAGAAACAAAAATCTGGATTCCCTGAACTTGTTGATATACAAAAACACTTCAATGCTTCAAAAGTACAAAAGTTTCAATGGCGTGGCAAATAATTAAGGGTCACATGTAGTAATTCCCTTAGCAAATGTTTACTAAAGTCACCAAGGATATGATACTCTGTACAGGAATGCCACATACTGGCACCACTACAGGATAAACATATATGAGTAATGTATTATACAGGTTACGATTATAAAAATAACACCATAACTGATCTATAATAAAGTAATCCCCATTACTATGTTGTTCCTATGGTCATTTTCTGAAATATCTTTGTCTGCTTTGGCGACACAATATAAGTTAAATTCCTAAAAAATAAATATCTTATTTGTCCATATACACTGTCCTAAATGTAAAGGTGCTCTCGTGTGGGAAAACAGATCTGGCTCCTAGTTGTTTGACTGGCTCTTC
>CM030188.1:7779686-7869686 GCA_017639675.1 Aplochiton taeniatus | reverse complement strand
AGCAGAAGGTCGGTGTAGAGGAAGAGATGGCGGAGGTGGCGCTCTCCCTCACACACATCCACTACAAAGCCGTCTCGCATTAGCTTCCGCCTCTGGAGAGCACTCACACACACACACACACACACACACACACACACACACACACACACACACGCGCACACACACACACACACACACACACACAAATGTGTTACAGAGGCACAGAGCGTGTTTTGTTACAGCTTTTCACAATTGCTAAAACACATTTCTGTGAAACCTTCCCCCATTTTCTCAAAACTTTAAACACAAATCCAAATATTCAAACTACATTCACATAACCCCTAATTCTTCTGGCAAAAATCGAACAGTTATTTCAGATCATACACACAGCCAGTCAAAATATAAAAAACACAGAGCATTTATTAGACACTACATCAGAAAATGGAGAACACAGCATCCAGTAAACTCATTTTGCAAAAACGAAAGTGTAATACAGTAATCATAACTTAGCAATCAGAACGTAGTGCAGTTACAGTTTTATACAACTGCTTTCACACGTTTTCTGAAAGGTCAAATTTGTTCTAAATTCTACACACAAATCCACAAATTGCACACACAAAATGCTAAATGCCTCATATCTCCTTTCTACAGGAAACACTGCTTTCAGAATACCATGAGCACATCTCAAAATCAAGTATTTGCATCAAATCGCCCAAAAAAATTTCATAATAGTATTTTTTTTTGCTGTACCATGTACACCCTGTTGCTCTAAATCTAAAGCTATTCTGTCTTTCATTACTATACCTACATTTCCATACAATGTTCTAGAGTGAAAATAATCTACTGAGAGGGGTTGAACTGTACAAAGTGAACATCAATGCAATGGTTAAACAGGAAATATTTATTTCTCCAACACATTACTGTTGTCACTGTAGTGCAATGTTGTACAGCATACAAAACAAAATCCTATACCGTATGGGAATTTGTACAGAAACCATAAGCATATGGTGAACACTGCTGCTTCATTTAGGATATGATCTCTTATCTCCCTAAGCCTAATGACATTGTTGACCATTTTTACAACAGCCATTTATTGTTCTCCGGTCAACATGCAATCTCGTCCTACATGATATGTGCAGTCTAGGATATATATATATTTTGTTTACAGTTGGCTGTATTGTCGTACAGTACTATGGTCATCCATTCCTACAATGCAGTGCAGTAAATGGGGGGCTTAGAGCTAAAAATGGTTACGTAACACTACACAGTAATACGTATTTTACAGTAATGCTTACGTAAATAGCCATTACTGTAGGTAGGTTTGAGCTATGGATGCCACTTTACTGTAAACCGACTCAAGTTGGGCTGGGCTCTCAGTCCAGCCTCCCTCATAGTTAAACCTGTGGTTGATGACATGATCAATATAAGTATAGCCCTAATCTCGTCAGAGACGGCTCTCCTTCCTTTTCTTCTTCGCCCTTGTCCTCTTCCTCCTTGTCCACCACCTCTCACACATACTCTTCCTTCTCGTCCACCACCTCTGGCACGTACTCTTTCTTCTCTGCCTCTCAGAATGTTTCCATCCATTGCTGTTTCAACATTCAACACACCTGTGCCACCTGTGCACTCTGAAACTGTCTTATATAAACTGAGTCAGGATGACAACTGTGTTGAAGTTGTGTTTAACTTTTTCCGCCAGTGTTTACCATTTTGCACCACATGTGCATCACAGCGCAAATTGTTTTATACAGTGAGAAATGTGTTTAGAGTTTTGCAAAGAGTGGATGAGTTTTGCAAATTATGTCTAACTACCTAAACTTGTTTAAGATTTTGCCAAAAGGGTGAATGATTTGATAAATGGGTTTAGGACACTGATAATTTGGGTTGGAGAATGGAATTTAGTGTTTAAGCAATTGTGAAAAACTGTAAGTCAGCGTATGTGTCTAGATTTGCTGGATTATTGTGTTGTGTGTTGTGTGTTGTGCGTTACCATGCCGTGAGTGAGTGTGACTTCACGTCTGCAGTGAGACGTCTCATTGACCCCGGAGAGGAAACTCTGAGACAGCCTCAGTGCCTCCTGAAGGACAGAGTGGTCCATGTGCTCCTCAGGAGTGGTCTTCAACAGGTCCTGGAGAGGAGAGATGAGAGGAGAGGAGAGGAGAGGAGAGGAGAGGAGAGGAGAGGAGAGGAGAGGAGAGGAGAGGAGAGGAGAGGAGAGGAGAGGAGAGGAGGGGAGAGGGCATGGAATTAGCTAGATCACTATATATGGTGAAATAATCCAACCCTTTAGAAGATAAAGGTGATGCTCACATGCAGGACCAAGGTGGTTTTGGTAACCCTGTCCAGTGGCTTGTAGAGGAGAGCTGAGGCGAGAGAGACATGCATCAAAGGCCAAGTCGCACAGGGACCGACTCAATGAGAATATATGCACATCCATTCAAAGTTTTCATCAGCACATACTCTGAAATGTGTATGTTGTCCTGGTCTTGTCGCCGCCATTCGTAGACGTCATGCTCTGTGGAATGTCGAGTGTTAAGGAGACTTGAGAGGAAACATAAAAAAACGAACTGAGAGAAGAAGTCGCGGGCTGTTTCCGTTTTTCTACCGCCAGCTCACCTGCGCCAGGGTTCTGAAACGAGGGTCGGTGTGCATGCACTTCCGCACGATCTCCACGGCGTTCTCGTAGTTGTCGATGAAGCCGCGGTAGACACCCAGCTGGCTCACCTGTGTGGGTTGGACGCAACGAGGGTGTGCGTGGGTCTCCTGGTGGCCCTTTCCCCTCGTAGCAACAAAGGCATTCGAAAACAAATCGACCTTCGACCGGGAACCCCGTTTCAACTCACCATTTTCAAGAAGAGGTCTCCCACGGTCAACTGAAAGCCCCATTGCTTCACCTCTGGCTCCACCTTCAGACCTGAGTCCGACCCTGAGCTCTTGTTTGCGACTGAAGGAACTCGAGGCCCCTGGTCCGACTCGGACCCACTTCTGCTTGATAGCTTGGTGTGTGGGCCTAGGCGGGCCCTAAGGGCGCTGTAGAAATCACGGTGCAGGTCTCGAAGTTCTGGCACCTGGTAGAAGATAGTTTTCACCTGCTGGCTGGACAGAACCGGCTGTGAGGTACCGGCTGAGGCTTGCAGGGCCTTCATGGGCTGGGAGAAGAAGAGGGAGAGGAAAAGAAGGAAAGGGGGTTAGGAGAACATAACGGAGAAAGCGAGAGAGAAAATAAAAATAACACTATCAAAAAGGACTTTCGGAGGGGAAAAAAAGACATTGAAAAACATAAAGAGAGGCAGAGAGCGCGCACTTAACTTAAAACTGAAATGAACATGAAGTGAGTGCAACGAAGGTGACAGCTGTGACCAGGACTCAGAGCGAGAGAGAGAGAGAAAAAAAGACAAACGCAGCGATCCGAGTTGATTCATGGGAGCGGTTACGTTTCACACCAGCACCCTAAAAGGTCCTTTCGTGGCAGCACCCGCAGCGCAGGCCATCAAACTGTCACGGTTGGAGGAGCAACATGACATTCCTATCTACTACAGCACACTTCAGTGTGCGTCAAGTTGTTCACGCATCAGTTTCTCTCTTGAGTGTACAGCTACTCAGTCGCAAAAGCGGAACCACAATTGTGGGTTAAAAATTCCGTTAAACAGAAGAGAAGTTCTAAATGTAAACACATCGGTTTGTTGCACCATCTCAGTACCCAAGAGAAGCTCTAACCTTTCTCTGTAATGGCATTGAATCGGGCAAACTGTTCATTAAAACAGCGACTACGGTGCATAGACACAGATTCCAAAAATAAGCTTCATACAGGGATTGCCAACACAAGGGCACCTGCAGGCAAATGATGCAGAACGATGCCAATGTGACTGAATTGGAATGTAGCCACGGCCAAAATGAAAAGCCACTATCGTAACGGAAGAAGGGCCCAACCTCGGCAGTTGGATATGGAAACTCAACGACCAAATCACAACAGTACATTATGACACAAAATGAAACACTCAAGACCGTGGAGAATAGACATGGCCAAAGCTATGCAAGCCTTCCAAAGAACGAATCGCGCACCTGCTAGCTTGTGGCTTGCAAGGTTGCGAAACAGCGAAAAACGAAACTCCAGCGCAAACACACTGCCCACAGCTACTCTGCTCCACAGTGATGCCGCATGGAGGGATGTGTGCGCGTAATACCGTCAGCAGAGTCTCCAGTTCACTGAGGTAAAGCTCCTCGTTATCAAGGATCCCTCTCAGGACAAGCAGTCTCCTCTCCAGCAGCTCCTCTGGGCTAGTCTGAAAAGCCCAAAAGACAACAAAAAGATTGCTGGCCAGAAAAAAATCGAAATAAAAAAACACAAACAAAAGAATATAAATGAGTTGCATAGAATGACTGTTCAGGTGAAATGTTGGTTGACCTGCAAAACATGGACAATAAAAAGGAACTCTGCTATGAGACTCAGTGACAGGGGTCTTAAATGTAATCATATATCTCATCTCTCTCTCTTTGTTCATCTAAAAGGTATGGGGGATGTTGACAGCATGTGGTTACTCACGGGGGTGTCGGGGATGTCCACACTCTCATTCTGTAAGGGGGAGAGGAGATCCCCCACACTGTCCTCCCGGAAGACATCCTCTTCAAGAACGTCAACCTCAGCCTCCACTGACACACACGCACACACACACACACACACACACACACACACACACACACACACACACACACACACACACACACACACACAAACACACACACACACGCACACAGAGAGAGAGAGAGAGAGAGAAAGACAGACATTAACAGAGACACAGACACAAAGAAACAGACCCACCCAAAGACAGATACAGACGGACACACACACACACACACACAAACACACACACACACACACACACACACACACACACACACACACACACACACACACACACACACACACACACACACAGAGAAAGACGCAGACATTAACAGAGACACAGACACACACACCAGCACATGCACAGACAGACACAGACAGACAAACACAAAATATGAACAGACCAAATGAGGTAGAGGGGTGAACAGAAAGGAGAAAGCGAAAATAAAAAAAATTTAAGAATGTGCAAAGTGAATAGTTTCCTTACCGGGTACCAGCACGGATGGAAGGTATTTCACTGCCTCATGATTTGTCTCCATGGCTCAGTAGCTCTTTCTCTCTCTCTCTCTCTCTTTCTCTTTCTCTTACAGAACAGGCCAATTTGAGCCACTCTAGCTGTGTGAGACTGACTAAATGTGAGCTGCAAATATAGATAACTTCCTGTTTCAGTTGCTAGGGGTGATTGCAACAATACCGTAAATACATGCCTTGAATGGAGGTGTGTTAGTGACAACCAGTAGGCCATCCAGATTTGACATGCTAATTTGGATTTTTTTTTTTTAGATGTGTTTAAAAGTTCAACAAACATTGAGTGTCTCTTAATTATGCGATCCTCAAGTTACTTCTGACAGCGTCTGGGGTTGTTGACTGCGAATAAACAATCCCCCTTGAGTTAGACACTGTGGGTAGCCCAGTCAAGCTCAGTTTAACAACATAGAAAGCACCAACAGGAAACAAAAAGCACATCAGAGAAAACAGAATTTTGTAATGTCGTGACATTCAAATAGGCCTTTATGTACACACCAGGACAACAATCTACAAAAATGGCCTGCAACCATAACTGTTTTTAAAGGAGTGATTTAGAAATCAATTCATAATGCTCCTTGTGGTGAGAGCAGCAATAGGCTTCACGCATGTCTTGGCAGGGGGCTACTGACAAAGTCTGGTTCTTGACTCTCAATTTAATGTTAGTCTTTTTTTTTATTACCTATTACATCAGATTTCAATCCATACCGACAGAAATGTAGAATTTTAGTCGTCTGTCATAATCCTAGTCGCCTTGATTAATTGGCTTGATTTATTTAATTTTGTTTGAATTGGATATAGGTTCCTCAACACTACATTCAACATTTCATTCTTTATCATTTAAAACCTATTCTGACCAGAACAGGCACGGGGTACAATGGCCATAAGACTCTTCACTTTAGAAAAACAAACTTCAAAACAAACATGTAATAAGATAGGCTATATTTCTGTTACCATACCAGTCTATTATTAAAAATGGACAATTGATGCATCCACATCAAATTTGGACTTGTTGTCTAAATAAAAGTAAAACCAAAATCCGTTCATGATGCTTTACGATTGTGTGGTAGTGCCATCTACTGGTAGAAACACAAGTGGCAATATATTGGAAGAAGGGTAGCTTATCTGCAAATACATTTTACATTGCATATATTCAAAATTCAAAACTGTTCAGAAACAAAAAAGCATGGCATACTTTCATCACTTTCTGTATGCCATAGACCTTGCAGGGAGGATTAGTTAAATACTTTTAATTTCATTAAAAAATCCTATCGGCCACTGGCCAGGCACATAAAACCAAAGCCGGGCCAGGAATCATACAACCCACCCTTGTAGTCTGAGGGACTCATTCACTTTTTTGCTTACAGATCTTTTGCTAGTGCCGATTGTATTTGATGGATTTGATGTACTTATTAAACATTGAATCGCAGGTACTATGCATACAGAACGGGTCTATACAATGTTGCATTGCCAGAAAAACATAGACTACTACTTCCAAATAAAACAGTGTGCTATTTTAACAATTAACAGAAGTATCCAATGAAATCACAATGGGTTAAGCATGCCAAAATGTCTGGGACAACCAACTCTGGTCCCTGCCCCTACATTAGGGGGCAAGCAGAAAGAGCAACGTTGCATCCAAACAGTGTGGGTAAAAAGCTGATAGGAGGGAGTGTCAGAGCTGTGAAGCCGCGCTGGCAACTCCCACGCACATTTCTCACAAATGGCCTCTCGTGTTGAGGAAGGACGAGGCCGAGGCCCAGGGCAAAAAGGCTTTATGTAGGGGACTAGTGTGTTATATATATATATATATATAGATGTGTAAATGTTAGGCAACATATCACTTTGTATACAGAGTCGTGACTCATTGGTCTAAAGGTCCCCGTGCAGATTTATTGGATTGCACAAGACTTCCTGAGTACACAATGCAGTGGAATCTACTGCTATTCAACAAACCTTTATGAACAGATCTTCAGTCATGCCTGTTGAGCTAACAGACCACAGAAGAAGACACTTACTTCATTTCATGTGTTTGTCTCAGTTATCAGCAAGTGCATTTGCCCAAATGCATTTAATTTAAAATCTACAGCTTTTGTCATAGAGTTGGATAAGATAGACAACACATCAAAACAAAATGCTGTTTACTACCATTCATTCTAAGAGGTTTTTACCCAAAGCAATGGAAAAAGATTTTTCAGGGATTTGCTTGTGTGGAAAAGTTATGAAGGGCTAAGTGAAGGTCAAGCCAAAGACTAGAAGAGGAAGGTTGATGTTGCCAGCACTAAGGCGGGCGGAGTTAAGTTAGACATTTGATCTCATGACCGGGAGTTAAGTTAGACATTTGATCTCATGATGGGTGGCCCGCCCCGTTTATGGAGCAAATACTTTCTTCTCATGCAGACTTTGCTTGATGCAGTAGGATTCCAACCCAGAGTTTCAATCAGCATTCAAAAGATGTGTTTTTGTGTGTGTGGCGGTGTGTGTGTGTGTGTGTGTGTGTGTGTGTGTGTGTGTGTGTGTGGGGGTAGGTTAGAGAGAGAAATGTGTTTCCTGTCATACCACTGATGTTCGTTGCCAGACAAACATATCTTTTGCAGCGCTGCACATCTTCCGGATTATGTTTGGAGATCAACCATTCCTCGACTTAGAATTCTGTGCCATTGGGACGCACTGAGAATACATCTACAACTAAACTAGCAGCAACCTCACAGATACCACGCCACTGGTCACTAGTGAGTACAGGAACACACCATTCTGAAGCCTTAAGGTTCACACGTACACACCCATAACTGACGAGTGTCATCAAGTTTAAACAAGTGACTTTACAAATACTCGACCCATGAGTCCAACAATACACCCAATTCTTAGAAAACAATTTTTTTTTTCACCTCATTCATATTTAAAGTGAATGAGTGAATGGGTAAGACCTTAACAAATTACTCGATGGAAATTGATGCCATATAATTGTATTTTTTGTCCTGGCACAGGAGAGGTGCAGGAGTCGAGAGTGCCAAAGTGGGAAATGGAATAAAGAGCTGATCCAGCACAGTGCGAAAGCGGTCCAGTTCAATGAGAGATGGGGTTAGGAAAGGATGCTTTGGAGGCTGCAAAAGTGAGATAGGGGCCAAACAGAATCGTAATAGTATCATGCTAGAAAAAGGAAAACACCAATTTTGGTAACCTTCTTTCTGCCATGTACCCAGCTTGCTGTGAGCCGCCGCCCGTCTTGAGACCTGCCTGCCCCAGGCCACCCAGACGGGCCACTGCTATCAGCGGGCAGGCAGACCGCCCGGTGAGGACTTACCAAGCTGTGCCCAGCGCAGGAAGGAGAGGGAAGCCGCCTTCAACGCCAACTCTTAATGTGACAAACACACACTCTGACCTGACAGTTTACACGTCCTTTTATTTGAAATGCCACAGCGCGTGGGAGCGTATTTTCACATGGAAGTTGCATATACAACACAATGCTGCAGCAGGGTGAAAGTTAGATAATTGAGAACAGCAGCAGTCCACCAATGTCAACGAACTGGGAGCAGCCTGGAGTGTTGTGGCACCCTAAGGGTGTGAATGCTTGTGTGCTCAGACTTGTGTGGTGGGTGTGCATGTGAATTGGCACATGATTTACAATACAAGCGCAAATTGGCTACTTGTTTGTCATTCATAATTAACTGTAGTTTGGGTGTGGGTGCATGTGGCCTGTGCATCTAAATCCCTTCAATATTGTGTTAAAGAAAGTAACCACTTCAATCGAGTATACTGAAAGAATTCTTTCAACATGTGAAATGAAGACGTTCCAAAGCATTTTCTCAGCTCTCCTGGATCAAGTAGAAAACCCAGTTGCTTCTACATTTTCAATAATCCTCTAGTTTCACTTCCTCAGAAAATGAAAAAAGTACACCTCTTAAGCAAAAGGAAATGACGTTTAAGTTGGAATGCTGCCAGTACATCACCCTTTTGTAATTTTGGTAATTTTAGTCATGCCAACGTCCGTACCTATCAGGTCACCTGAGTCTGAAAATCAGAGGATGGCCATTAAATGACTCATCTAGGTGTAACGAACATGATTTACTGCCTTCTGATCTTTTGACTTTGTTTATGGGAAGGAAGACAGCAAAATAGTTTGGGCAAAATAGTGCTGTGATTTATTAAATCTCTTAGTAACAAGAAACAGTAATGCAAACAGCAGAACATAGATATTTTATATCAAAAATCTACTTCATGATGAACAGCAGCAATAAAAAGCACATAGGAAACGTTAATTGCAAATGGAAAGCAAAATACAAACAAACCAAAAAAATAGGCGACTAATTAGGAACTACATGCGCCTGTTGAATATCTTTTGGCTCATTTAAGGAGTGGCATATTTCACGTGCATCCTTCTACCTCCAACGCCATTGCTTGCCGGCAGAATGTAAACCTTAATTAAAATCTACAATCAAACTTGAAAGGAAATGTCACCAACTGTCAACTTTTTCAATATTGCCCGGGGTACTGGGCTTGGCCTTGGCCGTATGAAGGTTGGCTTGGAGCATATGGAGGTTGGGTTTGGGCGTATGGAGCCTGAGCTGGCGGATATCCGGCCTGGGCGGGCATCGGGGCCGGGAGGAACTGCTGGGTGATCACGGTGGCCTGCTGTGGCTGGTTGCTCCGCTGCTTGATCTCCCTGGACATCTGGCACCAGGTACAGGGGTAGCAGCACACCACCTTCACACAGTCATCGCAGCCATCACCCTGGAGAGAGTGTGTGTGTGGGTGTGTGGGTGTGAGGGGGAAGTAGTCAGTAGAGGTTCATTTTTAGTCATACCACAGGCACCTGTGTCTACCAGTTCAAAACAACCTACTCTGTACATGTTTTGAAAGGAGGAAGAAAAAATCCCTTTTTGACTCAATGGTAAACAACGATGTTGTTACGTATTTTGTTGCCCAATGATCTACACAGTAGTATAATGACTTTATATTTCAGGTCAGATATGAAACGTCATAAGTCTGGGTACATACACAGCTTTAGCCCAAAACAGTCTGTGTGTGTGTGACTTATTAACAGAAAACATGGTCATGCAAATGAACATCAATCCAAAAGTCTCAGTGGGCTTCAAGGGGTTTTCCTGTGAATAAAAAAACCTAACAATGTTGGCTGCTTTTTGCACCGTTTTGAACACATCCCAAAGTCTGCGGTTCTTGTTTGCAGGGGTTGGATCTGAAACAAAAAGATTGTTTACAGCCTAACTACCTCGCTATCTCTGATCTTCACCTACACACTTTGGGGAAAAGCGTATACAAACTCAACAGACTCATCTGCCCTATTCTAGTGTTGTCATGTCCACCGTTGTTTTTTTTGTTGTTTTTTTTACACCCAATTGAGGGATAACCCACTGTGTCCTTTTAGTTTGCAACACTTCTCACTTCACGTATTTGCCCCTAACTCAAGCAAATGTATTCTCTCCCTATCTGCCCCTGTGATCACAAACACCACGAAACTCCGAGCGAACACATTTGCTTATGCCTATTCATCGTTCGGAGAGTACAGTAGGGACTCATATTCTGAGAATCCAGGATTGCATGGCAAAACAAATATGAGCCACATTTGCTCCACCCATCCTGAAACCGTTCCTTGTTTGTGGCTCTGGCAGGTAGCCACTTCCCGATGGAGGTCAATGGGGTGTTGTTTAGACCAATATAACTAATGCCACACTAAGATGCTCAGCCCCATAGAGCCACTGACACATATATTTGGACATTCCTCAGGAAACACCCAAGAACACTTCACCTTGTGAGGAACCAACGCGTCCCGAGCTGTTAGGGTCGGGCTCAACCGCGCCCGGAAGCATTTTCCCGTAAACTGACGCTTAGTCATATTTCCTTTGTGCATCTGTTCCTCATTTTCGTTTGAAAGAAACAGTGTCGAGGTGGAAAAGCCGGATAGGCCTGACTCCAAAGGCACAGAGCCCCGTGGGGCTCGGGCAGAGTGCACCTCGCTGATAGCACCAGACTAAACAGGCGCGCGACAGAGGACGGACTACTGGGCTCCTAGGGGTGGCCCCCAGATCGCCGACTGTTCCACCATTCGATGGAAGGAGCCTCATCCAACTGGCAGAATCTGTGTGGCAGTCAGTGTCAAATAACGACACAAACGACGCACATGCCTTCGATGAAACCGAGAGGCACACGTTGCAGCAATATGCTGTCCATCTCAGCCGAGAACGAAACGTCTGGCGGAGTCCTTCTGGAGTCAAACCCCCCCACCCCCCACCCCCCTCCCCAAAATGGTATTCGGGACAGCTCGGCTCATTCATGCACCCACAAACCGTTCCCTTATGGGCCAACTCGACCATACCCCAAACCCAGAAAGTGAGGCATGGAGGAGGCTTCTTTGACACTTCACCATGCTGATCAAAGAGAGCAACAACGGGGCTGGTGTTTATGGAAACGCGTCCGTATTTCCCCGGGTGGGAATCCCTGCGACTGAAGACTGATGGCGTCGTCACCCCCCCCCCCCCCCCCCCCCCCCCATCGTGGCAGGAAACTGTCTTCAAGTTCTTTTAGTATGTAACCTCGGGTTGTAAGAATTCATTCAGAGCTCTATCATAACACATTCATGGACAAAGGAAATAGGACTCGTTTGTCGATGGGTTCTCCATGAACCAAACTGCCCGAGGCTGTGTTGGGTAGAGTTGTTCACTGCCTTGGTGGAGAGCCCCGCACCAGAGTCTGCACAGAATACTTATAACCTGGCAACAGCAACACCATCCTGGCTTAGTATAAACAGGTGATAACAGAATTGAGTGAAACAGTCACAGTTTTAACCCTTATCAACTGACCAGACACGTGGTACCAGTATTCCTAGAAGACGCGTAATGATTACGTCACTGTAATAACTGATATGGAAATCCATAAATGATAATCATGCATTCGTAATCAATCCTAATATGGAAATATATGATTCTTTCAACACCCTAGTGTGAACGTGGGGTGGTGGGGGGTTGCTCCTACCTCGATGCCGTAGCGCTCACGGATGGATTTGCGGAGGCAACAGGAAACGATCATGCAGCAGTCCATCATGGGCAGGCAGCAGCACCAGCCAAACTGACTGGCTGTCTGGCACTGGAAACAGGGGAAACACCAATAGGCGCAGCAGCCTGTTGGCACAAAGGGTCAAAGTTCACGATCCGTTTAACGAACGACGTCCTGCTCTTGTTACTCATTCCGAGGGTGACGTATTAGGCTTTTGTCTGCGTGCGTGTCTTCGTTCTAGGACACGCTTCGGCTATTGTCTGCGACACACCAGTCAACCACCCACACCCGCTCACTAGTTTAACCCCGGGTTAACTCACAACACTGGCTCCTACCGCTGCTGCTGCTGCACAGTTCTGTCGCTCAGTGCCATGCTGTCACTCTTGTGGGTGCGCAACCAACTCCACCTACTTCCTGTCAGTTGGTCAAAACATGGCTGTGGAATCCGGAGGTATGTGCCAACTACCAATGCTTCAGTTCAGTGTTTTAATGTGGCCTTGGGCGGAAAAGGGAAGCCAACGCCAACACACCAACGTTACAGGCATCCCCATGCGAGCACTACAAACCGGTCAACCTATTGGTAAGGTGTCCTGACTGAAATTACTATAGAGAAACAGTCGTAAGATATAGAGAGCCGGACATTTTCAGAGATGTGGCATAAATGTGGCTGTAGTGATGCGACCGTTTCGTGCCAAATGTTTTTATCTGTCCTAGCCGACCAATTTCATCCTGTCCCCTTTGTACCATGACTATTGCCTTGCATCACTTCCTGTATCCCTCAAGCTTCTCCCCACAAAGTCACTCCCACAAGAAAGTCCAAGTATGTCATTCTTGGGAAGAGAATAGGACGTAAGAGTCCACATTTGCACAGGAAATGTAAACATTGCACTTCAAATTGGGGCATGCCACAGGGTTAGTCTGATAAAATATCTAGTCTAGTGCTCCTCTGCTGCACTTTTTCAGTAACTTATGCAACCTTGCCCCGTCCTAATTTCAGATTCCATTTCCCAGGAAAGCCAAGTAGGAATGTGACGTCATCTGTAGATCTCTGCTTCTAATGTTCGGTCCTTAACTACTTCCACGCCACTTTGTGCAGAATGGAGAATGTCATATGACGTCTGGCTCACAATGATTAGCTCTGAAATTGCAGAACTGTACTGTATTGTATTGTGAACGTAAAAGGGAATCACCATGAGACTTCTGAGAATCAATCTGAAACTCGAAAATCAAGGAAAGCTGTCAATAAACCTCCCTTAAAAAAGTATTTGGACGGGAAAATAAAACATGTCTGCGTGACTTAGGTTATTCTTAGTAATTAAAAATGTAAGGTAAAACACAAGGCCCTCGGTCGGTGTAACATTCCTGAACATACATACACTCCTAAAACATTAACCTGTCGTAAATAAATGGAATGTCCCTATTAGAAAATTAAATCTATATAGAACATACAAATATCTAGTCTTTTTAGACAATTTAACTGGGCTTTTTTGTTATATTCAGTTCAAGACTAAAAATGAAGTAGCTGCTTTATTTTCATTTGCACTTACAGGTGTTCATGTCTGCGCAACAGTCGCAGATCCCTGATCCCCATGTGGATGATCTGGTTGAGCTCGTGGTCACAGTGGTGACCTGCTGCTGATATGCCATAGCTAGCCAGGTTGAAGGACAGCAAAGAAGTTAGATGGGGACAGAGAGTGCACGGATTGAGGGATATAGGAAGGTGGTGGGGGGGGAAGAGGAAAGAAATGGGGAAAAAAGTATTGAAATTAAAACCTGCTAGAATGACAAATAAAGATAACCGTCAGACTATACGGTTGATATTAACAAAACAACAGTACTATACTATACTAACTATAAGAAGTTAGCTAGCTACCATTAATGCCTTATTTACAATAGATGCACATTTTAATAAAAAATTGAATTCCCCAGGCTAAAGGTAAACCATAGACCTACACCACCCTCACCTTTTTGCTTCTTTGAATACAACGTTCAAAACCGCCGGTGTAAAAACGGTTACTTAGTCCACTAATGCAGCCGCGTGAATCCAAACGTGTGTGTTGAGTTTCTGGAGCACAAGAAATTCTCTTCCCTTGCTATCATCTATGTAAATTTAAGTTTCTATTTCGAAGTAACCCCCGCCCCTAATTTTTCCGTACACACTGAAACACACAAACACAGAAGCCACAACCATTCGCACACACACACACACACACACACACACACACACACACACACACAAACACACACACACGCACACACACACACGCACACACACACACACACACACACACACACACACACACACACACACACACACACACACACACACACACACACACACACACACACACACACACACACACACACACACCCAGAGAGGAGATTTATCTAAAAGTGCACTGGGTGGCGTAGAAAATCAATGTAAAAAAGGACGTTTATCATTCAAACCAGCATTAGGAATTTCACAAAGAATGGCTCACACAATTGACAACACATGGTGGAAATTACACATTTTCGTAAGAAAATATTTAGGAATTGGAACTTACTTTTTAAGTTACTTTTTCAATGAGTATAGCCTATTTTCCTCAGACTATACTCTGCGTTGATTGGAACATTTATCATAACAAGAGTAGGCCTAGTATGAATAAAAAACAGTCCTAATATTTGGAAAAACGTTTAACAGGTGCAACATTTTTATTTAACAATGCCTTGGTATATTTCTAAAACCTTTGATCAGGAAGGGAACGATCACCTGAAATTGTTTGTGAATCGTAGGCTACTTCGTGATTAATAATGAGTAGGCCTATACATATACTCATGATATAAACTGTATAAATAAATAAATACATACATAATATACATGTGTGACTAGCTAAAAGCACTGATGCTTTTCAAAAAGTCAAATATTTGTGATAATAAAAATAATCATGCATTTTTATTAAGGGACATATTGTAAAGGAGATTCGATATCATTGTGTTTTCACACTTGAAACAACTGTTAAATTAAAGCTGTATAATTTGTACAATAACAATCTTTTTATTATGCCATTGTGCCATCTAAATAATGAAAAAGGGCAGTCTACTTTAGTAACTTAATGCAATCTATTGGTTTACTCGGAAATGGAGTACGACGTCATTCAGGTGGTTCTATTCTGTTCTGTTCAAATGCACTGACGCCACAATACCCTATTGTAGAACAAACTATATAAAACAGGGAGAAACACGCAAACGTCTCATGAGGAATGATAAAGTTTTGCAAAACGCAAGCAAGTGAAAAGTTAGGGTAAACTATCCTTGGGATACGTCTCCTAGAGGTACGGAGAACAGAATGTCGGAGGATTCAAGATGCACCACTATTTATATGTCACGGGAGCTTAGAAAAGCGAGCGAGATGACTCTTCCAACAACATATCCAGAGACAACAGCGCTATCAGAAACTAAAAGCCAGTCTTATCTTCGGCAAGTATCGTGCATGCACTTGACTAAACATAAAGGATTCATTTATTCAACTTCAATGGCATAGAGGTCAGCCATACAAAACCATAGGCCTACAGTCTGTGCCTGAATAGTATTTTTTGTTTCTCCTTGTGCCTTTGATTTTAGAGTTGCAGAAACACACTCGCATCATTGGAGTTTGGGAATACGCCGTTCGTTTGCATCCACCAACCTTCTCCACGCCCCGCACCCAACATCTGCACATAGTGCGTTGTCACTGGACAGTCTTGAGGGCCCACTGCCGCTTGATTCAGGTAATGTCCAAACATAAACGTAATGATAAAAATGAATGAAGGGTATGTAAAGGAATATGTCGGCGCACAGGCTACTAAATCATATAATGGTTTCAGGATTTTTTTTTGCTGTTGCACAAAATAGCTCTTACTTCTTAATTACATCACTGGTGATTCTGTAAACTCAAAATAAATGTAGGTCTATTGCAAAAACGACTTAATAAAGACCTTGGTCCAGGATGAGTCACCAGGTTCGATTCCTACAAGACCCTCTTATAACCCCCTCCGTGTATTGCACTGTAGACTCTGGCATTGAGCAGCAACGAGTGGAGCTCCAGCCCACCAGTGACACTCAGCTCAACCCCAAGAGCAGCCCCAGCAGTCGCCTCTCCCTGGAAGACAGAGCTCTCCCGGCAGGCGGGGAGGGACACCACCACGAGTTGCAGACAGAGAAGTTGGGAGGGACAGACCGAAAGCCCCAGGACGCATGGGACAATGGCAGAGAGGAGACCGGGGACCCCACTGTGGAGAGTGACAGCCCCGTGGGCTCACTGCTGTCCATCGATGAGGAAGAGGAAGAAGAGGGGGAAGTGAAGGTCAATGCCAAAGACAAGAAGAAGAAGGCTGCTGACACTGAAAGCTCAACCAACTCCCTCCAGGTAAACAGAAGAGAAGAACATGTGTTCTTGATGGGGGGTCAGATATTTGATCTCATCAAAGGTTGGATGTTTTTAAACAGCAACATAATCATCGTAAGACTTACAATTGTTGCATGAATTGTTTATTTGGGTTTATAGTCCACCCTAGAATTGTTTTCTGTACAAACAAGAATATAGTTCTAGCCTATTATTGTAGGGAGAAACAGACTAGCTCTGCTTCAACACAGAGAGCAGATGTTTGTTTCCGCATTGTTATAAATCTCTATTCTCAAACGTTACAAGTTTAAAAACACTAATACTATGCTTTTTTCCCCAAGTAGTTCAGTGTTTTCTTTAGATTTTACCTTACTTTTGTGTTTGCTCTGGATGTCTCGAATTGTCCAATTGGTTTAATTACATCAATATAAGCTAAATGGCTTGCTGGGGATAGCTGAAATAATCTTAACATAGACTAAATAGTTGTATTAAAAAAATAACGAAAATACATTTGGATGAGTTGTAGCTAAACAGGGAAACGTAAACCCGTAAACGTAACGTAAACGTAAAACACAGCCCAAACTATCTGGACAAGTGGAGACAACTCTGGAACACATGGAAATAAAGTTAAACATCCAAAAATAGTTAATTCCATAGAATTCTTATGCAATTGAGTATTTGTTCTGACAGGAATTCCACAGCTTACCCAAGAGCCTGGTTCCCTCAGAGATCGCCCACTGTTTGTTTGAGCTGGAGGTCAGTGGGACAAGACGAGAGAGGCAGGACTGACTGTTAGCCCGCTAAACTAAACTCTAAGGGAATATAAAGTCAACGGTCCCTTAAGACTGACCGTCAACTGATAATTGTATTGATATCATCACACCCATCCTGAGGTCTGGTCATGCCAGGACACACATTTTGTCTTTAAAATGCGCCTCCTGGTGCGGCCATGTCTTTTTGCTTCCCCCTACTGAGATACCCACTCACATCTACGGTTACTGAACACATGGAGAGAATGGGTCACTTTAAAATGGATAACATGGGCACTGTCCACACTGGGGTTCAAACCAGTGCCCAGCATATTAATAGCAGAGGTCGTTAGCTTATTGCCAGCCAAACACCCGTTTCTTAGAAAACTGCCTCGAAATATCACATCATCAATACGACAATTTACTAAGGCAACCGGCAAGATCTGTGCAAAATGACGGCTTGGATGTCGTCGCCTTCACTCTCATTCTTGGCCTGACATAGGAGGAGTGCAGGGGAGTGGAGAGAGAGAGCGAAAGCGTGAAATGGAAGATGGAGCTGATCCACCGCAGCGCGCAAACAGTCCAGGTCTGTACGATATAGCAGGAATGAAGGGCGGTGAAGACGCAGAGGTGGCTTTTTGTTCCTCTCGCTGGATTCTTGTAAACCTTTTTTTTTTTTCATCTTTTTTTTTTTTAAAGGTATATATTTTTTGGGGGGTATTTTACTCGGACGGGACAGTGGGTTGACAGGAAATGTGGGAGAGAGAGAGAGAGAGAAAAGGGAGGACATGCAGCATCGAACCCGGGCCGCTGCGTCAAGGGCTAGCCTTAGTCGTCAGCACCATAACCTTGTAGGCGCCTTGTACACCTTCTTATATATGGACTACTGCAACCGTTTACAATGGAGCAAGTCTATCTATCTTTGTTGTAAACCTTCTGTATGCCATATGGATTACTGCAACCGATTACAATGGAGCAAGTCTATCTATCTTTGTTGCGCTCCCCCTACTTCACCATGCCTCTCTCAGAGACAGTTCTCTTCCGCCCGTTCACCCTGTCCTTTTCTTGTACCCTGTTGTCCAGGAGACCCTGAAGACCCTCCTAATCCGACTGGTGGAAGCCCAGAGCTACCACGCCACGGAGCAAATGCCCAGCATCTCCTGGCCACAACCTCTGCAGGCCACCTCCCTCTCCCACCACCGCCACCACACTCACAAACACCCTCCGCATGCACCCTCTCACGGCCTGCCCCCCACCACCCCTGCACATGCCCTGCCGCCACCCGTCCCGACCAAGGTCGTCTCCACCCACTCTAATGTCAGTGGGGGGAGCCAGGCGTTGGCCAGCTGCCCCAGGTGTTCCCCCCAACACTGTGCGGCCCAGCTTGCTGTGAGCCGCCGCCCGTCCGAGACCTGCCTGCCCCAGGCCACCCAGACGGGCCACTGCTATCAGCGGGCAGGCAGCCCGCCCGGTGAGGACTTACCAAGCTGTGCCCAGCGCAGGAAGGAGAGGGAAGCCGCCTTCAACGCCATCACTGAACTCAGGTAGCGTGACGGGTGTGCGCAAACACACACTTTTGATCTGACAGTGTACACACAACCTTCTACGTTTCCCCGCCACCGCAGGGTGAAGTAGACACAGGCCTATCAAGAAAACGAAGCCACGTAATGAACGGACCTCAAAACCTCTTTCTAAAACACGCCTTTGAACTCCCCCGACCTTTGACCCCTGACAGAGCCGAGGTGGAGCGCCTGCGCCTGGCTCAGGACGAGGAGCGCCGGGAGCACCAGGACCTCCTGGCGGTCCTTCGAGGCTTCCAAACTCAGATGGGTCAGATGGTGTCCCAGTGGCAGAGCGAAAGGGAGGACCGCAGGGGGGGGCATAGCTGTGTCAGTGCCCAGCTGGATTATCTCCAACAGCAAACCACCAACGTCAACCAACTGTGAGTGGAGAAGGGAGAGAGGCAGGGGAGGCATGGGCTGGGCGGAAGGGAGGTAAGGGGGACTGAATGAATCGTTCCAATTGAAGACGAATGTCCTGCTGGGACGTAATATCCTAGGACCGCAATCGTTCGATTTGAGGTGAAGAAAGTACATAAGGTCGCCACGACAGACTTATTGTGTGTGTGTGTGTGTTTCTCTAGGACTCGCCATGCCGTCTCTGTGTTCTCCAAAGTTGGACAGCAGCTGGAGGGACTGGGAGCGGTTGGAATACTGGTCCGTGCCGCCTCTGACAGGCTGATCTCTTCCACAACGTCCACTGACGGGTAAGTGTGGGTGAAGGCCTTGGTGCATACACTGGCGTTTGTGCACGTGTGGATGTGGACTTGCTTTGGGAGGATCTCTTTATAAAATCAGTAAATCTGGATATGTCACGTCTAATATGTGTGTGTATGTCTATTCCCCCCCAGTTTGTCGACGATTGCCAGCCCTGCATTGAAGGGTAAAGCCAGTGATGCGGAAACAGAGGAATAAGAGTCATTGTTTCCTATTATTTGTCAGAATAAAAACACTTTTCAGCATGTCAAACTAGCCCTGAGAGTTTTCTCAATTCATGGGTCTTTCATGGAGACCCTTTCACCTGTGCCTCCTACGAATTTAGATAATATCACCATGGCTCGCATTCGGTTACCTGGGAAATAGTGGCTCCGGCTAAACTTAGGAAAAAGGTCAAATCTAAAAACTGTACTATGGCTAAATGAGCACATATTTGCCACAAAGAGAGCAACATTTTAACCATTACTGCCACGGTTATATATCCTCGTTTTCCATGTTGGGGTGCTGGTGGAGGTTGTGGACACAGTAGAAGCGTGCTGCTCCAAAACCTATTTGGTACACCGGGTAGAATACATGAAAGGCTGTGGAGAGGGAGGAAAGGGGTGGGGGAGGGGAGAGAAAATGGGTTCATGCAAACTTTGCAAAGTACAGCTTAAATCTGTTAGTTAAAGCACAATTTTGATTTGTTAATTCTCGTTATATTGGTGACACCATGTAGTCTTAATGTGCGTTTAAGCATGACCTTCAAATAATTGAGTAATTTCTCTACTTGACTGCCATAAAACACAATTCACGCCTACTTTTAGAATAAAAAAAACAGCTTAACCTTCATAGTACAATTTGACCGACTGTAATCACAATTGTTATCAAACACATACATTATGGTATCTGTAGCATCAACAACAGATTTCCAAAAGATAAATATTTGTTTGAATACAATTTTAAAAAGCCTCCTATCCTCTCTGCTATTATACACCCTCCCCTTCCCGAGTTGTTCTTATTCTGTGTTTTTACTTCCTCACAGAAAATAACCAAGACAGAGAGTACATACAAATATCAAAGTGCAATTTATTAATGAGTACAGAGAGCTGGTCTATACTACAGCCAGTTCTGTGAAAATGACATGGTTCATATGAGTCGGAGGTTGAGCCAAGTACATGTCTAAACTACACAAATCATTTCATTGGTTAAAGGGGACACATCTGTTTAGAACAGAAAACCCAGGCCTTCAGTGTCTCAGAGAAGCACATGTTATCTCTTTGGTGACCCAGCCTTCACACTGACCCTTCCCTCTCAACTGAGCAATAGCTCTGACTTGAACATCAATAGGATGCCCAAATTTGGCCATTACAGTAATGAGACTCCAAAATCTCCCCGTGAGAAGAAAAAAAACCCATCTCCCCAGTTTATATTCCAGTGAGGCCTATGCGTGGGTGTGGGTTTCTGTCTCTGCTGCAGATGCAAGAGCAAAGAAAGTTATCAAACGTTTAAAGCTGCTACATTGGACGAGTTCTTCCCGCCGCACTATGTTGTGCAGTTCATATGAAAGTACACTGTGAGGCGATGTAAACCGTTATTGTACAAGTTCGTTTTTTTCAAATTCGGTGTTAGGCAATTCATTTAGTAGGAAATGATGTAGCACTATTGGAACATTTCCATAAAGAGGCCCGTTTCCCCTGTGCTTGAGAGAGAGAGCGAGAGAGCGAGCGAGCGAGCGAGAGAAAGGCTAGAGTCAACCTAGAAAGGCCGGGCCAATGTTTTTGCCGTAGAGATGATATGTCAGACCTACTAACTGCCTCACCCTCATGCATTCAGTTCAGCAATAGGCAACAGGGAAAATGTCGAGAAACAACGGGACTTGGGGTACAGAAATAAAGGACTACACATACGTACGCGTTTACGTGTCAATAACATCGTTCACAATTTTGGTGTTTTTCAATCTCTTTATAAACGGAACTATATTGCGCGAAGAGCGACTGCGTTGCCATGCAAGATTTGTGCTCGTGTTTCACCTGTTGGTGTCTGCTTTGGTGTACTTTGGAATGAGCAGCATTTTTTATTCTCAGATGTGTCTGGATGTCAAACCGACTGTGTCAATATGCGTTACTATGGTGACCGTTTTAATAACCAGTGCGTCAAACATCCTTCTGACCATCACGGCTATGGCACTGGACCGTTATTTTGCTGTGTGTTATCCGCTGAGGTACAGTGTTTGTTGTGCCAGAAAGTGGCCTTGGCTGGTGGGATTTCTAACATGGGGGCTCGCTTTAATCATCCCGCTAAGTCTGCTTCCCAACACGGATAAAGAGGCCATCGGACCAAACGGTGAATGTGGAAGGAATCAGCTAAAGAAAGGTGAGCTGCAAAAGATATTGTTGATATCTCTGTGCACACTTCTTATCTTATATAGTTACGTGAAGATATTGCTCGAGGGACAGCGGATGGGAGTGTGGAATCGGAGAAATAGTGCAGGCTGTAAAACGATTGCCTTGCATGGTACCCAGCTGGCCGTGTACATCTTTCCCAACTTTGTGAACTTCGTGCTGACAGTTCTTCAGAAAAGAGGCCATCTTCAGCTGGGAACCAAAGAACTGTTTGCGGTGGTCAGCTTTACCTTCTTTAGCATGGCGCAATGCTTTGCACCAGTCGTTTACGGTCTGCGCAAAGAGGAACTTTTGGAACAGTTGCAGCATCGTTTCCCTATTTGTTCCCGCCACTTAAAAAGCGTTCTGAGTCGGACTATCCATGGCAAGTGGTCACATAACCATTTGGTACGAGGGTAAGTCAGTTAAGTATTCTTCTCAACAGTTATAAATTACGTTGTACCAACTTTACGCACACTTTACGCACAATCATTTTTCCAACACGGTCGGGTCTTAGACTAGAGAGATAGGACCTGGTCACTTCAAAGAAGTTAACAAACATATTTGCCCGAATCATTTCTTATAGGGATACAGCATAGGTCACACCCTTTACCTATACTATTTCCATTAAGTATACTACAAGTTTATAAACGATATAGTTGTTAGTACACATGCACATCAACAACAACAATCTTACTTCCTTAAACTGTATTGTCATTCTGCGTGAGCTGAGGATGCAGGACCACAAGGCATTTCCATGTAAAACTACGGCGTCTTCGTTTCCCAACTAAAACCCTTCTGGGGTTTGTCTAACTTTTTTTTTCCAGACGAGAGAGAACACTGACTGGCCATACCCTTCTTTCATTTGAGTTTTCCCAGACCCAAGAGGAAGAAATTATCATTGAATCCCCTGTGGATGTTGTCAACGAGTTCTGCACCACGCCCGTGTTACAGCCATCCTTGTCAAAAGATCATACGGACCCAAAGGAGGATGGGACAGGTTATTAATTATGGACGTAACCATTCTTGGAAATATGAATGACTCTGCAGGGATTTGGACTAAGAATAGTCTTTCTCTGGAAAGCGGAAGTCAGTGGAGGGAAAGGAATATTTCAAGTAAAGAACATTATCTGTTGGCTGATTGGATTTCTCACATTGAAATGCCTATCAGCAGTCATTGGATAAAAGTGTTTCTTCTATTCTGCATGCAAAACTATTCTGCAGAATTAATTTGTCCGATCTTGTCCGGAAAAGTTGGGCTTCCATTTTCCCGGACCACGCTGCCAATGTCCTCCCAGGAGGACATTCGTCTTCAATTGGAATCACTGTTGCAGCCTGACCACTTAAACTCCATGTAGAGAACAATAACTTGTTTACATATGTAAAAGTAAGAATGGTATTTTTCTGAGCCACTGTTGCAGGCAGGTACAATGAAAGGAGAACAGAGGAAACGAGCAGCTTCAGTAGATCGTCTCCTGGGTTAATCTGAACTAGAACAAGTGAATGTTTACTGTAATGCCATTTAAAGACCTGCAGCTAACACACAAGTACGGTGAAGTACAATATGCTACTAAAGTAAATTATGTGCAAAAATGTATCAAATCCTTGGGAGAAAATCTGAACATGACCTCTGAACACAGCTACCTCAGTTAAATGCTTATAACAATACATTAAAATTGCATATACAAAAAAGTGGTCTTTCCCCAGACTCTGTTCGGCAGTAGCTTTGTGGTCCAGCATGTTCACTTTGAGCTCCATTTTCGTCAGAACAGGGCCTGCTAAAGCAAAGGGAAATTCTCAACCACAAACCATTACACAAGTGAACGTCTGGCGCTGCAACCAATATACTAGTGAACCAACAAACCGACAAAAACTGGTGCATTCTTGCTGCATTCAAAACACGGTTTGCTATCTGTACACCATCAATACACCAACACTAGACATCTGAGCATATTCCTCTAAGAGCCTGCTTTTCAAGTAGAATGAGGCTGCAGAACAGAAACTGGACTAACCAAGGCAGCAACACAAGTATTTCGTTTCTGTGCCTTATGAAGGCAGGCCTTTCTTCTAGGTTCAGGATCTCGATGCTCAAGAAACATCTCATCATCGTAAAATAAGACTTTTTATTTACTTATTTCTTTGCCAATGCACTGTACATACTGAAGCAAATTTGAAAGTGAGAAATGCCTTCACAGGAAATTAGGTTTTAGTACAGTCCTTCCAACATCTTCAAACAAAAGGATACTGCAAATGCATTAAGAACACCAGGCGCTGGCCTGACTGTGCACACTCATCTGATAAGTAAATATGGTCACGAGGACAAGGCATATATATGGGTGACGTTTATTTCAAAAAGCCAGTCAATCATGCCGACTCTGCTGTCCTGCGTAATTAGTCTTGGCATTCGTTTTGGCGAGTCCATTCCACCTGCATTTGAAACCGTTCTTTCTGTGAGATTTAAGTCACAAATGGTATTTTACGCAGCACTTGCAGGTTGCAAAGGCAAGGGAAGATCAACAGCCCTGATATTGAGTGAATATTGATGTTTATGACCGTAAACCTAAAAGTAATTTAAGATTCAAAATGAAAAGAAAAGAAATACAAATAAATAAACCGTAAATAATGCAAAGGCACGATCAAAGGTTGACCAACCTGGTTAAATAAAGATTATTATTCATACATGCGTTCAGAAACAACACAGCTAGCATCAAAAAACGATATAAAGTGACGATTGAATACCAACTTCATAACAAGGACAACAAACATAACAGGGAGGAGGTGAACAGTGAACAGGTAAGGTGGGGGCCTCCCTTTAGAAGCCCAGTGGGTGGGGGGACACAATCCCCCCGTTGTCCACCACCGCGGTGGAGATGGCTTTCAGGCTCTTAAAGATCTGCGTGGAGTCACTCAAGCGCAGGGACCTGATGTCGTGCACGATTCTGTCGTGGGCCTGCCGTCCGAGGACAGCAAAAAGAGAAGAGGAGGGGGGAGGAGGAGTAGGAGGAGGAGCGGGGCGGGGTCGTTTGGGGAAAGGGGAAGAAACAGAGGAAACAGGATGTTGACACTGAGACGGCAAAATTTGCCAGAAAACGTGTGGTTCCACATGAAATGGCGATAGGCATGTGATCGATGGATCATGCCAACGCAAAAAGACCACCACATCCATCTACACGACATTATTCTATTATATTCCCCATTGTGCCGCCTAGTTCCCATGCATGTCTCGCTGTGTGTGTGTGTGTGTGGATGGTTAGGCCCTCACCTCAAAGCACCAGGTTTCACACAGTATCTTCTCATGCTGGGCGGAGGGGTGGCCTTGGCTCAGGGAGCGAGACGCTCTGTGAGGACACACAATGAAGAGGGTGCAAGGCGTGGGTTTGTAGGGAAATGGCAGGAGTTCCTAGCCGCTACAACCACGTGAGAGTGAAGGGATGCAGGTGTTCGCGTTTTACCTGGACAGCACAACCACCATCGCGTACAGGTCGATGGCGCAGTCGGCCACTCTCTTCAGCACAAACTGCTCGTCTGCACCAAGGGTAAGAGGCACACAGCTCAATGGCTTAGCCGGTCACAAAAGCAACCATGCCTCACTGACGTCCAAGACTCAAGCTATAATTCCGTCACATATAAAAACATCCATATTTTCTTCGTTTTCGTCGAATCAATGATTTGGCACATTGGTTTTGATCGGTCATCCTGATTGGTAGCCATCGATCCAGCGACTCACCAATGATGCGCTTGCCGTGTTTCAGCAGCTGCTCCTCAACGAGGCCTCCAAAACTTTCAATGGCTTTTACCGCCTGTAGAGTACAAACAAAAAGAGGCCTGTCGTTGAGTGACAGCGAGCAGAAGCAAAGGCCAGGGTCTCTCTCACACACGCACACACACACACACACACACACAAGCATGCAGAACCTCGACACGAATCCTCAGATTCAACACGCACACATTCCAAAACTCCCTCACACACACACACACACACACACACACACACACACACACACACACCTACCAGCTCTCCGCTGTGTTCCAGATCGGGATGGACCATCCCGTGCAATGTCAGTCCCGTGCTCATGCCTGCCTTCCTAGATAGATAACAAAATGTGTGATTAGATGAATGATTGAATAGGTTGAAAATGTGTGTGTGTGTGTCTGTGTGTGTGTGTGTGTGTGTGTGTGTGTGTGTTCATCTAACCTCCTGGCTCTCTTGGTGAGCTCCCCTGCCAATACCCCAGCATTACTCAGTGGGCTTTTCAAAGCCTTCTGTAAGCTCTTCAACTGGCTACCGGCATTCTGGAAGCCATTGAGAGCAACAAAGAGCCGGAGGATGTCGTTGGTGCCCTCAAAGATCCGGAAGATTCTGAGATCTCTCATCACTCTCTCCACTCCAGAGTCCTGTGCAGGCAGACAATAGGGTAAACCTTTGACACATGCTCGCCAAACGGTTTCGGTGACAAAAATACCCTGTATCTACTATGTCTAATCATGTGACTGAAAAATACTCAAATTACAGCCATAGAATATGTGTCATGTTCTCGTGTTGTTCCATGCCAAATCTACATGTGTGAATGTGTGTGCGTAAATAGTAAACCTAGTCTTGAGTAACTATAACAGAGAGACCTGAACTAGTCCCTCCACCCTAACCCGGGCCCTACTCATACAGACTGTGTTCTATTTTAGCATGTAAACATTGGTTGCGCTTCCTTTTTTTTGCCCACTTTTTTGCCCTCTGTAATGTTTCCATCCGCCCCCGACAGGATTTCTGTGGTGGATTTGCGTGGGAGTGGAAAGTGCCAGTATGTATAACCTGATTCATCAGCAAAATGCAACAGCACCCACCATCAGTACCCCCCTTAAATATGACTGAAATAGGAATTGAAGCCAAATTAAGTCTAACGTGCAAAACCTGAGATCAGTAAGTCACAGGCATTGGACTTTGTATATTGACCACGTCATTTGCAAATACAATTTTGAACTAAACAAAACGTATGCTATGATTGAAGACTACCAATGTTTGTTGATTCGTACATTCAATTCAAATGATTATTTGAACTTTTTTTCCATATATTCCTTTATGCAGTGACTAGGACCGACCTTAAAGTTAGCCACTCCATCATATCTCACTCTCTCTCTCTCTCTCTCTCTTTAGTTTAAAACATCTTTGGTAGCAAATCTTTTAGTTCCCTTATCTGGCAAATTACCTTTACTTTTACCTGTTTGAAGCTCAATATGTTGTTGCAATAGAAATATTGGAATTGCTTAATTTTCTACATTACTGCAACAAAACCCATGTTCTACTGGAAACAGCAAGGAACCGACAGCTGTTGCATCCATAAATTGCTAATTTTGCTGAAAGGAGTAAGGCTTCTATTGGTGGGAATGGCTGCCTAAGTGGATGTTAGGTGGAGTTCCTAAGTGGTTGGTAGCCGATCCTGTTTACCCAAGATAAAAGATTAGCTGGATGCTACTACTCTCTTTGACTTCCTTTTTTTAAATGTATGTTTTTTATCTGGCGAATCTACATATTTTCTTGAAAAATAAAAAAATAAAGATACTGAATAGAATCAGGGAGGGAAATGGCCTAAAATGGGCTACCCACCTTCATGTAGCCCATGCCACCCATGATCTGGATGCACTCGTCTGTTACCGTCCAAGCTGCTTCCTGTCTCACACCGCACGCACGCACGCACGCACGCACCCACGCACACACGCACACACGCACACACGCACACACGCACGCACACACACAATTTAGATTGCTAGTAGTATAATTCAATTTATTTCATTACAACTTATTAAGGAACTACCACCTCCTCTGTATACCACCATGTGTCAAACGGTCTTCTTTTCTAGAATAAGGAAAACCTCTTCATCACATTTTAGTTCTCAGAACAAAGAAAGAAAGAGCAGAAGCCATACTCACGGAAGCAAAGATCTTACTGATGGCCGCTTCTATCTGGAAGTCTTTGGATCCACTGTCCATGTTGCCACTGACCATGTAGGCCATAGACTGCGTACAAACAAAATGGCAGCCAACGTCGGTATCAGGTAATGTGTGCATGTCAGTTGTCTCACACTTTTTGGTGCAGGTCTCAGACCAGTGTGGGGCTTTCAGCGTGCCATTGAATTGGCTTGAGGGAGACGTGGCGACTGACCTCGGTGACGTAGTGCATCATGGCCATGCGGGCCACCTTCTCCTGGATGGCCCCGTAGTTGTGGATCTTGCTGCCAAACTGAGTCCTGTTGGCAGCATGGTCCACCTGCACCGCAGACGCAGAGAGAAAGAGGACATGAAGGGACTGCATCCCAAAGTCATTGGATTGCGAATGAAATTAAAACAATTTAGCATAAACTGTGCATCCTTTTATTCGGTCTGTTGGGTGTTGCACAACATTACTTTTCAGAGGAGGCTAAATGCACCAGCATTTCGAGAGAGCTAACCATGTGCTGATTCTACCGAGGCTTGAAAACCACAGAGCGCGAGCTATGTGATGTTATCATATGGAACGACAACCCAGGGAACAGACTTACAGGCTGAAATACTCGTAAAGTGCCACACACATTTGTTGATTACAGCGACAATATATTACAAATCCAGTTATCTTTAATCACGTACTATATACAGATTTATCTGTTATCCAAAAAAATGCACAGACTGTTTTAGACGGTACATGAAACAACCACCTTAAGAGCCTATTAAGGAAATAGCACCAAACTGGCAAGTGAAACTGAAGCAGGGGGGGAATTTCCCATTTAAACACAGTATAACATGAGGTGAAACAAATTGTAAGTTGTTAAGGAAATGAAGCTAGATAACATTTTCTTTGCGAGACAATGTGCTTTGAAAAGTGCAATACAATTACATTTTAATATAATTTTTAATAGAGAAAACAAAAACATGCTTTTTGTCTGGGAAGAACTGGATTAGATGATGCCATTATCTACATTGTCTCTAAGCATTTTGATGAAACAAATTATTACTCATGATCATAAGATACTTTATATAAAATAGTTTGTCCATTGATAATGCTCGTAAAATCCATGAGATCACTCCTCAACAAACTTAAGACAGAAAGGCGGGATAAAAAAAAACAAGCGCTGTTCTCGGAGCATCAAGCAGCACGTCTACTCACAGCCTTGGCGATGACGCCCTTCATGGTTCCAGAGAGGGCGGCGGCCATGCCGAAGCGGCCGTTGTTCAGGATGTTCATGGCCACTTTGAAGCCGCCGCCCACCTCGCCCAGCACGCACTCTGCAGGCACGCGCACGTTCTCAAAGTAGACCTCGGCCGTGTTGGACGCTTTGATGCCCATCTTCTTCTCGGGGGGGCCACTGGGGGATGAAGGAGGGGGAGGGGTACGAAAGAGGGAGACGTTTGGGTTGTGACACAGCCATGACGCAACTTGTGGAATGCAACATTCCCTGTGTCCAATAGTTAGATGGAGAAAAGGAACAGCGTAGAGTAAAAGAGTGTGATTCCTATGCAATAATGTACACAAGCTCTTTATGGTGTAGCAGGTCAGGCATTAGCAATCTTTTTTTTTCTTTTACTGTATACCTACAGACCAAACATTTTTTTGTTGACTGTGAGATATATATATAAACACACATGCATACATACATAATAGACACATTGTGCCCTTGTGTGTGTGTGTGTATGTGTATATATATATATATATATATATATATATATATATATAGATATATATATATATATACACACACACACACACACACACACACACACACACACACACACACACACACACACACACACACACACACACACAGTGAAGGATATCATTATTTGATCCCTTGCAGATTTTGTAAGTTTGTCCACTGACAAAGAAATGAAAGGTCTATAATTTCAATGGTAGGTTTATTTTAACATTCAGAGACAGAATAAAAAAAAAGAAATCCAGAAAATCACATTATATAAAATATATACATTGATTTGCATTTGATTGAGTGAAATAGGTATTTGATCCCCTACCAACTAGCAAGAATTCTGGCTCCCACAGGCCGGGTATATTAGTCCCCCTCACTCTAAGAAAGTGCTCCTAATTTCAACTTGTTACCAGTATAAGAGACACCTGCCTCAATTCTTTACCTGTATAAAAGACACCTGTCCACAGAATCAATTAATCAGATATCAACCTCTCCACCATGGGCAAGACCAAAGAGCTGTCTAAGGACATCAGGGACAAGATTGTAGACCTGCACAAGGCTGGAATAGGCTACAAGACCATCGGCAAGCAGCTCGGTGAGAAGGAGACAACTGTTGGTGCAATTATTCGAAAGTGGAAGAAACACAAAATGACCATCAATCGCCCTCGGTCTGGGGCTCCATGCAAGATCTCTCCTCGAGGGGTATCGAGGATCATGAGAAAGGTGAGGGATCAGCCCAGAACTACACGGGAGGAGCTTGTTAATGATCTCAAGGCAGCTGGGACCACAGTCACCAAGAAAACCATTGGTAATACACTACGCAGGAATGGATTAAAGTCCTGCAGCACCCGAAAGGTCCCCCTGCTCAAGAAGGTACATGTACAGGCCCGTCTGAAGTTTGCCAATGAACACCTGAATGATTCAGAGGAGGCTTGGGAGAAGGTGCTGTGGTCAGATGAGACCAAAATCGAGCTCTTTGGCATCAACTCGACTCGCCGTGTTTGGAGGAAGAGAAATGCTGACTATGACCCCAAGAACACCATCCCCACCGTCAAGCATGGAGGTGGAAACATTATGTTTTGGGGGTGTTTCTCTGCTAAGGGGACAGGACAACTTCACCGCATCGAGGGGAGGATGGACGGGGCGACGTACTGTGAAATCTTGGGCGACAACCTCCTTCCCTCAGCCAGGACACTGAAAATGGGTCGTGGGTGGGTCTTCCAGCACGACAATGACCCAAAACACACTGCTATGGCAACAAAGGAGTGGCTCAGGAAGAAGCACATTAAGGTCATGGAGTGGCCAAGCCAGTCTCCAGACCTTAATCCCATAGAAAATCTATGGAGGGAGCTGAAGCCTCGAGTTGCCAAACGACAGCCTCGAAACCTTAAGGATTTGGAGAGGATATGCAAAGCGGGGTGGACCAAAATCCCCCCTGAGATGTGCGCAAACCTGGTAACCAACTACAAGAGACGTCTGACCTCCGTGCTTGCCAACAAGGGTTTCTCCACCAAGTACTAAGGCATGTTGTGCTAGGGGACCAAATACTTATTTCACTCAATCAAATGCAAATCAATGTATATATTTTATATAATGTGATTTTCTGGATTTCTTTTTTTTTTGTATTCTATCTCTGAATGTTAAAATAAACCTACCATTGAAATTATAGACCTTTCATTTCTTTGTCAGTGGACAAACTTACAAAATCTGCAAGGGATCAAATAATTATTTCCTTCACTGTATATATATATATATATATATATATATATATATATATATATATATACGTATGAGCGTACTGAAGCTATATATAAATGTTTGAGACTAGGTCGGAGGAGTGGAGAAATGAATCGTACATGTAATGGAGTAAGAGGGCGCTCACGTAGAGCACAGGATGAAAAATACAAACGGGAAATAGACTAACTGAACTGCTTGAACTACAACTCCCTACTCCGCCTACTGCACTCACTGTGTGACACCTCCAAAGCTTCTCTCCACGATAAAGGCAGTGATCTTGTCCTTCATCTCCCCTGTCTTCTCGTCCTTCACAGGGGTTTTGGCAAAAACGGTGAAGATCTCGGCAAGGCCACCATTACTGCAGAGAAGAAGTGCGGTTAACAAAAACCATAGAGGTGAGCTCATAAGACCAGCGGATCAAACATAGAGGTGAGCTTATTGGATCAGTGGCTTTTTAAATGATGAGTAATCTGCATCCTTTAGCCTTGCAAAGGCATAATGTTAAACAGTGCCTCCTAGTGGATAAAACCACAAAAGCATTGCACAGGGAAGTTTTTAATTTTCAAACTGTGCAAAATGTTAGTGTGAGTGTGAGTGTGTGTGTGTGTGTGTGTGTGTGACTCTGACCTGATCCAGATCTTTCCTCCGTTGAGTGTGAAGTACTGTCCACAGGGAGACTGGACAGCAGTGGACTTGATAGAGGCAGCATCAGAGCCACTGGCGGGTTCGGTCAAACAGAAAGCTGCGATTGTCTCTCCTGGAAACCGTGCGCGCACACATACACACGCACACACACTTCTCTGTAGCCTTGACCTCGCTTCATTTTTGGTTGAACTCAAACACAAGCAAAACACACAGTATCAACCGTACGCTACACGTTGGGAACCGATAGGCATATATGTTTACGCTGAGCAAACAAGATAACCCGCCAATAAGCCAACCTGGGCTGAGACAACAATTTGGCTCGACTGTCATCAACCGAACACACATGTTCATTGATCTTTACGCCCACAGCAGTGCAAAGGGCGACAGTAGAGACAGTAGTCTGGGTTACCTGTGGCCAGCTTGGGCAGATACTTCTCCTTCTGAGCTGGGTTGCCAAACAGCAGGATGCCCTTGAAGCCGATGGACTGGTGGGCGCCCAGGGTGATGCCCACGCCAAGGTCGTGCATGCCCACAATCTCCACCAGCCTGGCGTACTGGGTGGGCCGACATCGTGTGGCCGGAGAGAAAAGTCACACAGATGAGATGGTGGAGGTGTCGCTCTTTCTGCATGCATTGATTTACATTAGCGGTACAACCATGTATTGACGTAAGGCAGGTGTGCAGACTGACACTCCAGCGTATTTCCTAGGTGTTTTGATTGGCGCTGGCATGTTTGCAAGTGCCTTGACTCCTGGCCACCCCCTTACCTGGGTGTTGGTGAGGCCCACCCCTCCCAGGTCAGCGGGCACCTGCAGGCCAAAGGCCCCCATCTCCTTCAGACCCTCCAGGGTGTGGTCCTCCACCTTCTCCAGACTGTCGTTTTTCATGGGGTCATTCACTTCCTATGCGTGGGAAGGGGTACAAAAGGGAGGTGGGAGGAACGCTTCGAGGTCAGAGGGGGGGCGAAACGACGAGTAAGTAAAATGAAGAGACACTAAAACTACATCAAGAGACAATAACAGCCATTGGATCCTACTCCCAATACATTTTCTAGGTTAAAAGCTCACCTCAAAGAACTTGGAACAGGGACCAACAAGTTCTCTGAGGAACTGCTCCTGCTCCTCGTTCATCACTGTGGGAGAAACGCAGAACACAGGGTTGGCCGCCCCCACCAACTCTACCAGATGGATATGAAGATGAGAGCAACGTCAGTATTGTCTGTGGTTTACCTGACGGAAAGGGAAACACCTGAGAGGGGCTGATCTGTCCCTTGAACATGTTGACGGCGAACGACTTTGATTCCTAAGCAAAAAAAAGGAAACCATTGATTATCGGGTAACCTACCACAATAGTTAATAACTGGTTTGTAGAAGTATATTTAGTGATTTGCTTCAATCAATGTGATATCCAGCTGCTGCTTCCCATAATGGCGGGTGGGGGTTGTAGCTTGGATTTAGAGAAAGGGGAGGGTGGAAAAGTGACATACAACGGTGGCGGACGACTTCTTGGCATTTGCCTTGGTGACGACGTCGCTATCCACAGGGGGCTTCTCCTGAACGGCCTACAAAGAGGACAGAAAGAAGAGAGTAGAGGTAAGACGGAGATGTTACATTTCACAGAGCTTTTGCTTTTGTTTTTACCGAACATATATGGACCCGAGTGGTTAGCCATGCAAAGCCCCAACCAAAGAGGTGAACTTACGCAGACCAGGTATGTCTGTGGTTCTTAGGTTCTCTCTATGTACTGTCCTCCCTTTGCAAAGCAATAGCCAGGTTACGCGGCGTCAAATTTGACGGTTCTAGTCAAAGTGCCAGCTGTGTGCGTCCTACCCCGTCACTGGAATAAAATAGGGCATGACATCATGGCAATGGCCAAAGGGGTCGTAGGTGCTGCCAAGGACACGGGCAGGTTTCAAACTACACTCCAAGCTCCCCCAGCTAGCATAGGCCACGGTGATCTAGTCCACGCAGGCCTATGGATATTAGCTATTCAATGGGCTACATAGCCGTCTGCATCTACGCAGATCATTATGCAGCAGAGGAAAACATGTGAGATCTTAAAGGCCCATTATCCGTAGCTTCAGTTTTATTGCTAAGCTAGATAAGCGGGAGCAAGAGCCAACTAACCATGCTAATTGGACAGTGCATACAGCACTATTGTTTTATTGAACATCATTATCCAATTACCAATATTTAGAAGCAAGAAGATGTGGGTTGATGAAATTATTGTTATTGTGTCGCTGGTGATCTAGAATTACAAGGCACTTTTTAGGCCTTAGGCTCTGCAGGGAAAAGCAGGCTAGGCAGAGAACAATAACTACGGCCATTAAGCCCCAGTTACAGCTTATTGATAATAAAGAATCAGCTTGGTCTCACATTCTTAAAGAAACAGTGCCACCAAGGAAACGCTGCCATGCAAAGCATGTGACCAAGTCTCAACTTTGCCCCACATTCAGAGTGCAGCTAAGGATAGATATTTCAGATAGAGGGCACACCAACTGCCCGTTCAGAAAAATAAATAGCTTAATTGCCAGCTTAATGACCTCTATCATCGAACCATTGGATCATAGTGGAAAAAAATAACTGGCAGGTTCTTTTTTTTCCTTCCATTTCCCACATAATTAAACAGAAACATTCATATCATACTGGCAAGATGGTGAAATTAATGTGATAACGTTACAGTATGTACAAACAAAGGCTTTGTCACCTCAGGAGCTGGCTTTGCGTATGGACGAGCATGCTGGACAGCAACCAAAGCTCCAGATTGACGTTGAACCCTAAAGGACATAAACATACATTTACATGGTGTCAACACTACTTATGGGCAATAATACAAGGAAAAAGACACGATAGTCGCATATTTGTCAAAATAGTTTACTCACCCAGGCAACAAGCTAGACGGAATGCGGAGAACCGTACCACACAATGCAGGAGAATGGCTCACTTTCCTCAGCAGCATGTTTGTAAACACTTGTCTGAGCGAGGGAGTGAATAGCATTAAGCACAATCGACGAATTTATTTCTAAAATAAACAACAATGTAAACAATATTATAATGCAGACAACAGACAGTTGACCGAACGTTCCATAGCATTTCGTTAGCTTAACTTCGACGCTTAATCTGTCTGGATCAAGGCATTTCCCTAGCTATCGTTGCTTACTTCTTGTTGTTGTTGTTGTGGGCTGGTTACCGACTCCTCAGTGAGTTCGTGACCTTGTGACAACAAGCAACAGCAGCAGGCAAAAAAATGGGACTCAAAGTCAATCGAAATATGCTGCGAGGAATTACAGCTAGAAAGCCAATGTGTAAACTACTTGTAACACAGCCTATTTTTGTTTACGAAGAGGTCCTTGCAATGAGCCAAGACACTCTCAGTCATTCCTCAACAACTGGTGCGTTTCGCCTGACGACGCAGCTATCAACGAACATCATTCGAACTGCTTTGTGGGACGTGTAGTTGCTTTGTAGTAAATGTGCTTTTGAAGACAATCATCACATTCGACAAAGTAATGAATACAGCCCAAATAACTTCATATAGCAGTATCAGTATCAAATTTATTCTCAAATACACATAGGTGATAATATGAAATGAAACAATGTGACACATGCAAGGTGTGACAATTCCATACTTTGAAACATTGTCCTTAGCACCTGTATGGCTTGGGTATACATCTTCTATTTAGTCACTCATACAAAATGAAATGTATAATGTTAATTAGTAGCATACAAAAAAGAAATATGTGGGGTCGGGGTATATGGATCACAGTCATTTGAAAAGAGATAACATCAATCTCAAAGTACCGCTTTTAATGTCTTCACTCTCCGCTACTACCCTTTTTCTACACCACCATAATACTAGGTTATTACATTGAACTCACTCATTACAATATATCGAATGCAGACTAGGTTTAACCAAATGATAACTGAAGACAGAAGTTTGCCTATTAATGTCTGACCTATTTTCTTTTTCACATTAACAGTCACTATTCTGTACTTTTACATTTACATGAGTAATATTTATATACATACAGAGATAAATTGTGAAGAACATGATGTTTGGACACAATGCCGAAAAAAAGAAATGTTTTTCAGAGGGAGTGGAAGACCTATATCTTAATGAAGCTTGGAAACTAAAGCACTCGTGACGCACTACCAAAATGTTAACAAATTTGGCGAATAAATGCAATTACAGTACTTTCATGATAATGTCTGTGAAAAGAGGAGTGTATTGCCCTCTAGTGTTTAAACAGTCACAGTGCACTGGTGAATCCCCATGAAAAGCAGGGCTTGATGCTTCAATAAAAGACCACCTCTGTTGCTCTGGTCCAGTCCCCAGAAGGGAAAAACAAACATGATTTGCTGACAGTTTAATAATTTTTGAAAAATGCAAACTTCCTACCAGGCGCACACGTAATGCACGCGCACACACACAGGTCTGACTGGGAAAATCTGAGTCAGTTGGGACTACATTGAAAAGCAACTTTCCAATTAGAATACACACCATAAGTTGTGCATGAATAGAAACTGGAGTCTTAGAGTCTTAGTGTCTTAGGTTTGGGATTGTAATTTCTTTAAAGTAACTATAGATGTGAAACACTTTGGAAAGAATGCATGGATTCATAAGTGAGAAATAGGAACCAAGTTTTGTAGATTGTTTTGAACAGTTTCAATATTTTCTCACTTATCATAGTTGAACCCTGTTGTCACCAAATGTGAAATTAATTGAGCTGAGTGTAGGGATCACCACCACTCCGACATTTAACATGAATGGTCATTTGGTTTCTCAGACATAAACTCAGGAAAATACGCTCACGCACACAAACTAACTGATAAACCCAAACTCAAATCTGGTTCCAGTCGCTCTCGCTCTCTCTCTCTTTCTCTCTCTCGCTCTCTCTCTCTCTTTCTCTTTCTCTCTTTCTCTCTCTCTCTTTCTTTCTCTCTCTCTCACACACACAAACACACCCACACAAGCAAAAACCTACATGACATCCACAAAGAACTCGCTAGGGTTGCCCATGGCAAGGTGGAAGGACTGGCGCGAGGCGGTCAACTCGGGGGGCACCGAGCCCAGGTCACGGGTGGGCGGGGCACCAGGCGGGCCGGCGGAGGAGGAGGGGGGGGGCAGGGCCATGGCCGGGTGCATGGGGCCCGCTATCAGCTGCTGAGGGTGGGGGTGCGCGTGCGGGTGGGGCCCCATGGCAGGGTGCGGGTGCTGGGGCACCATCATCACCATCATGGGGTTGTAGGGCAGCGGCATGCCCGGCGGGTAGGGCGACATGTGGGGGGGCGGCGGCACGCGGTGGTGATGGGAGCGCTGGGAGGAGGCGTGGCTGTGCTCGCTGGGCGTGGCCGAGCCGTGGTTGCCCAGCCTCATGCTGCTGCGGGTGGAGTACTCCGACTCGCTGCCGCTGCCCGAGCGGGAGTCGGCCCCTCCGCCCCCGCCGGAGGGGGACTTCTCGCCCCCTCCCACGGTGCTGCCGGGGCCCTTGGTGCTGCCGCCGCGCCGCCTCTCGCCCTCGCTCCGCGTGGAGCCGCTGCTCCGACTCCCTGCAGGGGACCGGGGAGAAGGTGGGGGGGGTCAGAGGTAGTGCCACACAGAGGGGGGTTCAAACAGACTGCACCTTTCTCACAAGCCAAACCACAAAAAGCGAGTGCTCCAAAGTCCAAAGTACGGTACCCAGGACCACATCATCCACCCACACGCCAGCTCAACCAGCCTCTAACAGGCCCCCCCCCCCCCACCCCCCCAATCCGGGTGCTCACCTTCGCTGTGCTGGCTGCCCGTGCTGCCGGGGGCGTAGCTGTAGCTGGTGAGCTCGTGGTAGGGTGGCGGCTGGCTGGAGTAGGGGTGGGTGGGGTAGGGCTGGTAGGGGAAGGTGTGCATCATGGGCCAGGGCGTGGCCCCCGGGAGGGGCAGGGGGGCCAGGGTGTCCTGGTCCGACGCTCCGCTGGAGCCGTCGTTGTCGTTCAGGGAGAGGTTGGCCATGTCTGGCGGGAGAAGAGAGAGAGAGAGAGATGCGTTAGCGCTGAGTTAGCTACTTGTGACACATCATGACGCGTCAGCGCTATCAGATAACGATTCCAACACTGGAGCTCTGTGTTCCAAAACATGGACTCAAACTCTCATTGGGCATGTGTGAATATTCTCGAATCGCATAACAACGCATAATATCTAGGTCGATGAATCGGCTGGATCCGTATTACATAAACCTTTTCGGTATGAACCATTACTTGAGCCTCATCATCATCATTCAGCAATTGTATTTCGTTTGCCATAGAATAATCCGCAGGTTAGGAGCCCAGGGAGAGGGCTGCATGGGATAACATCTCTGCTGTCACATGGAGAACTTATTTTTGTCCCTAATTGAGTTAGACGCAGACGCAACAGAACAGATGCCATCTTTGTTGCCTCTAACATTCCAGGCATTGCTTGGCCAATGTAAATGGAGACCACAGTAGTAGGAGTGACGTTAGGAGGCTGCAGTGTGATGTCTCTACTGGATGCTACTCTCACCACCACCACCACCACCCCCCCCCCCCCCCCCCCATCTCAAGGAAGACCCCCACGGCACTCACAGTTCTCGCAGTCGCTGAAGTCGCCGAAGATGTAGTAGCACTGCTCGGAGAAGGTGATCTTGTTGACGGTGTGCCGGATGAAGCCGGCCTTGAGCAGGTTGCTGGCGTACTTGCGGGCCTCGCGGCGGTCCTGGAAGCCCTCGATGTGGTGGTACAGCCACTCCACCACGTCTGAGCCTGGAGACAGACACAGACACAGACAGACAGACCGTAAATGAAAGCAAATGGACAATTAATCGGTCAAAAAAATACATGGCATATTGATGTCACGTTCTTCTGACAACAACAGAAATGGCTAATGCCTAAGGCTAGAAACCCACATTCACATCTAAGCAAGGTATCAGCTATCTTTGAACCGGTTTGACCTCGCGTACACACGTCATGTGCAACATAATGACGTCATGTCATTTTCTATCACACTCATATATTGCCTACAATGTCCTACTCTCCTGGTCAGCCCAGAGTGTGTGTGTGTGTGTGTGTGTGTGTGTGTGTCTCACCCAGGAAGGCGTTGGGAATGGTGATCTTCAGCCACATCCGGTCCCTGACCTCCAGGCCAGACTCCGGGGAGGCCATGGCCTTGGCCACAGACGCCATGTCTGAGTGCAGCGACAGGTTGAAGTCATCAAAGCCACCTGGGGAGAGCGAGAAAGAGAGGGAGAGAGAAGAAAGAAAGAGAGCGAGAAGACTTATTTAGAACTCGACAGAGACGACAAGGAGTTTCATCCCAACCCAGGGAGATGTGGGATGAAGCCGAGAGGCTGGTAAAGACAGCGAGGGGGGGGGTTAAAGAACGCACCAAGACATGTGAACGGAACAAACCCTACTTGATCAAACCAAACAAAAGGCCCGAGGGACAAAAAGAGAAAGACAGATGGGAAAGAGGACTCCGGTGCCAGATCGGGGGTGGGGGAATACCGCGCCGAGAACAAAAGGGAGGCAGAGGCAGACCTGGACAGAAGCGACGCGACTGGGCGCAGTCGGGAGGAGAGATTTACTGCAGATCAATCCCAATGTCAAGACCAGCGGAACTCGGGCGCACCTCCTTTGGAATCTGTTCGCCGTTGGAAAATTCGGGGGAGGATGGTAGGGGAAATATGTACCGCAGGAGGCCGCAGACAGACAACAGGGCCAGAGAGCGGGCGGGGGGGGGGGGGAGCTAGCTCATCTGAGAGAGAGAGAGAGAGAGAGAGAAAAAGAAAGAGAGGGCTACATAGGGAGACGGGGAGAGAGAGAGAGAGAGAGAGAGAGAGAGAGAGAGAGAGAGAGAGAGAGAAAGAGAGAGAGAAAGGGAAAGAGAGGGCTACATAGGGAGACGGGGCGAGAGAGAGAGAGAGAGAAAGAAAAGTGGAGTGCAAAGGCTTACGTTCAGTCTCGGTGACGGAGGAGGAGGAGGTGATGGTGCTGAGGGAGGAGCTGCCTGGATAGGGAGGGTACACCCCTGTCAGAGCCACGGAATGACTGACCCACGCTGCCGGGTCTATGGGCCGGATCGGCTCATCTGCAAACGGAGGGGGGTGGGGAGAAATGATCACAAACCCAACTAAAAGTGATTAAATGAAAAATGTGCTAATAAATAAATAAGGTTATTTGGGAATTCCATTTATTCAATCATTGGACTTCAGGCCTTTCCCACCACGAGGACCGGCTACAGGACTAACACGTGAAAACAGGTAACGTGATGCAAGCCTTAAGCCCCCCCCCCCCTGCCCCACTCACTGCGAGGGAGGGTGAAGTAGCCCTGCGGAGAGGGGTCCCAGCATTTCGCCACCGTCAAGATGATGGGCCTAAGAGGATCAGAAACACACATCCACACACACCGCACCCCCCCTCCGCCTTTAAGTTCGTCACTGGACGGGATCACAGTCGGGGGCACTGGCCCCAGTCATTGTCACCGGAAACATACCGCCGTGGCCGACGGCGGGCGGAGTGTTCCCGTTAGCGAGCGCGGCCGTGTGAAGGCTGAGGCGTGGACTCACCCCGGTTTGTGCACGATCTCCCTCAGCACACGCACGGCGTCGTCGTTACTCATGTTCTCAAAGTTGATGTCGTTTACCTTGGGGGGGGGGGGGAGGAGAAAGGCACCGGACGTCAGCGTGTCGGGGGGTCTTACCTCGGGTCAAAGCCTGTTCAGGCACATGGGTACGCCTCCTCACCTGCAGCAGCATGTCTCCCGGCTCGATGCGGCCGTCGGCGGCCACCGCCCCGCCCTTCATGATGGAGCCGATGTAGATGCCCCCGTCTCCCCTCTCGTTGCTCTGGCCCACGATGCTGATGCCCAGGAAGTTGTACTTCTCTGTGGGGGAGGGCGGAGGGCAGAGCGGGTCAGCGTTTCACGCGACCGGGGGGGGGGGAAGGGCCAAACACTGGCGGGGCCTAGGCCTCGCTGTGAAAAGGGAGGTGAGGTGCAACGGTACTGACCCATGTTGAGTGTGACGGTGATGATGTTCAGGGACATGGTGGAGTCTGTTACACTGCTGAAGGATGAAGCCTGACACACACACACACACACACACACACACACACACTTAATCCAACTGGTCTCTCAAACTCAGAACCCCATAATACCCTCCAGGAGTGGCTCGTAAAAGCCGTCCATCGACTACGCGTCCCCTCGCTGCCCTTACCCGCTCCAGGCGTGGGGGGCGTTGTTTCCTGCGCCGGCGGTGTCGCTTCAGCAGCCTGGAGGCCGTGCTCTGCTCCGTGGAACTGCTGAACCTGCGAGGTCAAAAGTCAGACGGGTTAGCGATCCACACGCAAAGAGCCCGTGAGCCCGCGTTGCCGCAAGCGGCGTCCCCCCCGTCCCCCCGTCCCCCCCCCACCCCCGGACCTGCTCATGGTGTCGTCGTCCTCCGAGTCACAGAAGCTGGTGGTGTCCAGCTCGCTGCTCATCACCGTGGTGGCGCTCTCGTAGCCCGCCAGGTGGCGCTCCAGGCGGGTCTGCCCGTTCACCCGGGGGCCTGGGAGGGCAGGAGAGAACGGCGGGGGGGGGGGGGGGGGGTGTCACCTCCGGAGACCGTGGTTCAAACACAAGGCTGGGCTTTTACCTGGCTGCCGGGGGGGGGCGGCTCTTACCGTGGGCCTTGCCGTGCGGGTCCATGCTCTCTCGGTGTCGGGGCCTCTCTCTCCTGAAGGAGACCACCGACTCGGTGTCTGTCTGGTCGTCCAGGGTCTCCACGCTGCCCACTGCATTGGGACTGCAAGGGGAGAGGGCCAAGGTGAAAAAAATGGCTACTACTATAATATGAAAAAACATACACAACACCCGTCTTTATCCTCTTTTGGAACTAGTTTTGATGAATAATCGAATAATAATGATAAACTTTATTTATATAGCACCTTTCGAAACGGTTGCAAGGTGTTTCGCAATAAGAATACAAATTCCAGTAAAATAATAGCATGATGGGTGTAGAGGAAGGTCGGGGTTGAAGTGCCTGTGATTCTCAAACCGCCACAATCGAGCCAACAAAACAAACGAAAAAAAAAGAAAGATTGTGAGACACAGAAGGCCCTGTGTGCATGGCAGGGAGCAGCACCAACCTCCCATTAAATGTCAATGACACTCTTCATTCACCCTCTCGGGTCCCGTGGGACAGCAGGCCTACATTATCTAATAAACCGCAAATAGCCCGGCTCCATAGAACATAAGGCCTGGAAATAAACAAGGTGGGTCGTGTTCCCTCCCATGGATATAACGTGACAGCCACCCATAGGAAGCGGTGGACAGGGGCCCGGCTATGAGAGGTGAGCTACGGCCGGGGAGAATCGACGGGATGCTGTTCCCAAGGTGCGGTTGCCAAGGCGGAGATCGAGTTTGTGCGGCCGCCGTGTCACAGGGTTAATGGGGGGGAGAAACGTGATCCCCCCCCCCCCCCGCGGGGAGGGCCGCCTTCCGATACCAACACGGTAGCGAGCGCCCCCGATGCGGTGTTACGGGAGCGGGCAGGCGTGAAAGCGGGGTTACGTAATGCTGGGGAGGGTGTGTGTTGAGTGTGTGTGTGTGTGTGTGTGTGTGTGTGTGTGTGCGTTACTCACTGGAAGGACGGCGGTCTGGAGTCACCGATGCCCCCGGTCCTCTCGGCCGGTGGGGGGGGCAGGGGCGGGGGAGGAGGGGAGGGCTGGGGGCAGACCTCCACTGGAGGGGACGCTGTCACGGCCGGGGGCTCGGCTGCTGGGGTGTCGGACGACACCAGCTGGAGACGGAGAGGAAGGGTGGGACGGCCAACAGGGTTCAAGGGATGGGGGGGGGGGGGGCAGATGAGAACGATGAGGGAGGTGAAAAGCGTAGGGACAGGAGAGGGGGATATAGAGGCGTACGGAGAACGAGTAAGGTGGGGGGAGGAGAAGACGAGAGCGAGAAAGGAGGGGGAGAAAGAGAAGAGGACAGAAAGGCAGAGAAAGGAGGGTGAGAAAGAGAAGAGGACAGAAAGGCAGAGAAAGAGGCGAGGTAAAATGTCAATCGCTTTGACACACGGACATCGAGCTCCTTTCAAGTCAGCGTCTCGGGGGCATATTGAAACGCTACCCCACACTTCACCAGTCTTAATATTACACACACACACACACACACACACACACACACACACACACACACACACACACACACACACACACACACACACACACACACAGCTCTGTGGGTGGCCTAAAGGCAAGAATAAAACACACCCAACCAATTGAGTCCCATCAATGGTGCTAGACATTCATTTACCAATTACCTCACCCTAATAGAAACCAACTCCCTTTCTGCCTGGCTAACAACGGTGGTTCAGCATTAAGTGTGTCCAAAACAAGAGGGAAAGAGAAACACTTCAAGGCTAGGAGCTGACGTTTATCGTCGGTAAAAGGCCCCCCAAAAAAAATCGGGCTTTTTAAGAGTACAAACGATCTGCTTGGCTAACCCCCAACTATCAACCAAAGCGTCACCCTTACCACCCCCTGCCCCCTTTCTCTTTTCCTGATAGAGTCTTTCTTTGCTCCTCTAACTGCGGCGAGGCTGGGAAACACTCGTCCCTGGGGATCTCCCCCTACCCGTCCCCTAGCCCTATCGTATGTCGGCCCCTCCGGTCTCCTCTCTTTGTCTAGCGCGCTTTAACCCGCCCTGCCTCCCGCCTCTCCCTCCTGCGCACTTTAGCAGATGCTCAACGTCAAACCCTCGCTCTAACTGGGCCCGAGTGGCGGCGTTTGGTCTCGTGTGTCCTGGCCCGTGGTCGGTACCGTCGGTCGGCGTCCAGCCCTGCTGGACTGGCACGCTCTCGGGCTGCGCGAGGGGCTGTGCTCCCGGCGGAGGGTCTGCGCTGCAGCGGGTGTGTTCACCGCGTGACTGGCAAAGCGGTGTTGTCTCTTTGGTCTGCTATGCGTTACGGTTGGCGTGCATGACCATCGAACAGGCGCAACCCTAACCCCGCCCAGTCTCACCCAGGACACCACTCTCCCGTTGAAGCAGGGCAGCTTGGCGCTCTCGTCCGAAATCTCTTCCTTCACCACCCTGAGAAAGAGAGGAATGAGGAGAAAAGTCAGTCCATCAGCCGGGTTACAGCCATACGTGAGGCAAGCAGAAAGGCCCACGGCAGTGGCCTTTAAACAAAAGAACGTGCGCCGCAAGAGCCACGTCTCTCTCTCTCTCAAACACACACGCGCACGCGCACGCACACGCACACACGTTGACTTTCGAATGACTCACCCCCATTACCCAAAGGCTGGAAGAAATAAGCGCTCCGATAAACAAGCACTCTAAACAAAAGCATGCTAAAGGTCATTTTTAAAGCCACGGCTGTAAGCCCGGTGTCCATCCTCAACCCCTTCCTCCATCCGTCAGTCAGCCAGGCTGGTTTTGCCTGCTCGGTCGGCCACCACGGCAGTCGGGAGACTGCGTCAGCCTCCTCCGTGGCCTTTCTCCCGGGCAGACCTTGTTGTTACAGCAATTCACTGGGGACTCGGCGAAAATACAGGGGGACACTTAGTCGACCGAGCTCCTCAAAGAGCGCCTGCTCAATACTCTTTCCGCGTCGTTTAGCCCTACGCCGTGTCTCCTGCTGTGTCTGAGGGTGTGTGCCGGCAGCCATGCACGCCTTGCCTGGGGTTTTGGATGCAGCTGTCGAGGGGTAGGTTTTGCGGTTGAGTGAAAGCACAAGGCCAGATTGTTGTGGGCACTGGGGAGGGATTGTTACAGGAGGCGTTAGAGTGTGTGTGTGTGTGTGTGTGTGTGTACGTAAGCCTTTCAATACTTGCTCGGGTTCTCTGTCTTTCTTTGAGAGAAGAAAGGGCAACATTCCACCTGAAAAGCGCAGGCTAATTGTGCGTTCAAATAAACAAATGACCTCACGTCGAGCCATTCCGCACACACTCTAAAAGGCCTCACGCACACAGCGCCTAAATATGCAGCGTCTCGTTGGAATCTTAAACCTGAAATTCTTGCCCCGGTCGTCTGGCTACCCCCCTCGGAAGCATTAATCCACCTCTCTCTCAAACACTCCAAGCAAACAAACTCCCAACATCTCGTCCCGGCCCGTTCACTAATCTCACACACACACTTTTTTCAGGCCCCCCCACCAATAGAGTGATTTCAACACACCCAAATACTCTCATGCACTACCCCCTCTTTTGTAGACTCTCTCTCTCTCTCTCTCTCTCTCTCTCTCTCTCTCTCTCTCTCTCTCTCTCTCTCTCTCTCTCTCTCTCTCTCTCTCTCTCCTCCCCCCCCTCCCTCCCTCCCTCCCTCCCTCCCTCTCTCTCTCTCTCTCTCTCTCCCTCCCTCCCTCTCTCTCTCTCTCTCTCTCTCGTTCTCTCTTCCTGTTGATTCTGCTCCAGACAGCCAGCAAATGGCCTCTCTCCAACCCCAGGTCCCCCATGCTTAGCCAGGCCTCCTCCATGCTGCTCCCCCTTCCACACACACGGGCGTTCTCGGCCCGACAGCTGGGCTCATAGCGCAGGGAAATGAAAACACATACTATTACAGCGGGGGGAAATAGCATTGGTTTGATTGGACAGCTGACTATGTTGAAAAAGGTCTACCGGACGCCTTTTAAAGACAGACTGGCTTGGTTTCAACATTCCACGGAAGTGCCTAATTCATTGGTACAATTAATTAACCAAAGCCCAAGTTCTCGGACTAAAAGCACAGAGTAGCACTGTTCCCAGTGCAAGACTTGATGATGATAAACAAAAAAAACTCTGTTTTAACCAGAGCCTAAAAACACACGCAAGTTTCTGACTGTGTTTTCGGGTGGTATTTTTACTTTCCAACAAACCAAATGCATCCAGCAGTTCACATGCATTTCACAGGAGCACTAGAGGTCTCGTAGGACAAGTCTACCACACACATGCATTCCATTCAACCTATCTGACAAGCAGCAACCACCAAAGAAAGATTAATTGATAGAGGAGACAGTTCTTCCAGTCGGGAGGATTTAGCTAAAAGAACAGGGGGAGAGGAAAGAGAGGGAGAGAGAGCGAGTGAAGGGGGGTGGGGGCAGAAAATGTTGGTAGCAGACCAGTGTGTGAAAGGAGACAAAAACCTGGCTAGTCTCCCAAAAGAAAGAAAAGATGGGAATTTCTGCGGATGAGGGGAGTGGAGAATGAGAGAAAGGAGTAGGCTACTTATTCACCAATTAATTGGATGAGGATGGTTGTGATCATTTGGATGGAATTATCCGTGCACAAAATGTATTTGCGCCTTAAAAACATTGTAATTCTCATAGTGATTATTGTCTATCTACGCTGGATCCGATTGGATGAAAAATGTGGTGTTTTTGAAACATAGCCACGCATCTATTAAGAAGGCGACAGAGACAAGCTGCATATGTATTGTAAATATTGTAACAAGTTTTTATTATCTGCTTATATTTTATTTGCATTTATTTGACTAGTGGTTGTTTAGTTGCAATTTATTTATTCTTCCTTTAACAGGGTACTGCTGGAAAAGAGACCTTGTCTCAGTCGGTTCCTGTATAAATAAGTAATAAATAAAATAATATTTGGGGCCTTTATATCTTTCTACCATTGTCAAAAAAGTTGCCATCCTTAATGTTTGCATGGCAAAAAAGAGAACTCGTTACATAGTAACAAATAGCTGAATTAATGCATTGACGATAACAATTAAATGACCTGTGGCATCACGAGGTTCTATTGTTTTAAATATATTTCATGAAATAAGACGATTATGGAAAGAAACTAGTCTGTATTCTTGTCCTGAGATTGTTTTGACTTGGTTGTACTACTCCTAGTTAAAATGCAGCACACAAGTTATTTTGCGCAGTCAGTCACTGCCGCTCACTCATTCACCTACCCGAAGTCCTGGTCCATAGACTTGAAGAAGAATTTGTAGTTAGGTTTATTCAAGACCTGTTTAAAATCCAGCAAAGTGATATCATCGGCAGGAATTGGTATCTTCACTAAGTAGGGCGTCTCCTCCTCGTCAATATGGTATATTATTTTGGTTTCCGCCATTTCCCCGACACTTTTTCAGATGTCCCACAAAAAGATATGAAAGAGGTAGCAAGGTAGCTAACTAGTTAGCAACTAGATGGCTAGCGGGAGAGGTGAAACGCTGGCCAGTGCGTTTACTACTAGCCAGAACACGCAAAAAAGTTGAAAACTTGGAAACAAAGGTGCATCTCTCCTGACTTGTAAAATATACAAGATAAAACCTACATTACCCTATCACGAAGGGACTAAAGGACGCGATTACGCCACAATCACACGGCCGACTACCCTCAACTTTTCACCCAACAAAAACATACAGGGGAGGGGGTCTAAAAACTTTTCAGGACTTTGCAAGCCAACGCGGCGTATGACGTCGTGTGTGCCCCCTTGCGTACTCTTTGAGCGTGCCAACCCCCATCCCAGCCGTTTTCCCTGCCCTGAAACGTGCAATCAAAATGCAAACATAATTGAATGTTCTTTGCAAAATGGTAATGCTTGAGGTAAATACTAATCCAACATTTAACTAGTCACAGACATTTGGCATTCAATTTCTACATATGTGAGCTTCTTTTATTAAACCCCTAAACCAAACTCTTTAGGTCTTACCAGCTAATTAGGGGTCAACAAATTGGTACAGTAGCCTCCTATGGTTAGTATGATTTTTTTAATGTCTAATAACTATGCTTATAATAGTGCAAACTTCTAGAGTTGCATTATACAGATACAAAGACGCATTCATATGGGCAGTGTTGAAAATAATTGTATAAGATTTCAAACTTGAAGCCAAAAATATAGCAAGAAATGCCAATATCTAAAGCCTTGGGTTTCTTTTTTTGAATGACTACTAATTGTTTGTCCTTTAGTCTCTCAATAGTAAACCACTAGAGGGAACTATTGATTAGTGGAAACTCCAAGCTTGACTGGTCACTCACCAACATACAGCAAGTCACTAGGTACAGTATACAAATTATATTTCACTTGTTTTCAAACACAATCTTTTTAAGAAAGATGAAAACTATCATATCATAACGCAGTAGCTCATGTCCATGTCCAAACAAAACTAAATCTGACATATATGTCTGACACAAAATGTACAACAATAAAAGGGAGGTGTTATTATTGTTATTATTATTATTAAGAAAGGTTTATTTGCACTTTTATTGCATGCACCCTTCTTTTCTTTCATCCAGGGAAGGGCAAAGGAAGGATACTTTGTCAGTGTACTGAAAAAAGAAACCCTCAGTGTTTGAAAAAGCTCGGACCAAACACTACTCCCACCACGCAGGTCATGACAAACATGACCCAGAAGAACACAGCCAGCAGCTGGACACATGCCAGGGTCCTGGTTTGTTGGTGCATCACCTCCAGCTCGCTCACCAGGCCTGGTGCTGCCCCATCAGGCCTATCCGGGCACATCTGCTGCACGCGGAGGCTCACCGTGGGCAGGATGATGAAGCGAGCGTCCCGGCTGGCCTCCAAGGACACCACCACCCTCTGGGTGACCGTTGCCAGGCTGGCTGCCATCGAGCCGGGCATGCGGAAGGCCCCAGGGGGCAGCTGCGCTAGGATGCGGGAGTTGCAAGGCAGGGAGAGGGCATCGCCCATCTCCAGGGGTGTGGGGTGACGGCAGAGGGGGCAGGAGATGGCGGGTGGGCAGTGGGGGTCGCAGGGGCACAGCTGAATCCTTTGGAGACACTCCGTGCAGAAGACGTGGAGGCACTCCAGCATGCGGGGGCACTTGTTGTACTGGTTGTACTCCTGATAGCATATAGGGCACTCCACCTCTGTGGACTCTGTAACTCCCCCTGGGATGGAGGCTGTGGCCGGGTACCCCGGGTGAGGCACAGAGTGGGGAGGCTCAGCCATGGAGGGGGGTGGCTAGGTGATTAGGGGAATGGGGGTAAGAATACAATTTTGAGTTGGAGGCGGTGAGCCAGAGATGGTAAACGTACAGCCTATAGTTGGACCGTGTGCTTGTTACAACCTGAAAAAAAAGAAAGCAATGTCAACCAAAAGCTGTGAATGTGTGTATACGAGACATAGAGAGGGGGGGGGTGCTTCTTGGTACTGTAGGGTTTAAATTCTTGTTTCTTCTCAGTTTACGGCTAGATTCCTGAGCCTATAAGTCATGGGATTCATTAATTTAATCACAAAACAAACCCCCAGTATGAGCTTGCCCTCCTGCCTAAGTGGTGGTGGGGGTATGTGCAGGCTGTGTGGAGCGCCTGTCTGCCTTCTGGACATTCTAGTCTTGGACCAAGGAGAGGAAGTCAAGGTATGAAAACAAAAGAAGACAGGAGCTGTGGATGGAAATGATTAGAGTCTACCCTCTAACTCTTAGCCCCATGTTTCTATTGCTTTCTTTCTCTCTCTCCCTCTGTGTGTGTGTGTGTGTGTGTGTGTGTGTGTGTGTGTGTGTGTGTGTGTGTGTGTGTGTTGCCTTTGGTTTTGTTTCAGGTATTTCTTGCTGAAGGCTAGTTAAAATGCCATGGCACTAACAATTAGCAAGTTCATGAAAAACACACAATCTGCAGCTTGGTCAAAGTTCCACAGCTATAAAACTTTTAATGTAGAACAAAATAAGCTCAGTTCTGGTATAGATTACTTTTATCTAGTCTCCAAAATGTTCCTAAACACACACACATTACTTACCATTAAAAGACAACAGCAACATGTAGTTGTAAAAAGGGCATTTTGAACATGGTTAATGTTCACAAATGAAAAAAAAGTCAAGCGCTCAAAAGGGACAGTGGGAAAACACTGAATATGCCGTCCCTGTTGACCCCAACACATGACTCACCTTTGGGCCCTCTATATTGCTTGCCTACTTTCCCTTTTCATCCGTTGGTTAAGATTTTTTTTTTCCTAGTCTAGTTAGTATGTGCTTAGAATCTCAGTGGGGAAAAAACATGAAGCATGGCATTTTTATAAATGGCAATCGAGTGACCAATTACCCAATTATTTATTGGAGATAACATGCCAACTGTAAAAGTTCCACTTTTCAATCACCGTAGGTTATCATCTAATAGGGTTTGCTCTTGAACAGTATTTTAGTCCCATAGCCTTCGTACTCATAGGATACATCAAGGCAACCATTACTCAAGGGTTTGGTTGCTTAGCAATAGGGGTCTCCTCTGTATTTGTGCCGGTTACAAAAAAAAAATGTGTACAATATTTGCAACCTGTCTGGATTGTTGTACTTTTGTGGTTTAAATAAAAAACCCTGTTCCATTGCTGAAATATTAATGGCTAATAGGCGCATAGGTGAGAAAAAAGTTTTGAAGTCAAAGTATCTCTGGTTGGCAAATGAAAGCATACTTTTGGTATTTAGGTACACATTGAGCTAAAAAAAATCTATTACAATTTCAGTAATTAAATGTGCTTGTGGATAAAGCATTTGAATCTTTGTGTAGAAAAAAGCTATAATATTGGAATGAACGTAAACAAACTCATTAATAATTACCTACAATATGTCCGCTTGATGTGAAAACGATTTTAGAGCACGTTCACAGATACGATACCGGGCATTATTTACAGTATGTAGGTCAGTTAACATGTAGAGAGGGAAAGACTTGGCAACACGTCGTCACTATGTACAGAGTGGAAGATAAGAGAGGCACTTACCCTCCACAAAGCCTTTCAATCAAGGCACACTTGGATGCCTCTCGTCAGCCTGGCTGTTCTCAACAAAACACTTCATTATTCTTAGGTTGGCTGAAAACACCCATCGTTAAAGGTCTTCCTCCCTTACTATCTGTGTGCACATCAACCATTCAATGTGTTCTTCTATCTCTTGGAAGAGTCCTCTTCTCTTTCGATCTGTTTCTTTTTTCCCTCTACCTATCCCCTGACATCCCGTCATCTTTGTCATTTTTGTCCCAGGAGAGAGCCCCTAGTTTCCCTGACACTAATTAACCCCATGGTAATGTGAAGGCAAACAGGAGAAAATGGAGGAAAGGCAGTCTTTGTTAATTGTAACCTAACTTACTGTTTGGAACAGAGAACAGGTCAAAGCTGCATATAGGAAATAACAAGAATGAGGAAATAGTCTTTATTAATATTATTTGATTTATTTAAACATGGTTATGAGCTCTCCAATATGATTGTTTTTGTAATAGCTACTTATTTACAGTGCAATTAATAATATTATAGCACCACTAGCAACACTACATCCACTACATCCACTAATAGTAATTTAACCATCATGGATTGATGTGCCAAGCAAAATTAGCCGCTCCAGATTTAGCTATGGACATGGCCACTTCATTTTAATTTTCAAAATACTCTTGATACTATGTGATGTCAACAACATTTATCAATACTAAGGTTAGTAAACTAAACAATTGATTAGGATTGATTCCTACAATGCTTGTGTAACAGTTGGCCACTGTGCACTGGGCACTTGCATATGAGTTGCACATTTGATCGCTTGGACTGTTAGTAGCACTTACCTTTTCTTCAAGCCCAAAGGACTCTGCCATGAAGAAAGTACACAAAGCAGGCAGGCATTGGCTACACTTGACAATGTTTTAATAAAAGTCCAGCTGTGATAGATGTTAAACTGACACAACATCATGGGGAGAAGGGACAGACAACAGTATTCTATTTAAAGTAGAAATATTCCCTTTAATAATTAAGGGGAATACTTCTGTATTTTCCTGTGGATGACCTGACTGTAAAAATACCAGCATTTTGAATTAGTTTCAACATGTCCCAGCACACGCTAAAATAGCTTTCAAATAAGTCCATTTTGATTTAAATAGCCAAATCATCAAAAAGTGTTTTGCTGGTTGGACTACTGCTACTACTGCTGACCAGTCCCAATATATTATATTATGTATATTATATATACAAATATTATTCACAGTCAAAATATCACCTAAACGATTGGCTGGAGAATGACATGGCTTAATACATCACAAACAGAATTCAAACAGTATGAGCAGAATAAGAAATATAGGCCTATTAGTATTAACCTTTCAAGGAAAAACTAAAATAGAGTAATACCTAAACATTAAAAAATGTATTAGTTGGGTGATATTTTTTTCTTCATAATTTTATACTAGAAGTATGATCTAATTTGATAGGTCAGGTAAGGTTTTGCTGAAATACAAATAAATTGCATTATTCTGCTTCAAATAATTATCCACAAGATACGAATACAAGAAGTATGTCAACTTGACCTTGTGAACGCTTCATAAAGGATACAGCTGATCACCGAATCTAATAAGATCTTGTTATATTTACCAGAAGCCACTCAAGATTACTTGGGTTTTATTTGATTTATTTGACCAAATTCAGATACTATATTCTTACAGTAAAATCTAAGCTGGAAAACAGGAAAATGACTCTCCTCATATCATAACGCCACAACAGAACTTTCATGTCTTCATACAGCAACACACAGAAACAGATTACCATGGAAACAAAGTTGCTTGCGTCACATCAGATAATTGACACACCTCCCAAGGAGTGATCAAGATTCTGGTACAAGGCATTGTATCTCTGTTAAGGCCTCATTGCATTAAACCTTTTATATGAAAAGTAGATGATGTCTCATTGAAACAACCGTATCTTTTTCTTTTCAATAGACCCTCTGCTAACAGAATGCACAGAGTTTATACTTAGATTCGCGCAATTGTAGCATGGTGGAGGTCCAAGGGTCACATGTTTCAAAGTCTGTAGAATTGTGTAAATTTGATGTTAATGCCTCATTGCATTAAACCTCTTACATCTATAAGAAAAATAGAAGGTGACACCCCATTATTATTGTTTATTAATTTTTTACCTTTGAACCTCAGTCACTCTTACAACTGAACACATTTATGGATAATCTCTGCATATCCTGTTAGCAGAGGGTCTATAGAAATGGAAAATATATGGTTTCACTGATACATATTCTATTTTACCCATAGAAATAAGATGTTTATTGCAATGAGGCATTAACAGCGATACCACGCCTTGCATTTGAATCTGAGATGCAAGTGACCTTTGAACCTCTGTCAATCCTGTCATTTCTCGACTCTGGATAAACACTCAAAACTCTTAAATAACAATTTATTATTTAATTAGCAGAGAGTCTACAGAAAAACGAAGTTTGGTTTCAATGAGACATTTTCTATTTTTCATATAGAAAATATGTTAATTGTTCAGATAACCAGTTGATCTTTGAAATCCCACCTTTGAATGCATTTAGGGACATTTTTATTTGTATTTCATGAAACCATATGTAACTACTTAGACAAAGTATGACTTTCCTTAAGCAACTTTATTGCTTTAGATAAAAAAAAAACAGTTTACTGAAATGCTCTAGTCTAGTCTATTACGTTGAGAATGGTTCTTTTTTCATTTCAGTGTTGTCTAGGCAGTGGAATGTGCTCGTTCTTCTGATTAATCCAACTGTATCTTAATTATATCTTATGAATAATTATTATCATTATTCATTTGTGTTTTGATAGTACCAAATTTAACTCAAAGGGGATCTCTTTGAAGGCAGAACTAAGATTTTGGCACCTAGCTGAGTGCCTAGGTCAGGAAAAGCTGACCTTTGCCCAGGTGAGAGAAAAAGGGCTAGCCCGTGTAGCGGTTCATGGAGACGAAGGCAGATGATGAGTGACCTGTAGAAGGAGTTGATGTTGGAGTTTCGGGAGCAGTTTACTTCTTTATCCCGGGAGCTGATTCAAGAGGTGCGAGGAGGACAACACCGGCGCAGTCCCACAGAACTAGACAACCATTCTAGAACCCCATACGAGTCCTACCCGGCACCACCGCCCAGCCAGTGCAGGAGGGAGGAATATGGGGGCCCAAGTCAACACGAACACTGGGGAGTGTCTTGCCCTGATGATGGTCCACCTTGCTACCCCCGGCAAGTTTCGGAAATCCCATACAGTCACCAGCAGCCCAGGAGGGGTGAGTTCAGTGGCTCACTGTACACTGGTGTTGTGAAAGACCATTGCCTTACGGACAGCACTTGCATTTTGACATTAGAATTGTATCCACACATAAGTAGTACACGTCATTTTGACAACATACGCACTTGTGATACTCTGTGTTTCCATTGATGGATCTATGCCACGAAGAATTAAGGCAGTTCTGAAGGCAAAAGGGGGTCTAACCCAGTACTAGCAAGGTGTAAAGTGGCCAGTGGTGTAAGAGTTCACTATTTGAACAGTAATTTAAAGGTACACTACACTGACAGAAACAAATGATTAGGGCAAAAATCACACAAAAGGCACAAAAGTTTGGGTTCTTTATATATATATATATATATATATATAGTCTATTCATTAGCACGTTTTTGAAAAAAGAGCTGACAGTTTCTGATGGTTTATCGCTAGTTGTTTATCCTCTTTAAACCTGTATAAAAGCTTTATTTATGTTCAATTGATTATTGCTGATTGTTTCAAAGAAATCCCAACATCACAAGACATTTAGAGATCTGGTTGAGTGACTCTCTCACATGATGACAAACAAGACTAAGACTCAATGTATTGTTAACCTTGCAGGTTTCGACATGAACCATTTGACCAATACTGTCAAATGAGTCCTCTGTGCTGGAGTTATACTTGGTATGTCTTTCCTTGCCTGGGTAATCAGAAAGCATATACTGTATCTTCAATGGAAAATACTGTGCATGAGGTTACTCAAGCATCCATCTCTGACTACTATCTTCAAAATTCTAATGAAAAGTCAAACTCAAAAACTATAATGGGATTGCAATGTTGATTTGAAGTTGAGTGTACATAATCTGGGGCATAATTAAAATCCAAATTCAAAAATTTAGATTGCATTTTTATGTTGATGTATGTCCCATAGTTCCTCTACCCCTCAAGTAATTACGGTTCAGATTACAGAGTATTTGCCTCACCTGGTGGACAATACTGGAACTATAAAGGCATCGCCTCAGGCCGAATCAGTGTACAGTACAGTACCGTACAGTTACCGGTAGGGGCCAGACTCTCAGATTCTACCCAGGAGAGTATAAGGTCTTTTACAGAGTAGACGACAGCAGGGTCAAACCCACAGCAACCACAGTCACTCTACTATACCCTCCAGCCAGTAGAGGCCAAGCCAACACCAGTCCTTTCATCAGAGGGCATAGGAAGGCCACCAAGCTTAGGCTTCTCCAGTCAACACTGATGAAAAAGCCCTAGAGCACCACCAAGTGGACAGAAGAGGGTACTACCAGTGATGAGGTGGTTGAACCACAATGCCCACCACAAGACTGTTTTACAGCACTGTGTAGAAGGGCGGAAACATCAAGGAGCCACAGCACCACTGTGTGTAACTGTACTGAGAATGGACTTTGGATTGAGGTTTCATCATCAAATTATCACTGCATGTAAGCAAATGTGGCCTGGACTGGGCTCCAGCGCAAGACACAATATACTTATATGGCCTACTGTAAAGGTTTACTCGACATACCAAAAAAAACAAAAAAGATTTGTGATTTTAAGAACGTTCGTTTAATATATCTAATTGTTGCTGAAATAAAGATATTAGTTTTGCTTCAGAGCACAAAGCTAGCGGAAAAACCTCCAACTCAATTTTTAACTCCCATGTCATAAACAAGTTAAGGAAGGAAAATTATTTTATTTGAACAGAAATATTTAACAATGAATTTCGTATGCTAACAAAACACACACATTCTAAAGATTAGTTCTTACACAAGCATACTGTGATACATCAATTGCCTGATGGCAAACATACATTACAATTATTTCAACAGCGACATGTAATTGTAACTTGTCTAGCCTTATTTTCCATAAAAATCCAGACATGGTCACTTACATGTGTGATTTGGACATATGCCCCATCTTGACTGTTTTTAGTCAAAGCTCTTAAACCTACAATTAGTATGACTCTATCATGCGTAATTTTTCTATGACATTTGCTTTTTAACATACCAGTATTATTGTATATTTTCCTCAAACAAGATACATTTAAACATACTGATCTATCGAGGGCACATTGTTTCCAAAAGGAAACCAAGCTCTGGCTCTTCAGCCTTACTTTTCGTCTTGCTTTGTTTCCAATCTCTTTTTCATATCTCTCAGCACTGCAACATGTTCTTCTCTCCCTGGCCCCATCCTGTTAATCAGGAAGTCTATAAGCTGAGAGTTGATCTCTGAGAAATCCTCCAAGGCCACCTCCTTTAGTTTGAGCACACAATTAAAGGCTATTTCTAACATTCCGTCTGTCTCCGATTTAGCCTTTTCTATGTCCCCACTTAGCTCACAGATCAACTTGCTCTTTATATCAACTTCGTTTTTGTTTATTAAATACTTCCTTTTTAGATCTTCACATGTCTTGGTAACCCTCCTGGTTTGAGTTTTCCAAAGAAAGTGTCCTTGCTCATGCTTAGTGTAATGACATCGACCAGAACACACAGTGCAGTAGTTTTTCTTCATGACACTACACCACAAGAGGGTCGATACCCACCAGCACCCTGGATAGTGACAGTTTTCTTCACACGTTAAACAAACTGTAGCCTGCTTGGTTAAACGCCACCAATTTGTTTTTATTTGCTCTTTTTCTTTGTAGATCTCCTCATCCTGATATTCAAAGCTGATCATATTTCCTTTATGTTTCTTCAGGGCTTCTTGAGTCTCTTCTAGTTGTTTGCGTTTCTGCTCAATTGTGGTGATTTTGTCTTCTGTGTTTGTTATAGTTGCCTCGAGTACTTTGCGATCCGGCAAAACACTGCGTGTAGCATCTAGATTTTGAGGTTTTATTTTGAGCAGGAACTCCGACAGTTCGTTAATGCTTTCGATGAAAATGTCCCATCCATTTTCCCTGGCTCTTCGATTTCTATGGTTCTTTTTTGTATCCACCACATCAGGGATCTCGCTTAGACAGTTGTCAAACAAGAAATATATTGGCTCATTCCTATCGTCCATGGCTAAAGGAACTCTCTCTACCTCAAAAGCTTTTAAGACATTTAGGGGTTCTTGACTGTTAGAATGTGTTAGCAACGCAACAATATTTTTCTGCACATCTTTTCCAAACAGAGACAAAACATTGGGAAATACATACTTTTGTCTTTCACTGGAGCGATTCTCACTTGACTTCACTACAAAACCTACTGCATTTAGCTCAATATCATTTTGACACACAAACAACTCCAGTAACTTTTTTGCTGCTGATTTATCCTCTTGATTCCCTCTTGTGTCTCCAAAACCAGGGGTGTCAATGAGAGTGGAATATATGGAACTCTGCCATCTTCATACCAAAAGATCTCAAAGACAGTGATAACTCTAGTTTGACTTTCAGTTGGAAGTCTTGCTTGTTCTTCCACAATCTCAAACCACATATTGTCACTGCATTCAACGCCAAGCTGATAATTCACCATAGCATTGATCATGGAGGACTTTCCTGATCCGGTTTCTCCAACCATCAGAATAGTTTTGTTTGTTTGATTAAAATCTCTCTCCCCAAAGGTGCTTATTTGTATTTCACCATCATCATCTAGGAATCTTTCTTTGGTTTTCAGACGATAGCGACTAATATTTCCTCCTTGGACGAGTCTGCTTTTTGAAATGATGTTATTTAGGTGTGATTTTCTGTCAATAAATGAAGAAAAAAAATGTTTGATAATGATTGGAGTAGTGGATTGAGTTCAGACCATAATTTGAATAGTAGGCTATAATCTTGTAAACATATTCACAATCATTGGCACTACTTATGAAAATACTAACACTCTAAAAAGTGTTATAGCTCATAGTATTTTAACTTCATTCATTTGATGTACCAACGATGGATTCATTCATCGGTATAAAGCATTATTACGTGCTAAATGATAATGATATTGCAGAAACATAATTATATACCGTTTTATACAGCTTTAATAAACACTGGTTATCTGTTAAGTGTTTGATATCTTATATAAAAAAGTACAGACTATTTAATTAGATGGTTTGGTGCAAGATGGCAATGAAAGTTATATTATAGTTAGTCTACTACTATGTCAAATATAGACTATACTTACATTGTGAGACTCGCCATGCTGAACCTTTTTGTCAAGAGTTGTCAGCGTGATAAGAGTCTCTATAAACTGTAGGGTCTGAAACATGATAATCAGCTTATTATATTCTGCTGCTTTAGCCTACTCCTACACATACTCAAGCACAAAGCACTTAAAAAAAACCATTGACATCGAGATGAGGGACCCCATGAGCAAGAATGCTAACACTTCCAGACTCATTCCTGGACCACTCTATTCAATATATACCTGTTTGTATTTTAGGACTTTCACATTTATAGGCTATACATCAAAGTATCATTTTGAATTTTAGAAATGTCCTTTACCACATGCAAAGTTTGGCTTTGCACTTTATTTTTAAGTTTTGACTTTTTCATAGCAAAGTATACATTTTGTAAAATGTTTTAAATGTTTTAATTAATTATTATTGCTAAACTTTATTAAAAACATCAACATCAACTGCACACACACACACACACACACACACACACACATATACACACGCACACACACACACACACACACACACACACACACACACACACACACACACACACACACACACACACACACACACACGTTAAATTAAAGGGTGAGAGTGAGTCAACTTTTTTAGTATTCTATTGCATTTTTTTGTATTTCTTCATCATTAATGTTTTTTTTTTCTTAACTTTTACATTAGAGTCCCTCTGCAACTTTAGATTTTTTTGAATAGGAATCAGATACTTTATATATATTACATGATACAAGATAAATAAGTATTTAAAAACAGATTTTCTTTTATTTTGATGGGACATTTCATACAAAAAGAAAATACTTGCTCAATATTAGTATGGAATAAAAAACAATCAATATATAGTTTTCAAACCATCCCCTTCAAACCAAAAAATTGTAAAGCAGCATTTTGAGAAAAGCATGTTGAAAATCTTTATAATTATCTCAAGCCATGACTGCATCAACAAGATAAGCAGAATTATCATCATCATCAACTTTATGATAGAATTTCATGGATATATTGACTATTATCACATTTTGAACATTTGTATTAAAAAGTGTATTTAGGTGTGCTTGATTCGATTTTTACGGATTTCAGATTAATATATCTCATCATCAAAAGGATGAAATCCTTTATTGCTGCAGCTTTAATAATTCATAGGTTTATCATAAAATATACCCTATATGAACAAGTTATGACCCTTAACTTCAATTGAAGTCCCATATGAAGCTGTCATAGAGCACCTGGGGCTTAACACTGTGATAGATGGGTTAGTATGCAGCGTGACTCTCACAGACTCTCTTAGCCTTTCTATTACATCTATTATCAAACCAGCAGTTGATCCTTATATTACAAACTTGTCCTATAAGAGCACAGTTCTCTGGTTGTCCACTGTCATTGTTGTTTGGTTCTTTATGGTCCCAGTATTTAGATCTAGGGGGAAAATAGATCATATGTAATTGTAATGGATTCATTTAGTAAATGTGTGTGTTTGTGTGTGTGTGTGTGTGTGTGTGTGTGTGTGTGTGCATAAGACTGTTTTTAGTTCCTCAAAAGACAGATGGGACAAATATAGGAATATCAGTGATAACAGATAAACTAAATTTGTTTATGATAAATGATTTTGACCCAAAAATTTACACTCACGTAAAATGAACATTGCTTAACCAAAACTAAAGTAAGCTGGAAGGGCAATTTAGGCTTATGGCTGTAGAACTACCTTTCCTCTCCCTCCCTGCGGAATACATAAGCACACAGGCTGACCTTTCTGGTGTACATTCTCTTAGTGTTCAATGTGGAGTTAACTATTGTTAACTACAAACATGGCCGCCGTGTGAATTCCTGAGCTGGCATGACATATATGATGTGTGTCTTCAATGACAGGGACTGAGAGTAACATTCGCATGAGGGAGATAGTCCTATTGTGTTTGCCAGTCAACAAGTGGATGGGACTACTCCTCAACATCCTGGGGTAATATGCATGTTGATTTGACACTTGTTATAGGCTTTGTGTAAATGTTATTGCACAGTATACTGTATATCTACTTCTCTCTCACTATATATATATATATATATATATATATATATATATATATATATATATGTGTGTGTGTGTGTGTGTGCGTGTGTGTGTGTGTGTGCGTGTGCGTGTGTGTGCGTGTGTGCGTGTGTGTGTGTGCATGAGTGCATGTTGCAGTAGGGAGACATACGCAGTGCCATTAATCAGTGTGCGGTTGTTCATCCAGACCCAAACTCCTTCTTGCTTCACATCTGTGAGTCCAATCCAATAGCTATTGGAGAAATCAGCAGTTCCAACTTTCTGCCTCAGGAACTCCTGTCGGAAGGACACGTAATGGCAAACCAACGGGACAAACAGACAGATTTAACTGTCTTTCTAAATGTGGAATCTTTTTGCAACTAAAACGTGCATCTTTTGATTTATGTGTTAAGAATCTTTGTAAGCAGCCACCTGTAAAGCCATCTCATTGCCTTGATGAATTTACTTATACAAGTGTTGAGTAGCAGCACATCAGCCAGACAACATGGACCTCGGTAGATTGGGTCCTCATCCCCTCACCTGTTCCCCCTCAGTCTCAATGATAACGAGGTGACCTCCATCGGAGATGCAGGCATACTGACTCTCATCCCAGGTCTGCTTGATTGCAAAGAAGGAGTAACAGGATCCACTATAGTGCTCCCAGTCATCAGGACATGCTGTGTGTGTGTGTGTGTGTGTGTGTGTGTGTGTGTGTGTGTGTGTGTGTTTGAGGGCGTAATAGTGAGAAAGAATGACAAATTGAAAGGTGTGTCTTGTCACTTCTACATTGCATATATTGTATTAACACACTGAAGGTCATTTTGATATAACATTTTCCTACCTCTACATGACATTAGGATTCAGTAATATTATCGACACTGAATTTGACCTGGGTGGCGTTCACGACTCGTGGTGGTTTTTACTGTAAAACAGACCTCTTCCTCTGCAGGTTTTAGTTTCAATTTTGTTCCTTTTATGTTGTATTTCTACTCTTATTGAACTCTTATATCCCGAAAGGGGTCGCCAGAGTAATACAAATCAATCAATCAATCAATCAATCAATGCCAATCTGAGGTGAGTCAGACGTGCCTGGAGCTGGCTGGACGTGTTGTTTCCCTGCGCTCTCAATCCATCTAGTTTACATCGGGAAGCAGAAGTTGATGTGTACCGTGGCAGGACGATGTGCTCTGAACCATTTGAAAGTATTGAATTTCATTCATGTGAGTTACTTTGGGGTTTTCCTTTTGTTGCCAATGTGCACTTTTAGCGATGTTAACTCAAGTTCACACTAACCACAGCAGTATATCGAAATCCTAGCAACACAATTTGACTTCCTTTTTTGTTTTGTGTTGATTATATACATTTGCGCCCGCTTCCCAACAAAAGATTAAAATGGCAGGAAATGTCAAAAGTGGAATATTCCAAATATTTCCCTGACAGTGCACTGACTCTCTTGCAAATACAGTGTATCCACAAATGCCGTTTACCTATGTTCACTGAATAGGTTGACATTTTTTGACATCCTCTTTGCCAACACACGTGTGCTTCCTTTAGCGCTCCAGACTTTCCAATAGTCTGTGCACTTTCTAGTTCCAGCTCTGTAGTCGAGGATTAAGCAGTTACCTGTGACATTGGCCCGGTTTCTGCTGACCCGGGTCAGGCTAATGTTCAGCTCGTCTCTCTGGACTATAGAACATAGACAAAGTTCCCTTTTACATTTTGACATTATATTTTGACATTATATTTGTATCCACACTCGTGCAGTACACACACACACACACACGCACGCACGCGCGCGCACACACACGCACACACACACACACACACACACACACACACACACACACACACACACACACACACAGACATCATTTTGACACCATGCTCACCTGTGATGTTCTGAATATCCATTTCCAGTCTGGTGTGGTTTGCATGTAGTGAGAACAGTTCCTCTTTGGTGTCTAGATGAAAACGTGCATAGGCTAAACAAACATAAATAGAATCAGGGCAATGGTAAATAATCCCTCAAATAATTTGTAATGCATAGAAACACAATTGTTTGAATGTTGGGCTGAGACTACAATATTTCCTGAGAAATACTTAGGCTTATATATTTACGTAATATAATCCTAAGGCAGAAGGAAGGAGGGAGGGAGCTAGGAAAGACAGGAAGGAAGTTAAATGATAATTCTGGAATGAAGATGTAGGCATACTTACAGGCCCCCAGGCCTACAGCCAGTCCTAGCAACAAAACACACAGACAGGCCAGGATCCCAACTGTACATTTCAAGGCCTGGTCCGCTCGGGGTGAGGGGTCTCTGAGAGCAGGAACACTTCCTGCTTAAGGATCAATTAACTGTAATTATTGAATGGAATAGGTCATTCAGACGTCAAACTCAAAGGGTTGTTCTTGAGCGGGAGATTTGCAGACTCTGTTATTGATGAAGAGGTCATCACTGTTATTTTTCAGTAGCAGATGTACACGTACACACACACACACACACACACACACACACACACACACACACACACACACACACACACACACACATATATAAGCCCACACTCCTGTATGCGCAAACACACACACACACAAACACACACACACACACACACACACACACACACACACACACACACACACACACACACACACACACCTCATCTCTATTACCGTTATGTATGTCTTCTGGTTTTCCGCGTCCTGTTTTGACTTCAGAATAAATAACGTCCTCAGCATGGGCTTCTGTAGGAATAGAAAGGAAAGGATAAGAATGGAAAGTTGAGGAAAGGGAAACAAATGAAAGGCATTAAAAGAACATTCCTTCCTCCTTGTTAACCCATCTCTACGTGGTATTCTCCATTTAGGGTTAGTTCCGCTTTTTTTGAAACAGACGCTTCCTTATTGTAGCTGTTGTCAGATGCAAGAAGCCACATGTTACATTATAGATACATTATTTAACAATCTACCTAATAATTTCAAATTATTTTAGAGTAGTTAGGAGGCAGATTAACTACAAGGCTGGGGTAGAGGTGGCAGGTGGCCAATATAGGCTAATTAAGCCGATCGGGTCCAATTTCTATGTGGGCAAAATCCGCTAAAAACCTCCCAACTCCCCCTACCAGTGTCGTCTAGACGAACACCGAGCCCCAAGGCCAACCAGCAAGCAGAGATTGAGAGGTGTCCCAACATGTTCCAGGTCAAATAAAGGCTTAATAATGTAAGCTTGTACACAGGCCCCAACGTGCAAAAAGTGTGCTCAGTCAACAGTTAAGAGCACATAGCACCTTGGGGTTTAATCTGTTCTAACAAAAGCCACTGTTAAATTTTTTATTTCACGATATACATTTTGATACTTTAATAGAAAGGGGAAAGTTGAAACTGAAATGATATAATGTACCATTTGGGAAGAATTACAACTGCAGAATGTCCTTAAGAACAAATCATTTTTCTTTAAATGTCTAATGGCATTGAATAATGTACACTGCTTTGAGTGCATCAATATATTGGAAGTTGTGAATCTAATTCACGAAAGAATTGTATAGAAACACTCACTGTTGAAATTCACACCGTTGGCTTCATCTTCATGGCCTGGGTTCCGTTTGAATTGGACATCGGAGTAAACTATGTTGTCTGACATTCTGATACCCTAGGCATGTCAGACTCCAGAGTAACGAGAAGAAAATGGAAGAACGGCACATTCTTACCTACGGATACACACGGATACACACGGATACACACGGATACACACACTTGCACAAACAGTTCGGGGGTTTCCTAATTTACGGTGATAGATACACGCCGACATAAAACACACACACACACACACACACACACACACACACACACACACACACACACACACACACACACACACACACACACTGTGTCAGTTTACTTCTTGTTTTGCTCGTAATACCCTGCTTGGAACAACGGTTTGTTTTTCACAATCAGAAGTGATGCAGTTTTTTGCTCGGCCCTTTCTTTGACCTGTAGAATGCACTGCCGTTTTATTTAGGTCCAAAACTTCTAGCACTGTAAATGACTATGCTGGAGTTGCCTTTACTAAAATTCTGGAAAGGCCGGCTAATAGAATGTTTTGGTACGCTTAATGGCTCGTCAGGGGACTTATTCAGGCTGCAGATAAACACCCCCTGCTCCGACCTCGCTCGGGGAAGTTACAATATTTAGCCTGCAGTATATCCTCCTCCCAAATGAATCGTATTACATCCTTATATCAAAGTACAGTATATGTGTGCATTTGTAAACAACAGTCGGAGACATAGAATAGAACTCATGGCCCTTTTTAGTGAAGTTTCGAGGGGAAAAGACAACCACACCAGCTGGGTACCGTCACCGTCCACCACCGTTATGATACTCCTGCTAACAGCTGCGGGGCACGCCTCTAACAACGCCAATACATAAGCAACCACACGTGTCCATATCTCAACCACGACCGCCAAACCATTAGATAAAGAACCGCACCTCTCAAAAGGACAAGAGAAAAAGACGCTGGGAGGGTTTGGTGCTGCATTCTGTGTGGTCTAGGGAGGCCTTTTACGTGAGCGTCTGTTCGGCCGGGACCCTCCTGGCGCCGGGGCCTTTCCCGAGGGTCAGTCTACAGCAGGAGACGATGGGGAACACCGCGCTCCTCCATGGTCTGCTCGGTGAGTACTGACTCTGCCTGTGTACTGTAGAGAATACAATTTGGGGTGGGGTGGGGTGGGACATTAGTTCAGAGCTAGATTACTGTGGGCAGAGGTATATGGATTTCAGTTTTTGTTGACTGCTTTGGAAAACCACCTTTTAGCCACCTGTGGATATGAAAATGTGGTTATTTTTCTCATTGATATAGCAAACCTTTTGATCTCTAAATACATCAATCTTACTGTAAAAACGACCGGCCCTGACTTTTTTCTTGTTTCAGAGCTAAGCATGCTCTCCACATCTGCACATTCCCCAGGTAAGAACCGTCTTCCAGTCCAAAAGAAAGACTAGTCGGACCTAATAGATATCTTATAGATAGAAAAGAAACATATCATTAAAGGAACAGTTGACTATTTTGAGTGTTTTACGCTTATTTTCCTTATCTCTGGCATGTCGGAAAGCGTGACCGCCCCCTTTTTAGAGCAATGGCGTTGAAAATGCCACACTCATTTACCAATGGCCTACACCCATTCAAGATGTGTGTAAACACTTACAGCTTATTGTTTCCACCAATCATAATAATCGGCATTCACAATGAATTGACGAATAGCAGATTGCCTCCGACCCCAGTTTTTGTCACACCTTTGCCCAGTGTAGACCTTTGCCCAGTGTAGACCCGGCCTGGCCTTTTCACCCTAAATCCGACCCACAAGTCTAGCCCAGCACAAAACCTACAAAATCAAAACACTAGTGATGCCCTTGAATCCACCAGCCAAAATGTCACTTGTGAAACTACCTTGAAGGTGGTCAAGGGTGATTCCGATCCCATATCTGTTTATTCTCAGGTGCCATAAGGTAACTGATGGTAACTCGCGATTATGTTCATGTCCATTTTCACCCCCCTGTTCTTTTTTCCCTTCCTTCAGCCCCCAACCCCACAAACACCACCCACACACCCACACACACCCACCACACACACACCCACACCCACACACACACACACACCCCACACACACACACACACACACACACACACACACACACACACACACACACCCCCCACACACACACACACACACTCTCTCTCTCTCCCTCCTCCCATTTTCTTTCTCCATCTGATTCTCTCTAATCCCCTCTTCTCCATAACCTCATAGCCAGATACACATACATTAGTGAGATATTGCGAGGCTCTACTTCAGGCCATTGTTGTAAATAGGGCCCTTCTTCAGGGTAAAATGGTGATCCAGGAGCCACGATCCACGTCTTGGTTAACCGCACGTATTTTGACACCTCCTGCATCCATCAAAGAGGAAGGAGACAGAGATGAGCAAGGGCATTAAAGCAGAAGTCACACAATCTCTCACTATTTGTCTCTGTTAACTCTGTTAGTCTCCCACTCAGTATCTCCATTGCTCTCTCCCTTTCCCCATCTGCTTCCTTCTCTCTTTCTCTTAATCACCCTATGTTTTGCTTCTTTTTCTCACGCCATTTTAAAACCCCACCCCCAGACAGACGTGTGCCTATGTCTTCTTGTCCATTACGTCCAATAGGCACTGGAGGGGCTTTTGGAGATCTTGAATGAACTGGCACAGCACAGTTCTCATTTAGGTTCCTTTCTCTCTGCTTCTGTCACTCTCAGTGGTTGTTTTTTATTTTGTATTTTCTCAACATAGAGATTAATATTAAGATCAAGAAACAGAGAGCTGTCAAAGAGGAGACACTGATCAGCAGGAGAAGATGGCGCTCACCTCACTGGGTCTTATGTTCTGTGAGTACTGGCTCTCCGGTGCTACTCTTGAGAAGGCTTTTTGTTTACAGAATTAGTGCACCATTGTTATTAAGTTGCTGGTCTCTGTCATTATGTGTTTTGGTACCTATACTGTAATATTAAGAGGTTTTTATGTGTAGGACCTCATCAATCGTCTCAAGTAAAGAGTTATCTGAACATAGCTCACTTAAAATGAATAAATTGTTCCCTGAGGAGGAATTACCTCATGTAGCTAATGGGGATCTATTCTTTTCTATTGTTTCACTTGTAGTGCTGATTAAACTCCACTATGGACAAACTGAAGGTGAGGTGCCTGTTTCATCCGCTAATGACATCTAAGCTATGTTTTACTTATGCCTATGATTGCAAGCTCAAAGTGCTGTTTGCTTTAACATTCAAAATTACAACAAGTTGGTGAAATATTCTTTCCGCTGGCCATGCAATGTATTTTTCCGGTTTACTTTTAGTTTTTGTCATTGACTTTTTATTTTTGTCTTATTTCAATCTTTGACTAAACTGCACTGCCTAGCGTGTATTTGAGATGGGCCTGACATAACACTTCTTTTTTATTAAACTCGTAGTCCTCTTCGTCGTGAATGGCTAAGCGATGGTGGCTTACTTATTCTAAAAGTCAAGAGTTTTGTACATATGATAGCTTCAAGCATTTGTGGTGTGTTTATTAAATTAATTTGCCTAGAGACACCCAAGGCTTTTCTCACCCTGGAGCCATTGTCGCCAATTTACCCTGGAGAGGAAGTCACACTCAGCTGTGGGATAAGGAATGGAATGGCAAAGCAATGGAAGTTTGGATGGAGAAAGGATGATGTAGATTCAAAAGACCTGAGCGAAGAACGTGAATATAGAATTGCTTCCGTTGATACAAGTGACATGGGTAAATACAAGTGTATCGGTAGATCTATACTGTCTGATGTGGATTCAGAATGGAGTGATTACGTGGAAATAACTGTAAATGGTAAGTCAGGTGACCTCCTGTTCTGATCAGGGTATTCATCACTCTCTGGGAATATTTCTGTGTTTTGATCGATGTAATACTTTATTCGTTTTTCACACAGTGTGCAACTATGTATTTTGGTGGGTTTTTCATGTTTGTTCCATACACTGAGTCAAAATGAAACCTTAAAATGTACAGTCTGTGCTTACAGCAGGTCTTCCTGCTACTGAAAACACACAGGGAATTTTTTCAAATGTCCAAACGCTGTTTACTTCTCAACACAACAGACCAGCCAGTGGCCATGCTGAGGGCAAGCCAAACAGACGTGTTTACTGGAGACACAGTGACTCTGACTTGTGCTGTGGGAGAGCCTTCTGGATGGACGCTTTACTGGTACAGAAACTCCAAAGGTTCTGTCCCAGTGAGTGTGAGTGAAGGAGTTCACTATACATTCAGACCTTCCAGTATCTCAGAGGGAGGAGAGTTCTGGTGCCGAGGAGGAAGAGGACACCCAGTCTACTACACAGAGTACAGCCAACCAATCAGTATCAACGTTACGGGTGAGTCCAGATGACGTCCAGACTAAGATGGATGAGTAATACCAATAAGATGTGTAGTCAAACGTGATATCAATTTGCCATTCGCAAAATAATATGAATTTTTTGTCAAACCCTCTCTGTATGAATTAAATCAGCAAGGCCATATGCTGTGTTAACCATGCAACCCAACTGGACCCATATATACATCGGAGAGACGGTCACTCTCAGGTGTGAGGTAAAGGGAACAGCAGACCTCTCTTACTGGAAGTACAGCTGGTATAAGAATGGGGCAAATGTGGAACCCAACAGTCACCAAGGGTCTGAGTACAGGGTCCACAGTGACAGAGAAGAAGAAAGGGTTGAGTTTACCTGTAAAGGTGTTCTTGACTCCGTGCCCTCTGACACCAGTGAAGCTGTAAGACTGACTGTTTCGGGTAAGTGTGTCTACAATGTAGCAAAGTTAAAGTGTTAGAGGAGAAGATTAGAGATGTATGTGGAATTTGGATTTCATATGTTTTGTATCTATTGACATTGGATGGGTATTTGTTTTAATGTATTGTCATACTTTATTACGGTGTGATCCTTTAAGATTAGAAGTCAATGTTTGTTTCCAGCTAATCCCCAGGCCGTCCTGAGAGTGTCTCCCTCCTGGCTGAACCCTGGAGACTCAGTGACTCTGACCTGTGGCCTTCAAGTCTCCTCTACAGACTGGAGGTTCTACTGGTACAGGACTGTTCCCTACCAGGCAAGGCTTCCTTCTCTAGTCGACCAGTCCTACTCTGTAGAGCCCCTACTGGACAGTGACCATGGGACTGTAGAGAGTTCCTACATCCTACATGGTGCTACACACACTGCAGGATACGTGTGTAGAGCTGGGAGAGGACAACCAGTTTATTACAGTGACTATAGTGAAGCTCAGTTTCTCTGGTCTGGAGGTGAGTTTAACGATACACACTGTAGATACGTAAAGAATAAGTATGCTGTAAATGTAACATGCCCTCATTGATTTCTTAATGTTTCAGATCAACATCCCATGTCTCTCACAGTAAATCCGAACAGAACTCAGCACTTCAGACTTGAATCTATTTCTCTGCGCTGTGAGGGGAACTCTAATGAATGGAAAGTCAAGAGCAACAGAACATCTGGAGTGTCTGACTGTCCATCAAGGCAAATGACAGGATCCACATGTAACATCAGCCCGTTAACAATAACTTACAGTGGAGTATACTGGTGTGAGTCTGGATCTGGGGAGTACAGCAATGCTGTCAACATCACTGTGACCTGTACGTTAAGTCACTTATTATATTAATGTATTATAATTGTAGTTCAAACTAATTCATCCACTGAAGGCAATTTATTTTCCCTCTCCATGTTTTCAGCTGCTAACGTGATCCTGGAGAGTCCTGCCCATCCTGTAACTGAAGGCAATTCTGTGACGGTTCGCTGCAAGAAACACATGCCCTCTTCTTCTCTGGTCTCCAAGGTTGACTTCTATAAAGATGGAGGACTCCTCCAGAATGGAACCAGTAGAGAGATGACCATCCCTGCTGTATCAAAGTCACATGAAGGCCTCTACAGGTGTGGATACTCTGATGGAGAGGAATCCCCAGAGAGCTGGCTGCAAGTGAGAGGTGGGTATGCATACTTTATGAAACATATTTTAGATCTCCAAGGTCATACTTTCAGCATTGCAAATTTGATAAAAAACAGATTGTTTTTAAACCAATCAATACTTAAATGTCCATTTGGTTTTGAACAAAAAATGGCTTAGCTAGCTTCTTTTTTTTCTTTTTTTGGGGGGGTCTTTTTGGTCATAGTGTCTGTAGGGTCTTCGTCAGTAGGACTGGTCATTGGTCTTGTTGTTACTGGGATCCTTGTGGTCCTCCTCTTGCTCCTCATCCTGATCCTTTGCCTAAAGTTCAACGGTCAGCTAAACATTTACTCATATTTTACATGAAGGTGCAACACAGAATAATGACGTAGAACACTATTCTTTACTGAGCTTACTGTGGATTGGATGTATTCATTTTCTCTCAATATGCACAGGGCCATGTTCTGGTAAAACTTTCAGGTAAGTTCGTCTCTCTGACATCACACATGTATTTAGTGACTGCTGCTCTATGTACCATAGATCTATCTTACTGTCTCTCCATAGGCCCATTCCATCACAAGGAACCAATCAGAGCTCTGGCCTGGATTTAGGAGCCAACCAGAATCAAGCTCCCGATGACCATGGATATTCCCCTCTGCAGAATGGTCAGACATGCTCCAAATACATTTTACTCTGCAAAACGATGGATTTTATGTGTTATATCTTTTTACATTTTATATCTTAATGATAGCTACAGATCGCACTTCGCTCTGCCAAACAAAACTAGCTCTTTTGATCTAATCTCATCAGAATCTATGTTGTAATCTGCCATATGTCAGTTAAACCTCAGTTTAACCAAAGTCAAATGAACTGCATTGATAAAACAATTCTGGTCTAAAGGAATCCAGCTACTTATAAAGAGTATCTTAAACAAAATTGTATCATTGATCTTTGTCATTTTGGGTCTGAATACAGTACAGAACGGAAAACAGTGACACAATTCGTCACACATTTTGAGTTTTCTTGACTTTGTCATCATAGGAAATGCTGAACAGGCTGTTTTCCAGTACAACAGTAAATGATAGCTGCATGTGATCAACAACGACCAGGTTCAGCTGAGCACGGCTCCGTGTGGCTGCTGCTGTAGTGAGATGAAAACGGACAACATGAACACATTTTTAACCTGTTTAGACTCGCTTACCTGCAGGTGGTGCTAATGTCTACGAAGCTATCAAAGTCACTGATTTCAACGCGCATGGTACAGTACACTGAATGTTTTCAGATATTATATTTCTCATAACTTCTTAACGGCTTGAATATCAGGCTGTTCTCTGGGATGCTGCAGGCGTTGTTTGTATGACTTCAATCCATAGCAGTGTTGTGTTACACTGTATACACATATATATATATATATATACAGTGGGGCCAAAATGTATTGTCAGACACTGATTGTGCAAGTTCTCCTACTTAAAAAGATGAGAGAGGTCTGTAATTTTCATCATAGGTACACTTCAACTATGAGACAAAAATTCGAAAAAAAAATCCAGGAAATCACATTGTAGGATTTTTAAAGAATTTATTTGTAAATGATGGTGGAAAATAAGTATTTGGTCACCCACAAACAAGCAAGATTTCTGGCTCTCACAGACCTGTAACTTCGTCTTTAAGAAGCTCTTCTGTCCTCCACTCGTTACCTGTATTAATGGAACCTGTCCACAGCCTCAAACAGTCAGATTCCAAACTCAACCATGGCCAAGACCAAAGAGCTGTCGAAGGACACCAGGAAGAAAATTGTAGACCTGCACCAGGCTGGGAAGAGTGAACCTATAATAGGCAAGCAGGTTGGTGTGAATAGATGAACTGTGGGAGCAATTGTAAGAAAATGGAAGACATACAAGACCATTGATAATCTCCCTCCATCTGGGGCCCCACGCAAGATCTCATCCCGTGGGGTCAAAATGATCATGACAACGGTGAGCAAAAATCCCAGAACTACACGGAGGGACCTGATGAATGACCTGCAGAGAGCTGGGACCAAAGTAACAAAGGCTACCATCAGTAACACACTACGCCGGGAGGGACTCAAATCCTGCAGTGCCAAGCGTGTCCCCCTGCTTAAGCCAGTACATGTCCAGGCCCGTCTGAAGTTTGTCAGAGAGCATATGGATGATCCAGAAGAAGATTGGGAGAATATCATGTGGTCAGATGAAACCAAAATAGAACTTTTTGGTAAAAACTCAACTCGTCGTGTTTGGAGGAAGAAGAATGCTGAGTTGCATCCCAAGCACACCATACCTACTGTGAAGCATGGGGATGGAAACATCATGCTTTGGGGCTGTTTCCTGCAAAGGGGACAGGCCGACTGATCCGTGTTAAGGGAAGAATGAACAGGGCCATGTATCGTGAGATTTTAAGCCAAAACCTCCTTCCATCAGTGAGAGCATTGAAGATGGAACGTGGCTGGGTCTTCCAGCATGACAATGATTCCAAACACACCGCTCGGGCAACGAAGGAGTGGCTCCGTAAAAAGCATTTCAAGGTCCTGGAGTGGCCTAGCCAGTCTCCAGACCTCAACCCCATAGAACATTTGTGGAGGGAGTTGAAAATCCGTGTTGCCCAGCGACAGCCCCAAAACATGACTGCTCTAGAGGAGATCTGCATGGAGGAATGGGCCAAAATACCAACTACAGTGTGTGCAAACCTGGTGAAGACTTACAGGAAACGTTTGACCTCTGTCATTGCCAACAAAGGTTATGTTACAAAGTATTGAGTTGAACTTTTGTTATTGACCAAATGCTTGTTTTCCACCATCATTTACAAATAAATTCTTTAAAAATCCTTCAATGTGATTTCCTGGATTTTTTTTCTCATTTTTGTCTCTTATAGTTGAAGTGTACCTATGATGAAAATTACAGACCTCTCTAATCTTTCTAAGTAGGAGAACTTGCACAATCAGTGGCTGACTAAATACTTTTTGGCCCCACTGTGTGTGTGTGTGTGTGTATATATATATATATATATATATATATACAGTCCCCTCCAAAAGTAGTGGAACAGTAATGCCAATTCCTTTATTTTTGCTGTAGACTGAAAGCGTTTGGGTTTGACACCAAAAGATGAATATGAGACAAAAGATCAATATGTCAGCTTTTATTTCCAGGTATTTTCATCTGGATCTGATAAACAACTTAGAAGATATCATTATTTGTAAAGGAACACCACATTTTTTGTTGAGCAAAAGTATTGGAACATGTGACTAACAGGTGTGTTTTGTTGCCCAGGTGGGTCTTATTACATTTATTATTCAAACAATAAATAACACTGAATGTCTAGGCTCAGTTTCAGATTCTGGTTTTGCCTGTGCAGACTGCAGTTATGTTAATCAACATGAAAAGCAGAGAACTGTCTATGGGTGAAAAGAAAGCAATTGTGAAGCTAAGAGAAGATGGGAAATCAATCAGAGCCATTGCACAGACACTAGCCATAGCCAGTACAACAATTTGGAATATCCTCAGGAAGAAACAAACTACTGGTGTACTAAGTAACAGACATCGAACGGGACGACCAAGGAAAACAACAGCAGTTGACGACAGAAACATTGTCAGAGCTGTGAAGAAAGACCCTAAAACTACTGTTGGTGTGATCAACAACAACCTCCAGAGGGCAGGAGTGAAGGTTTCAGAATCCACTGTTCGCAGAAGACTTCATGGACAACAGTACAGAGGCTACACCAGAAGATGCAAGCCATTCATTAGCATAAAGAATAGGAAGGCCAGGCTGGATTTTGCCAAAAAGTACAGAGACGAGCCTCAAAAATTCTGGGAAAAAGTTTTATGGACTGCTGAGACGAAGATTAACTTCTACCAGAGTGATGGAAAGGCTAAGGTTTGGAGAAAAAAAGGATCTGCTCATGACCCCCAAAACACAAGCTCATCTGTGAAACACGGTGGAGGTAATGTGATGGCTTGGGCTTCAATGGCTTCTTCTGGGACGGGCTCATTAATCTTCATTGATGATGTAACACATGATGGCGGCAGCAAAATGAATTCGGAAGTCTACAGAAACATTTTGTCTGCCAATTTAAAGAAGGATGCAACCAAACTGATTGGGAGATCCTTTGTCATGCAGCAAGATAATGACCCTAAACACACTGCAAAAGCAACAAAGGAGTTCATCAGGGGCAAGAAGTGGAAGGTCCTAGACTGGCCAAGTCAATCTCCAGACTTAAACCCTATAGAGCATTCTTTTTACCTTCTTAAAAGGAGACTGAAGGGAGAAACCCCCCAAAACAAGCAACAACTGAAAGAGGCTGCAGTGAAAGCCTGGAAAGGCATAACAAAAGAAGAATGCAAAAGTTTGGTGATGTCCATGGGTCGCAGGCTTGATGCAGTTATTGAAAGCAAAGGATTTGCAACAAAATATTGAGTCTTATTCACTTAAATCCATTTCAAGTCTATCTGTTCCAATACTTTTGCTCATCTAAAAATGTGGTCTTTCTTTTCAAATAATGATATCTTCTAAGTTGTTTATCAGATCCAGATGAAAATACCTGGAAATAAAAGCTGACATATTGATCTTTTGTCTCATATTCATCTTTTGGTGTCAAACCCAAACGCTTTCAGTCTACAGCAAAAATAAAGGAATTGGCATTACTGTTCCAATACTTTTGGAGGGGACTGTATATACACACACACACACAGTATAGATATGTTTTTATCGCACTGACTCATGTAATGGATAAGCACTTTGTACAACTTTTAAAATGCTGTATAAATGAAGGTTCATTATTATTACCATCCGTTTGACTGATACAATTTTTTTTCAACAATTTAGAGCTGTTGTGTTGTCATCATTTCAGGCAAATACGCTGCTGGACCCAGTGATGTGACGTATTGCCAAATTGAACTCAAAAACCTTGGCAAGGAAAACAAAAACAAAGGTAATTCTTCATTAGGTGCACTGGTAGTCTGAGATAGATCTGCAATCCTAAACTAACTGTACTACACTAAAACAAAGCTAATTTAAGCAGGAATTTGAAAGCAATTTTAAAAGCTGTGTGTTCCCGTTGATCCCTCCTGAACAGAGAAGAGAGCTGACCTTACTGGAGACACAGTCTACTCTGATGTGAGGCCAACAGCCACCCCAGGTAGGAACAGTCTTCAACCACACTGTTTACTTACTTACTAGACCAGAACAAAGTTTAACATTTGTTCCTGGCCTGTTGCATTCTTTTTTAATATGTTTCTGTACCATCTGTAATGAAATCGAATTAAGCTTATTGAAACAAGGATATTAAAACAATTTTAAAAGCTGTGTGTTCCCGTTGATCCTTCTGAACAGAGAAGAGAGCTGACCTAACGAGACAGAGTCTACTCTGATGTGAGGCCCACAGTCACCCCAGGTAGGAACAGTCTTTAAACCTCCACTTAATGGACTGGAACACTAATCAATGCTTTTTAATTCTTTCTGAATTGGACCAAAATCCCAAAGGGCTGATTTAGTCTAATTTAAGTCAGATGTATTGTACCTATGGTGATACCCACTTGTTAATGGTCTGACCAATACCTCATAAACAATACCTGATGGCCAAACTGTTTAAAGCTGTCATTCTGTTACTGCTTTAAAGGACTGAGAATATACAATACTGAAAATATACGACATATGAAACATGTTAATTTCCGAGGTCATCCAGATTCAATGGGCCTAGATCATGAACAAAATGGTCAAGGCTCTATTTCTGTCAGTCACAGAGTAACCTGTGTATCTGTAAGACTCAACATTAAAGGTCTACTGAGGCTAACATCCAAACCAATTTGCTGGGGTGCTTGTGAACTGGTTGTGTTGCTGTACGGGTTTGTTGAGTTTCTGCTCTTAATGGCTTTGATGTAGATCCTGGAGGGCAGAGGGAAAGGAACCTCTACGTTGGAGACGAATGGAGCAGAACATGAATTCCACATTACATGGGCATAACTCACTTAAACATGCACTCATATAAGCAATAACTATGCCTGTGCCAGAAAACAATCAATATTCCATTAGAAAGTATGCTTTGGATAATGAGTGACAACTCCTACATAAAACTATGCATATAACAGATCAATTCAGGCTGTATGGATTTTACTTATTCCCTTTTTATCCCTATTGACAACGCAATTGTTTTGCTTGCTATAAATAACAATTCTCACGGACAAACAGCCCGTCCCCCCCTCACACACACACATATGCCTGATCGATTTGTATTTGCGACATTAGATTAATTATATATATATATATATATATATATATATATATATATATATATGTATGTTGAATATTCTTTTGTTGGTATACAATATTAAAATGGACGGTTTTGCATTTTTTACAGATAAAAATGTGTGTAGCAACACAACATATCAACCGTGTGTACAACATATTTTCTGTGTATTTATATACAATATTAGCACCCTGGCAAATCAATTGGCATTTTTTTTTTGAATTAGAGATTTGGCTATGATTTTAGATCTTTAACAGAATATAGAAAAAAGGCACATAAAACAAAAGGCACAGGTAAAGACAATGAAACTGATTGCTGGCAGGTCAAAATCAAGGCACAGGTGAAATCTATAATAAAGGGTCCAGAAGGATCATCGTCAAATAAGAGGGTGCTCCCCCCTCCAATGGCGCGGCACCTGAAGCAGCCAAACAGGAACAACCGAAGGGCGGGTGGGAGATCAGGACCAGACCAAACATCCGGTGGTCGGAGCCCAGAGCTCAGGAGGAATTGCCTCCTCGAACGCCAGGATGAACTGCTTTGCGTCTGAGCAAGGTGGGGACTGCAGTTTCCAGACGGGGACCCCAAGCCACCCCCCATCCAAGCAACCGCAGGATGTAGAGGACTATGGAGTGTTCTCTTGTACTTGGTGGGGCGACGTTTGAACTCCTTGAGGCACTGTAGAATGAACTTCAGACAGCCCTCCGGGTCCCCGTCGTACCGGTCCTGACCCCCCTCACACGGAATCACTGGAACAGAACCGGCAGTGGAGGTGGTCGCTGGAACAGAGCCGGGAGTAGAGCTGATCACTGGGACAGAGCTGGAAGTGTAGGTGGTCGCTGAAACAGAGCCGGGAGTGGAAGTGGTCGCTGGAACAGAGCTGGGAGTGGAAGTGGTCGCTGGAACAGAGCTGGGAGTGGAAGTGGTCGCTGGAACAGAGCGTGGATCCATAACAGGAGCTGTTCCAAAGCGACTGAGCAGTTCCATCATGAAGGGCATAGGGCTATGGCATGCAGGCGAGTCCTGCCACCGTAGCTCAATAGCCCACTGCAAAACCTCACCTTTGCCCCAGGAGGCAATAAGGAAACAAGGAACTCAGATGTGAAATAGGCTGGGTACTGGGTACCAGCACAAATCTAATAAGTCCAGACATTTCTTCCCTCTGTCAGGCACACTTTACTGACAGAAAGGCACATAACGTGTTTACAGAAAATAATGACGGACATAGAACAAAGGGAACTAGAAACTTAAATACACTGGCAAAAGACACAGGGGAAAACAATAAAACTAATGGCTGGCAGGTTCAACACAAGGCACAGGTGAAAACTATAAAGTACAATAAAGGCTCCAGAAGGATCATAGTTAATTCAGAGGGCGAAAAGCCCCCTGCTGGAGAAAATCCCCTCAGAACTGTGACATGCCTGTCTATGTTCTCCAGAAGGGGGCAGTCAAAGACAATTGGTTTAAATCTCAGGGCCTTCACTTAACCAGCACATTTTACACTCATGCCTGTTCACAAGACTCATTCAACTCCATCAAATTAAACATGGAAACTCTGAATGTATAAGAAATAACAAATCATAGATTTCTTGTTGTTCTTGAAGGTTGAAGATGCTCTTTTCCGTGGTCTGCAGGTGTGACCCATGTTGCCATCAACTTTATGATCATATTATATGGAGACACAAATTACATTCCCACAGATAATATATGATACAAACATCATTCTCTCTTTATATAAACATATTGTTCAGTGAAGAGTGTGTGATGAGCTCACAGACCACATAGGCTCTGGGAGAGAACTAGTGTGACAGTGGTTTAACACCTAGGGCAGCGAGCAGCAGAGAAGTCAGGCACACGGACACTCCCTCTACCTCAGTTTGAATGACCTTCCATCACTGCAATAACTCCTGATAATAGCCATCTGTAAAACCCAGACCCTTCTTCTGATCATACAACCATTCAGAAAATGTGAACATACTTGTTATGATCTCTATCAGTGAAGATCCAAATGCAGACACTCAAATAAACATTCGAAGCCAGAGACGTGTAGTTGAGCTTTTGCTTTACTTAAAGAAACAGGCTTACAAGGCACGGCCATACGGCACAGCAAAACGTAATGTCGGAACATGAACTGAACAGGGAGAGGGACTTAAATAGGAACCAAACACAGAAAGATAATAGAGCCCAGGTGAAAACCATCAACAAATGAGTAGGGCATGACTACACAGCTTGGCTGCACGATGGCTTCCTAGGTGCTGTCCTAGGTGCCTGGCCGCCGCGCCCTCTGGTGGTGGCAGGGGCACCCGGACCCTGACAGGACCCCCGGCCCGACGCGCGGCTCCGGACGCGGGCCAGAGGCCCCCTATGGGAGGAGGACAGAAAGTTAGATATCACAGATTTATCCAAAATGTCAGAAGCCGGCACCCATGAGCGCTCCTCAGGACCGTAGCCCTCCCAGTCCACCAGGTACTGTCGGCGCCTACGGACCAGCCGTGAGGCCAGGATGGCCCGCACGGTATAGGCAGGACCCCCCTGGATGTGACGAGGAGCTGGCGCCGGCACATCAGGGGGGCAGAGAGGGCTGATGACCCTGGGCTTGAGCTGGGAGGTGTGGAACACTGGGTGAACCCGAAGAGAGGCAGGCAGCCGGAGCCGGAAGGAAACAGGATTGACCCTTCGGATGATCTGGTAGGGCCCGATGAAGCGAGGGTGGAGCTTAGGCGGAGTCCCTCGAATAGGCATGTCCCTGGTGGAGAGCCAGACCCACTGACCTACCCTGTACGGAGGACCCCGTATGCGGCGGCGGTTGGCTTGCTTCTCCGTGGTCCTGCGAGTGCGGAGCAGTGCGGCCCGGGCCGCCGTCCAGGCACGTCGACAACGCCTCACAAAGGCAGTGGCCGAAGGCACCCCAACATCCTGCTCCTCCTCAGGAAACAGGGGAACAGGGTAGCCGAACTGGCACTCAAAGGGTGACATGCCCAAGGCCGAGTGCCACAAGGTGTTGTGGGCGAATTCTGCCCACAGCAGCTGTCGACTCCAGTCGGCGGGGGTTTTCGATGCCAGGCAGCGCAGGCAGGTCTCGAGATCTTGGTTGACCCTTTCTGTCTGGCCGTTGGATTGGGGATGGAAGCCTGAAGACAGGCTTACAGAGGCTCCCAGCAGACGGCAGAAGGCCCGCCAAAACCTGGAGGTGAACTGTGGACCCCGGTCACTGACGACGTCCACCGGGAGACCGTGGAAACGGAAGACGTGGTTCAGGACCAGTTCGGCCGTCTCTGGAGCTGACGGAAGTTTGGGCAGGGGTACGAAGCGTGCCGTTTTTGAGAATCGGTCAACCATAACGAGGACCACCGTATTGCCTTGAGAGGCAGGAAGGCCAGTGACGAAGTCTAAAGAGACATGGGACCAGGGTCGTCTCGGAACAGGAAGGGGATGCAGCAGACCAGCCGGAGGAGTAGAGGGCCTCTTGTTACGAGCACACGTGGAGCATGCAGTCACGTAGGTCTCCACATCCTTCTTAGTGCTGGGCCACCAGAAGCGTCGCAGCAGAAGCCTCAGAGTCCGAGTCCTTCCAGGATGACAAGACCAGGGTGAGGCGTGGGCCCAGGCCAGGACTTTGGGTCGAAGCCGAGGAGGCACAAAAAGGCAGTGCGCAGGGCCCCCGGGAGGTGGCTGGGTGCCCCGAGTAGCACGGTGAACCTCCTCCACGATCCCCCACTGGACAGGAGCCACCACGTGGGAGGCAGGAAAGATGGTGTCGTCAACCGGCGGGGGTGGGGAAGGGCCAGGGAGACGGGACAGTGCGTCAGGCTTACCGTTCTTCGACCCCGGGCGGTAGGTGATAGTGATCTCAAACCGCTCAAAGAACAGAGCCCAACGTGCCTGTCTAGGGTTCAGCCTTTTGGCGGCTCGAACAAACTCCAGGTTCTTGTGGTCCGTCCACACCACCACCGGATGTCTGGCCCCCTCTAGCCAGTGTCTCCACTCCTCCAACGCCATCTTCACCGCGAGCAGCTCTCTGTCACCGATGCTGTAATTGCGCTCCGCTGGAGATAGGCGTCTCGAGAAGTAAGCACAGGGGCGGAGCTTCCCATCAGGGTGGCAACGTTGGGACAGAACGGCTCCAGCCCCAGTTTCTGAGGCGTCCACCTCAACGATGAAGGGATGACCTGGGTCGGGCAACTGCAGGACCGGGGCCGTGGTAAAGCGCCTCTTGAGCTCGCCGAAGGCCCTGTCAGCCGCAGGGCCAAAGACGAAACGGCCCGCTGCCTTTCTGGTAAGCTCCGTGAGGGGAAGTGCCAATGATCCAAAGTCCCTGATGAAGCGCCGGTAGAAGTTGGCAAACCCCAGGAACCGTTGGACCTCCTTCACTGAGGTAGGCGCCGGCCAGTCTTGGACCGCACGTACCTTGCCAAGGTCCATCTCCAGCCTCCCCTTGGACACCACATAGCCCAGGAAGGACACTCTCCGGACGTGGAAGTCGCACTTAACGGGCTTTACAAACAACCGGTTCTGGAGCAGGCGTCCGAGGACAATCCGGACGTGGCCCACGTGTTCCTTCTCTGACCCAGAAAACACCAGGATGTCGTCCAGGTACACATGGACAAAGAGGCCCAGGAGGTCATGGAGCACAGAGTTGATGAGGGCCTGGAAGACCGCTGGAGCATTAGTGAGTCCAAACGGCATCACCAGGTACTCGTAGTGCCCATTTGGGGTGTTAAAGGCAGTCTTCCATTCGTCGCCCTCCCGTATGCGCACTTGGTTGTAGGCGCTCCGCAGATCCAGTTTTGTAAACCAGGAGGCCCCCTGGAGTCTCTCAAATGCAGTGTCCATGAGGGGAAGGGGATACCGGTTCTTTATGGTAATCCGGTTAAGCCCCCTGTAGTCCACGCACGGACGGAGGTCACCCCCTTTCTTGCCCACGAAGAAAAACCCTGCGCCAGCAGGTGAGGTGGAAGGGCGGATAAATCCGGCTGCCAGAGCCTCCTCGACGTAGGTCTCCATCGCCCGGTGTTCCGGAGCTGACAGAGCGAAGGTCCGCCCCCTGGGTGGCATGGTGCCAGGGAGGAGGTTGATGGCACAGTCCAGATCGCGATGAGGGGGAAGAACACAGCTACCGGCCTTGCTAAACACCGCCCCGAGGTCATGATAGTGGCCTGGCACCATGGACAAGTCAGCCTCAGGACCAAGCACTGGTGGGTCAGCGGCAACAGGATCCAGAAGGCAGGAGGTCCGACACCGCTCCCCCCAGTTCAGTAGGGTACCGGTGGACCAGCAGATACGGGGGTCGTGCTGGGCCAGCCATGGATAGCCAAGGACAATGGGAAGGCCAGGGGAGTGGATCACGTGAAATTGGATTACCTCCCGGTGTCTTTGAGCCGCACACAGCTCCACGGGCCCAGTGATGTGCTCCACGGACCCGGTGCCCAGAGCCCGACCATCCAGAGCCACCACCGGCAGGGGCCGGTCCAAACGCCATAGGGGCACATTGTGCTGCTTGGCCCAGGTCTCATCGATAAAACTGACAGCCGCTCCTGAGTCGACAAAGGCGTCGACGGGAACCCGCCTGCCATCCCAAGACACAGAAACAGAGAGCAGAAGACGTGACGGAACAGAAGTTGAGGACGCATGTACTCACCAGTTTCCTCCCTATAACTGGTGAGCCCTGGCGTTTCCCGGCTGTCGGGAACAGCGGTCCCGGAAGTGGTCCGAGGCACCGCAGTAGAGGCCACGTCGCTCCCTCATGCGGCGATCCCTCTCCTCCACAGACAGCCTGGAACGGCCCACCTCCATGGGCTCAGTCGCTGGGGAGGCGGACCACTCCTGAGGCAGCGATCCGCCACGCGCATCCCCCTGAGTAGTGGGGGGCTCTCGAACAGCAGCGAGCTGGCGTTGCCGACGTCGTTCCTGGAGCCGCTTGTCAATCCGCAGAGACACCGTGATGAGCGCCTCAAGGTCCGTGATGTCCTCCCGAGCAGCCAGCTCGTCCTGTATCCTCTCGCTGAGGCCGCGGCGGAAGGAAGTAATCAAAGCAGCTGCATTCCACTCGCTCTCCACTGCGAGAGAACGGAAATCAACCACGTAATCTGCCACACTACGCAATCCCTGGCGGAGTTGGAGCAAACGAGTGGCTGCCTCGTCGCTGCTGCATTGGTGGTCGAAGGTGCGACGGAAATCTGCCATGAACAGCGCACAATCACGGAGAGCTGACGGCTGGTGCTCCGCCACCGCGGTAGCCCAGGCTAACGCTCTGCCAGTGAGCAGGGCCATGACATACGCCACCCGTGTCGACTCCCTCTGGAACGCCTCGGGCTGACAGCGAAAGACGTTGGAGCACTGTAGTAAAAAGCTCCGGCAGCCTCCAGGGCGGCCGTCGTACCTCTCCGGGGCAGGAAGGCTCACCTCCCGGACAGGCGACGCCACGGCTTGAGACGACGAGGAGTCCGAAGGATCCCACCCCGAAGCTGCAGCGGCCGGAATCGCCGCCTGCATGGCAGTGTGGAGCGCGGCCTGGGAAGCCGCTAGCTGCTCCATGGCCTGGGCAAGCGCCTGGACCTGGCCGCCCAGAGTCAGCAGCTCCTCCCGTTGCTGCCCGATGATGACTCCCTGGAGCTGTACAGCGTTATGTACGGTCGCTAAGTCCGCTGGATCAGGTGATGGTTCCGACATTCTGTTATGATCTCTATCAGTGAAGATCCAAATGCAGACACTCAAATAAACATTCGAAGCCAGAGACGTGTAGTTGAGCTTTTGCTTTACTTAAAGAAACAGGCTTACAAGGCACGGCCATACGGCACAGCAAAACGTAATGTCGGAACATGAACTGAACAGGGAGAGGGACTTAAATAGGAACCAAACACAGAAAGATAATAGAGCCCAGGTGAAAACCATCAACAAATGAGTAGGGCATGACTACACAGCTTGGCTGCACGATGGCTTCCTAGGTGCTGTCCTAGGTGCCTGGCCGCCGCGCCCTCTGGTGGTGGCAGGGGCACCCGGACCCTGACAATACTCACATTATATTATCACATTTTGAATGAGATCATTATTTTAGAATACCTAGAAGGTAAATACTTTAGAAGCTTTCAGAGGTGGGATCGAAAATTCAGATTTGCCATGTAAAAGATGGTCCAAGGTGCTTTTGATCCCGAATGTGTATAGGGCACAATATGATGACCTCTGACCTAACCTAACCTTCATGTCCACTTCCTCCTACTTTCCACTTGAATTCCTTCATTGATACTTTTCTCCCTCTCCTCATTCTTATCTCCTATTCCCTCTAGTGAAGGGCTCCCTTCCCATTTCTTCCCACACCTTAGCCTAAAGTTTCATCTGATTCTAAATGAGAAATTACTGTCTTTGAAAATGAATGAATACCTAGATTTTTCCACACTGTTGTCACATCAAATGACATGTCTTAAAATTCATATAAGTCTGACTCTTTAGGATTATAAAGGTGGCTGTGAATTCAGTTAAATTAGACTGCTGGAGAGATTCAAATGTATTATTTATAGCAGTCCTTAGCAACTGACTTTCCGGAGAAAAAATTACATTTGGTCAAAAAAAATTTGGTCAAACCCTCCTGTTGTTCTCTAAAGTCAGATCTCTGTCTCTATTCTGATGAAGAGGAGGGAGAGAGATTAGTGGCTGTCAAAAATAATCACTGGCATGAAGTAAAACATTTTTACAACTTATTTTCTGTCTCTGTTTTTATCTCTCTTTGTTTCTGTGAGTTTTTCTGCCTCTCTCTCACTGCCTTCTCAAGTCTCCCTGCTCTCTTGTGCCATTTCAAAACCACAGGATGTCCAAATAAACAATCTCATTTTGTATTTCAAATATGAAATGATTGTGAAAACAGTGATAAGGAATACATTGTCTCAGCAGAGTTCACATAGAGATCAGTACAATGGAGTACAAAGCATTCACACACACCACTCTGCAATTCTCTCTCTCTCTCTCTCTTTTCTAACTGTCTCACTGTTTCCGTGTTTCACACGACAGAATATTGAGCTATTTACTGAGACTAGGAAGTGGAGGGGTGTCACTCAGACACTGATCAGCAGGAGAGGATGGCGCTCACCTCGCTGGGTCTCCTACTCTGTGAGTACTGGCTCTCTGGGTCTGTATGTGTGTTTATTAGCAAATACATTATAGGACAGAAGAGCGATGCCGTTTTACCAAGGTGTTAGCCAGTTCTTCAAGCACATTGTGTCTTAAGAGTGTAAGACCTTTTTAGTTGGTGTGTGATCTGGAGGAAAAACACCAGCATGTTGCCTGGCCTTGATCAGGAGCCAAGGTTTTTACTGGTATTGTTGGTTAATGGTAAAACCTGCAAGAGGTTTATTTAAATGTGCTATCTGTAAAAAAAGCACACCACACAAGAGCTGGTCAGATAACTCTCATTACAGTGTCATGGTACAGGTAAAATGAAGAGGTTGTGATGTCAACAACCTGATATAACAGCAGAAATGCAGTACATGTTCTCTCATTACAGTGTCATGGCACAGGTAAAATGAGGAGGTTTTTGATATTATATTTCTATGACCTGATAAAGCAGCAGAAATACAATACATGTTAGATTAAAGTAAAACATCTCTTGTTATTCATGCCAAGTTTTGCATATTGTAATTATTTTTGTGAATTCCCTTTAGTGATTATACATACGTATATTTTATTACATTATATTATTGGGTTAACAAGGATCGATTCTATTCTAATGTTTTAGTGCTGAGTCCACTCCACTATGGACAAACTGAAGGTGAGGTGTCCTTTTGTTCAGCTGATCAAATAATCATTTCATTTTGTTTTACCACTGCTTCTTTTTAAAGCTTATATTTGCTCTTTATTTGAACTGGCAAAAGGGCAACAACTTTGTCCTATATTCTGTATTCTATTTTTTGGTTGGAATGGCTGAAACAGCATTATATTGACTGTAATCTGCAGTTTAAAACAGTATAGGTGTAAGCATGGTCGATGTTGGCATTGCATTTGTTATTGCAGGATACCCAGAGGCTGTTCTAGAGCTGGAACCTAAAAGGTCTCCGATATTCACAGGAGAGGACGTCACTCTCAGGTGTCAGATAAAGGAGGGACGTGCTACTGACTAGACGTACACGTGGCAACAGAATAGTTATTATGATGTTAAGACTGATAGTGTAGAGAGTGATTACAACATAGCCTCTGTAGATCAGCAACATAGTGGTGACTACAGATGTGTTGGTAGACGTATAACTGACTCACAGGTCTCTACATGGAGTAACACTGTTAGACTTACAGTACAAGGTAAGGCAGCTCATCTTCATCATTCTTTATCAGTGTGTTCATGTCTATAACGTTATGGAGACTAGACAACAGGTCCCTTTTCCAACATTTAGTTCATTTATCATGACAGATTCATGAAACTATTTTGCTGAATGACATGTACAGTCATTTCTAATACAAGCGTTTTCCCGTAATCATTACTGCATGTTTGGTTATTTCCATATCAACTATTCATTTTAAATTATCTAATCTAAATCTATTTATATGAAAGTATTAAACCCTAATTTGTACATTATGGGCTAAGTAGACTAACATTATCTCTTCTTCCTCCTCTTAATGTTTGTTGTTGTTTCTTTCACAGCTCTGCCTACAGCCACAGTGAGAAGGGTCTCCCCTTATGATCCTCTCTATCCTGGAGACACAGTCACTCTACAGTGTGACATATCAGACTATGAGGACTGGAGCTACAGATGGTTCAGAGATAGACAACAACTAACCAATGAGAACAAGAAGACCATCACTCTGTTTGATGATGCTGCAGCTTCATACAGCTGTGAGGGGCAGAGAACAGGTCGACCCAGCCAGTCACACACAAGTGCCAACCTCTCTATTCAGATTACTGGTTGGTTAGTTCACCTTGGAAATAATAACAACATTCAGCCTGCATTGTACTACAGTAAAAATGTTATAGAGAAGTTACAAATGCATGAAGTACAATCATTGTTGTTTATCGAAATCTAACTACAATTTCTTCTTTGAAACTCAAATTGTGTCTAATTGTTTTCCCTACCCCTTCCCTCCAGCTAAGATGTCCATAAAACCAAACTCGGCTTACATTGGAGAGACAGTCACTCTGAGGTGTTCAGCAGGGTCCTCCAGTGACTGGTCATACAGATGGTTCAGAAGCTACCCTGACACCGAGAATGAGACTGAAGTTACAAACAATGATAGATACAGTGTAGCCATGGACACCCTCACTATCTCAGAGGTTCATTATTTTGACCAGGGTTACTACAAATGTTTGGGAGAGCTCAAGTCTGAATCCATATTCTCATTACACAGTGCTGTCTCTCCCCTTATTGTCAATGGTGGGTAACCGCTGCTATCATGGAGTGTATGTGTGTGTGTGTGTGTGTGTGTGTGTGTGTGTGTGTGTGTGTGTGTGTGTGTGTGCGCGCGCGTGTGTGTGTGTGTGTGGGGGGGGGGGGGGGTGGGGGGGGGTGGGGGGGGATTACGTTGTGTTAATATATTCATGTTTTTCTTGTCTGAATATTGACAGATAGAATAAATTGTGTTATATGTTGTTTCACTCTTTTAGGCCTGCCAACAGCTACACTGACTGTAACACTAAACCCAGCTTACACTGGAGAGACAGTCACTCTGAGGTGTTCAGTGCAGGGTCCTCACAGTGACTGGAGATACAAATGGTTCAAAGACATAACTGATGTAGAGGTTACCACCTCTATTAGATATGGTCTAGATAGAGACACCCTCACCATCAGAGGTGCAGAGGAGTCTGATCAGGGTCACTATCTGTGTCAGGGGCAAAGAAGAAAAAGACCTCTATCCTCTTCCTCAAGTAAAGTTGAACCACTGATCTTAAAAGGTGAGTAGCATTCAGTCTCCTGCTGGTTATTCAATGTGGATGTATGCTTAAATGGGGCAAGGGCATAGGACTGCATGGGGATGGGAGGACAGAATTTTCCCAAAGAATATTTGATCAAACTTTGTTGCATTATATTGTTGGTTCCTCACAATATTTAAACCAAACATACTCACATGGATGCATGGATACATAAATCTACATATTAGCACAATGGCAAATTTTTTGGCATTTATTTTTGAATAAGAGATCTGTCTGTTTTATTCTAATTGTGTATTTTTTATGTTGGCATTGGATGATTCTATATTCTTCTGATGTTTCCAGCTAAGCCATGTCCTGTCCTGAGAGTGTCTCCCTCCTGGCTGAACCCTGGAGACTCAGTGATTCTGACCTGTGGGCTTCAAGTCTCCTCTACAGACTGGAGGTTCTACTGGTACAGGACTGTTCCCTACCAGGCAGGGCTTCCTTCTCTAGCCGACAAGTCCAACTCTTTAGAGCCCCTACTGGACAGTGACCATGGGACTGTAGAGAGTTCCTACATCCTACATGGTGCTACACACACTGCAAGATATGTGTGTAGAGCTGGGAGAGGACAACCAGTCTATTACAGTGACTATAGTGAAGCTCAGTTTCTCTGGTCTGGAGGTGAGTCTATACAGTAGATATATAGTTTATAGATTTGAACAGTGTCTCTGTTGTCATGAGCGCTGATGGAGTCTCTCTTTGTTCCAGATCAACCTCCCTTAGTTTCCCTCACAGTAAATCCAAACAGAACCCAACACTTGACATCTGAGTCTGTCTATTTGAGCTGTAAGGGAAACTCTACTGGTTGGACAGTGAAGAGGTACACGACATATGGACTTTCAAAGTGTCCATACCCCAGGGTGTCATTTATAGAATCCACATGTACCCTTAGAGGGTTAAATACAGGGGACAGTGGAGTGTACTGGTGTGAGTCCAGATCTGGAGAGTACAGCAATGCTGTCAACATCACTTTGAATTGTACGTTCAGTTACTTAACCATAATTTGTTCAAATATTGATTTTAATTTTCTGACTATTAGTAGTATAGTATATAATATAATATAATGTGGATATCAATTAGCCAAATCAGTCCAATGTTGTCTTGACTGTTTCACAGCTGATGTGATCCTGGAGAGTCCTGTCCATCCTGTGACTGAGGGAGACCAGGTGACTCTGCGTTACAAACACCAGAACCCCTCTCTGGTCTCCAAGGTTGACTTCTATAAAGATGGAGGACTCCTCCAGAATCTAACCAGTGGAGAGATGATCATCTCTGCTGTATCAAAGTCACATGAAGGCCTCTACAGTTGTGGATACTCTGATGGAGAGGAATCCCCAGAGAGCTGGCTGTTAGTCAGAGGTGAGTGTGCATACTTTATGAAATATCTTTGAGATTTCCAAGTTCATGCTTTCAGCATAGCAAATTTGGATTTGATCAAAAACAGATTGTTTTTAAACCTGTTAATTTTGTTATATCTATTTGGTTTGTACTAATAATGGTTTAGCTACTTGTTTTTTTTTTTTTGGTGTCTCTTCCTATAGTGTCCGTAGGGTCTTGGTCAGTAGGACTGGTCATTGGTCTTGTTACTGGGATCCTTGTGGTCCTCCTCTTGTTCATCATCCTGGTCCTTTGCTTAAAGTACAACGGTCAGCTAATCCATTACTGCTTGATCATATTTTAATGTCCATCAAAGAATGATGACGTGTCATGTTTTCTAAAGTTACTATGTAGATGATTAAAAGATTCAAATCTTTTGTTTAACATTTTGCAGGTCTGTGTTTTGGTAAAACAATCGAAGCCACAGATATGAACGAACATGGTACTGTTCATCTAATTTGTCAGATATTACATTTGTTGAAAGTGCCTCTAACTTCATAATACTGGTTTAGTATCAGTCTGTGCCCTTTGTGTGATGTTGCAGGCCTCTTAGGTGGTGTAATTTAACTCCATATGGGCTATGTTCTTAGTCTCTTTTCTGTACTGAAATGCAGTACATTTTTTAATATCTAGCACTTTGTAAAACTTAAAAAAGAAATGCTATATAAATTAAGGTGTATTGTTGTTCATTTTAGATTGACTGATAACACATGTAACCGTGCCAAGCTTGTGTTATCATCTCAGATGGAGATACAGCTGGACCCAGTGATGTCACATATTCCCAGATTGAACTCAAAATCCTTGGCAAGAAAAAGAACATCAAAGGTAATTCTTAATTGGTGGAGGCAAAAGATAGATCTGCAATTCTTTACCATCTGTAATACAATTGAATTAAGCTTATTGAAACAAGGATATTAAAGCAAGTTTAAAAACTGTGTTCCTGTTGATCCCTTCTGAACAGAGAAGAGAGCTGACTTTACTGGAGACACAGTCTACTCTGATGTGAGGCCAACAGCCAGTCCAGGTAGGAACAGTTTAACCACACTCACTGTTTACCTGCATACTAGACCAGAACAAAGTTTAACACTTGTTCCTGCCCTGTTGCATTCTTTTTGAACTGGACAGAAGTGATTGATTTAGTCTAGTTTAGACTAGACATAATCATTCCACTTGAATAACTGGAAATTGAATAATATGGTCCTAAATGTAATCGTTCTTTGCTTCTTGGCATGATCATTGTGAGCTACTGTGACATATCCTCTATACCTCCCAGAGATTGTGTTTTGTTGAACAAGACTTAGAGTATTGGTGTGAAGCCTATAGATTTTATTGATCAAATGATTTACACCAAGAAAGACCTTATGTCAACGATTGGATTTTATTTTATTACCCTCTTAGCACGCTGTCATTATTTTGAAAGTGTTTATGCGCTTTAGTGATTTGCTGTACTAAAAATATCTTAAATGTATCCATCTAATGTATGTCATGGTTTGTGTACATTATATGTACTACCTTCGTTTCTCCAATAAATTTTAAAAAGGGATTTTCTAATTGATCATTTTAACCAGTCAAATGTACTTAATTAATTAATGTATTACGGTGTTGAAGCAATTCCCCTCTTCATCACCTTTAAGGGCTTGCTTGTGTTAGTGGACCTTTGATTATTCTTTTTTTTTCAGTTTACTCCCAGATTGACATCAAGAAGCAAAAAGACATAAGTAAGAAACCTTTAACAGTTATCCTATTGTACAGCTGTCAGTACATCAGCCTTGCTATCCTTTTCCAAAACTCCATCTGCTGGACACATGCATTGTTATGCTGTCCTTGTTGTTTTCCTCTACCAAAAGGTTTTTTATCAACTGCAGACTGTAACATGGATGTTATATCTCCCACAATACTCAGACCACACACAGAGGAAGAGTCCTGTATGTGTTGTTTTAGAGTTGACTATTGCATCAACCTTTAGTTTTACCAAAATGCCTGCCCCAACGTGGACCCTTAAGTCTACATTACACTAGACGTAGCCATTCT
>CM030188.1:7757101-7779486 GCA_017639675.1 Aplochiton taeniatus | reverse complement strand
ACAGGTGGTGAAAATGGCAAATACCCCTAGAGGACTTTCCAATGTCTCAGGGTACATACACAATGTCAGCCCCTAGGTAAAAGGCTCCGTATTTCAAAGCGGTATTGCAACAAGACCATGAGTTTTCTGATATTTTCATTATTTGGCCTGAGCAGCACACAGTTTTCAGGAATGCTGAAAAAAACAGGTGTGTTTGAAGAAAGAACAGTGATTGCAGAATATGTGATATTAAATGCATGTATGAGTTATGGTATGTGAAAGAATGTGTTTGCAACCATGTGTATTTTATGAAAGTGTACAATGAAATGTTGGGCAACTGACTGTTCTTTAGTAAGGGTTCATTAATAGTGCAGATAACATGTGAGGTGACATGCAATCAGACTATGTACCAAGTAAAATGATGAGCACGTGCAAAAGTAGGTGTGGTTGTATTCAAGAGGATGCTGAACTTTCAGTGGACAGTGCACCTCCCAAGTCAGAGGAATCAGGCAAACAGAAGAGGCCGCAAAGTAACATTTCCAAGTAACATAGTAAACCATATTCTGTGTTGATAGCACTGTGAAATGTTTTTCTCTTCAGTCATCATTCTGAAAAAAACGTAATTAATCTAAAGGTCAATGTTGATTATCTGAATTCAGGGGAATTGAAGATATTTTGAACTGGAATCGAGACTAGTCAGAATTAAATTGTAGCTGTTTGAAACGGACGAAGATCGCTCCCAGACAGACGAGCCAACCACATCCTCACCCACAGCCTTGTCCCTCATATAGCGAGATCTATTTGCAATGCTCCTCCTGGCACCTATGCATGTTTGACTATGTGAGTACTTCTGCACTACTTTAGTCTACCTTACATTTAATTTATTTTCAAATATTAATGTGTTTGGCATGCTGTTTTAGTTTGTATTGTTTGACGCTCCTGTTAGCCCTCTTTACTTTTTTACATTTTGACTTTCTATCATGGTCCCAACCTTTTAACGTCCCTAATTGGCTGTAAATAGTCATGTATGCATGTCCTCACTTCCTGTTCACCTGTCCACCTAAAAACCTGAGTATCACCTAATCACTGTTACCTCATAGACCAGGAACATACTACCATCTAGTGGTCACAAAGGTCATAATCTACAAACACATAAATGAGTAAACATGCTAAATGGCTCCTACACTACAGATAGCCTACAAGGCCTGTGGAAGGTGGTTCCACCATGTAGGTGTTGGAAGACCAAAGTTAGAGGAGAAATTTGTATGTGCCGCATACTGAATCAAAACACCCAAAAGAGACAATCTTTCTTGATTTTGAATACTTTTATCGCAAAAATGTAATGTTGCTATTGATAGCATTGAAGTATATTTTTCTTCTTTAAAATCGAAAAAGTTGCATGAAAGCACGCATGTAGAAAACAAGGCAAGCTGTAATGATGCTTTTGCATGTGGAAATAAGTATATTCTATTTTTATATTCTATTATTCTGTGGAAAAATAAATCCATAAATCCACGTTATTAAAGTTTGTAATTTGTAATATGTAATATCTGGAGGACAATTTCTTTGTGAGGGGAAGCAAGTCAGCAGTGTTTATTTTAACATATGTATGAGCTTATGTCATGACATACATGTGTGTATGACAGTAACATTTCCAGCTGTCAGGATGACATCCCCCTGCTATGATGAACAAATGTAGGAATAGCCGGCCAAAAATCAAAGGGCTTTCCTGTCGTGGGGAAAAGAGTTAGTATTATGCATTTGACAGATGTGTGAGCTTCCTAAATATTGAACACAGAGGGAGAGTGCATTGACACAGGGGGATCAGTATCTGACAGTAGCATTACCACAGGGTGAACAGTATCTGATAGTAACATTAACACAGGGGGAACAGTATCTGATACGAGCATTAACACTGGGAACAATATCTGATAGTAACATTAACACAGGGGGAACAGTATCTGATAGTAACATTAACAAAGTGGGAACAGTATCTGATAGTACCATTAACAAAGGGGGAACAGTATCTGATAGTAACATAAGCACAGGGGGAACAAGATCTGATAGTATCTTTAACACAGGGGGAACAGTATCTGATAGTAACCTAAACACACGATGCACAGTATCTGATCTGATAGTAACATTAACACAGGGTTTACAGTATCTGATAGGAGCATTAACACAGGGAACAGTATCTGATAGTAACATAAACTCAGGCGAACAATATCTGATGGTAACATTAACACAGGGGGCAACATTATCTGATAGGAACATTAACACAGGTGGAACACTTTATATTGACAGTCTATCTGTTCACACACACGTCTATTCAATAGCATGTCAACAGTCTATCAGTGGACATATCAGTGGACCATTTTTGCAACGGCTTATGAACCAATATTCAACAAACTATCTGTAGCTGTAACAGATGTTTACATTCTAATTTGAATAACAATTACTCAATCTGTCAGTTGAAAGTCAACTTGTTCATGTCAACATATGATCAAGAAAATTATATTGTGTCACGAGGGATCTCAAACGTATCAAATGCATTATTAGTTATCTGTTGGTTCTCCACATAATCTTTAGTTCACTGTCTCTTTATCTATTGGTTGTCAATTACGGATTAGATCAAAGATTAGATGACAATCATCAGACAAAAAACTCATCTTTAGTTTACTATGTGTTGGTTTTCAGAGTGAGCCTTCTCCACTAAAAGCACATATTATATACACTATTATGATGACTGTGGTGTGTCGTAAGACGGGCATTGTGCAATTTGTTGGTGGATGGCAGTCTCTGCATGAACTGTAGGTACTGTGTGTGTTTGTACATGTGAACTGGTAACAGTCTGTGTGTGTACTGCAGGTACTGTGTGTGTGTACACATTACATTTGTGCACTAAATGTATGCACTATGTTACTTTGTTACAGCAAATACTGCATGTTTCCAAGACAAATTTCCTGTGGGACAATAAAGTTGATCTTACCTTAAGAGTTTTTAGACCCTATCGTATACAGTGAAAAACAGGACTAGTGTAGAAGTAACTCATGCGTTCATGAACCTGAAAGTGACATTGAGTATGATGTCTAATCATAAATGTGTTTTGTAGATTCTGGCCAACACCAAAACACATCACAGAGAAATATAGTTTTCACCAAAGTATGGGTACATTTTCCATTTCCCATTCCTACATATGCAGCTTAATAGGCCGTCTGTTTGATAGACATTTCACTCCATGATAAAGTGTTGTATTTAATGGTTTTCCCTTATATATGATCCAACTCTTCTCCATTCGTCCATGTAATATGTCTTGCCCGAAATCATCTGTTGGTATACATGGTGTATAAATTAAACTTTATTCTTTTTTTCACACTCACAGTGATGTCCACCAGCTACATGTGTCTAAATTGGTGGATTATCTCTTGCATCCTCCTATCTTTTCCCAGGGTTTTCAGTCCTGTCACCATGGTAACGGCAAGAATAACAAATAAATGGCAGACAGTGGGAATTTTGGAGTCATTCGGAGCTTTTAGTCAATTAAGGGATAACTGTCCACTTGCGATTCTTTTTGCCTCATTCTAACGTATTGGACGTACTCTGTCCATGTGGCTCATCCTTCTGTCTCTGAAAAAGTATTTCAAGTGGAGTGGTTTCCCTAATTTGGTGGTGCATCGACCACCAAATGTTGAAAGCATCATGGTCAGGTGAGTTGAGTTGTCCGAATTTGGTACCTGTAACATCTTACTATGATCTTACTGCCAGGAAAACATATTTTAAAGCTGTTGTGAATTTTTCCAAGTCCAAAATAAATTGAACTCAATCGGAAAGACTGTGGTTTGAATCATACATATTACCTTGGCTATCTCCTCAGCCATTGGTCCTAGAAGTCCAATTCTAGAGTAAATGAATTGTGTAACAAAGGTCCTTGACCATGTACAATATCGAAGCTTTAGTCCTTGGGACAGCATACCAATATCTCGGGAGAAAAGGGTCGAATTTGGATAAAATACAGAGCGCTTTTAACAGCACTTTACAGGTTGCCTCTCATGAAAGAAATTTCTCAAAAAGGGTGTAGCAAGAAGTTTGTTCAAGATTTGAAATTGTGCTTCTAACTTAAAGCATATGTAGTGCCCCATCAAAGATGTTATTATTCGAATGGGACGCGTGTAAAATGGACTAAAGAGAGAGTCGCATTTTCTGGTTCCAGCAATCCAGGTGAGTTGGGTGCTCTGGAGTGTCACAGCTTCGCTCAGAGTGTGAAACCATCTTTTTCTAAGGCCACTGAAGGTAGGATCCTAGGATAGGGTGGGAAGGATCATATCTGACAACCGTGGAATCCCATTCCAAATTCTAAAGCTCCGGTGAATTTCTTCCAGGTCCAAAATGAATTGGTCAACGAAAAAGAGGACTTATTTCCCTTATAACGGGAAAGTGTGTCCAAACGTTCGAGTAGTAGTCTATACCTATATATACCTATATACCTACCTAGACTATACTAGTCTATATCTATCTATCTCTATATCTCTCTCTCTCTCTCTCTCTCTCTCTCTCTCTCTCTCTCTCTCTCTCTCTCTCTCTCTCTCTCTCTCTCTCTCTCTCTCTCTCTATATATATATATATATATATATATATATATATATATATATATACATATTCAGGGTAAAGTGTCTGTTACATTCAAGAAAATACAGCAAATAGGGTGTGAAGGGTAAAAGCATGAATAGAATTATTTACACATTTTAGGATTGTGATGTAGAATAGTAAAACCTGATTCGGTATGAAAGGTCATTAAGAACGAAGTAAAAGAGATAATAGACATAGGAAAAAAAGACAAAAAATGTATAATAGTAAATAAATACATAAAATAAATGAAAATGAGCGTGTGTGTGTGTGTGTGTGTGTGGAGGGGGGGGGGTGTACGGCTTCATCTATTGTTGTCTTTAACGAGGACTAGGACCAAAAGAACGCTGCCAATTAGGTCATTATATTTACTCATTTATCCTGTTGGCCCTCTTGGCTATTTAAGATCACTGGTTTGGTTGCCCTGTGTTCATGTGTACATGGCTCCCACTGGGGGGAACATAATATGATAGTAACATTTAGACGGAAGGAACAGTACCTGATACTAACATCAACACAGGGGGAACAGTATCTGATAACATTACCACACGGCGAACAGTATCTGATAGGAACATGAACACAGGAAGAACAGTATCTTATACTAACATTTACACGGAAGGAAAGTATCTGATAGTAACATTGATACAGGGGGAACAGTATCTGATACTAACATTTACACGGGAGGAACAGTATCTGATAGTAAAATTATCACAGGTGGAACACTTTATTTTGAAAGTCTATTCAATAGCATGTAAACAGTGTATCAGCGGATATATCAGTGGACAACAACACTGCTTCAACAGACAAGTAACATGCAATGAGCTAACTTTTTTTTTTAGACCTTATCCTATACAGTGAAAAGTAGGATTAGTGTAGAAGTAACTCATGCGTTCATGAACCTGAACATTACTTTGAGTATGTTTAATCTTAAATGTGTTATGTAAATTCGCTCATGGTTATGGGAAAGGCTCATTCTGTAATTTTTTTTATGTATAAACTTTTTCCCTGCCTTGTTTGGTGAAGCACTTATTTATGTTTTTTACAGAAACCATGAAAAGAGCAGGATGATATGAATGTGGAGGGTCAAATAAAACATCTTGTAATTGTTATGGACTTAAGCCTATTTAATGGAAGCCCTGATTGCCTACACTTAAACACACTACAGGGGAATATAGTTTTCACCCAGGTATGGGTAAAGTGTTCGTTGGCCTCTACTACGTATGCAGTTGAAAAGACTGTCCTTTTGAAATATTGTGTCCTCCATGATAAAGTGTTCCAATGTACTTTTTCCCAAATATGGCCAAGGTAAGGGTAAAGTGTCAATTTGCCACTACTACGTATGCAGTTGAAAAGACTGTCCTTTTTAAATACATTTGCCTCTATGATAAAGGCGAGTTTTCGTTTATGTATGATCCGAATGAATACGTCATGCCTATAATCATCCATTGGTGTACACGGTGTTGATATTAAACGTTATTCTTGTTTGTACCCTCACAGGGACGTCCACCAGCTGCTTCACGTATCTGAGGTACTGGCTTGTCCCTTGCGCCTTATAGGGTTTTCAGTCCTGCCCCTATTAATAAGGCCAAGAGAAAGCAATAAATGGCAGACAGCGGGAATTTGTGAGTCCTTTGGATCTTCTTGTATGGGAAGGGAAACCTGTGCACTTGCAACACTTTTTGTCTCATTCTAATACATTTGAAGTGGTCTGTCCATTTATCTCACATGTCTGTCTATTAAAATAGTTTAAAGTTGAATGGTTCCCTAATATGGCCAAGGTATATGGAAAGTGTAAATGTGTTGCTCATACGTATGCAGTTGAAAAGACTGTCCAGTGTTCACAAAAAAACAAAAAACAAATGCAACCAAAGAAGCTGGGAGTCAATTTTGTTTTTCCTCCGTTGTCTTAGGTCCACTCTAATGAAGGGTGAGGTTTCAGGCTCCAAGGCCCATGTAGTGAAGGGTAGTGGGAGAACTCCAGGCTCCGAGGACCATGTAAGGAAGGGTGGAAGCTTTACTGGATTTAACTTTAGCCACTGGCCATGGGACACCGGTTAGGGTGTAATTGTCACACATCAAGGAAAACCTAAATGCAGAAAAAACTAAAGACTATAGAAAAAAAAAACTAGATACATCCTCCCTCCTCAATGAAGACAACATACAACAGAAAGCTTCTCATAAAAATACAACAACACTTATAAGCATATAAAGAAAACATTTCAAAACATATATAGGTGAATTATGAACACTCACCACACTCTAAAGTCAATGAACTGTTCAGTCTTTGTAATGCACGACTACAGGTCCGGTTTAACCACAGGCTTTTCTATTGACCTGCACAGTTGAGCGGGACACTGAACCACCTTATACGTGTCCATTATTACAGCAATGCAGCAATCACTCAGCTGGAGACTTCCAGCGGTGCTGTCCTGTGTGACATCAGAGCGAGGTACGGGTCAGTGTTGCCATGTGCTGCTTTCTTTAGTAGTCGTTTCACAATCTGTACCCCCTTCTATGCTTTCCCATTGGCCAGGGGGATAAAGAGGACAGGAGGTTACATGATTTAACTCAAATGCCTGACCTCATGACTGGCACAGGGAGGGCCATTATCAGAAACCAGAGTTAAAGGGATGCCCTGCCTGTCAAAGATTGACTTCAATTGAGTTGCTACCGATCTTGATGTGGTATTGGACAAGAGATATGTTTCCGGAAAGTTGGAATGGTAATCTATAACCAAAAAATAGCCTTTGCACTCATAGTGAAATAGCAGAGTAAGAACACGGCGTAGTTGGCAGGAGTCAAACCTGCGTGGGGAGACCCCAATGGATTTCTAGTCCATCGCCTTAACCACTCGGCCACAACTACTAGAGCATGCCTGTTTTTGTGCCGTGCTTGGACAATTTGTGCTGCTGGTCTCATAGCGTCTAACGAAAGTACACCGCCCGGAATACATTTTCAGTTGGGTGAACTGGGTGTCACGGAACCCTCACACTTTGGTTTTGCTTATTCTTATATCTTTCTTCCTACATACTTGTCTCCATTCATTGCCGGATGTGTCTCTGTCGCATAAGCTTTTGTTTGCCCTTGTTCTGTGCCTTCACGGAGGTGTCTGGTTGGTGGTTCAAGTCCACCCAGGGACGTACCGGGTTGCGTTTTCTTCATCCCGGCAGAAAAAGGCAGGGTCTCACAAGGAACACGTTAGCCTCCAACTGGCTGTTTATAGGCAATTAGTGGCTGCCAGACGCCAAGTTGTTTACTTATCATTTGCGCTGGTCACTTTGGCGATTGTCACTGGCAAAAAAGAGTTTTCCATTACTTCTGCACTCGCAGCAAACACAGCAGACCCTGGCGCCGTGGCTTAGATGGTCAAAGTGCCTGTCTAGTAAACAGGAGATCCTGGGTTCAAATCCCAGCGGTGCCTTCTTCAACTAAGCTTTTACAACCGCCCGTGTTGCTCTTGTGTACATTCAAGATCCCCCCAAGAAACACAAACCGCACTCTGGGCAAAGGCTCTGTGGTGCAATGGATAGCGCATTGGACTTCTAGTGTAGTACCTAAAGGTATTCAAAGGTTGTGGGTTTGAGTCCCACCAGAGTCGCTGGTTTGGGTCTCTCACGAGTCTTTCTTCCGTCGTCCGACCTGCACGGCTACATGAATAGTTTCAGTGGCGCAACAGAACAGCAGCAGCTTTGGCTGTCCCGCGAGTGAAAGGCAGCGTCTGCTGGGGAAATTATTCGGCGGCAACTGGCTCTCTAAAGCATAAGGGTTGCCAATCGTTGCAGACGCGAAATTGCGTCGTGTTTTAAGCTGTGCATTCTCCTTGCTAGTCATAAAGTGGAAAAACTCTGATGCCAAGTGAGGCTACTGTCTCTGATATAGGAGGAAAGTGCAGACCACAAGCGGGCAAGGCATGTGTTGGATTTGGACAGGTACTATTTGCTGGTGACGGAGACTGTCAGGTGCAGCTCCTGTGGACGGCGGTACCTGTCCACAAGTTATGCCATCCTCCAGCAGCTCAGTCTTCCTCTCCGTGGCCAGTTCCGCCTGATCCTCACTCGCGAGTGAGTTCTAATCACATCACATGAACCAAAATAGTATTTGTTTCTTCTATATTTTCCTTATATTATATATATTATATTGTATATATCATAATGATAAAACATGTATGTCTTTGAAGGTACGCGTGTGACATACGAGTGATCCGCTTGTTGAGGGAGAGGACACTCGGGAACAGTTCCACCCGCCTGGCGAGACAACTGGCAGAGAACCACTGGGAGCAGTGGCTGCAGCAAAGTGCCCGCTATCTGGAAGTCTGTGCGGACTTCGTGGACCGCCCCAGCCTCTTCTCTCTCTCAGCGCTACAGCCAGGCAGGTGTGGCTCCCCCACAGCTGCTTTATGTGGACTGCCTGTGCTGTGCAGAGGTTGGGGAGACCAAATTGAAGACGAGGTACGGGGAGTGGCCAGACCTGATCGTGCGGCTTGACATTTATCATTACATGCGGCGGCTGGCAGCAGGCTGCACGACAGATGCCCACTCCCTGTATGGCTCCTTCATGTCCAGCCTCTCCATTTGTATCTTTGAGTGGGACCCAGAGGACGTTGCCTTGCTGCGCCGGGCCAGGAGGATGCAAATGCAGCAGGAGGGTGTGCCAGGCATTCCGGATTCCTTGGTGAACAAGCGAATCCCCAACAATGACCTGGCCCTTTACTTCAGACGGAGGACCCGTGGGAAGGAGACCACCGTCCGTCTGATAGACCACCTGCTGCAGGAGCTGATGGGGGACAGAGGGAGAGACCTTCTTGGTGTGCCTCTGTTGGATGGAGTGAGGATGGAGCACATCTGGCATGTCCAGAAGAGGCACGTGAAGTGCATCCAGGACATACCAGGTGTGCCACTCTATACAGAGACTGGCGCCAGCACCACCCAGCAGGGAGTCGTGCTGCGTAAGTACAGGTGTGCTCGCGCCTCGTCATCCCTGGAGTCCTTTCACTGTCACCTGAACAGGTTCAAAATCCAGGTGAATTTCTATTACATACTCACTTATGCCTTCCTATTCTGTACGCTATTGGCGTAATTCAGATGAAAGTTTCAATTAAAGCACATTCATCATAAAAATGTGATATTAACCTAAAAAAATATTTAAAAAATCAACACGCTCAAGGCAGGACTACCGCAGGGTAAGGCAGTTGATTCTGGCCAACGGGGAGGTCAACTACAGCACCCTGATACAGTGGCACAACAAAAGGGTGGCTAGGCTGGACAACTCTGTTCTGCACCAGGGCGTGGACCTACCTCTCCGAATGCCTGTGGCTGCTGAAAGGCTGACACCAGGTAATGTCCACCCTGCTGTGGCTCCTCAACAGCCTTGTGTGGCTCATACATACCACCTGCCGCAGGGCAGGCAATCACAAAAAAAAGCGTCAAGTATGTAGGAAGAAAGAAAGTACAATGCAAAAACAAATTGTGAGGGTTCGGGGGCACCCAGTTCACCCAACTGAAAATGTATTCCGGGCGGTGAACTTTGTTTAGACACTAGGAGACGAGCAGCACAAATGGTTCAAGCACCGCAGAAAAAGAGGCCCTAGTAGTTGTGGCCGAGTGGCTAAGGCGATGGACAAGAAATCCATTGGGGTGTCCCCGCTGGTTCGAATCACAAAAGTGCATAAGTAAGTGTGTAAGTACATAACTTGGTGTCTGGCAGTCACTTATTGACTTTAGACAGCCACAGGGTTGCTTATATTCATCTAAAAATAAGGCCTTCATTATTATTAAAATGTCTTAAGTCAGTCTGTCTGTTACATGCAGCTTTCATAACCCGTATAGTGTTTGGCTATAGGCTACACTTCCTGTTAAGTCAGCTATAATCTACTAGGAAACATTTACTTTCTCTGTTTGTAATGTCAACGGTTTGATATTTTGCATTAAATATAGTTCTGTGGACTCTGACTGTATTCTCTGTAGAAAGTGCAATGGTAGAGGATGGTTAGGCTCAGGGCAGTCAGGATACTTTAAGTTCAAGTTTAATGGTTGAAAAGGCTCCGACTGAAGAAAGTTGTTTGTGCACCCAGATGGCAGGAGAGAACAGCATAGACAAGAAGCAGGACAGCATAAAAAGCCAAACCGATTACTTTAGCAATGATATTGAAGAAATCAATGAACACATAAAAAAAAATGATATGGAAAATACAGCGTTGTAACATCCTGGGGAGCTGGTTATTGTAAGATTGGTCTTCAATTTTATTCCGAGGAGCATTAAAAGTGTTCAAAAGACTTAAATATATCTCGCCTTATGCTAGTAACCCTGTAAGGGTAAAGTGTCCATTTGCCAATACAACGTATGCGGTTCAAAAGACAGTCCATTGAACAGACATTTCCCTTCATGATTAAGTGCTGCGAGTGGACTGTTGTCCCTTACATTTGCAGGCGAGGAGGAGGAGTAGGAGTAGGTGCTGAATTGAATGTGGTAAATAGTTATTTCAAGATTGTTCTGTGGAGAAACAAAAGTATAAACACTTTGACCTAAAGAAATTGGATTTGAAATATAAAATACTAGAATTTATTTGGGAGGTACGGTGACCTCCTATTTGGAGAGACCAAGGTTTAGTGAGAACAAAGCTTTCCATAATAGACAGTCATCCAAACGATTTAATACACACAGGTGAGGGCAATTGAACTAATTAGTTGCATGGTAGGAACATGGCCACTGTGCAAACAATTCAGCAAAAGAGTTTTGGGTGTCTGGAGAAGTGCTATTTCTAATGTTTTCTATTATACCTAAGTGGAAGTTTAATTTTTGAAGTCATTAGGAGCTTTTTGTTACTTAAGGGAAAAGTGTCCATTTGCAATACTTTTGGGCTCATTTTAATGTATTGGAAGTGTACTGTCAATTTGGCCTACATTTTTCTCCATTATATAGTATTCCAATTGGACTGTTTTCCCTTATATAGGCATGGTGAGGGTAAAGTGTCCGTTTTTAACTATTACGTATGCAGTTAGAAGATGCAGCCATTGGACAAACAGTTGTCCAACAGCAACATATTGCAATCTGACCTCCAAAGTATTGCAATTAGACAACATAGGGGCCATTGGACAAGACGGTGAAGTGGAATGTTTTCCAGTACATAGGAGAGGTAAGGGTAAAGTGTCCATTTGCCACTGCAACATAGGCCTATGCCATTGAAAAGAGCAGTAGACATTTTGATGCACACTGAAATGTTTTGCAAATGGACAACAGTTGTCCTATTGTACACTCTAACAAAAACTTGTTTTCAGAGCGTCTTTTGGGGGATTTGCAGGAGCAAGGGCCGCCAAATTCAACATGCATCACAGTGTCCTCTCCCCTGTTTAGTGTACTGAGTTTGGTGACCCTACCATGTTCTTATCATATGTTGCTGCCATCATCAACGTTCCTATTGGCCTTTGGAAAGAGGTCAAATCTGCGTCAGCTACAGCGCGGAACAACAAGGTCAAAGGTCAATTTATTAGATGAAATAATTGCAAAAGAAAGAATTGCAGAAATGACATCATTGAAATAATGTTTAAAAATCATTGAAATAGGCTAAATCAGGAAGGTTGGTCCTATGCTTACTGGCAGGTCTAGGTCTTTATATGGATGTCATTTATTTTTTTGCCGTAGTTCCGACAGGTCTTATTTTAGACAACATCCATGGTGAACAAACGATCTTTCACTGTAGTCAGTCCCATAGCTCTAGTCCTTGGGGAAGTCTTCCGATAGGTTATGCGAACTGGGTCAACTCTGTGTCACCTCATCTGTGCTCCAATTGTCCAGTTGGTCAACTTTTTGCCCATTAGTTCCACATTTTTGGCCAAATGGACTACTTGTGCCCAAAACGATCCGTTGGAGTGTGTGGTGTGATAAGGAAAGCTTTTAGATTTTTTGGCACCCACAGAGATGTCCACCAGTTGCTTGACGTTGCTAAATCCGTGACAGGTTTCTAGCTCCCTCCCATAGTATTTCCATCGCTGTGACCACCAGTTCTGAAACGAGAAAGCAAAAGTAAGTAACCTGTGGGATTGTGGAGTCATTTGGAGCATTTTTTCTTTTGAAGGAAAATTGTCCATTGGCAATACTTGTTGGCTCATTCTAATATATCGGAAGTGGTCTGTCCGTTGGACAGCCATTTTACTCCATGATGAAGTATTGCACGTGTGCTGTTTTCCCTGACATAGGCATGGTAGTAGTTAGTCAGTAGGTATTTTAAGATTGATCTGTGGTTCCTTTGTTCATTTATTGTTAATTATGTACATAGTTCAATTTTTCAGACAGGTGTGTGTGTTCCCACTGTTCATTTTGTATACTTGTTTGTTTTAAAATAATTGCATGGCTGTTTGCTGTTCTAAATTGTTCATGTTTTGTTCTGTTCAATACTGTCTTTAAAACAGTGTTATGTTTTATACCGTCTCATGTCAATTACTTCAAAATGGTGCAGTTGTTAAGCCTCTTTGCAGAAAACACAACACTAAGAACAAAATAAGATTTAAACTAACTAATAGTCCTAAAACACTTAGAAATGTAATTGAAACTCAAAAATGATCCACCGCAAACCCTTTGAACTAAAGAAATTGGATTGCAAGTATAAAATACTAGACTTTGTGAGAGGCACGGTAACCTCCTATTTAGAAAGTTGAACGTTTAGTCAGAACAAAGCTCTCTATAATAGACAGTCATCCAAACTATTTAATAAACACAGGTGATGGCAATTCAACTAATTAGTTGCATTATAGGAACATTGCCAAGGTGCAACCAATTCAGCAAAAGAGTTTGGGCTGTCTGGAGAAGCTCTATTTTTATTGTATTCTGTTATACAAATGTATAAAGTGTTTTAATGGTCATATATTTACCTTCAATTGTTATTACTTATTTCTAACGGTTTTAGGTGGGAACAAAAAGACCAAAAATCACACCTGAGTACCTTCATATCTTGTGCATTCCCCTTTTCTTTTCCATGTGACGCCCACCCCACTGGCTGAATGTCTGCAGTGTGCTGGGCTGCCAGGGGGTGGAGCGGTCGTTACCCCTAAGTGGGCGCACCTGTGGGCCAATCCTGGAGGCAGAATTCTACTTCTATCAAAGCAGTGGAGTATCTCCACAAGAATACAGCTTTTCCCAATTGCTATAGGACTAAAATCCATTCCCTGACCCTAATCATAAGCGACCTAAAGCGATTTGTCAAATCATTCACCCTTTTGGCAAAATCGTAAATAGGATTAGGTAGTTAGACACAATTTCCCATACTCACCCACTCTTTTTGCGTGATTCTCACACTCCAAAACACAATTGGCACTGTGATGCACATGTGCCACAAAATGGTAAACACTGGCGGCAAACGTTCAACACAAATTCAACACAGTGGTCATCCTTCACACACGACTAAAAAGTGGAGTTTTCGCTTATGCATGATCCCAATGAATACGTCATGCCTATAATCGTCCATTGCTGTACACGGTGTTGATATTAAACGATGTTCTGTTTTTACGCTCACAGTGACGTCCACCAGCTGTTTCATGTATCCGAGTTGCTGGCTTGTCCCTTGCACCTTGTAGGGTTTTCAGTCCTGCCACTATTAGTAATGGCAAGAAAAATAAAGAAATGCCAGACAGCGGGAATTTTTGAGTCCTTTGGAGCTTCTTGTATTTAAGGGAAACCTGTGCACTTGCAATACTTTTTCTATCATTCAAATGAATTCTAAGTTTTCTGTCTATTTATCTCACAATTCTGTCCATGGCAAAGTGTTTAAAGTGGACTTTCCCTAATATGGCCAAGGTATTGGGAAAGTGTTATTTTGACACTACTACGTATGCAGTTGAAAGTTTCCAATTAAGTTTTAGAAATGTTTCTGTTAGTGCTTGTGTTTCTAACATATCCTGTCATCTCCTCTCAATTCAATCACCTCATTCCATCCACCGCATTTTCCCTGCCCAGCTCCCCACCTGCAGCTCATCATCTCATTAGCCCCTGTTTATACACACACATTATATATATATATATATATATATATATATATATATTACACTGCTCCAAAAAATTGAAGGAACACTTTGAAACCACATCAGATCTCAATGGGGGGAAAAAATCATGCTGGATATCTATACTGATATGGACTGGGTAATGAGTGAGGAACGAAAGGATGCCACATCGTTTGATGGAAATGAAAATGCTCAACCTACAGCGGGCTGAAGTCAAAGACACCCCGAAAATCAAAGTGAAAAAATGATGCGGCAGGCTAGTCCATTTTGCTGAAATTCCATTGCAGCAACTCAAAATGGTACTCAGTACTGTGTATTACCCCCACGTGCTTGTATGCATGCCTGACAATGTCGGGGCATGTTCCTAATGAGACGAAGGATGGTGTCCTGGGGTATCTCCTCCCAGATCTGGAACAGGTCATCACTGAGCTCCTAGACAGTCTGAGGTGCAACCTGGCGGCGTCGGATGGACCGAAACATGTCCCAGAGGTGTTCTATTGGATTTAGGTCAGGCGAGCGTGGGGGCCAGTCAACGGTATCAATTCCTTCATCCTCCAGGAACTGCCTGCATACTTTCGCCACATGAGGCCGGGCATTGTCGTGCACCAGGAGGAACCCAGGGCCCACTGCACCAGCGTAGGGGCTGACAATGGGTCCAAGGATTTCATCCCGATACCTAATGGCAGTCAGGGTGCCGTTGTCTAGCCTGTAGAGGTCTGTGCGTCCCTCCATGGATATGCCTCCCCAGACCATCACGGACCCACCACCAAACCGGTCACGCTGAACGATGTTACAGGCAGCGTAACGTTCTCCACAGCTTCTCCAGACTCTTTCACGTCTGTCACATGCTCAGAGTGAACCTGCCCTCATCTGTGAAAAGCACAGGGTGCCAGTAGCGGACCTGCCAAATCTAGTGTTCTATGGCAAATGCCAATCGAGCTCCACGGTGCCGGGCAGTGAGCACAGGGCCCACTAGAGGACGTCGGGCCCTCAGGCCACCCTCATGAAGTCTGTTTCTGATTGTTTGGTCAGAGACATTCACACCAGTGGCCTGCAGGCGGTCATTTTGTAGGGCTCATCCTGTTCCTCCATGCACAAAGGAGCAGATACCGGTCCTGCTGATGGGTTAAGGACCCTCTACGGCCCAGTCCAGCTCTCCTAGAGTAACTGCTGGTCTCCTGGAATCTCCTCCATACTCTTGATACTGTGCTGGGAGAAACAGCAAACCTTCTGGCAATGGCACGTATTGATGTGCCATCCTGGAGGAGTTGGACTGCCTGCGCAGTCTCTGTGGGGTCCAGGTATCGCCTCATGCTACCAGTAGTGACACTGACCCTAGCCAAATACAAAACTAGTGAAAAAAAGTCAGAAAAGATGAGGAGGGGAAAAATTTCAGTGGCCTCTACCTGGAAAACCATTCCTGTTTTGGGGGTCATCTCATTGTTGCCCCTCTAGTGCACCTGTTGTCAATTTCATTAACACCAAAGCAGCTGAAACTGATTAACAACCCCCTCTGCTACTTAACTGACCAGATCAATAGCCCAGAAGATTAATTTACTTCATGCAATACTCTGATGAAAAAGTTTTCCTTACATTTTTTTTAGCAGTGTATATACATATACACCAGCCAATTTCCCTTTGTTCTTTGCTAGATTGTCTTGTGTGTTTTGTCGAGCTCTCAGGCGTTTTTCTATTCCTGAGATTTCCTGACCTGCCTGTGACCTGCTGGCCTGTCTTGTTCATTCTTGATTACCTCCCTGCCCCTTATCGGATTTGTTTGCTGTTGGACTGATTCCCTGTTTCTGCCCCCTGCCTGTTATCGCCAAAGTAAACGGATGTTTCCTTTAAAACCTGCCTTATTGTCGTGATATTGTGTTCCCAGTCTGTCCAACTTGGGGAGCGTGATAATGATAAAGGTTAGCAGGTGGACTGTTTTCCCATATATATGATCCAACTGGTCTCCATCCATCTATGTAAAATGTCATGAACCAAATGATCAATTGGTGTCCATGTTTTGGATATTAAACGTGATCTTGTATCACACTCACAGTGATGTCCATCAGCTGCTTCATGTGTCGAAATGAGTGGCTTGTCTCTTTCAAACTCCCAAACTTTTTCCAGGGTTTTAATTCCTTTCATCGGTACTAATGGCAAGAAAAACAAAGACATGGCCGACAGCGGGAATTCTGGAATAATTCCATGGTTTCTAGGCACCTTTGACTAAGCAATGTGGTGCCGTTAGTGGCAATAACGTATTCAAATGTATATCGAGAATTCAACTTGAAATTGTGTTATCAGCAATATACACCTCTGGCATGCATGCATTGATTGCCAAGGTAAAAGGTCAATTTATTAGATTAAATAATTGTAAAAGAAAGAATTGCAGAAATGACAGCATTGAAATAATGTTTCAAAATCATTGAAATAGGCTAAATCAGGAAGGTGGGTCCTACCTGCCGATTCTAGGTCTAGGTCTTTATATGGATGTTCTTTTTTTAGCTGTGCCTTCTAAAGGTTTGGATACATTTTCTGCTCTCCTTCAGGCTCTGGAGCTGCAAGGAATTGCAGACATGGCTGCACTGAAGTAAAGTTTCAAATACATTTCAGATTGTAGTCTCACACTGACCTTCACGACATTCTGCTTCTACACATGGTGTTGTTATAGGTGGGACATCTTCGGGCTGAGAATAATCAATACCATTATTTGTAGTTTCAGTGGTTAACTACACCAAAAACAAGCCATGCAAATATGAACGTATTTGAATTACCAGCAAGCTACTGCATCATGTAGTTCACCACTCCCAAATATTGCATACACACAGCACTAACGTTTAAATCATCACAAACAGACTGTAAACACTTATTGGTAGGGGTCCCATGGTGGCTCATTGGGTAAGGCGCTTATCATTAAAAAGGCTTTGGTATTCATATGTGTTTGTTTTTTTTTTCTTTTTTTGGAAAAACAGAAGAAAGCAGAAAAAAAAACAAATCTGATCAAATTTTACACACAACTCCAAAAATAGACTGGACAAAATTGTTGGCACCTTTTCAAAACTGTAAGAAATTATTGGATTTCAAGCATGTGATGCCCCTTTAATTTGCAATTAAACTCACCTGTGGCATGTAACAGGTGCTGGCAATATAGAAACCACACGGACGATGAACCTTTATGAAAGATTGCAACGAAGGATTGTTTGAATAGTGGATAAAGAACCTCGAATAAGGCGTATACTGTAAAAAAGAGGCTTCTATATTTGTATTTCTCGCATAGGGATTAAAATGTTTTCATTTCACTCGATTTGTTACTGTTAGCGCGATACTCAACAGTTCACCAGAGGGTGCAAAGCGCTTGGGAGGAATTGAAATCCCTTTAGAGGCGCGTACTATAAATCCCGCAAGTTGAATACAAGCTAACGTTTTGTGTCTCTTTGTTCATACATACAGGTGGCTTGATAGTACACAAAACTCACATGCATGTAATTCGATATAAGGGATGAGAGTTGTGTGAATCCCTGGTGATGATCTGCAATGTTTGTCGTCTGGGTTTTGCAGTAATGTGGTACAATCGAGACGCTATACTGCGATGTGGGGCTAGTGGACTTGTTGCTAACGGTACATTTGAAATGTTAACGTAAAAGCCTTTTGTTATATTTGTTAAATAACTTGAAGATACATAAAGTGTTAAGTCATATAGTATGTTGCATATTCTGTTTTCATGTAATGCGTTGTTACTGATTTTTGAAGCAATATAAATGCAGTAATTTGCAACTAACAATGGAGTAGCAGTTCGAGGATAGAGATATTTGATAGTTATTAAGGTTGAATATTGTTGTTTTGTGTGTAATGTGAAAAAAGGCTCGAGCTATGGAAACGTATACTGTAACCAAATGAGAACAAATAGTAATTTTGCGTTCTTATGGACAATATGTAACTGAATAATAAGGATATTATTAGACATTCATAGTTCATTTATCTGTGCTTCAGATTCAATGTATATACATAAGCTTTGGTTATTTGGGTTTATCTAAACATCTAGTCAGCTTTTCTATACTGGAAGATACGGTTCTTACCTCATACTATTAAATAAAAACTATATATTTTAAATAGAATTTAAAATAACACGTTATGAAAGCCAAGGCTTTATTTGTGACAATCCATGATTGAAATAGGCAACTTTTTAACAATATTAGTTGGCGAAAATGTTACTTTCCTTTATCAGACGTTTGAAAATCAGTTCTGAGAGTTTTGGGGGGTAGCATTGTGTCATTTGTACACTAGCAGTGGACGGACCCTCATCTCTGTGGACAGTCCTGTTTACGTGTCGATGCAATGACGCAATGACGCGAAATCTTTACTTGCCCGTCGAACCGCCATTTACCACTAACTTTTGGCCTTAACGGCATTCCATTTTCCATAGAGGATATATAGAACGAGCTGTAGAATAGCGGGCATTTTGTTCGTGTCGCCACCCAAATATGTTTTCGAGCCTCACTCAATAACACTACAGTAAACGTAATATATTAGGGTGTGGGTTGTGCGGACATCCGTCTGGTAGTTGGCGCTGAAGGACCGTGGTAGTGACTGAGCATTCCTCTAACAGGTCACCGGGGTTGCAACAGGTGAGTTCAATCTGGTGATTAGTTGGAGGAATGCTATGAAAGGGTGTCTATTTGTTTCAGTAAGGAGAGTCACACACGCCAAAGGACTGGAACACCGTGTTTGCGTGCTTCCGTTGATCCCAAGCAAGATCCGACTGTCTGTGGTCACGAAACCTCACAATTAGCATTGTATGAGCTTATGACATTGTCCAATACGTGGCTCTACATTTCATTTCCCACATACATGAGAGGGTGAGGTAGGCCGTAAAATTGGCTTCATCACTCACTCGTCCAACTGTTGTTTGAAAAAATACTTCAACATTTTGGGAAATAAGATATGCCCCAACTTATCCCTAGTCAGCGATGGTTGATATCAATTTTATGTCCGTAAGTCCAGTATTGAGTTAGTTACGTGGTAGTCGTAAAAGTAGCCTAGTGAAAGCAGTAAACTCAATGTAACTGCTAGCATAGCTCTCAAAAGTGACTAAATACTCCTAATAATTACCGTAAAGGCTACCTAAATAATTATATCTTCAAACATAGTACACCTGTGGTTTTAGTTTAAAACTAAGAGTACTATTTGCAATATTTGACCAAACAAATGACAAATGGTAAAACAAAAAAAAAAGAATAATATCTCTCTCTCTATATATATATATATTTTTGTCATAATAATGGAAAAAATAAATAGCGCAAACATGCCAGCAAAAAAATTACTCATTGGATTTCTTGGACATATATATAGCCAGGTCAAACATAAAATAAAATGAAAAACACTTAATAGAAAAAGTTCAAGGAATTTCAGCTTGATAATTCTGCTAATCTAATAAGGCCCAAAGATCCAGGCCGTGACATGTTTGGTGTACAATGTTTACCATCATGGTAGGGGTCCCCCAGTGTCTGATTGGGAGAGGGGATGCAGGTCCAGCAGGGGAGGGGAGAGGGGATGGAGGTCCAGCAGGGGAGGGGAGAGGGGATGGAGGTCCAGTGGAGTGAGGGGGAGCTTCAATAGGATTTACGGACGGGATAAAGGCATCAGGAGAAAATGTCTGTTGTTCTAGGTAGCGAACAAAATGGTCAATATTTATTTTTATAATAGCTCTTCTTTCTCGGTCACCAGATCAACACTCTTCCCTTTTATTTTTGGTATTTTAAAAAGACCCAGGTTGTGTGGATGCATTTTTCTTCACTTTCGTTGTTCCTCTCTGATGTTTTGTCTGAGGACCATGTCCCCAACAACAAAACGGTCTTCCCGGCCTCTGAGTTGTGAAGCCCCACCCCCCTCTCTGGTGGAGAGTGGTTAGTGCCAATGCGGCACACCTGGGCACCCAGTGTGCTGTAGTCTATTTAAGATGGCCACAACCACAACAGAGGGTTGCGGGCTCTCAGACTGCAGATGGGCTCCAACACCCTTCATTTTGCTTTGAGCACATTTCTGGTGTCAGTTTCTAAATGACATTCAACTACTTTGGTTGATTTAATAAACTACTTTTTTTCTCCTTCTCAGCAACTTTAACTATCTTATTTAGTGATTTGAAATGTTGGTGAAACAAAAGGTTATCATCTCTCCATTAGGTTGCACCGGCTTCAAAGCATACAGTCATGGCCAGAAATATTGGCACCCTGCACTTCTTTCAGATAATGCACCACTTCTCTCAGAACATTTTGTAATTAAAAATGATTTGGTATTCACATGTTTATTTCTTTGGTTTTATTGGAACAACAAAGACAAAACGCCAAATCTGATATCCTTCTACAAAAAACTGCATAAATGGACTGGACAAAATGATTTGCACCTCTTCAAAATTGTAAGAAATAATTGGATTTCGAGCATGTGATGCTCCTTTAATTTGTAATTAAACTCACCTGTGGCATGTAACAGGTGATGGCAATATAGAAACCCCAACGGATGAGAAAAATGCATGAAAGATGGCAACGAACGATTGTTCGAATAGTGGATAAAGAACCTCGAATAAGGGATATTCCTTAAAAAAAGACTTGCCTATATCAATATTTCTCGCATAGGGATTCAAATGTTTTCATTTCACTCGATTTGTTCCTGTTAACGCGATACTCAAAAGTCCACCAGAGGACGCATAGCGCTTGAGAGGAACTTAAAACCCTATAGGGGCACGTACTATATATCCTGCAGTCGAGTTGAACGCAAGCTAACGTTTTGTGTCTCTTTGTTCATACATACAGGTGGCTTGATAGCCCTCAAAAATTACATGCATGTAACTCAATATAAGGGATAAGAGTGGTGTGAATCCCTGGTGATGATCTGCAGTGTTTTTAGTCAGGGTTTTGTAGTAGTGTGGTGAAATCGAGACAATATACTATATATTAATTGGCAAACTTATACTGCCTCCATGATTGGCTCAAAGGTGTTCCCACTTAGGGGTAAAACAGAACAACGTTTAATATCAACACCGTGTACAGCAATGGATGATAATAGGCATGACGTATTCATTGGGATCATGCATAAGCGAAAACTCCACTTGCATAGCTTTATCATGGAGGAAAATGTATTTCAAAAGGTTTGAACTATCGATGCCACTTAAATGTATAGCGACTCATGTTGGGCTGGGCTCTCAGTCCAGCCTCCCTCTTAGTTAACCCATGGTTGACATGATCACTATAAGTATAGTCCTGATCTAATAAGACAGCTCTCCTTCCTTCTCTCCTTCCCCTGTTTCCTCTTCCTCTTCGTCAACCACCTTGTACACGTACTCTTCCTCCTCTGCCTCAGAAGGTTTCTATCCATTGTCGTTTCAACATTCAACGCACCTGTGCACTCTGAACTGGCTTATATTCTGTACAATTGGTTTGATCACATCATGTTTAAACAATTTTTAGTCGTGTGTGAAGGATGACCACTGTGTTGAATTTGTGTTGAACTTTTGCCGCCAGTGTTTACCATTTTGTGGCACATGTGCATCACAGTGCCAATTGTGTTTTGGAGTGTGAGAAACACGCAAAAAGAGTGGGTGAGTATGGGAAATTGTGTCTAACTACCTAATCCTATTTACGATTTTGCCAAAAGGGTGAATGATTTGACAAATCGCTTTAGGTCGCTTATGATTAGGGTCAGGGAATGGATTTTAGTCCTATAGCAATTGGGAAAAGCTGTATTCTTGTGGAGATACTCCACTGCTTTGATAGAAGTAGAATTCTGCCTCCAGGATTGGCCCACAGG
>CM030188.1:7731396-7756601 GCA_017639675.1 Aplochiton taeniatus | reverse complement strand
AAGGGCATGTTTGGAGTTAAAGACTAAGGCCTGGTTGACCAAGGGAAGGTAAGTTGAGGACAAGTACTCACCGCCAGTAACCACATGAAGACTAGGGGTGAGTTAATAATAGTAATAATAATAATACAAATAATTATTATTTATTTTATATATATAGCGCTTTTCTAAGACCCAAAGACGCTTTACAGAAAAATAATAAGACAATAATGCTCAGACAGAGAGCTACACACTAGAGTACAACAGTTAAGACAGAGATGGACATAAAGGCAAGCTATAAGGCAAGGACAACAACAAATAGACCAAACGATGAGTTAACAAAGCCATAAGTAAAAGAATAACTCTTTTCACGGTTAGCCAGGTTATAATCATATAAATACTTAGGGGTTGGCTGGATTGCAAAGATGGGTTAGTTAGCGGTTGGTTAGGCAGATAGAGGGGACGCTCCTGCTTGTCTTGTTTTGTTTTTGGCAGAGTGTTGATTATTGCGTTCCATTGGTCCGGGTGGGTTTGCAAACGGCAGAGAAGTAGTTTACATGGAGGATTGTGTTACGCTAGTTGGAGGCCAATAAGGGAATATACTCTGGTGAAAAAAAGGAGAATGAAAAGCATATACGCTCTGTCCAGATCCACTGTGGCATACAGGAATCTTTGATTGGTGGAAGTCTGTTGCCTTAATGAGACACCCATCCTCCTGAGAAGAGAGCAGGACATTCTCAGGCATTAGGTCACGGTGAATTATTTTATTCCTTTGGAATTACTCCACTCCATTGATTACAGTAGAATTCTGCAATTGGCAAACTTATACTGCCTCCAGGATTGGCTCACAGGTGTTCCCACTTAGGGGTAACGACCACCCAACTTCCTGGAAGCCCAGCGCACTGCAGACATTCAGCCAGTGGGGTGGGCGTCACAAGGAAAGTAAAATAGAAGGGAATGAAGTGAAACCGTTCCCGATCCAGCAAATGGTGAAGTGACCAGAAGAAGATGTGTGCACAGCATATTCTGAGTGCTTGTAAATTCCTTTTTCAAGATTTGTGGTTTCTATCCAGACCCTTGCGTCAAAATGGGGTAGCACCACTATGTCCTGTCTCTTCACCCCGGGATCCACTTCCTCAATTGTTTCATTGACCTCTGCTCTTCCTGACCCACAACCTTCCCGCAATAAACCCTAATCTCTGATCACTATACTCCATCTCGGTGTCTGTGTCCAGCGATCGGGTCCCCCTTGCAACAGCGTAACAATGTGTTAATTTAAATTTTAACGAATCGTACACTAATATACTTTTATGTAAGCCTTTATTAAATAAGATATTTTCTATATCATTAGATGCGGATGAAATGCATGCTGGTGAATTTGGCAGTCACTGTGGGGTAGAGAAAACCCACCAGGCCAGAAAAAGCAGGTATCATTGGCCTGGTATGGAGCAAGATATCCATAACTGGGTGAGTTGCCAGACGCTGAATGAGTTTTGTGGTGTGTTAACATTCCTTGATCTTGAATAGATAGTGGAATATATTTGCTCTGCACTGGCAAGAATTACGTTATTCAAAACACCCATGAATTGATCTCTTAGGTGGCTCAATGCCCTGAGTGCCAGGCCACAAGGGCCGCACTAAAACAAAACAAGGCGTACAACCCCATTGCAGTACCTAGGTTTTTTCTAGTCACCTAACAATGTATGATAACATAATTACATTATCCTTATAGGTAACACAGCCTCTGGAACTAGTGTGCATGGACCTTGTGGGGAAACTGATTCCAACTTCAGATGGTCACCAGTATATTTGTGTAATGGTTTAATATTTCACCAGATGGTCTAAGGCTTTCCCTCTAAAAAGTAAAAAAAAAAGTGTCAGACTGTACTGTAGAATTTTTCTATAAATTTGGTGAACCACAGAGGATTCTGACTGACCAGGGACGAGAATTTGTGAACCAAGTAAGTATAATATAATTGCAAGATCTGCATTAAATGAAACATGAATGCATTGCTTGATTTTAGTTACATTGTATACTGTACCATTTTAGATCAACTATGGGATTTTTGAGAGATTGGGCATCAAACAGAGTCCCCTACCACTCTCAAACAAAGGGATTGGTTGAGGAAGGTAATGGCACCATTAAACGGTAAAAACTGAGCTGTTGGTAAACTACTAATGTCATTCCTAGATAAACTCATGGCCAAAACGATTGGCATCCCTGCACTTCTTTCAGATAATCTACCACTTCTGCCAGACAATTGTTGTAATTAAAAATGCTTTGGTATTCACGTTTATTTCTTTGATTGTATTGGAACAATACAAATCTGAAATTATTCCACAAAATGGACTGGACAAAAATATTGACACCCTCAACTTAATATTTAGTATAGCACACCCATTGGAAAACATAACTCAAATAAATCGCTTCCTGTAACCATGGATTAGTTTATTACACCTCTCTACTGGAAGTGTGGACCACTCTTCTATTGCCAACTGCTCCAGGTCTCTCAGATTTGAAGGGTGCCTCTCCCAACTACTCGCCTCAGGCCTAGGGGTACCTGGGCCAGTAGCAAACTCTCTGTATGTATGAACAAAGAGACGCAAAACGTTAGCTTGTGTTCAACTTGATTGCAGGATTTATTCTCTTCCTAAGCATAAGAAATACTAGACAATTGACTACTCAAGTTAATAAACAGACTGCTTATTGTAGTATCCAGGAAGAACCGTATCTTCTGGAATAGAAAATCTTACTAAATGTTTAGATAAACCCAAATAACCAAAGCCTATGTAAATACATTGAAACTGAAGCACAGAGAAAATATGTCTAATAATATCCTTATTTTTCTGTTACATATTGTCCATAAGAACACAAAATTACTCTTTGTTCTCATATGGTCACTGTATCATTTTCCATAGCTCGAGACTTTCTTCAAATTACACACAAATCAACAATATTCAACCTTAATAACTATCAAATATCTCTATCCTCTAACTCCTACTCCATTGTTAGTTACAAATTACTGCATTTATATTGCCTCAAAAATCAGTAACAACGCATTACATGAAAACAGAATATGCAACTTACTATATGACTTCACACTTTATGTATCTTCAAGTTATTTAACAAATATAACAAAAGGCCTTTACGTTAACATTTCAAATGCACCATTAGCAACAAGTCCACTAGCCCCACTTCGCCGTATAGCGTCTCGATTGTACCACATTACTGCAAAACCCAGACGACAAACATTGCAGATCATCACCAGGGATTCACACAACTCTCATCCCATATATCGAATTACATGCATGTGAGTTTGGAGTACTATCAAGCCACCTGTATGTATGAACAAAGAGACACAAAACGTTAGCTTGTATTCAACTTGCGGGATTTATAGTACGCGCCTCTAAAGGGATTTCAATTCCTCCCAAGCGCTTTGCACCCTCTGGTGAACTGTTGAGTATCGCGCAAACAGTAACAAATCGAGTGAAATGAAAACATTTTAATCCCTATGCGAGAAATACAAATATAGAAGCCTCTTTTTTACAGTATACGCCTTATTCGAGGTTCTTTATCCACTATTCAAACAATCCTTCGTTGCAATCTTTCATAAAGGTTCATCGTCCGTGTGGTTTCTATATTGCCAGCACCTGTTACATGCCACAGGTGAGTTTAATTGCAAATTAAAGGGGCATCACATGCTTGAAATCCAATAATTTCTTACAGTTTTGAAAAGGTGCCAACAATTTTGTCCAGTCTATTTTTGGAGTTGTGTGTAAAATTTTATCAGATTTGTTTTTTTTTTCTGCTTTCTTCTGTTTTTCCAAAAAAAGAAAAAAAAACAAACACATATGAATACCAAAGCCTTTTTAATGATAAGCGACTTACCCAATGAGCCACCATGGGACCCCTACCAATAAGTGTTTACAGTCTGTTTGTGATGATTTAAACGTTAGTGCTGTGTGTATGCAATATTTGGGAGTGGTGAACTACATGATGCAGTAGCTTGCTGGTAATTCAAATACGTTCATATTTGCATGGCTTGTTTTTGGTGTAGTTAACCACTGAAACTACAAATAATGGTATTGATTATTCTCAGCCCGAAGATGTCCCACCTATAACAACACCATGTGTAGAAGCAGAATGTCGTGAAGGTCAGTGTGAGACTACAATCTGAAATGTATTTGAAACTTTACTTCAGTGCAGCCATGTCTGCAATTCCTTGCAGCTCCAGAGCCTGAAGGAGAGCAGAAAATGTATCCAAACCTTTAGAAGGCACAGCTAAAAAAATAACATCCATATAAAGACCTAGACCTAGAATCGGCAGGTAGGACCCACCTTCCTGATTTAGCCTATTTCAATGATTTTGAAACATTATTTCAATGCTGTCATTTCTGCAATTCTTTCTTTTACAATTATTTAATCTAATAAATTGACCTTTTACCTTGGCAATCAATGCATGCATGCCAGAGGTGTATATTGCTGATAACACAATTTCAAGTTGAATTCTCGATATACATTTGAATACGTTATTGCCACTAACGGCACCACATTGCTTAGTCAAAGGTGCCTAGTAACCATGGAATTATTCCAGAATTCCTGCTGTCGGCCATGTCTTTGTTTTTCTTGCCATTAGTACCGATGAAAGGAATTAAAACCCTGGAAAAAGTTTGGGAGTTTGAAAGAGACAAGCCACTCATTTCGACACATGAAGCAGCTGATGGACATCAATGTGAGTGTGATACAAGATCACGTTTAATATCCAAAACATGGACACCAATTGATCATTTGGTTCATGACATTTTACATAGATGGATGGAGACCAGTTGGATCATATATATGGGATAACAGTTCACCTGCTTACCTTTATCATTATCACGCTCCCCAAGTTGGACAGACTGGGAACACAATATCACGACAATAAGGCAGGTTTTAAAGGAAACATCCGTTTACTTTGGCGATAACAGGCAGGGGGCAGAAACAGGGAATCAGTCCAACAGCAAACAAATCCGACAAGGGGCAGGGAGGTAATCAAGAATGAACAAGACAGGCAAGCAGGTCACAGGCAGGTCAGGAAATCTCAGGAATAGAAAAATTCCTGAGAGCTCGACAAAACACACAAGACAATCTAGCAAAGAACAAAGGGAAATTGGCTGGTGTATATGTATATACACTGCTAAAAAAAATGTAAGGAAAACTTTTTCATCAGAGTATTGCATGAAGTAAATTAATCTTCTGGGCTATTGATCTGGTCAGTTAAGTAGCAGAGGGGGTTGTTAATCAGTTTCAGCTGCTTTGGTGTTAATGAAATTGACAACAGGTGCACTAGAGGGGAAACAATGAGATGACCCCCAAAACAGGAATGGTTTTCCAGGTAGAGGCCACTGAAATTTTTCCCCTCCTCATCTTTTCTGACTTTTTTTCACTAGTTTTGTATTTGGCTAGGGTCAGTGTCACTACTGGTAGCATGAGGCGATACCTGGACCCCACAGAGGCTGCACAGGCAGTCCAACTCCTCCAGGATGGCACATCAATACGTGCCATTGCCAGAAGGTTTGCTGTTTCTCCCAGCACAGTCTCAAGAGTATGGAGGAGATTCCAGGAGACCGGCAGTTACTCTAGGAGAGCTGGACAGGGCCGTAGAAGGTCCTTAACCCATCAGCAGGACCGGTATCTGCTCCTTTGTGCATGGAGGAACAGGACGAGCCCTACAAAATGACCGCCTGCAGGCCACTGGTGTGAATGTCTCTGACCAAACAATCAGAAACAGACTTCATGAGGGTGGCCTGAGGGCCTGACGTCCTCTAGTGGACCCTGTGCTCACTGCCCGGCACCGTGGAGCTCGATTGGCATTTGCCATAGAACACTAGATTTGGCAGGTCCGCCACTGGCACCCTGTGCTTTTCACAGATGAGGGCAGGTTCACTCTGAGCATGTGACAGACGTGAAAGAGTCTGGAGAAGCTGTGGAGAACGTTACGCTGCCTGTAACATCGATCAGCGTGACCGGTTTGGTGGTGGGTCCGTGATGGTCTGGGGAGGCATATCCATGGAGGGACGCACAGACCTCTACAGGTTGGACAACGGCACCCTGACTGCCATTAGGTATCGGGATGAAATCCTTGGACCCATTGTCAGCCCCTACGCTGGTGCAGTGGGCCCTGGGTTCCTCCCGGTGCACGACAATGCCCGGCCTCATGTGGCGAAAGTATGCAGGCAGTTCCTGGAGGATGAAGGAATTGATACCGTTGACTGGCCCCCACGCTCGCCTGACCTCAATCCAATAGAACACCTCTGGGACATGTTTCGGTCCATCCGACGCCGCCAGGTTGCACCTCAGACTGTCTAGGAGCTCAGTGATGACCTGTTCCAGATCTGGGAGGAGATACCCCAGGACACCATCCTTCGTCTCATTAGGAACATGCCCCGACATTGTCAGGCATGCATACAAGCACGTGGGGGCAATACACAGTACTGAGTACCATTTTGAGTTGCTGCAATGGAATTTCAGCAAAATGGACTAGCCTGCCTTATCATTTTTCACTTTGATTTTCGGGGTGTCTTTGAATTCAGCCCGCTGTAGGTTGATCATTTTCATTTCCATCAAACGATGTGGCATCCTTTCGTTCCTCACTCATTACCCAGTCCATATCAGTATAGATATCCAGCATGATTTTTTTCCCCCATTGAGATCTGATGTGGTTTCAAAGTGTTCCTTCAATTTTTTGGAGCAGTGTATATATATATATATATATATATATATATATATATATGTGTATATGTGTGTATAAACAGGGGCTAATGAGATGATGAAATGCAGGTGGGGAGCTGGGCAGGGAAAATGCGGTGGATGGAATGAGGTGATTGAATTGAGAGGAGATGACAGGATATGTTAGAAACACAAGCACTAACAGAAACATTTCTAAAACTTAATTGGAAACTTTCAACTGCATACGTAGTAGTGTCAAAATAACACTTTCCCAATAACTTGGCCATATTAGGGAAAGTCCACTTTAAACACTTTGCCATGGACAGAATTGTGAGATAAATAGACAGAAAACTTAGAATTCATTTGAATGATAGAAAAAGTATTGCAAGTGCACAGGTTTCCCTTATAATACAAGAAGCTCCAAAGGACTCAAAAATTCCCGCTGTCTGGCATTTATTTATTTTTCTTGCCATTACTAATAGTGGCAGGACTGAAAACCCTACAAGGTGCAAGGGACAAGCCAGCAACTCGGATACATGAAACAGCTGGTGGACGTCACTGTGAGCGTAAAAACAGAACAACGTTTAATATCAACACCGTGTACAGCAATGGATGATTATAGGCATGACGTATTCATTGGGATCATGCATAAGCGAAAACTCCACTTTTTAGTCGTGTGTGAAGGATGACCACTGTGTTGAATTTGTGTTGAACTTTTGCCGCCAGTGTTTACCATTTTGTGGCACATGTGCATCACAGTGCCAATTGTGTTTTGGAGTGTGAGAATCAAGCAAAAAGAGTGGGTGAGTATGGGAAATTGTGTCTAACTACCTAATCCTATTTACGATTTTGCCAAAAGGGTGAATGATTTGACAAATCGCTTTAGGTCGCTTATGATTAGGGTCAGGGAATGGATTTTAGTCTTATAGCAATTGGGAAAAGCTGTATTCTTGTGGAGATACTCCACTGCTTTGATAGAAGTAGAATTCTGCCTCCAGGATTGGCCCACAGGTGCGCCCACTTAGGGGTAACGACCGCTCCACCCCCTGGCAGCCCAGCACACTGCAGACATTCAGCCAGTGGGGTGGGCGTCACATGGAAAAGAAAAGGGGAATGCACAAGATATGAAGGTACTCAGGTGTTATTTTTAGTCTTTTAGTTCCCACCTAAAACCGTTAGAAATAAGTAATAACAATTTAAGGTAAATATGACCATTAAAACACTTTATACATTTGTATAACAGAATACAATAAAAATAGAGCTTCTCCAGACAGCCCAAACTCTTTTGCTGAATTGGTTGCACCTTGGCAATGTTCCTATAATGCAACTAATTAGTTGAATTGCCATCACCTGTGTTTATTAAATAGTTTGGATGACTGTCTATTATAGAGAGCTTTGTTCTGACTAAACGTTCAACTTTCTAAATAGGAGGTTACCATGCCTCTCACAAAGTCTAGTATTTTATACTTGCAATCCAATTTCTTTAGTTCAAAGGGTTTGCGGTGGATCATTTTTGAGTTTCAATTACATTTCTAAGTGTTTTAGGACTATTAGTTAGTTTAAATCTTAGTTTGTTCTTAGTGTTGTGTTTTCTGCAAAGAGGCTTTACAACTGCACCATTTTGAAGTAATTGACATGAGACGGTATAAAACATAACACTGTTTTAAAGACAGTATTGAACAGAACAAAACATGAACAATTTAGAACAGCAAACAGCCATGCAATTATTTGAAAACAAACAAGTATACAAAATGAACAGTGGGAACACACACACCTGTCTGAAAAATTGAACTATGTACATAATTAACAATAAATGAACAAAGGAACCACAGATCAATCTTAAAATACCTACTGACTAACTACTACCATGCCTATGTCAGGGAAAACAGCACACGTGCAATACTTCATCATGGAGTAAAATGGCTGTCCAACGGACAGACCACTTCCGATATATTAGAATGAGCCAACAAGTATTGCCAATGGACAATTTTCCTTCAAAAGAAAAAATGCTCCAAATGACTCCACAATCCCACAGGTTACTTACTTTTGCTTTCTCGTTTCAGAACTGGTGGTCACAGCGATGGAAATACTATGGGAGGGAGCTAGAAACCTGTCACGGATTTAGCAACGTCAAGCAACTGGTGGACATCTCTGTGGGTGCCAAAAAATCTAAAAGCTTTCCTTATCACACCACACACCCCAACGGATCGTTTTGGGCACAAGTAGTCCATTTGGCCAAAAATGTGGAACTAATGGGCAAAAAGTTGACCAACTGGACAATTGGAGCACAGATGAGGTGACACAGAGTTGACCCAGTTCGCATAACCTATCGGAAGACTTCCCCAAGGACTAGAGCTATGGGACTGACTACAGTGAAAGATCGTTTGTTCACCATGGATGTTGTCTAAAATAAGACCTGTCGGAACTACGGCAAAAAAATAAATGACATCCATATAAAGACCTAGACCTGCCAGTAAGCATAGGACCAACCTTCCTGATTTAGCCTATTTCAATGATTTTTAAACATTATTTCAATGATGTCATTTCTGCAATTCTTTCTTTTGCAATTATTTCATCTAATAAATTGACCTTTGACCTTGTTGTTCCGCGCTGTAGCTGACGCAGATTTGACCTCTTTCCAAAGGCCAATAGGAACGTTGATGATGGCAGCAACATATGATAAGAACATGGTAGGGTCACCAAACTCAGTACACTAAACAGGGGAGAGGACACTGTGATGCATGTTGAATTTGGCGGCCCTTGCTCCTGCAAATCCCCCAAAAGACGCTCTGAAAACAAGTTTTTGTTAGAGTGTACAATAGGACAACTGTTGTCCATTTGCAAAACATTTCAGTGTGCATCAAAATGTCTACTGCTCTTTTCAATGGCATAGGCCTATGTTGCAGTGGCAAATGGACACTTTACCCTTACCTCTCCTATGTACTGGAAAACATTCCACTTCACCGTCTTGTCCAATGGCCCCTATGTTGTCTAATTGCAATACTTTGGAGGTCAGATTGCAATATGTTGCTGTTGGACAACTGTTTGTCCAATGGCTGCATCTTCTAACTGCATACGTAATAGTTAAAAACGGACACTTTACCCTCACCATGCCTATATAAGGGAAAACAGTCCAATTGGAATACTATATAATGGAGAAAAATGTAGGCCAAATTGACAGTACACTTCCAATACATTAAAATGAGCCCAAAAGTATTGCAAATGGACACTTTTCCCTTAAGTAACAAAAAGCTCCTAATGACTTCAAAAATTAAACTTCCACTTTTGTATAATAGAAAACATTAGAAATAGCACTTCTCCAGAAACAGTGGCCATGTTCCTACCATGCAACTAATTAGTTCAATTGCCCTCACCTGTGTGTATTAAATCGTTTGGATGACTGTCTATTATAGAGAGCTTTGTTCTCACTAAACCTTGGTCTCTCCAAATAGGAGGTCACCGTACCTCCCAAATAAATTCTAGTATTTTATATTTCAAATCCAATTTCTTTAGGTCAAAGTGTTTATACTTTTGTTTCTCCACAGAACAATCTTGAAATAACTATTTACCACATTCAATTCAGCACCTACTCCTACTCCTCCTCCTCGCCTGCACATGTAAGGGACAACAGTCCACTCGCAGCACTTAATCATGAAGGGAAATGTCTGTTCAATGGACTGTCTTTTGAACCGCACACGTTGTATTGGCAAATGGACACTTTACCCTTACAGGGTTACTACCATAAGGCGAGATATATTTAAGTCTTTTGAACACTTTTAATGCTCCTCGGAATAAAATGCAAGACCAATCTTACAATAACCAGCTCCCCAGGATGTTACAACGCTGTATTTTCCATATCATTTTTTTGTATGTGTTCATTGATTTCTTCAATATCATTGCTAACGTAATCGGTTTGGCTTTTTATGCTGTCCTGCTTCTTGTCTATGCTGTTCTCTCCTGCCATCTGGGTGCACAAACAACTTTCTTCAGTCGGAGCCTTTTCAACCATTAAACTTGAACTTAAAGTATCCTGACTGCCCTGAGCCTAACCATCCTCTACCATTGCACTTTCTACAGAGAATACAGTCAGAGTCCACAGAACTATATTTAATGCAAAATATCAAACCGTTGACATTACAAACAGAGAAAGTAAATGTTTCCTAGTAGATTATAGCTGACTTAACAGGAAGTGTAGCCTATAGCCAAACACTATACGGGTTATGAAAGCTGCATGTAACAGACAGACTGACTTAAGACATTTTAATAATAATGAAGGCCTTATTTTTAGATGAATATAAGCAACCCTGTGGCTGTCTAAAGTCAATAAGTGACTGCCAGACACCAAGTTATGTACTTACACACTTACTTATGCACTTTTGTGATTCGAACCAGCGGGGACACCCCAATGGATTTCTTGTCCATCGCCTTAGCCACTCGGCCACAACTACTAGGGCCTCTTTTTCTGCGGTGCTTGAACAATTTGTGCTGCTCGTCTCCTAGTGTCTAAACAAAGTTCACCGCCCGGAATACATTTTCAGTTGGGTGAACTGGGTGCCCCCGAACCCTCACAATTTGTTTTTGCATTGTACTTTCTTTCTTCCTACATACTTGACGCTTTTTTTTGTGATTGCCTGCCCTGCGGCAGGTGGTATGTATGAGCCACACCAGGCTGTTGAGGAGCCACAGCAGGGTGGACATTACCTGGTGTCAGCCTTTCAGCAGCCACAGGCATTCGGAGAGGTAGGTCCACGCCCTGGTGCAGAACAGAGTTGTCCAGCCTAGCCACCCTTTTGTTGTGCCACTGTATCAGGGTGCTGTAGTTGACCTCCCCGTTGGCCAGAATCAACTGCCTTACCCTGCGGTAGTCCTGCCTTGAGCGTGTTGATTTTTTAAATATTTTTTTAGGTTAATATCACATTTTTATGATGAATGTGCTTTAATTGAAACTTTCATCTGAATTACGCCAATAGCGTACAGAATAGGAAGGCATAAGTGAGTATGTAATAGAAATTCACCTGGAATGGACCTGTTCAGGTGACAGTGAAAGGACTCCAGGGATGACGAGGCGCGAGCACACCTGTACTTACGCAGCACGACTCCCTGCTGGGTGGTGCTGGCGCCAGTCTCTGTATAGAGTGGCACACCTGGTATGTCCTGGATGCACTTCACGTGCCTCTTCTGGACATGCCAGATGTGCTCCATCCTCACTCCATCCAACAGAGGCACACCAAGAAGGTCTCTCCCTCTGTCCCCCATCAGCTCCTGCAGCAGGTGGTCTATCAGACGGACGGTGGTCTCCTCCCCACGGGTCCTCCGTCTGAAGTAAAGGGCCAGGTCATTGTTGGGGATTCGCTTGTCCACCAAGGAATCCGGAATGCCTGGCACACCCTCCTGCTGCATTTGCATCCTCCTGGCCCGGCGCAGCAAGGCAACGTCCTCTGGGTCCCACTCAAAGATACAAATGGAGAGGCTGGACATGAAGGAGCCATACAGGGAGTGGGCATCTGTCGTGCAGCCTGCTGCTAGCCGCCGCATGTAATGATAAATGTCAAGCCGCACGATCAGGTCTGGCCACCCCCCGTACCTCGTCTTCAATTTGGTCTCCCCAACCTCTGCACAGCAAAGGCAGTCCACATAAAGCAGCTGTGGGGGAGCCACACCTGCCTGGCTGTAGCGCTGAGAGAGAGAAGAGGCTGGGGCTGTCCACGAAGTCCGCACAGACTTCCAGATAGCGGGCACTTTGCTGCAGCCACTGCTCACAGTGGTTCTCTGCCAGTTGTCTCGCCAGGCGGGTGGAACTGTTCCCGAGTGTCCTCTCCCTCAACAAGCGGATCACTCGTATGTCACACGCGTACCTTCAAAGACATACATGTTTTATCATTATGATATATACAATATAATATAATATAAGGAAAATATAGAAGAAACAAATACTATTTTGGTTCATGTGATGTGATTAGAACTCACTCGCGAGTGAGGATCAGGCGGAACTGGCCACGGAGAGGAAGACTGAGCTGCTGGAGGATGGCATCACTTGTGGACAGGTACCGCCGTCCACAGGAGCTGCACCTGACAGTCTCCGTCACCAGCAAATAGTACCTGTCCAAATCCAACACATGCCTTGCCCGCTTGTGGTCTGCACTTTCCTCCTATGTCAGAGACAGTAGCCTCACTTGGCATCAGAGTTTTTCCACTTTATGACTAGCAAGGAGAATGCACAGCTTAAAACACGACGCAATTTCGCGTCTGCAACCCTTATGCTTTAGAGAGCCAGTTGCCGCCCAAATCATTTCCCCAGCAGACGCTGCCTTTCACTCGCGGGACAGCCAAAGCTGCTGCTGTTCTTTTGCGCCACTGAAACTATTCATGTAGCCGTGCAGGTCGGACGACAGAAGAAAGACTCGTGAGAGACCCAAACCAGCGACTCTGGTGGGACTCGAACCCACAACCTTTGAATACCTTTAGGTACTACACTAGATGTCCAATGCGCTATCCATTGCACCACAGAGCCTTTGCCCAGAGTGCGGTTTGTGTTTCTTGGGGGGATCTTGAATGTACACAAGAGCAACACGGGCGGTTGTAAAAGCTTAGTTGAAGAAGGCTCCGTTAGGATTTGAACCCAGGATCTCCTGTTTACTAGACAGGCACTTTGACCATCTAAGCCATGGCGCCAGGGTCTGCTGTGTTTGCTGCGAGTGCAGAAGTAATGGAAAACTCTTTTTTGCCAGCGACAATCGCCAAAGTGACCAGCGCAAAAGATAAGTAAACAACTTGCCGTCTGGCAGCCACTTATTGCCTATAAACAGCCAGTTGGAGGCTAACGTGTTCCTTGTGAGACCCTGCCTTTTTCTGCCGGGATGAAGAAAACGCAACCCGGTACGTCCCTGGGTGGACTTGAACCACCAACCAGACACCTCCGTGATGGCACAGAACAAGGGCAAACAAAAGCTTATGCGACAGAGACACATCCGGCAATGAATGGAGACAAGTATGTAGGAAGAAAGATAAAAGAATAAGCAAGATCAAAAGTGTGAGGGTTCCGTGACACCCAGTTCACCCAACTGAAAATGTATTCCGGGCGGTGTACTTTCGTTAGACGCTATGAGACGAGCAGCACATATTGTTCAAGCACGGCACCAAAACAGGCATGCTCTAGTAGTTGTGGCCGAGTAGTTAAGGCGATGGACTAGAAATCCATTTGGGTCTCCCCGCGCAGGTTCGACTCCTGCCAACTACGCCGTGTTCTTACTCTGCTATTTCACTTGAAGCAACAGAACATGCTGTGTTCGAGTGGAAATAAATGGGTTAATCCCAAGCAAGATCCGATTGAAGTGGTCCGCCTGTGGTCATGAAACCTCACAATTAGCATTGTCTGAGCTCATGACATTGTCCAATACGTGGCTCTGCGTTTCATTTCCCACTTGCATGAGAGGGTGAGGTAGGCCAAAAAATTGGCTACATAACTCACTTGTCCTACTGGTGTTTGAAGTGATATTTCAACATTTTGGGAAGAAAGATATGCCCCAACTTACCCCTAGTCAGAGATGTTTGATATCAATTTTATGTCCGTACGTCCAGTATTGAGTTAGTTACATGGTAGTCGCGAAAGTAGCCTAGCAAAAGCAGTAAACTCAAGGTAACCGCTAGCATGGCTCTCAAAAGTGACTAAATACTCCTAATAACCATAAAGGCTACCTATATAATCAGACTATATCCTCAAACCTAATAGACCTGGGGTTTTAGTTTAAAACGAAGAGTACTATTTGCAATATTTGACCAAACAAATGACAAATGGTACAAAACTAATTATAATAATGTTTGTCATACTTAAGGAAAAAATAAATAGCACAAACATGCCAGCAAAAAAATACTCTCATTGCATTCATTGGAAATAAATATGTCCACTTTTCACAGGTCTTATATCAAATAAAATGAAAAACACTTCATGGGAAAGTTCAAGGAATTTCAGCTTTGGTTTTGTCATGAGCTGGTGAAGGAGTTGAGACCCAAATGCAGATATCTTCAAAGGACGTATTTTAATAGAGGAACTACGAAACACAGGAGCAGGTAACAGCATGCAATGACGACACAAAGGGACAACAAACAACCAGAACTTAAGTACAAAGGGTGAGCAATATTTAACCGATAAGCAAACCTAAACAAGAAAAGGGGCAGGTGCAAACAATAATCCAATCAGGCCCAAAGGGCCAGGCCGTGACAGGTTTGGTGTACAATGTTTCCCCTCAGTCAGACACCTGCCTTCCAAAAACTAGAGTCCAAGAGGGGTATTTCACCATGCAGGATTACACAACAGCATGCAAAAACTCCTCTGAACATTTTTAAATAAATAGCAATAATCAATACCATTATTTGTAGTTTCAGTGGTTAACTACACCAAAAACAAGCCATGCAAATATGAACGTATTTGAATTACCAGCAAGCTACTGCATCATGTAGTTCACCACTCCCAAACACTGCCTACACACAGCACTAACGTTTAAATCATCACAAACAGACTGTAAACACTTATTGGTAGGGGTCCCATGGTGGCTCATTGGGTAAGGCGCTTTTCATTAAAAAGCCTTTGGTATTCATATGTGTTTATGTTTTTTTTTCTTTTTTTGGAAAAACAGAAGAAAGCAGAAAAAAAAAAAATCTGATAAAATTTTACACAGAACTCCAAAAACAGACTGGACAAAATTGTTGGCACCTTTTAAAAACTAAGAAATTATTGGATTTCAAGCATGTGATGCCCCTTTAATTTGCAATTAAACTCACCTGTGGCATGTAACAGGTGCTGGCAATATAGAAACCACACGGACGATGAACATTTATGAAAGATTGCAACGAAGGATTGTTTGAATAGTGGATAAAGAACCTCGAATAAGGCGTATACTGTAAAAAAGACGCTCCTATATTTGTATTTCTCGCATAGGGATTAAAATGTTTTCATTTCACTCGATTTGTTACTGTTAGCGCGATACTCAACAGTTCACCAGAGGGTGCAAAGCGCTTGGGAGGAATTGAAATCCCTTTAGAGGCGCGTACTATAAATCCCGCAAGTTGAATACAAGATAACGTTTTGTGTCTCTTTGTTCATACATACAGGTGGCTTGATAGTACTCAAAACTCACATGCATGTAATTCGATATAAGGGATGAGAGTTGTGTGAATCCCTGGTGATGATCTGCAATGTTTGTCGTCTGGGTTTTGCAGTAATGTGGTACAATCGAGACGCTATACGGCGAAGTGGGGCTAGTGGACTTGTTGCTAATGGTACATTTGAAATGTTAACGTAAAAGCCTTTTGTTATATTTGTTAAATAACTTGAAGATACATAAAGTGTTAAGTCATATAGTATGTTGCATATTCTGTTTTCATGTAATGCGTTGTTACTGATTTTTGAAGCAATATAAATGCAGTAATTTGCAACTAACAATGGAGTAGGAGTTCGAGGATAGAGATATTTGATAGTTATTAAGGTTGAATATTGTTGTTTTGTGTGTAATGTGAAAAAAGGCTCGAGCTATGGAAAATTATACTGTAACCAAATTAGAACAAATAGTAATTTTGCGTTCTTATGGATAATATGTAACTGAATAATAAGGATACGTCCCGTGGGCTCACCACCTGCGGGAAGAACCAATGGGGTCGGGTGCGCTGCCAGAAAGGTGGTAGTGAAGGCAGAGGGTCTCGACGGACCAGACCTGGGTGGCAGAGGCTGGCTTTGGGGACGTGGAACGTCACCTCTCTGGGAGGGAAAGAGCCGGAGCTTGTGCGGGAGGTGGATCGCTACCAGTTGGATCTGGTGGGGCTTACCTCTACGCACAGCCTCGGCTCTGGTACCTCAATCCTGGACAGGGGTTGGACTCTATTCTTCTCCGGAGTGGCCCAAGGTGCGAGGCGCAAGGCGGGAGTGGGGATACTTATAAGTCCCCGGCTGAGTGCCTCTGTGTTGGAGTTTATCCCGGTGGATGAGAGGGTCGCCTCCCTGCGCCTGCGGGTCGCAGGGGGGAAAACTCTGACTGTTGTCTGCGCCTATGCGCCAAACAGTAGTGTGGAGTATTCTGCCTTCTTGGAGACCCTGGATGGAGTCCTGCATAGGGCTCCTGGTGGGGACTCCGTAGTCTTACTGGGAGACTTCAACGCACATGTGGGCAATGATGGAGACACTTGGAGGGGCGTGATTGGGAGGCACGGCCGCCCGGATCTGAACCCGAGTGGTGGCTTGTTATTGGACTTCTGTGCTAGTCATGGACTGGCCATAACGAACACCATGTTCGAACATAAGGATGCTCATAAGTGTACTTGGTACCAGAGCACCCTGGGCAGAAGGTCAATGATAGATTTTGTTATCGTGTCATCGGATCTGAGGCCCTATGTTTTGGACACTCGGGTAAAGAGAGGGGCGGAGCTGTCAACTGATCACCATCTGGTGGTGAGTTGGGTCAGGTGGCCGGGGAAGCCCCTGGACAGACCTGGAAAGCCCAAACGTGTAGTGCGGGTGAACTGGGAACGTCTGGAGGAGGCCCCGGTACGGGAGGCCTTCAACTCACACCTCCGGCGGAGCTTCTCTTGCATCCCTGTGGGGGCTGGGGGCATAGAACCGGAGTGGGCAATGTTCAAAGCCTCCATTGCTAAAGCCGCGTCTGAGAGTTGTGGTCTCAAGGTCTTGGGTGCCTCAAGGGGCGGTAATCCCCGAACACCCTGGTGGACACCAGGGGTCAGGGGAGCCGTCCGACTGAAGAAGGAAGCCTTCCGGGATATGTTATCCCGGGGGACTCCGGAAGCAGTTGCAAGGTATCGACAGGCACGGAGGACTGCAGCCTCGGTGGTGGCAGAGGCGAAGCAGCGGGTGTGGGAGGAGTTCGGAGAAGCCATGGAGAAGGACTTTAGGCTGGCACCAAAGTTGTTCTGGAAAACCATCCGGCACCTCAGGAGGGGAAAGCAGGGAAGCATTCAAGCTGTATACAGCAAGGATGGGACGCTGCTGACTTCAACTGATCAGGTGATGGGACGGTGGAAGGAGCACTTTGAGGAACTCCTAAACCCCACAAATCCCCCCTCTATGGTTGAGGCGGAGCTAGAGGATGATGGGGGATCAACGCCAATTTCCCTGGTGGAGGTCACTGAGGTAGTCAAACAACTCCACAGTGGCAAAGCCCCAGGGGTTGATGAGATCCGCCCTGAAATGCTGAAGGCTCTGGGTGTTGAGGGACTGTCATGGATGACACGTCTCATCAACATTGCGTGGAGGTCAGGGACAGCACCTAAAGAGTGGCAGACCGGGGTGGTGGTTCCCCTCTTCAAAAAGGGGGACCGGAGAGTGTGTGCCAATTATAGGGGCATCACATTACTCAGCCTCCCCGGGAAAGTTTACTCTAGGGTGTTGGAAAGGAGGGTCCGGACGATAGTCGAACCTCGGATTGAAGAGGAACAATGCGGTTTCCGACCAGGGCGTGGAACAACGGACCAACTTTTTACTCTCGCAAGGATCCTGGAGGGGGCCTGGGAGTATGACTATCCGGTCTGCATGTGTTTTGTAGATTTAGAGAAGGCGTATGACCGGGTCCCCAGGGAGCTATTGTGGGAGGTGCTGCGGGAGTATGGGGTGAGGGGGTCACTACTTAGGGCCATCCAATCTCTGTACTCCCAAAGCGAAAGCTGTGTCCGGGTTCTCGGCAGTAAGTCAAACTCGTTTCCAGTGAGGGTTGGTCTCCTACAGGGCTGCGCTTTGTCACCGATTCTGTTTGTGACATTCATGGACAGGATTTCAAGGCGCAGCCGCGGGGGAGGAGGGCTGCAGCTTGGTGAGCTTGGGATCACGTCACTGCTTTTTGCGGATGATGTGGTACTGATGGCGCCATCGGCCTGCGACCTTCAGCACTCATTGGATCGGTTTGCAGCCGAGTGTGAAGCGGCTGGGATGAAGATCAGCACCTCCAAGTCTGAGGCCATGGTTCTCAGCAGGAAACCGATGGAGTGTTTACTCCAGGTAGGGAATGAGTCCTTACCCCAAGTGAAGGAGTTTAAGTATCTTGGGGTTTTGTTCTCGAGTGATGGGAAAATGGAACGTGAGTTGGGCCGGAGAATCGGAGCAGCGGGAGCGGTATTGCAGTCGCTGTATCGCACCGTTGTAACGAAGAGAGAGTTGAGCCGAAAGGCAAAGCTCTCAATCTTCCGGTCTATCTTTGTTCCTACTCTCACCTATGGTCACGAAGGATGGGTCATGACCGAAAGAACGAGATCACGGATACAAGCGGCCGAAATGAGTTTCCTCCGGCGGGTGGCTGGCTTCTCCCTTAGAGATAGGGTGAGAAGTTCAGTCATCGGGGAGGGACTCGGAGTAGATCCGCTGCTTCTTTGCGTAGAAAGGAGCCAGTTGAGGTGGTTCGGGCATCTAGTTAGGATGCCACCTGGCCGCCTCCCTAGGGAGGTGTTCCAGGCACGTCCAGCTGGGCGGAGGCCACGGGGCAGACCAAGGACCAGGTGGAGGGATTATATCTCCATGCTGGTCGGGGAGCGCCTTGGAATCCCCCAGTCAGAGCTGGCGGATGTGGCCCGGGAAAGGGAAGGATGGGGCTCTCTGCTGGAACTACTACCTCCGCGACCCGATCGGATAAGCGGACGAAGATGATGATGATGATGATGATGATAATAAGGATATTATTAGACATTCATAGTTCATTTATCTGTGCTTCAGATTCAATGTATATACATAAGCTTTGGTTATTTGGGTTTATCTAAACATCTAGTCAGCTTTTCTATACTGGAAGATACGGTTCTTACCTCATACTATTAAATAAAAACTATATATTTTGAATAGAATTTAAAATAACACGTCATGAAACCCAAGGCTTTATTTGTGACAATCCATGACTTGAAATAGGCAACTGTTTAACAATATTATTTGGCGAAAATGTGACTTTCCTTTATCAGACGTTTGAAAATCAGTTCTTAGAGTTTTGGGGGGTAGCATTGTGTCATTTGTACACTAACAGTGGACGGACCCTCATCTCTGTGAACAGTCATGTTTACGTGTCGACGCACATTTGGATGCAATGACGCGAAATCTTTACTTGCCCGTCGAACCGCCATTTACCACTAACTTTTGGCCTTAACGGCATTCCATTTTCCATAGAGGATATATAGAACGAGCTGTAGAATAGCGGGCATTTTGTTCGTGTCGCCACCCAAATATGTTTTCGAGCCTCACCCAATAACACTACAGTAAACGTAATATATTAGGGTGAGGGTTGTGCGGACATCCGTCTGGTAGTTGGCGCTGAAGGACCGTGGTAGTGACTGTGAATTCCTCTAACAGGTCACCAGGTTGCAACAGGTGAGTTCAATCTGGTGATTAGTTGAAGGAATGCTATGAAAGGGTGTCTATTTGTTTCAGTGAGGAGAGTCACACACGCCAAAGGACTGGAACACCGTGTTTGCGTGCTTCCGTTGATCCCAAGCAAGATCCGACTGTCTGTGGTCACGAAACCTCACAATTAGCATTGTATGAGCTTATGACATTGTCCAATACGTGGCTCTACATTTCATTTCCCACATACATGAGAGGGTGAGGTAGGCCGAAAAATTGGCTTCATTACTCACTCGTCCAACTGTTGTTTGAAAAAATACTTCAACATTTTGGTAAGTAAGATATGCCCCAACTTATCCCTAGTCAGAGATGGTTTTTATCAATTTTATGCCCGTAAGTCCAGTATTGAGTTAGTTACGTGGTAGTCGTAACGAACTTAAGTACAAAGGGTGAGCAATATATAACCAATAAGCAAACCTAAACAAGAAAAGGGGCAGGTGCAAACAATAATCCAATCAGGCCCAAAGGGCCAGGCCGTGACAGGTTTGGTGTACAATGTTTCCCATCAGTCAGACACCTGCCTTCCAAAAACTAGAGACCAAGAGGGGTATTTCACCATGCAGCATTACACAACAGCATGGATATACTCCTCTGAACATTTTTTAATAAATAGCAATAATCAATACCATTATTTGTAGTTTCAGTGGTTAACTACACCAAAAACAAGCCATGCAAATATGAACGTATTTGAATTACCAGCAAGCTACTGCATCATGTAGTTCACCACTCCCAAACACTGCATACACACAGCACTAACGTTTAAATCATCACAAACAGACTGTAAACACTTATTGGTAGGGGTCCCATGGTGGCTCATTGGGTAAGGCGCCTATCATTAAAAAGGCTTTGGTATTCATATGTGTTTGTTTTTTTTTCTTTTTTTGGAAAAACAGAAGAAAGCAGAAAAAAAAAACAAATCTGATATAATTTTACTCCAAAAATAGACTGGACAAAATTGTTGGCACCTTTTCAAAACTGTAAGAAATTATTGGATTTCAAGCATGTGATGCCCCTTTAATTTGAAATTAATCTCACCTGTGGCATGTAACAGGTGCTGGCAATATAGAAACCACAACGGATGATGAACCTTTATGAAAGATTGCAATGAAGGATTGTTTGAATAGTGGATAAAGAACCTCGAATAAGGCATATACTGTAAAAAAGACGCTCCTATATTTGTATTTCTCGCATAGGGATTAAAATGTTTTCATTTCACTCGATTTGTTACTGTTAGCGCGATACTCAACAGTTCACCAGAGGGTGCAAATCGCTCGGGAGGAATTTAAATCCCTTTAGAGGCGCGTACTATAAATCCCGCAAGTTGAATACAAGCTAACGTTTTGTGTCTCTTGGCCAGTGGTTCTGCCTCTATAAACATTCCTGCCCAGTTGAGTGTTGACCTTACGGGACACAGAGGAAATAAGAACAATACTGTGAGTACGTTAACATTATTTTCTACTCCAACACTGGCTTATCCTTTTAGCGTCTAACAATCTTACCCCTACTTCTACCGTTTTGCAGGCTCCTTCCATGGCTGAGAAGTCCCTCTTTCCACACAAAGACTGCAGCTCTACAAAAGAGGAGCTTAAACATCACTGTGGTGAGGCGGTGAGCATTGGGGATGTCAACAAAAAGACAAGATGCAACGAAAACAAAATGCTGGCTGTGAGTAGTCTTAAAGTAAAATATAAGGAATACTACGAGGATGTCAGGAATAACTTAGTATTCAGTTAGTTATATTTTTGGGTTCCTTCATTTTAAATTGTTTTATATTTAGGCTCTTCATGAGGATGAAAATGTCCTCCTACAAAACAACGTCTCCAGCGATGAGCAGGATTTACGTAGCATCTGTGGCAGTGTTCGGCTTCCCTCTGTCCGTGAGAAGAAGAAGGCACCAACTGGATGCTTCAAGTGGCTTTGGGGGTCAAAGAAAAAATCGGTGAGCTTATTCCTGTTAAAGGAACACGTGTTCCTAATGCCTTTGTGTAAATAAAAAAAAAACGGTGAACTGTTTTGGACTTTCAAACAAACTGTCTTACAGTAAAATATGAAGGAAGACGGCCAGGAAGACAGGAATAGCTTACCATTCAGATAAATATATTTCTGGGCTCCTTTATTTTAACTTGTTTTATTTGTAGGCTCTTCATGTGGATGAAAATGTCCTCCCACAAAACAACGTCTCCAGCAATGAGCAGTATTTACGTTGCTTCTATGGCAGTGTTCTGTTTCCCTCTGTCTGTGAGAAGAAGAAGACTGGATACTTCAAGTGGCTCTGGGGCTCAAAGAAAAAAAGGGTGAGCTATTTTCCGAAAGAAGAAATTCATTTTAAAAATGTCTTTATGTAAATACAGAAGCGACGCATCAGCTTGTAATATCGGTCTTATTTCTTCCTCAGGCCGATTCTGTGGCGAAAAAGTTCAACATTCCTGACAAAGTCTGCCACTGTGTTTTAAAGAAGACTTGAACTCTAGAAAACAATAAATACAAATAAATAAAAACTATTCTAATGTCATTTCCTTTTGCAAAAGCCATAATTGACATTTCATGGTAATTGTTATTCGTGGTGTTTGCTTGCTGGACTTGCCCACCATTAACTTGAACTAGCTACACACCGTAGACACCAGAAACCATCTAGTGAAGGATACATCTGGCTAAAAGAACCAATGACAGTTAAAGTTGAACAAATAGAGACCATGAGGTTCACACTTATCTAATGTTTGGCTTCTACAGAAGCTTTCTCTACCAAGAATGAGGCTAGCAACCACGTCTCAAAATCACCTCGTAAAATGTAGCCGTCTCTCACCACTAAATTACATTGTTACCACGTTAATAGTTTTACGGCATTTTACTCTGTCGGGGGTCTGTCAACGATCCATTTAACTTATCTTCAGTTCACTGTTTAGTGTTAGGGTTAGGGTTATCCTGCGGCTGGCAATATTTTGGGTTTTCACTAGATGCGAACCATTCCTTAGTGTTTCCCCATATAGGCCTAAATGCATGATGAACGCCACTGTTAGGCCTACAAAATAGTTGATCAATTATTTCTCTCTCTCTTTCTCCCTCTCTCTCTCCACAGGGGCAGGTGCAAAGACTCTGGAACGATGCCAGTCGGTGAGGATGCACGTACAGGAGCACCTCGTTTCAGAGTGCAAAGAAAAGTTCCCTTAACAATCCTATTTTGACAGCAACTGCTAAATAAAGGTTCAATTATAAAAATATATATATTCTTAACACTGCTGTGACAAAATCCTATTGAAGATTTTGCCTACCTTACCTTTAGCTCTCAATGTGGTTCAGATAGCCTATGACACCGGTGGAAGGTGGATCCACCATGCATGTGTTGGAAGGCCAACGTTTGTGGAGAGATTTGTATGTGCAGCTTGCTGAATACAACACCAAAAAGAGACACTTTTTTTGATTTGGAATATATTATTTATTGCATGATTGTAATTTTGCAATTGATAGCATTTCTGTATATTTTTCAAATTGTTTTGTAAGTTGCATGGATGTAGACAACAAGGCAAGCTGGAATGATGCAATTGCATATGCAAAAGAAGCATATCATGTTTTTATATTCTTTATTTCTATGAAAAAATGAATCCACACATTATTAAAGTTTGTAATATGTAATATTACAATATTATGAAATATTTCTGAGGACCATTTCATTGTGAGGGGAAGCAAGTCAGCAGTGTTTATCTTAACATATGAATGAGCTTATGTCATGACATACAGGCATGTATGACTGTAACATTTACAGCTGTCAGGAGGAGATCCCCCTGCTGTGATGAACAAATCTAGAAATAGCCGGCTGAAAATAAAAGGGCTTTCCTGTTGTGGGGAAAAAAGTCAGCGGTATTATTTTGACAGATGTGAGCTTCTTTAAATACTGAACACAGGGGGAAGAGTATCTGATAGTAACATTAGCAAAGGGAGAACAGTAGCTGATAGTAACATTAACACAGGGGGAACGGTATCTGATAGTAACATTAACACAGGGGGAACAGTATCTGACAGTAACCTGAACACTGGAGGATCAGTATCTGATACTAAAATTAACACAGGGGTGTACAGTTCATTTTGATGGGCCATCTGTTGACAGATGTGAGCTTCCTTTCATACTGAACACAGGTTCAAGTTATCAGTAGCTATTCAGTAGTCCAGGGCTGCACGCCACACTGAGTGGCTTAGCGTTGTCCTACCCTTCGCCGAGAGGCTTTTCATCCAACAGGATAGGTATTGTTTCCTGGCTTGCTGTAGGTTGATTGTAAGTTGAAATTTGGTTGCTATAAATTCACATGAGGGGATCTTAGAGGAAGATGTCTGGCAGAATTGTGTCCCCGAGAATACACACCCTAAGATGAGATATTTAAGTAGATTAAGTAGACATCTTTAAGTAGATTAGGGTCGAACCAACAAGCACTTATTAAAAAATAAAAATTAAACACTGAGGTTGAACAAAAGATAGAGCGGTACAGAGAACACCCAACGTTTCCTCCTCTGGGCTTCTTCAGGAGTGACTGTGGGAAGAGTGAACGACTGCTGCTTAACTAGGCTGGTAGGGCAGAGCCAAGCAAACATGCTTTCTCATTGGCCCCCAGCAGTCAAAGAGTTCCCGCTGCTTTTCTTTTTTTGCCCCACCATATTGTCATAGATATCATAGATATCTTGTTCCCACTTAAAATGGTTAGACCTTAATTAATAGCAGCCAAAATAGTGCTGCAAAACACGCTGTGTAGCTGATATAGATTTGAACCTTTTCTCAAGGCCAATAGGAACGCTTGCTCAAAGACTAGAGCTTAGAGAATTCATTGGGTGAAAGACCCTTGTTAGACAATAACCATACGATAGAATTGGACCAAAATGTCTAACGGCTGAGGGAATATGAGGGAATATGTCTATGAATGTGTCCCTTTGACTTCCATTCAATATGAACTAGGCAAAATTAACAACCGTTTTTGGATGGCAGCAACGTTTAATAGGAACAGAATGAGGTCACCAAACTCGGTACACTAAACAAGGGAGAGGACACCATGATGGGTGTTGCATTTTGCAGCCGATGCTCCTTTAAATACCCCTAAAGACAAACTTTAAAACGTTTTTTCCTTGTCTCTAAAGGGACACTTTACCCTTACCATGCTTATA
>CM030188.1:7699930-7730896 GCA_017639675.1 Aplochiton taeniatus | reverse complement strand
AACAATTTCCGATTGCTTTGCGAACAGCGCTCTTGTGCTCTGGAGAAAGGGGGAAGAGAGAAAGATAATTTGTTGTGGAGAAAGATGAACGCAGGTTTAACAAAACAAAAGATGTAGATTAACTTACAGGGTCTCTAATTCCATCATGGAGGCTTCTCCACTGCCTGTGAGAGAGACAGGAATCATTTTTCATTTATAGTAGAAAGACAGAGGCTTTACATATACACACAGAATATGAATTTGCGGAGGCAGGGGTTAGACTCACGCATCGTCTAGGGAGTGGAGGAAAGTCAGAAGCACAGGGTAGCAAACACTGTGATAGTCTCGGTTGGACCCGATCAATATATGGTTCTCCAGGAACTTGATTAGGGCCCTCCGAGGGCTGTCCAAGTTTTTCTGGCTCCTGGCACCCAACGTCTCAGATGATTCTGAGCAGAAGAAACAGTAAAAGGACTGACTCTACATCGATACTCATTTTAAGGGACCAACAAATACAATTGAAAATCACATTACATTATTTGGACACAAGTAACACAAATGAATGCCAAATGCTACTGCCATAACACATCAGAGATCCCCCACAAAAGGTATGGATGGTTTCATTTTCCCCTAAAACGTCTTTCAATGCTACTCAAAACTCCAATGGGAAGTTATGACCTTATATCCAAAAGAGTTTCAGTTTTCTTTCTTTCTTTGAACGAGCTCAAACTTCACTGACCTTCAACTGAACTGTGGGCCACCTCAATCTTGTTCCTCTTGTTTCTTCTCCAGAACTGAATGGACCACAAAATACATCAACTAATGCTATCCATACACACACACACAGTAGGCTGGAGTTTGGGTGCTCTTTCACTTGCTCTGTTAGCAGTCACAGCTTTACTTCGATACCTTTGCATCTGGACAGCCTAAAGTGAGGTCTGTTATGAATCGAACCTCTTGACTGTACATTTAAACTAATATCGCTAGAAATGTGCGAGTGTAATGTCTGATTCAGGCTGTTTTACCTTGCGTTGCCTTGCCATATTTTCAACTCCGCTGTCGTAATCTGAACACAAAAAAAATAACATTATAATTGGGCCTACTTTTTATACAGCGGAAAAAGACAAGCTGGGATTCTTTTCCAGCAGTGCACAGTGTGGTCTGTTTAAAATTATTGAATGATGACACAATATATTTATAACTTAAAACAGCAAAACAAAGTTAAATGAATAAATTGTTTTCCTTTGATATGTATAGGGTTGACTGGGACCACGTCTCTACTGTAGCAGTGCACTAAAGTTTACAAGGCACGAAATGAAAAATTAAATAACGTTAAATTAAACAAAAAGAAAACCGAGGAAGCACACATAAATAAGCTCAAATTATCGGCTATAGAATCAACTTCTTGCCCGGCTGGGCTATTGTTATTAATCTGTTTGCCATTACTTATATGTGTCAATGTGTCGACTTAGATGTGACGCAGATATTCAGCTATCAATCAAGCGTGCCTGTTCTGTTGGCGCAAGCAACGAGCAATATGTTTTCCAAGCCTTGTGCCTGCAGAAGTCAGCGTTTGAATTTTTCAGGCCAGATGTTTTAACTATGCTGGAATTTGGCTTCGAAGCGTCCGTTTGGATGCTAGTCGGCCACATGTAGCTATGCAGTTCGCCTAAGCCTGAAGCCACAAGCCGGGCTTTCAGGCCGGTGAGGACCGGGGTCAACCGGTAGCGTACAGACAGACGAAACGGATTAGCCTTGTGCTAGGTCTATAGATGTGCAGCGATCTTACAGTTCTAGTACTTTACCGTTATGTGCATAAATCTTCTTTTCATGCAGCTAGACCTGAGTATCGGCTGCTCCTCCAACGGTTATGGTTAGATTTTAAAAATACATATTTTCCGTCATATATATAGGCCAGCCAACAACTGTGACATCACAAAGTCATTCTGACGTCTGGAAGTTGGTCAATTGTTATCAGTGTAATTTCTAAATATCCTGCAAGACTAAATAATATTATCAAAATACGGACAGTTAGTGTTTATTATGGTGAAAATTACCTTTTAGCCAACAAGCCATGAGCAGTTTAATATAAAGTTGTAATGTCCACAGTAAATTGTGTCAAGTCAGGTGATGGTTGGAACTCCTCTAAAATGTAACAAAGCACATGAAAACAGATCATCTTAACTTTGGAATAGTTTAATATGGTCGATAGGCATACATCAAAAAATAAAAATAAAAGTTGTTCACTAGATTGTTTGTACAACATACAGTATGTGCCAGTGCGTGTGCGCACACATTGCGTCATGGCAACCGCTAAGAGGTCATCGTGGTCATTTCCCTTAAGTCTGTGAGATCACGTTGGTTCTATAGCCTATTAAGCGGCTGTGACAGCTGTTGGCAAAGCCCTGCAACCTGCACAAATGTACAAGCATGTTTAACTTGGGTGGGAGTACTCATCTGACATCGTGAACACATAAATTGTCTCTTTGCGTTACTTTGGTGTTGTTTGTGTGCTCAAACGTAATACAGAAAAATATATTTGTAATAATATACGAAAAAATAAATAAACATCCACACTCACTTGCGGGGTTTGTGAAAAATGTCATCATTGCACATAAACCACTTCGCTGCTGCTAAATGAGCTAGTTCCTCACACATAGGCCTACGTTTGTCTGTAATTGTAAAATCTCATTGCACTCGTTTGCTGGGTTTAAATCCGCGGCGACAACATCAAACGCATAGGTGATTATCTCTCTATGCCACCGATTCCGCTTTGAAGTTCACCACCACATGACTAATCTTCTCTACCATCACCGCAAACTACCCCCGTTTAAAATGGACCAGTCTATGCCCTTTCTAGATTAACTTGTGATATAGGCTACATTGAATAGCGTTAGACGCTCATCCCAAAACAAACCTTCAATTACATTTACCTCTGCAAAAAAAAAGGCCCCACAGACCCTCAACTAAGTATTTGACTTTATCACAACTGGGAATATATATATTCACTCGCATGCACAGTGAGTGGGGAAGACACTTTACATGAGATATGAAGATAAGATAAAATATATATGACTATTGAAGTCACATGCCAGCAAAAATGACTCATTGCATTTATTCGAAATATATTTGCCCACTTTTTTCATAGGTCATATATAAAAACAAGTGAAAAACACCATTCATGAGAAGGTTCAAGAAATGTCAGCTTTGGTTTTGTATACAATGTTTACCATGGGTCAGATACCTTCCTTGCAGAAACTAGAGTCCAAGGGGGGTATTGCACCATGCAGGATTACACAGGAGCCAGGTGACCATTAAAAACACACCTGTGCTGATTAGCTAATAGGATCATTACATGTTGATCAGACATAAAGCAGGTATTATTTGCCTGGGATGGAGCAAAATATCTGTAACTGGGCGTGTTCTCAGAAGCTGAGTGAGTTTTGTGTTGTAATAACAGTCCTTAATCTGAATGGACAATGTAATATATTATATATATATATTATTATATTTTTTTTTAATGATTGATTTTTTTTTCTCTGCACTGGCAAGAATTACGTTATTCAAAACGTCCATGAAATTGTCTCTCTTAGGTGAATCAATGCCCTGAGTGCCAGGTCAGAAGGGCCACACTAAAACAAAACAAAGAGTACAACCCCATTGCTGTACTTAGGTTTTCTAGTCACGTAACAATGTTCGATGACCAAATTACATTACACTTTTAGGTAACAAAGCCTCTGGAACTAGTCGACATGGACCTATTGGGGAAACTGATTCCAACTTCAGATGGTCACCAGTATATTTGCGTAATGGTTGAAAATTTCACCAGATGGTCTAAGGCTTTCCCTCTAAAAAGTAAAAAAGTGTCAGGCTGTACTGTAGAATTTTTCTATAAATTTGGTGTACCAAAGAGGATTCTGACTGACCAGGGACGAGGATTTGTGAACCAAGAATAATGTACTATGACAATACAATGAAATTCTTAGTTACAGTCATGGCCCAAAAAATTGCCACCCCTGCACTTCTATTAGATAATGCAACACTTCTCCCAGACAACTGTTGCAAAAAAAAAATGCTTTGGTAATCACATGTTTATTTCTTTTGATTGTATTGGAACAACACAAAAAAGCAGAGGAAAAAAAAGACAAATCTGATATTATTCCACACAGAACTCAGAAATGGACAGGACAAAATTATTGAAACCCTAAACTTAACATTTGGTATAGCACACCCATTGGAAAACATAACTGAAATCAATCGCTTCATGTAACGATTAATGTGTTTCTTACACCTCTCTACTGGAATTGTGGACCACTCTTCTATTGCCAACTGCTCCAGGTCTCTCAGATTGGAAGGGTGTCTGTCCCAACTACTCGCCTCAGGCCTAGGGGTACCTGGGCCAGTAGAAAACTCTCTGTATGTATGAACAAAGAGACGCAGAAGGTTAGCTTGTATTCAACTTGATTGCAGGATTTATTCTCTTCCTAAGCATAAGAAATACTAAACAATTGACTACTCAAGTTAAACAACAGACTGCTTATTGTAGTATCCAGCAAGAACCGTATCTTCTGGAATAGAAAATCTTACTAAATGTTTAGATAAACCCAAATAACCAAAGCCTATGTAAATACATTGAAACTGAAGCACAGAGAAAATAACTATGAATGTCTAATATTATCCTTATTTTTCTGTTACATATTGTCCATAAGAACACAAAATTACACTTTGTTCTCATTTGGTTACTGTATCATTTTCCATAGCTCGAGACTTTCTTCACATTACACACAAATCAACAATATTCATCCTTAATAACTATCAAATATCTCTAGCCTCTAACTCCTACTCCATTGTTAGTTCCAAATTACTGCATTTATATTGCCTCAAAAATCAGTAACAACACATTACATGAAACAGCATATGCAACTTACTATACGACTTAAAACGTTATGTCTCTTCAAGTTATTTAAATAAAACAAAAGCCTTTTACGTTAACATTTCAAATGTACCATTAGCTACAAGTCCGCTAGCCCCGCATGGCAGTATAGCGTTGCAGATCATCACCAGGGATTCACACCAGTCTTATCCCTTATATCGAAATACATGCATGTGATTTTGGAGGGATATCAAGCCACCTGTATGTATGAACAAAGAGCGACAAAAAGTTAGCTTGTGTTCAACTCGACTGCAGGATTTATAGTACGTGCCTCTGAAGTGTTTTTAGTTCCTCCCAAGCGCTGGTGGACTGTTGAGTATCACGCTAACAGTAACAAATCGAGTGAAATAAAAACATTTTATTCCCTATGCGAGAAATGAAAATATAGGGGAGTCTTTTTTACAGTATACGCCTCATTCAAGGTTCTTTATTCACTATTCTAACAATCCTTCGTTGCAATCTTTCATACATTTTTCTCATCCGTTGTGGTTTCTATATTGCCAGCACCTGTTACATGCCACAGGTGAGTTTAATTACAAATTAAAGGAGCATGACATGCTTGAAATCCAATTATTCCTTACAATTTTGAAGAAGTGCAAATAATGTTGTCCAGTCTATTTTTGGAGTTCTTTGTAGAACGATATCAGATTTTGCATGTTGTCTTTGTTGTTCCAATAAAAAAAAAAGAAATAAACATCTGAATACCAAAATATTTGTAATTGCAACAATTGTCTGGGAGAGGTGGTGCATTATCTGAAAGAAGTGCATGGGTGCCAAGATTTCTGGCAATGACTGTATGCTTTGAAGGAGCAACCTAATGGAGAGATGATAAGCTTTTGTTTCATTAACATTTCACATCACTAAATAATTTTATTAAAGTTGCTAAGAATGAGTGGCATAAATACTTGGCACCGACCGTGTTTGGACTAAGGACCAATAAACACCTCACTTCCCAATGCAGTCCTTCTCCCCTCCCCTGCTGGACCTGCATCCCCTCTACCCTCCCCTGCTGGACCTCGATCACCTCTACCCTCCCCTGCTGGACCTCCATCCTCTCTCCCCTCCCCTGCTGGACCTCCATCCCCTCTCCCCTCCCCTGCTGCACCCATCCCCTCTCCCAATGAGCCACCAGGGGACCCCTTCCAATAACTGTTTACAGGCTGTGTTTGTCGTGATGATTTAAATGTTAGTGCTGTGTGTATGCAGTGTTGGTGAGTGGTGAACTACATGATGCAGTAGCTTGCTGGTAATTCAAATACATTCATATTTGCATGACTTTTGTTTCTTGTGTAGTTAACTACTGAAATACAAATAATTGTACTGATTATTGCTAATTATTAAAAAATGTTCAGAGGAGTTGTTGCATGCTATTTTGGAAGGTAGCTGGATGTTGTGTAATCCTGTATGGTGCAATACCCCCCTTGGACTCTAGTTTCTGGAAGGCAGGTGTCTGACTGATGGGAAAGATTCTACACCAAACCTGTCACGGCCTGGCCCTTTGGGCCTGATTAGATTATTGTTTGCACCTGCCCCTTTTCTTGTTTAGGTTTGCTTATTTATTTATTTACTGCATTTATATTGCTTCAAAAATCAGTAACAACGCATTACATGCAAACAGAATATGCAACATTTATATGACTTTATGTATCTTCAAGTTATTTAACAAATAAAACAATAGCCTTTCACGTAAACATTTCAAATGTACCATTAGCAACAAGTGCGCTAGCCCCACTTGGCAGTATAGCGTCTCGATTTTACCACATTACTGCAAAACCCACACTACAAACATTGCAGATCATCAACAGGGATTCACACCACTCTTATCCCTTATATCGAATTACGTGCGTGTGATTTTTGAGGGATATCAAGCCACCTGTATGTATGAACAAAGAAACAAAACATTAGCTTGTGTTCAACTTGACTGCAGGATTTATAGTATGTGCCTCCAAAGGGTTTTAAGTTGCTCCCGAGCGCTATGCGCCCTCTGGTGGACTGTTGAGAATCGCGCTAACAGTAACAAATCGAGTGAAATTAAAACATTTTAATCCCTATGCGAGGAATAAAAATGTAGGGGCGTCTTTTTTTTTTTTTACAGTATACTCCTTATTCGAGGTTCTTTATCCACTATTCTAATAATTCTTCGTTGCAATCTTTCATACATTTTTCTCATCCGTTGTGGTTTCTGTATTGCCAGCACCTGTTACAGGCCACAGGTGAGTTTAATTACAAATTAAAGGAGCATCACACGGGGCAGCACGGTGGCTCAGTGGTTAGCACTGTTGCCTCACAGCAAGAAGGTTCTGGGTTCCAACCCCACCTGACCTAAGGGCCTTTCTCTGTGGAGTTTGCATGTTCTCCCTGTGCCGGCGTGGGTTTCCTCCGGGTACTCCGGTTTCCTCCCACAGTCCAAAAACCATGCAAGTTAATTGGTGACTCTAAATTGCCCATAGGGTGTGAATGTGAGTGTGAGTGGTTGTCTGTCCCTATATGTGTTGGCCCTGTGATAGACTGGCGTCCTGTCCAGGGTGTACCCTGCCTTACGCCCTGTGTTGGCTGGGATAGGCTCCAGCCCCCCCGCGACCCTGTAAAACAGGATAAGCGGTAGAAGATGAGAGAGAGAGAGGAGCACAACATGGTTGAAATCCAATTATTTCTTACAATTTTGAAGAGGTGCAAATAATGTTGTCCAGTCAATTTTTGGAGTTCTGTGTAGAATATCAGATCTGGCGTTTTGTCTCCGCTTTCTTGCATTATCTGAAAGTATTTTTGGCCATGACTGTATGCTTTGAAGGGGAAACCTAATAGAGAGATAACCTTTTGTTTCATCATCATTTCAAATCACTAAATAAGATTATTAAAGTTGCTAACAATGTGTGGCATATATACTTGGCACAGACCGTGGTTGGACTAAGGACCAAAAAAACCTCACCTCCCAATTCAGTCCCTACTACTTGATGTTTTGCCAAGAGGCAAGATACCCAATGGAGGTTTCACAACCCTATCAAGATAGACTTTTTTGGGTGACTTGCTCACAAGGGCATCCAGAGACAAGACCAAATTTTCTCCATAGCGAAGCAGGAAGTAGCAAAGGTTCAAAGCAAGGTCAGAATACGCTGTTATGGTCCGTGGCTCAAGGACCATAAGAATAGGGCACACCATGCATTTTTAAATAACAGAGAAAAAAGCAGTTAAACCAGTCACCCTCTGTTGTGGTGGTGGCCATCTTAAATAGACTACAGCACCCTGGGTGCCCAGGTGCGCTGCATTGACACTAACGACTCCACCAGAGAGCGGGGTGGGGCGTTACAAGGCAAATTGGAGCAAGGCCATGAAGCCCATTTAGTTGTTTGGGACATGGTCCTCAGACAAAACGTCAGAGGAGCAACGAAAGGGAGGACAAATGGAACCACAAAAACTGGGTGGCTTTAAAATAGCAAAAATAGAAGGGAAGATTGTTGATCTGGTGACCGAGAAAGTAAAGGCTATTACAGAAATAAATATTGACCATTTGGTTCACTTCCAAGAACCAGAGAGAAAGATTCCGGGTAACCTACAGACATTTACTCCTGATGCCTTTATCCCGTCCCTATATCCTTTTGAAGAACCTCCCCAGTACTCCATTGTACCTCCATCCCCTCTACCCTCCCCTGCTTGACCTCCATCCCCTCTACCCTCCCCTGCTGGACCTCCATACACTCTCCCCTCCCCTGCTGGACTTCCATCCCCTCTACCCTCCCCTACTGGACCTCCATCCCCTCTCCCAATGAGCCACCGGGGGACCCCTACCAATAAGTGTTTACAGGCTGTGTTTGTCGTGATTTTTTAAATGTTAGTGCTGTGTGTATGCCGTGTTGGGGAGTGGTGAACTACATGATGCAGTGGCTTGCTGGTAATTCAAATACGTTCATATTTGCATGGCTTGTTTAGTGTAGTTAACTACTGAAACTACAAATAATGATATTGATTTTTGCTATTGATTAAAAAATGTTCAGATGAGTTGTTGCATGCTATTTTGTAAGTTACCTGGCTATTGCGTAATCCTGCCTGGTGCAATACCCCCCTTGGACTCTAGTTTCTGGAAGGCAGGTTTCTGACTGATGGGAAACATTCTACACCAAACCTGTCACGCCCTGGCCATTCGGGCCTGATTAGATTATTGTTTGCACCTGCCCCTTTTCTTGTTTAGGTTTGCTTATTGGTTAATTATTGCTCACTCTTTGTATTTAAGTTCTGGTTGTTTGTTGTCCCTTTGTGTCTTCATTGCATGCTGTTAACTGCTCCTTTGGTTCATAAGTTCCTGTATTAAAATACCTCCTCTTGAAGATATGTGCGTCTGGGTCTCAACTCCTTCACCAGCTCGTGACAAAACCAAAGCTGAAATTCCTTGAACTTTCCCATAAAGTGTTTTTCATTTTATGTAGGACCTGTGAAAAAGTGGGCATATATATTTCCAATAAATGCAATGAGAGTAATTTTTTGCAGTCTTAAAGAAAAGTATTCGATCATTGAAAAGAAATACTGGCATGTTCGGCAATAGTGGGGAAACACTAACCAAAGGTTAAATTAGCTAGTTCCTCACACATAGGCCTATGTGTGTCTGTAATTGTAAAATATCATTGCACTCGTTTGCTGGGTTTAAAAAATCAACTGCATATGTGATTATCTACCTACACCACCGATTCCACTTTGAAGTTCACCACCAAATGAATATTCTTCTCTCCAACCACCGCAAAATTCCCATGTTTAAAATGGACCCGTCTCTGCCCTTTCTAGATTAACTTGTGATATAGGCTATATTGAATAGCATTAGACGCTCTCATCCCAAAATAAAGGCCCCTCAGACCCTCAACTAAGTATTTTACTTCATCACAACTGGGAATATATATTTAGTCTCATGCACAGTGTTTGGGGAAGCCACTTTACATGAGATTTTAAGATAAGATCAAATATATGTTACTATTGAAATTACATGCCAGAAAAAAATATTAATTTCATTTATGGGAAATGTATGCCCACTGTTTTCATAGGACATACATAAAATGAAATGCAAAATATTATACATGAGAAGCTTCAAGGAATGTAAACTTTTATTTTACAATGTTCACCATCGGTCAGACACCTTCCTTGCAGAAACTAGAGTCCAAGGGGGATATTGCACCATGCAGGATTACACAAGAGCCAAGTGACCATTGAAAACACAACCACATCTGTGCTGATTATCTAATAGGATCATTACATGTTGATCAGACATAAGGCCCCCGCCCCCACCAATTATGGAGAGTTTATCAAATGGAATCCTACTGCAGAGCAGTGTGGGGTGTTGAGCGGAGAGATTCCGAGAGAGAGAGTACAGTAGAATAGAATAGAATAGATTGGATACTTTCTTGAACTATGGATCCACAAAAAGTCAGAGAGATCCTCGACCTGAAGATCCATAATGTCTATCCTGCTGCACTGACGAACCACGAAAAGTATGTCTTGAAAACAAGAGCAGACAGGATAAAGGGTAAGGGACTTATGCACAGCTTCCCATGAGGCTAAGACCCCTTGTGACAGACATTCATGTCCTTACCTTTATGACATATCCCGTTAGATGGGGATCTGCAGTGTGTGTGCCGAATGAGAAAGGGGCTGCAGGAGCACTCGGCCAAAGTAGTCACCTCAGGGGAGGAGGCCAGCTCTGTTTTTGCATAAAATGCATGCTGGTGAATTTGGAGGTAACTGTGGGGTAGAGAAAACCCACCAGGCCATAAAAAGCAGGTATTATTTGCCTGGGATGGAGCAAGATATCCATAACTGGGCGAGTTCTCAGAAGCTGAATGAGTTTTGTGGTGTTGTTAACATTCCTTAATCTTGAATAGATAGTGGAAAATATTTTCTCTGCACTGGCAAGAATTACGTTATTAAATATATCCATGAATTGCCTCTCTTAGGTGGCTCAATGCCCTGAGTGCCAGGCCAGAAGGGCCATACTAAAACTAAACAAGGAGTACAACCCCATAGCTGTACTTAGGTTTTCTAGTCACTAACAATGTTCGATGACCAAATTATGAGATGAGAGATGAGAGAGAGAGAGTCTCTGGAACTAGTGGGTATGGACCTACTGGGGAAACTGATTCCAATTTTTAGATGGGCACCAGTATATTTGCGTGATGGTTGATTATTTCACCAAATGGTCTGAGGCTTTCCCTCTAAAATATAAATCAGCTGAATTAGTGTCAGGCTGTACTGTGGAATTTTTCTATAAATGTGGTGTTCCACAGAGGATTCTGACTGACCAGGGACGAGAGATTGTGAACCAAACAAAATGTTTCATTAAAATGTAGATATATTATACTGTTTTCACTCTTCTTTTGTGAGTTCTTCCAATACAATCAAAAGAAATAAACGTGTAATAAAATAAAAAGCCAAATCTGATATTATTCCACACAGAACGCCAAAAATGGACTGGACAAAATTATTGACACCCCCAACTTAATATTTAGTATAGCACACCCATTGGAAAACATAACTGAAATCAATCGCTTCCTGTAACCATGAATGAGTTTATTACACCTCTCTACTGGAATTGTGGAACTCTCTTCTTTTACCAACTGCTCCAGGTCTCTCAGATTTGAAGGGTGCCTCTCCCAACTACTCACCTCAGGCCTAGGAGAACCTGGGCCAGTAGAAAACTCTCTGTATGTTTTAACAAAGATATGCAAAACGTTAGCTTGTGTTCAACTTGACTGCAGGATTCATTCTCTTCCTCAACATAAGATATACGAAACAATTGACTCCTCAAGATAATCAACAGACTGCTTATCTTAGTATGAGGTAAGAACCGTATCTTCCAGTATAGAAAAGCTGACTAGATGTTTAGATAAACCCAAATAACCAAAGTCTATGTATATACATTGAATCTGAAGCACAGATAAATTAACTATGAATGTCTAATAATATCCTTATTATTCAGTTACATATTGTCCATAAGAACGCAAAATTACTATTTATTCTCATTTGGTTACAGTATAATTTTCCATAGCTCGAGCCTTTTTTCACATTACACACAAATCAACAATATTCAACCTTAATAACTATCAAATATCTCTATCCTCTAACTCCTACTCCATTATTAAATACAAATTACTGCACTTATATTGCTTCAAAAATCAGTAACAACGCATTACACGAAAAGAGAATATGCAACATACTATATGACTTTACACTTTATGTATCTTCAAGTTATTTAACAAATAAAACAAAAGCCTTTTACGTTAACATTTCAAATGTACCACTAGCAACAAGTCCGCTAGCCCCACATCGCAGTATATTGTCTCGATTTCACCACACTACTACAAAACCCTGACTAAAAACACTGCAGATCATCACCAGGGATTCACACCACTCTTATCCCTTATATTGAGTTACAAGCATGTGAGTTTTGAGTACTATCAAGCCACCTGTATGTATGAACAAAGAGACACAAAACGCTAGCTTGTATTCAACTTGCGGGATTTATAGTTCGCGCCTCTAAAGGGATTTAAATTCCTCCCAAGCGCTTTGGACCCTCTGGTGAACTGTTGAGTATCGCGCTAACAGTAACAAATCGAGTGAAATGAAAACATTTTAATCCCTATGCGAGAAATACAAATATAGGAGCGTCTTTTTTACAGTATACGCCTTATTCGAGGTTCTTTATCCACTATTCAAACAATCCTTCGTTGCAATCTTTCATAAAGGTTCATCGTCCGTGTGGTTTCTATATTGCCAGCACCTGTTACATGCCACAGGTGAGTTTAATTGCAAATTAAAGGGGCATCACATGCTTGAAATCCAATAATTTCTTACAGTTTTGAAAAGGTGCCAACAATTTTGTCCAGTCTATTTTTGGAGTTGTGTGTAAAATTTTATCAGATTTTTTTTTTTTTTCTGCTTTCTTCTGTTTTTCCAAAAAAAGAAAAAAAAACATAAACACATATGAATACCAAAGCCTTTTCAATGATAAGCGCCTTACCCAATGAGCCACCATGGGACCCCTACCAATAAGTGTTTACAGTCTGTTTGTGATGATTTAAACGTTAGTGCTGTGTGTATGCAGTGTTTGGGAGTGGTGAACTACATGATGCAGTAGCTTGCTGGTAATTCAAATACGTTCATATTTGCATGGCTTGTTTTTGGTGTAGTTAACCACTGAAACTACAAATAATGGTATTGATTATTCTCAGTCCGAAGATGTCCCACCTATAACAACACCATGTGTAGAAGCAGAATGTCGTGAAGGTCAGTGTGAGACTACAATCTGAAATGTATTTGAAACTTTACTTTACAGTGCAGCCATGTCTGCAATTCCTTGCAGCTCCAGAGCCTGAAGGAGAGCAGAAAATGTATCCAAACCTTTAGAAGGCACAGCTAAAAAAATAACATCCATATAAAGACCTAGACCTAGAATCGGCAGGTAGGACCCACCTTCCTGATTTAGCCTATTTCAATGATTTTGAAACATTATTTCAATGCTGTCATTTCTGCAATTCTTTCTTTTACAATTATTTAATCTAATAAATTGACCTTTTACCTTGGCAATCAATGCATGCATGCCAGAGGTGTATATTGCTGATAACACAATTTCAAGTTGAATTCTCGATATACATTTGAATACGTTATTGCCACTAACGGCACCACATTGCTTAGTCAAAGGTGCCTAGTAACCATGGAATGATTCCAGAATTCCCGCTGTCGGCCATGTCTTTGTTTTTCTTGCCATTAGTACCGATGAAAGGAATTAAAACCCTGGAAAAAGTTTGGGAGTTTGAAAGAGACAAGCCACTCATTTCGACACATGAAGCAGCTGATGGACATCACTGTGAGTGTGATACAAGATCACGTTTAATATCCAAAACATGGACACCAATTGATCATTTGGTTCATGACATTTTACATAGATGGATGGAGACCAGTTGGATCATATATATGGGAAAACAGTCCACCTGCTAACCTTTATCATTATCACGCTCCCCAAGTTGGACAGACTGGGAACACAATATCACGACAATAAGGCAGGTTTTAAAGGAAACATCCGTTTACTTTGGCGATAACAGGCAGGGGGCAGAAACAGGGAATCAGTCCAACAGCAAACAAATCTGACAAGGGGCAGGGAGGTAATCAAGAATGAACAAGACAGGCAAGCAGGTCACAGGCAGGTCAGGAGATCTCAGGAATAGAAAAACGCCTGAGAGCTCGACAAAACACACAAGACAATCTAGCAAAGAACAAAGGGAAATTGGCTGGTGTATATGTATATACACTGCTAAAAAAATGTAAGGAAAACTTTTTCATCAGAGTATTGCATGAAGTAAATTAATCTTCTGGACCATTGATCTGGTCAGTTAAGTTGCAGAGGGGGTTGTTAATCAGTTTCAGCTGCTTTGGTGTTAATGAAATTGACAACAGGTGCACTAGAGGGGCAACAATGAGATGACCCCCAAAACAGGAATGGTTTTCCAGGTAGAGGCCACTGCAATTTTTCCCCTCCTCATCTTTTCTGACTTTTTTTCACTAGTTTTGTATTTGGCTAGGGTCAGTGTCACTACTGGTAGCATGAGGCGATACCTGGACCCCACAGAGGCTGCACAGGCAGTCCAACTCCTCCAGGATGGCACATCAATACGTGCCATTGCCAGAAGGTTTGCTGTTTCTCCCAGCACAGTCTCAAGAGTATGGAGGAGATTCCAGGAGACTGGCAGTTACTCTAGGAGAGCTGGACAGGGCCGTAGAAGGTCCTTAACCCATCAGCAGGACCGGTATCTGCTCCTTTGTGCATGGAGGAACAGGATGAGCCCTACAAAATGACCGCCTGCAGGCCACTGGTGTGAATGTCTGTGACCAAACAATCAGAAACAGACTTCATGAGGGTGGCCTGAGGGCCCGACGTCCTCTAGTGGGCCCTGTGCTCACTGCCCGGCACCGTGGAGCTCGATTGGCATTTGCCATAGAACACTAGATTTGGCAGGTCCGCCACTGGCACCCTGTGCTTTTCACAGATGAGGGCAGGTTCACTCTGAGCATGTGACAGACGTGAAAGAGTCTGGAGAAGCTGTGGAGAACGTTACGCTGCCTGTAACATCGTTCAGCATGACCGGTTTGGTGGTGGGTCCGTGATGGTCAGGGGAGGCATATCCATGGAGGGACGCACAGACCTCTACAGGCTAGACAACGGCACCTTGACTGCCATTAGGTATCGGGATGAAATCCTTGGACCCATTGTCAGCCCCTACGCTGGTGCAGTGGGCCCTGGGTTCCTCCTGGTGCACGACAATGCCCGTCCTCATGTGGCGAAAGTATGCAGGCAGTTCCTGGAGGATGAAGGAATTGATACCGTTGACTGGCCCCCACGCTCGCCTGACCTCAATCCAATAGAACACCTCTTGGACATGTTTCGGTCCATCCGACGCCGCCAGGTTGCACCTCAGACTGTCTAGGAGCTCAGTGATGCCCTGTTCCAGATCTGGGAGGAGATACCCCAGGACACCATCCTTCGTCTCATTAGGAACATGCCCCGACATTGTCAGGCATGCATACAAGCACGTGGGGGCAATACACAGTTCTGAGTACCATTATGAGTTGCTGCAATGGAATTTCAGCAAAATGGACAAGCCTGCCGCATCATTTTTTCACTTTGATTTTCGGGGTGTCTTTGAATTCAGCCCGCTGTAGGTTGATCATTTTAATTTCCATCAAACGATGTGGCATCCTTTCGTTCCTCACTCATTACCCAGTCCATATCAGTATAGATATCCAGCATGATTTTTTTCCCCCATTGAGATCTGATGTGGTTTAAAAGTGTTCCTTAGATTTTTTTGAGCAGTTTATATATATATATATATATATATATATATATATATATATATATATATATATATATATATATATATATATATATATATATATATATATATGTGTATGTGTGTGTATAAACAGGGGCTAATGAGATGATGAGCTGCAGGTGGGGAGCTGGGCAGGGAAAATTCGGTGGATGGAATGAGGTGATTGAATTGAGAGGAGATGACAGGAGATGTTAGAAACACAAAGACTAACAGAAAAATTACTAAAACTTAATTGGAAACCGTGACAATCATGGAGGGAAAGGTTTGTCCGATGGACAGTCTTTTCAACTGCATACGTAGTAGTGTCAAAATAACACTTTCCCAATTCCTTGGCCATGTTAGGGAAAGTCCACTTTAAACACTTTGCCATGGACAGAAATGTGAGATAAATAGACAGAAAACTTCGAATTCATTTGAATGATAGAAAAAGTATTGCAAGTGCACAGGTTTCCCTTATAATACAAGAAGCTCCAAAGGACTCAAAAATTCCTGCTGTCTGCCATTTATTTATTTTTCTTTCCATTACTAATAGTGGCAGGACTGAAAACCCTACAAGGTGCAAGGGACAAGCCAGCAACTCGGATACATGAAACAGCTGGTGGACGTCACTGTGAGCGTAAAAACAGAACAACTGTTAATATCAACACCGTGTACAGCAATGGATGATTATAGGCAAGACGTATTCATTGGGATCATACATAAGCGAAAACTCCACTTGCATAGCTTTATCGTGGAGGAAAATGTATTTAAAAAGGTTTGAACTATCGATTCCACTTTACTGTATAGCAACTCAAGTTGGGCTGGGCTCTCAGTCCAGCCTCCCTCTTAGTTAACCCATGGTTGACATGATCACTATAAGTATAGTCCTGATCTAATCAGACAGCTCGCCTTCCTTCTCTTTTTCCTCTTCGTCAACCACCTTGTACACGTACTCTTCCTCCTCTGCCTCTCAGGTTACTATCCATTGTCGTTTCAACATTCAACGAACTTGAACTTGAACTTTTGCCGCCAGTGTTTACCATTTAGTGGCACATGTGCATCACAGTGCCAATTGTGTTTTGGAGTGTGAAAAACACGCAAAAAGGGTGGGTGAGTATGGGAAATTGTGTCTAACTACCTAATCCTCTTTACGATTTTGCCAGAAGGGTGAATTATTTGACAAATCGCTTTAGGCCACTTATGATTGGGGTCAGGGATGGATTTTAGTCCAATAGCAATTGGGAAAAGCTGTATTCTTGTGGAGATACTCCACTGCTTTGATAGAAGTAGAATTTTGCCTCCAGGATTGGCCCACAGGTGCGCCCACTTAGGGGTAACGACCGCTCCACCCCCTGGAAGCCCAGCGCACTGCAGACATTCAGCCAGTGGGGTGGGCGTCACATGGAAAAGAAAAGGGGAATGCACAAGATATGAAAGTACTCACGTGTGATTTTTGGTATTTTTGTTTCCACCTAAAACCGTTAGAAATAAGTAATAACAATTGAAGGTAAATATATGACCATTAAAACACTTTATACATTTGGATAACAGAATACAATAGAAATAGAGCTTCTCCAGACAGCCCAAACTCTTTTGCTGAATTGGTTGCACCTTGGCAATATTCCTATAATGCAACTAATTAGTTGAATTGCCATCACCTTTTTATTAAATAGTTTGGATGACTGTATTATAGAGAGCTTTGTTCTGACTAAACGTTCAACTTTCTAAATAGGAGGTTACCGTGCCTCTCACAAAGTCTAGTATTTTATACTTGCAATCCAATTTCTTTAGTTCAAAGGGTTTGCAGTGGATAATTTTGGAGTTTCAATTACATTTCTAAGTGTTTTAGGACTATTAGTTAGTTAAAATCTTATTTTGTTCTTTTTTGTTGTGTTGTTTTTTTCTGCAAAGAGGCTTAACAACTGCACCATTTTGAAGTAATTGACATGAGACGGTATAAAACATAACACTGTTTTAATGACAGTATTGAACAGAACAAAACATGAACAATTTAGAACAGCAAACAGCCATGCAATTATTTTAAAACTAACAATTATACAAAATAAACAGTGGGAAAACCCACACACCTGTCTGAAAAATTTAACTATGTACATAATTAATAATAAATGAACAAAGGAACCACAGATCAATCTTAAAATGCCTACTTACTAACTACTACCATGCCTATGTCAGGGAAAACAGCACACGTGCAATACTTCATCATGGAGTAAAATGGCTGTCCAACGGACTGACCACTTCCGATATATTAGAATGAGCCAACAAGTGTTGCCAAAGGACAATTTTCCTTCAAAATAAAAAATGCTCCAAATGCCTCCACAATCCCACAGGTTACTTATTTTTGCTTTCTTATTTCAGAACTGGTGGTCACAGCGATGGAAAAACTATGAGAGGGAGCTAGAAACCTGCCACCGATTTAGCAACGTTAAGCAGCTGGTGGACATCTCTGTGGGTGCCAAAAAATCTAAAAGGTTTCCTTATCACACCACACACTCCAACGGATCGTTTTGGGCACAAGTAGTCCATTTGGCCAAAAATGTGGAACTAATGGGCAAAAAGTTGACCAACTGGACAATTGGAGCACAGATGAGGTGACACAGAGTTGACCCAATTCGCTTAACCTATTGGAAGACTTCCCCAAGGACTAGAGCTATGGGACTGACTACAGTGAAAGATTGTTTGTTCATCATGAATGTTGTCTAAAATCAGACCTGTCGGAACTACGGCAAAAAAATAAATGGCATCCATATAATGACCTAGACCTGCCAGTAAGCATAGGACCAGCCTTCCTGATTTAGCCTATTTCAATGATTTTTAAACATTATTTCAATGCTGCAATTTCTGCAATTCTTTCTTTTGCAATTATCTCATCTAATAAATTGACCTTTTACCTTGGCAATCACTGCATGCATACCACGGGTGTACATATCTGATTATAACAGAATTTAAAGTTTAATTCTAGATTAACATTTGATGAAAATTGGTACTAACAGCAGCACATTGCTTAGTCAAACTGCAACGGATTGCAAGTAACCATGGAATGATTCCAAAATTCCCGCTGTCGAGCATGTATTTATTTTGATTTTTTTGCCATTATTACCGATGAAAGGAATTACAACCCTCAAAAAATGTGGGAGTTTGAAAGAGACAAGTCACCAATTTAGACAAATGAAGCAGCTGATGGACATCACTGTTAGTGTGAAAAAATATCAAGTTTAATTTCCACAACATGGACACCAATGGATCATTTTATTCATGACATTGTACATGGACAGATGGAGCCAAGTTGGATCATATATAAGGGGAAACAATTCACTTGCTACCCTTTATCCTGGAGGGAAACGTCTGTCCGATGGACAGTCTTTTCAACTGCATACGTAGAAGCGACAAAGTGACACTATCCATATACCTTGGCTATATGAGGGAACCATTCCACTTTAAACAATTTTAATGGACAGACATGTGAGATAAATGGACAGACCGCTTCAAATGTATCAGAATGAGACAAAAAGTGTTATAAGTGCACAGGTTTCCCTTCCCATACAAGAAGATCCAAAGGACTCACAAATTCCCGCTGTCTGCCATTTAATGCTTATTCTTGGACTTACTAATAGGGGCAGGACTGAAAACCCTATAACCCTATTTACCCTTACCTATGCCAGATTTGGGAAAAAGTCCATTTGGACCACTTTATCATGGAGGATATAATATTTCAAATGGACAGTCGTTTCAACTGCATACGTAGTAGAGGCCAATGGACACTTTACCCATACCTTGGTGAAAACTATATTTCCCTGTGGTGTGTTTAAGTGTAGGCAATCAGGGCTTCCGTTAAATAGGCTTGAGTCCATTACAATTACAAGTTAATTGACTCTCCACATTCATATCATCCTGCCCTTTTCATGGTCTCTGCAAAAAACCTAAATAAGTGCTTCAAGAAACAAAGCAGGGAAAAAGTTTATACATATAAAAAATAACACAATGAGCCTTTCCCATAACCATGAGCAAATTTATATAACACATTTAAGATTAAACATACTCAAAGTCATTTTCAGGTTCATGAACGCATGAGTTACTTTTACACTAATCCTACTTTTCACTGTATAGGATAAGGTCTAAAAAAAAAGTTAGCTCATTGCATGTTACTTGTCTGTTGAAGCAGTGTTGTTGTCCACTGATATGTCCGCTGATACACTGTTGACATGCTATTGAATAGACTCTCAAAATAAAGTGTTCCACCTGTGATAATTTTACTCTCAGATACTGTTCCTCCTGTGTAAATGTTAGTATAAGATACTGTTCCCCCTGTGTCAATGTTACTATCAGATACTGTTCGTCCTGTGTCCATGTTACTATCAAATACTTTTCCGCACTTTGTTAATGTTCCGTTTAGAACATTTCCCCCTCGTTAATGTTACTATCAGATACTGTTCCCCCTGTATTAATGTTACTATCAGATACTGTTCTCCCTGTATTAATGTTCCTATCAGATACTGTTCTCCCTGTATTCATGTTACTATCAGATACTGTTCTCCCTGTATTCATGTTACTATCAGATACTGTTCGGCCTGTGGTAATGCTATCAGATACTTTTTCTCCTGTATTAATGTTACTACCAGATACTGTACACCCTGTGTTAATGTTACTACCAGATACTGTACACCCTGTGTTAATGTTACTACCAGATACTGTTCTCCCTGTATTCATGTTACTATCAGATACTGTTCCCCCTGTGTTAATGTTACTATCAAATACTGTTCCCCCTGTATTAATGTTACTATCAGATACTGTTCCCACATTGTTCAGGTTACTATCAGATACTGTACACCCTGTGTTAATGTTACTATCAGATACTGTTCGCCCTGTATTCATGTTACTATCAGATACTGTTCCCCCTGTGTTAATGTTACTATCAGATACTGTTCTCCCTGTATTCATGTTACTATCAGATACTGTTCCCCCTGTGTTAATGTTACTATCAGATACTGTTCCCCCTGTGTTAATGTTACTATCAGATACTGTTCTCCCTGTATTCATGTTACTATCAGATACTGTTCCCCCTGTGTTAATGTTACTATCAAATACTGTTCCCCCTGTATTAATGTTACTATCAGATACTGTTCCCACATTGTTCAGGTTACTATCAGATACTGTACACCCTGTGTTAATGTTACTATCAGATACTCTTCCCCTTTTGTTCATGTTACTATCAGATACTGTTCGCCCTGTGGTAATGTTACTATCAGATACTGTTCCCCCTGTGTTATTGTTAGAATCAGATATTGTTCCCCTTTTCTTCATGTTACTATCAGATACTGTTCGCCCTGTGGTAATGTTACTATCAGATACTGTTCCCCCTGTTATTGTTAGAATAAGGTACTGTTCCTTCCGTGTAAGTGTTACTATCAGATACTGTTCCCCCTGTATTAATGTTACTATCAGATACTGTTCCCCCTGTGTTAATGTTACTATCAGATACTGTTCGCCCTGTGTTAATGTTACTATCAGATACTGTTCGCCCTGTGGTAATGTTTTCAGATACTGTTCCCCCTGTGTTATTGTTAGAATCAGGTACTGTTCCTTCCGTGTAAGTGTTAGTATCAGATACTGTTCAGCCTGTATTAATGTTACTATCAGATACTTTTCCCCCTGTGTTAATGTCACTATCAGATCCTGTTCCCCCTGTGGTAATGTTATCAGATACTGTTCCCCCGTGTTAATGTTAGAATCAGGTACTGTTCCTTCCGTGTAAATGTTACTATCATATTATGTTCCCCCCAGTGTTAGTTACTGTCAGATACTGTTCCCGCTGTGTTAACATATGTTCCCTCTTTGTTCAGTATGAAAGGAAGCTCATACATATGTTAAAATACATACTGCTGACTTGCTTCCCTTCACAAGGAAATGGTCCTCACAAATATTACATAATGTAAAATGCCAAATTACAAACTTTAATAACACCTGTATTTATGGATTTATTTTTCCAAAGAAATGGAATTTGAAAATAGAATATGCTTATTTGCATATGCAAAAACATCATTACAGCTTGCCTTGCTGTCTACATTCATTCTTTTATGCAACTTATTAAAAAAAATATAGAGCAATACTACTATACTATCAATAGCAAAATTACAATAATGATGACTGGCTATGTAAGAGTGAATGCTCCTCATGTAGATATAGAGGGATGGTGGCTTAATCTGTCTACAGGGAAAGATCAGGCAATTACAGCTACTTTGACTCTCACTCCAGAGCTCCAGATAGATTAGTATGCCTTGACGGAAGGGGAACTGCCGTTGTGCTTACTTTCAAACTTGAGGGATTTGAATGAGAGGATGCACATGCAATATTGGGGTTTGTCTGATGAAAGCCAATAAGAGCTCGAGCCAGTTTCATTTATATCATGTAAAATCTCTCATCTGTGGATGTGTATTCTCGGGGACAACATGTTGCCAGACAACTTCCTCTAAGATCCCTCGATTTTATAGCAACAAACTTCAACTCAGAACGAACCTACAGTAAGCCACGAAACAATACCTATCCTGTTAGATGAAACGCATATTACACAGAGACCAGAACACTTTTCCAACGTGAAGGGCCTAATAATACACAATTTTCACAAGGATCTACAGAGGTTCTCACTGGGGTCAAACAAGGAGAACTCAGGAGCAACCAATAAAAAAAAAAAATAAAAAAATCTAAACTACGAAGAAAGAAAGTTATCAGACAAGAAAAGACAGCGATTTATAACTCATTCAAATGCTCTACGGGATGAACCTCCAACCAGTAAAGTACCTGACACTCCTATCTGTAGCCACACATTTACAGAAGTTTAGCAGGGGGACCATGGAACACCAGTAAGTCAAAAGAATCCGCATTAAACAAAGACACAGCACGAAACAATGAGACGCTGACAAGATGAAAAAGCAGCACCTCTGCAGTGAATACAAAATAATTTAACCTCTACAATACGAAAGAAACCAGCTATGCAACATGTCCACATTCAGATTAGAAAAATGCAAAAGCAAAGTATGCCAACGACCTTAAAATTCAAAAGCTAAGATGAATTTGATGCAATGGTTCCAGAGGGATGTGCTTTGAATGCTAAATAAAATGTTTCAGAAAAAGCTACCACAGAGATGTCAATTTCAAACGGCGACTCTATGTAACTGCTCGGTACCCGACAGATATAAAATTCAGACTAAAGTAGAAACCTTACATTACAACACATTTGACCAGACGTACAGAAGGAAACAAAAGGCAAGAAATGCACAGGTATAGAAATGATCCTGGTTAAAAATGACATCATAACCAACGCTGTACTCCTCATAAGCAAAACAAGTATGCTATCTGACACAGCATTCAAGACTTCTCACAAAATGTTCTGCACAAAGATAGAAGAAAAATGAAAAGGGCATTCTTCAGTGCCAAAGACAACAAAAAAAAATATATATATATATGAATAGGTTACACTATTAGCAATATATAATGTATGTAAAGTCAAAATCAAATAGTAAGGCTCTAAACGAAGCAGCTTTGAATACATTCGAGGCGATGTTAAGGCCGAAAGCAAAATGAACCAATTAAACCCCTAAGAATTGCAACATTTAGGCAGTAGGCCTCCTAATAAAAGATCAAATAGAACATGTCAACATTTCAAACCAACTTTATTGAAGATGAAAACAGAATGTTATGAACCATGTTAAACAAATCGAACACAAAGCACTTTTAAATCAACACCAGCAGCCCTGCAGGAGGTAGAAAATGCATCAATAGTCAAGTAGTCTTTCATAGAAAAAAATTACAATGAAAGAAATTAGTGAATGCGTTTTGGAATGTAGATTATAATATTGTGCAGATGCATCCTTTCTTTCACTTAGAGTAAACCGTGACCGTTCCTCAGAGGACTTAGAAGGTTCCTCAGAAGACAGGCCGGCCTCTTGCACCACGTGCTCTTCCGGTTGCCCCTCGATCTGCTCTTCCTGAACAGCCGGTGCAGTGGGCAAACTGTCAGTATTTCAAACGTGAACTTGAGAGATCAAGGTTCAGTCAAACGTCAAATAGGAGGTCACCATGCCTCCCAAATAAGGTTTAGTATTGTATACAATTTCTTTAGTTCAAAGCATTTTCTGCACGATTAAGGTTTTGTTCTTTTTGAAAGGGCATGCACTGGTGCAGCTATGGAGCAACATCTGCACATTTAAAAATACGACGCCTGATTATTGAAGTTGAATGGATTCCAACACGACCCATACAATTTTCACTGAGTTTTGCCGTTGAATCACCTTCTCCCCCCACCATTTATCACTAAAATCCACAGTGGATACAGGGCTTCATAAAATCCACAACAATATTAAGAAGAACTTTTAATAATTTTCTTTTTTTTTGGAGACAGGGCAGAGTGTCAAAATGAACTACAACCTGTTCACATTAGGAACATTGAACACAGTCACAAAGGTAGTGATGTTTGCGTGATTTCCCCCCCCCCTCCATATGAAATCTGAACTGCTGCACCATAAGTTACTTAATAGAAAAGACCTAAAAACAAATTCTATTCAAGTAGAACATTCCGTTCACACCTCCTGCCAGGTTTGCTGAGAGCCGGGGACTAGCATCTATTGATATGTTGAGTATTTTCTGCCTGTCACGGAGACAGAGGCAAAGACTAACTCCATGCTAAATAGGCCATATTGGATAGTTTCGCTTCTAATATTTAAGATCAATGCGCGCTTTTGACTTGCGCTTACTGGGAATTCCTCATTTATGAGAAATAATTGCAATCTTCGTAAAGAATGTACACTTTAAAAACAGGTCATGCATCGTGTTCAGACTGAGAACTCACGTTGTAGCCGGGCCCGCCGTAAGTTGTTGCATGATCTCCATCCCTTTGAGGGTGGAGGTGGCCGTCTTGATGCGGTAGTGTTGTTGGTGTAGTTCCAAAACCCTTCGAGCCACCCGGCCAGTTACACTTGGCACAGCATATCTGTTGAATTAGAAATTCAATATTTTTCCGGAATTTAACTCTATATTGCACCAAAAATACTGCGGTAAGACATACACATGAAACCATTGGAAACTCACTTTTGATGTAACCTGTGCAAGTCATTTGACGTGTTGTATAGATGCCTCGTCCAGTGGTAGACAAGTTGCTGTCGAGGTCAAAGACCTGCCTGGTTCTCACGATGTCCCTCACAAATGCCAGAGAAGGTTTGGGAGCCATGTAAAACAAGTACCTCGCCACATTGGCCACCTGTATGGTAGACAACCATATTATGATAAGACAAGTTTCAACCATGCAATTACTTGTTTTTTTATAGGAATCACCAAAGTGAACTAACTGGTCATTACCTCCTGTTCGCTGTTTTCAAATCAGAGGTCTTTCTTCAAGTAATGGTGGAATCCACCTGGAAGTTTTCCATCCAGAGGGTGCTTTTTGTAGAGACTCTTCTTGTCACAATGCATGAACACAGTGCAACCAAAACAGTGATCTTAAATAGCCAGCAGTGCCAACACGTGAAATGAGTAAACATAATGAACTAATCTGCAATGTTCTCCTGGGTCCTAGTGCCATGTTTTCCTCTGTTGCCCGTGGATCCACCAGCCTGAGTAACATGGCCCTGACAGTTTCAGACCTCTCCATTTGAACTGCAAATTACTCATGTTTGGACTTAAAAGATAGCTTGTCTTCTTCACCTTCTAATGGGGTAAATTATTATTTTGTTTGGGCAAGTTTTATGAAAGAAAAGTTATTTTTTTTTAGCTTTACAAATGTTTTAGTTACACTGGTGAGGCCCACCCACAAATTGACTCCACTTCCACCTGTGTAGCTGTGAATGGGCGTTGGCCACTCCCACTTGGGTACTTATAGAGGGGATCTGAGTCAGACTGCTTCCCCTCATTAAAGACAACAATAAATGAAGCCATACATTATACACACACACACACACACACACACACACACACACACACACACACACACACACACACACGTTAAGTTGTATTTGTTTTATGAATTTATCCACTATTATAATTGTTTTTACTTTTTGACATTCTATTACCTCTATTTCTGTATTATTGTTCTTAATGACCTTTCATACCTCATCAAGTTTGATCATTCTATCCATCACAATCCTAAAATGTCTAAAATATTCTATTCAGGCTTTTACCCTTCATATCCTGATTGCTGTATTTTCTTGAATTCAACAGACACTTTACCCTCATTATATATATATATATATATATATATATATATATATATATATATATATATATATATATATATATATATATTTATATATTTATATATATATATTTATATGTATAGACTACTACTCAAACGTTTGGACACACTTTCCCGTTATAAGGGAAATAAGTCCTCTTTTCCATTGTCGGTTCATTTCATTTTTGACTTGTGAAGAGATAGCCAAGGCTATATTTATGATTCAAACCACAGTCTTTCGATTGAGTTCCATTTATTTCGGAATGAAAACAATCACAACTGCTTTAAAATATGTTTTCCTGGAAGTAAAATCATAGTAAGATGTTACAGGCACCAAATTCGGACAACTCAACTCACCTGACCATGATGCTTTCAACATTTGGTGGTCGTTGCACCACCAAATTAGGGAAACCAGTCCACTCGAAATACTTTTTCATAGACAGAAGGGTGAGCCACATGGACAGACTACTTCCAATACATTAGAATGAGGCAAAACGTTTTTAAAGTGGACAGTTATCCCTTAATTGACTAAAAGCACAGAATGACTCCAAAATTCCCGCTGTCTGCCATTTATTTGTTTTCCATGCCGTTACGATGGTGACAGGACTGAAAACCCTGGAAAAAGATAGGAGGATGCAAGAGACAAGCCAAATGTAGACACATGAAGCAGCTGGTGGACATCACTGTGAGTGTGAAAAGAAAAATAAAGATGAATTTATACACTATGTACACCAAAGGATGATTTCAGGCATGACATATTACATGGGCGAATGGAGAACAGTTGGATCATATATAAGGGAAAAAAGTCCAATACAACACTTTATCATGGAATGAAATGTCTATCAAACAGACGGTCTATTAAGCTGCATATGTAGGATTGGCAAATGGAATCTTTACCCATACCTTGGTGAAAACTATATTTCTCTGTGATGTGTTTTTGTGTTGGCCATCAGGGCTTCTTCCCATTAAATACGCTTGAGTCCCTTACAATTACAAGATGTTTTATTTGACTCTCCACGTTCATATCATCCTGCTCTTTTCATGGTTCCTGCAATAAACATAAATACGTGTTTCACCAAACAAAGCAGGGCACGAATTTATACTTAGAGAATAACTTAATCAGCATTTCCCATTAACAGAACAGAATTTACACAACACAGTTAAGATTAAACATCATACTCAATGTCACTTTCAAATTCATGAACGCATGAGTTACTTCTACACTAGGCCTGTTTTTCACTGTATACGATAGGGTCTAAAACTCTTAAGGTAAGATCAACTTTATTGTCCCAAAGGAAATTTGTCTTGGAAACATGCAGTATTTGCTGTAACAAAGTAACATAGTGCATACATACAGTACACACACAGACTGTCACCCGTCCACATGTACACACACACACAGTACTTACAGTACACACACACAGACTGTCACCAATTCACATGTACACACACACAGTACCTACAGTACATGCAGAGACTGCCATCCACCAACAAATTGCACACTGCCCGTCTTACGACACACCACAGTCATCATAATTGCGTATATAATATGTGCTGTTAGTGGAGAAGGCTCACTCTGAAAACCAACACATAGTCAACTAAAGATGAGTTTTTTATCTGATGATTGTCATCTAATCTTTGATCTAATCCGTAATTGACAACCAATAGATAACAAAGAGACAGTGAACTAAAGATTATGTGGAGAACCAACAGATAACTAATAATGCATTTGATACGTTTGAGATCCCTCGTGACACAATATAATTTTCTTGATCATATGTTGACATGAACAAGTTGACTTTCAACTGACAGATTGAGTAATTGTTATTCAAATTAGAATGTACTGACACAGCTACAGATAGTTTGTTGAATATTGGTTCAAAAGCCGTTGCAAAAATGGTCCACTGATATGTCCGCTGATAGACTGTTGACATGCTATTGAATAGACGTGTGTGTGAACAGATAGACTGTCAATATAAAGTGTTCCACCTGTGTTAATGTTCCTATCAGATAATGTTCCCCCCTGTGTTAATGTTCCCATCAGATATTGTTCGCCTGAGTTTATGTTACTATCAGATACTGTTCCCTGTGTTAAAGCTCCTATCAGATACTGTACACCCTGTGTTAATGTTACTATCAGATCAGATACTGTGCATCGTGTGTTTAGGTTACTATCAGATACTGTTCCCCCTGTGTTAAAGATTCTATCAGATCTTGTTCCCCCTGTGTTTATGTTACTATCAGATACTGTTCCCCCTGTGTTAATGGTACTATCAGATACTGATCCCCCTTTGTTAATGTTACTATCAGATACTGTTCCCCCTGTGTTAATGTTACTATCAGCTACTGTTCCCCCTGTGTTAATGTTACTATCAGATATTGTTCCCAGTGTTAATGCTCCTATCAGATACTGTTCCCCCTGTGTTAATGTTACTATCAGATACTGTTCACCCTGTGGTAATGCTACTGTCAGATACTGATCCCCCTATGTCAATGCACTCTCCCTCTGTGTTCAATATTTAAGGAAGCTCACACATCTGTCAAATGCATAATACTAACTTGTTTCCCCACGACAGGAAAGCCCTTTGATTTTTGGCCGGCGATTCCTACATTTGTTCATCATAGCAGGGGGATGTCATCCTGACAGCTGGAAATGTTACTGTCATACACACATGTATGTCATGACATAAGCTCATACATATGTTAAAATAAACACTGCTGACTTGCTTCCCCTCACAAAGAAATTGTCCTCCAGATATTACATATTACAAATTACAAACTTTAATAACGTGGATTTATGGATTTATTTTTCCATAGAATAATAGAATATAAAAATAGAATATACTTATTTCCACATGCAAAAGCATCATTACAGCTTGCCTTGTTTTCTACATGCGTGCTTTCATGCAACTTTTTCGATTTTAAAGAAGAAAAATATACTTCAATGCTATCAATAGCAACATTACATTTTTGCGCTAAAAGTATTCAAAATCAAGAAAGATTGTCTCTTTTGGGTGTTTTGATTCAGTATGCTGCACATACAAATTTCTCCTCTAACTTTGGTCTTCCAACACCTACATGGTGGAACCACCTTCCACAGGCCTTGTAGGCTATCTGTAGTGTAGGAGCCATTTAGCATGTTTACTCATTTATGTGTTTGTAGATTATGACCTTTGTGACCACTAGATGGTAGTATGTTCCTGGTCTATGAGGTAACAGTGATTAGGTGATACTCAGGTTTTTAGGTGGACAGGTGAACAGGAAGTGAGGACATGCATACATGACTATTTACAGCCAATTAGGGACGTTAAAAGGTTGGGACCATGATAGAAAGGCAAATGTCAAAAAGTAAAGAGGGCTAACAGGAGTGTCAAACAATACAAACTAAAACAGCATGCCAACCACATTAATATTTGAAAATAAATTAAATGTAAGGTAGACTAAAGTAGTGCAGAAGTACTCACATAGTCAAACATGCATAGGTACCAGGAGGGGCATTGCAAATAGATCTCGCTATATGAGGGACAAGGCTGTGGGTGAGGATGTGGTTGGCTCGTCTGTCTGGGAGCGATCTTCGTCCGTTTCAAACAGCTACAATTTATTTCTGACTAGTCTCGATTCCAGTTCAAAATATCTTCAATTCCCCTGAATTCAGATAATCAACATTGACCTTTAGATTAATTACGTTTTTTTCAGAATGATGACTGAAGAGAAAAACATTTCACAGTGCTATCAACACAGAATATGTTTTACTATGTTACTTGGAAATGTTACTTTGCGGCCTCTTCTGTTTGCCTGATTCCTCTGACTTGGGAGGTGCACTGTCCACTGAAAGTTCAGCATCCTCTTGAATACAACCACACCTACTTTTGCACATGCTCATCATTTTACTTGGTACATAGTCTGATTGCATGTCACCTCACATGTTATCTGCACTATTAATGAACCCTTACTAAAGAACAGTCAGTTGCCCAACATTTCATTGTACACTTTCATAAAATACACATGGTTGCAAACACATTCTTTCACATACCATAACTCATACATGCATTTAATATCACATATTCTGCAATCACTGTTCTTTCTTCAAACACACCTGTTTTTTTCAGCATTCCTGAAAACTGTGTGCTGCTCAGGCCAAATAATGAAAATATCAGAAAACTCATGGTCTTGTTGCAATACCGCTTTGAAATACGGAGCCTTTTACCTAGGGGCTGACATTGTGTATGTACCCTGAGACATTGGAAAGTCCTCTAGGGGTATTTGCCATTTTCACCACCTGTAGAAACAAAGCACAAACATACAATGTATGATCTATTTTAAAGTTGTACCATATGATATCATAACTCTGTCCCAACTGTTAACCTTGTCTGTTGTAGGAATATTGTCTTTTTCGGAATAGGGGATTTTTGGGGGAATTTTGTACACGTAAACGTGGTCACTTATAATACGCCTGAAAAAACACGTGTGACCTATTTTGGAAAAGGTCACAGTAATTGTACTGATAGGTAAAATGAGAAACTATACAGTGAGACCTTACACTACGAAGCTATCGATGTTTCAAATCTGAATATGGAATATTAAAACAACTTCACCGAGCTATAATATGTAGGCCTATTAAGTCTCAACTGATGCTGATCTAGTTCCAATGGTGAAAAATTCCTTTTTTTGATCATTAAGAGTTGAGGTAAGTCAGAATGGTTTCACCATACCGATAGGAATAATTGCTTTTTGCTTATACAAAAGGGTTAACTTGACATGAAAACATTTCTAAAAATAAATAAATAAAAGCCCTAATAAAGCCCACGTGCCATTGGGCCAATGAATGTTAACATTCTAGCTAATTCCATTACAACATAATGCACAACAATTCTAGAATGTAGAGACAGTAACTGTGCACTGTTCTGAAAATCGGCATTCTCAAAACTTCACTGTTGCGAGCACCCTGAATGATCTAATTTTACTATAAAAGCACA
>CM030188.1:7689426-7699730 GCA_017639675.1 Aplochiton taeniatus | reverse complement strand
AACACATTTGTTCTCTTTCAGGTCACTTTCATATCTGTAATACAGTTGTTATTCTCTCTCTCTTCTTTTTGGTCTCCATGTCCTCAGTGGTGCCCTCCTTCCTGCAGCGTCGACTGCTGTTTGGTCTACTGGTGGCGTCTCCCTATATGCTGGCCACCATTCTACTAGCGATGATACACCTCCAACGCCAAGGTGACAACACAAGGATTGTTTTACTTTGTGAAATTTATCTGTGCTGTTTGACATGTTGGAGGAAAATCTTGTTTAGTTGACTCTCAGCAAGTATGATCTCAGTTTTGTGCTTTACAATCATTCTTTAAGAACTTCCTTTATGAGAACATTCTGGATTTGTATTCTTGATCAAGAGTCTTTCATGTCCAGGTCCTCTGCCTTCTTTGTCTTCTCTGAAACCTGTTTTTTTGTGTGTTCCAGCCAAGTCACCTGCAGAGGACCAGCCAGACTACGATGATGTTGGAGAAGATCCAGAGACATCTCCACCACCAGTAGCAGGGCCCAGCTGAGCTCCATAGACAGCTCACACTTGGAACATGTTTCTCTATGTTTTTGGAAAAAGTCAATTTTTTTCAATAAAACCGCATATCTTTACTTTACAAATGTCATTTAATAGTTAATCTTGCCCACATCTCGTTCTAATTGCATATAGGTAGTCATGCGTATATTGATTATGATGAAAAATCCGAAACTTCTTTATTTATTAGACCTCATATTGGACAACACTTGTGTTCTTTTATTTGTAATGGAAAGTACAGTGGAACGGTGCTTATAGAAGAACATTTGTTTATAGAACAGTTTGCACAGTTTTTTACTTTTTTAACAGAATGATATCATTGGATTTTATAACATAAATCCTCAGGGATCAGATGCTTTTAAAATAGGTGCTTGTTGAGGGAGTCTTTGTGGAAACCAATATATTTCAGCATTATTTTCACCCCCAGTTCCCACACATTTGGCAAATACCTTGCCACGGTTAATCTGGAGTATATGACCCCAGTGCAGGAATGAACTAGGTTCACAAACTAATAACAAGGAAAAACAGAGGCAATCGCTAATGTAAAACCTACTCCAACAGGAGACAGGACACTTTACTGACAGAAAGGCACAGCAACACACTTACAGGAAAATAATGACAGACATAGAACAAAGGAAACTAGGAACGTAAATACACTGGCTAAAGGCACAGATGAAAACAATGACATTAATGGCTGGCAGGTCCAAAACTAAGCACAGGTGAAAACTATAAAGTGTAATAAAGGGTCCAGAAGGATCATAGTCAATTCAGAGGGCGCAGAGCCCCTGCTGGATAAATTCCTCTTAGGGCCGTTGACGTACCTATCTATGTTCTCCACAAGGGGGCAGTAAACACAACTGGTTTCAAACTCAGACTTCACTTCACCAGCACATTTTACACTGATGCCCGTTCACAAGACACATTCAACTCCAACAATTAAACATGGAAACTCTGAATGTATAAAAAATTATAAATCGTCTTGGACGTTGAAGATGCTCTTTTCTGTTGTCTACAGGAGTGACCCTCACCCATATTTCCATCACCTTTATGAAAATATTTTATGTAGACAAAATGTGCATTCCCACAAATAATATAAAGCATACAAACAACATTCTGTCTTCACGTAAACATATTGTTGAGTGAAGAGTGTGAGATGAGCTCACAGACCACATAGGCTCTGGGAGGGAACTAGTGTGACAGTGGTTTAACACCTAGGGCAGCGAGCAGCAGAGAAGTCAGGCACACGATCACTCCCTCTACCTCAGTTTGAATGGCCTTCCTTCTCTGCAATAACTCCTGATAATAGCAATGTGTAAAACCCAGACCCTTATTCTTGTCAGGGTCCGACCTCCTCTGCACCAACGTCTGTGTGACATTAATCAGCACCATGGACAGAACCCTGCTCTCTCTCCCTCTCTCTCTCTCTCTCTCTCTCTCTCTCTCTCTCTCTCTCTCTCTGTTGTGGATCCTGCAGTTTTGTTATTTTAGTTAATATGAAATTTGCGTTAATTCAACTCTTATCTGCAGCTGTTTTCTGTTCCCTATTTAAACCCTGCGTTGCAGGCGTGCCTTTGTTCAGACTTTGTGTTATTTCAACCCCTCGTTGTTCTTCGTTCTTTTGTTGCTTCAAGTAAAGTCTCATTTCAAAGCAAATCCAGTTTACAGTCTGCCTCTATTCACCTGTGCTTCCAGTGTGTTGCTCCACCAGCACTTAGTCTGTATTTGGGGTCGTACATTAGCGTGAGCCATGACACCTATCTATGTACTCCAGACGGGGGCAGTCAAAGACAACTGGTTTAAAACTCAGACTTCACTTAACCAGAACATTTTACACTGATGCCCGTTCACAAGACACATTCAACTCCATCAAATTAAACATGTAAACTCTGTCTGGAGGAGTGACCCTCACCCATATTTCCATCACCTTTATGATAATATATGTAGAGACAAATTACATTTCCAAAAATACAAATAAATTAAAGCATACACACATCATTCTTTCTTTACAAAAACATATAGTTCTGTAAAGAGATTGAGATGAGCTCACAGACCACATAGGCTCTGGGAGAGAACTAGTGTGACAATGGTTTAACACCTAGGGCAGCGAGCAGCAGGAGAAGTCGGGCACACAGACACTTCCTCTATCTCAGTTTGAATGACCTTCCTTCTTTGTAATAATTCTGATAATAGCCAGACCCAGACCCTTCCTCTGATAATCCAAGCATTCAAAAAATGTTAATATACTCACATCATATTATCACATCTTGAATGAGATGTCATTATTTTAGAATACCTAGAAGGTAAATACTTTAGAAGCGTTCAGAGGTGGGATCATTGTTGAAACCGACAATACATTTACCCAGGCCATATTGAACCAGTCAAAATTAAGATTTCCACGTAAAAGATGGTCAACGGTGATTGTTATCCCGAATGTGTAAATATAGGGCACAATATGATGACCTCTGACCCCACCTAACCTGCATGTCCACTTCCCCCATCTTTTCACTTAATTCCTTTATTGATTCTTTCTCCCTCTCCTCATTCTTATCTTCTAGATGCTTCCAGTGAAGTGTACCCTTCCCATTTACGAAATAAAATATCATGCAAAGGCTCCACTTATGGCCTTGTTGTAATTGTAGTCAGTCATAAGAGTAAGAGTGGGTTATCTTGGAACAAATAGATATATTCATTTTTATCTTTTCACTGTGTTATTTAATAGGGTTACATATTATTTGATATGAGAAAATTACTTCCTTTGAAAATTACGAAAATTCGATTTCTGTTGTCACAACAAATTACATGTCTACAATGCGTGACAGTCTGACTCTTCAGAATCATAAAGGTGGCTGTGAATTTAGTTACATTAGACTGCTGGAGGGAGTCACGTGTATTATTTATAGCAGTTCTTAGCAACTGAGTTTCCATTGCAAAATGTACATGTGGTCAAAACCAAACCCTCCTGTTGTTTTCTAAACTCAGATCTCTGTCTCTATTGTGATGAAGAGGAGGGAGAGAGATTTTTGGCCTTTGCTGAAGGTCTCGGTCAGAAAAAAAGCACTGGCATGAAGTAAAACTTTTCTTTAACTTATTTTCTGTCTCTGTTTGTATCTCTTTTTTTCTATCAGTCTATCTGCCTCTCTCTCATTGCCTTCTCAAGTCTCCCTGCTCTCTTGTGCCACTTCAAAACCACAGGAAGTCCAACTGAACCATATCATTGTACATTTCAAATATGAAATGATTGTGAATAAGTGATCATGAATACATTGTCTCAGCATAGTTCAAAGATAGATCAGTACAGTAGAATAAAAAGCATTCACACACACCACTCTGCAATTCTCTCTGTTTTCACACTGTCTCACTGTTTCCGCGTTTCACACGACAGAATATTGAGCTATTTACTGAGACTAGGAAGTGGAGGGGTGTCACTCAGACACTGATCAGCAGGAGAGGATGGCGCTCACCTCGCTGGGTCTCCTACTCTGTGAGTACTGGCTCTCTGGGTCTAAATGTGTGTTTATCTGCAAATACATTATAGGAGAGAGGAGAGATGCCGTGTTTTCAAGGCTGTTAGCCAGTTCTTTAAGCATAGTGTGTCTGAAGAGTGTAAGACCTTTTTAGTTGGTGTGTGATCTGGTGGAAAAACACCAGCATGTTGCCTGACCTTTATCAGGGGCCAAGGATTTTATTGGTATTGTTGGTTAATGGTAAAACCTGCAAGAGGTTTATTTAAATTTGAATATGTTTAAAGCACACCACACAAGTGCTGGTCAGGGAACTCTCATTACAGTGTCATGGTACAGGTAAAATTAGGAGGTTGTGATGTCTATGACCTGATATAGCAGCAGAAATACAGGACATGTTATCTGAAAGTAAAACATCACTTGTTATCCATGGTAAGTTTTGCATATTGTAATTGTTTTTGTAAACTCCTTTAGGTGCTTATACATATGTATATTTTATTACATTATATTACTGGGTTAACAAGGATCTATTCTATTCTAATGTTTAGGGCTGAGTACACTCTACTATGAACAAACTGAAGGTGAGGTGTGATTTTGTTCAGCTGATCAAATCATCATTTCATTTTGTTTAACCACTGCTTCTTTTTAAAGCTTACATTTTCTCTTTAGTTGAACTGGCCAAAGGGAAATGGCTTTGTCCTATATTCTTTATTCTATATTTTTGTTGGAATGGCTATTTCAGCTGTAACATCATTATTTTGACTCTAATCTCAATGTTGGCATTGTGTTTGTTATTGCAGGAAAACAAAAGATGGTTCTGGAGCTGAAACCTACATTATGGACTAAGTAGACTAACATTATCTCTTCTTCCTCATCTTAATGTTTGTTGTTGGTTCCTTCACAGCTCTGCCTACAGCCACAGTGAGAAGGGTCTCCCCTCAAGATCCTCTCTATCCTGGAGACACAGTCACTCTACAGTGTGACATATCAGACTATGAGGACTGGAGCTACAGATGGTTCAGAGATAGATAACACCTAACCAATGAGAACAAGAAGACCATCACTCTGTCTGGTGATGCTGCAGGTTCATACAGCTGTGAGGGGAGTAGAAGAGATCGTCCGACCAAGTCACAGCTCAGTGATGACCACTCTATAACTATTACTGGTGAGTTCTCTTTGGACAAAAATATGCTACAGGACAAAAAATATCTTCTGTGAAAAATGTATGACATATCTTAATTGTGAATAATGATCTCATATTGTTTTGATTCATTAGAATACACCCAATTGAAATTCTCAGTCTCACCACTTGATACACACTAGAATGGCATTGAGAGGTAAACATAAAGTGTTGTGCATCTGAGACTATCCTGCACTTGCGTTTAATTCTCTGTAAACAGGTCAATTAGCCTTAGCCTTACCCACAGCTACAATGTCCATAGAGCAGAACCCTTTCTACACTGGAGAGACAGTCACTCTTGTGCAGAGGTGCAGAGGAGTCTTACCAGGGTCACTATCATATCAAGCTAACACATACGCTAAAATAAATCCTCTCGATGACCACAAAAAAATTATGGCGATACGGACAAATTCATAATAATGGCAACACTTTAATTAGCAAAATTTGAGGTTACGCCTTGACAATTTATAAAAATTGTACTTGAATCAATTTCCATACCCTTGTTGACAGCACTACCAACAGCTGGACTGACCATATCACCTAACCCAGCATACAGTGGAGAGACAGTTACTCTCACCTGTATTGTGGAGTCTGGGTCTCGCTGGAGCTACAGGTGGTTCAGAGGTAGCAGAGAGATTAAAGAGTCCCAGTCTGCTGTTATCATCGTCACAGCTGATGAGTCTGTCCAGGGTCAGTACTATTGTCTGGGAAAGAGAGACTCAAGACCTAAATCCTAATCTCCAGTGGAATTAGAGATTTGTCTATGACTCGTAAGTAAATGAACATTACCAAAATATATATTCTGAAATGTTTGATAATCTTCTTAGGCCAAAAGCAATTTCTTATCTATTTTTCCTTAGCCTGTGATATACCAGAGTATGCTAAACACAGACTGTATGGCTTCTGAGGAATGTAACATATACCTATACCCTCTCTAATTGAACAATATAAGAAACAACAACATTTCTACCTGCCAGTTGTTGGCATTTATGTTTGATTCCTGTGTGATCGATTTCGTATATCTGCTTCTTATCTGTGTAATTCTTTTTTTTATTGACTAGTATATTTTGTGTTTATAGTAAAAAGTACACTATTTGACTTGCCTTCCTTTTTCTTCTAAATCGCAAATAAAACTAAAAAGTGCATCAAATTGACTGCTGTTTAAAGATTTATAGATGTAAGCATGTGTAATGTTGGTATAGTGTGACATACAACATGGTTGGTGTACTCTCTACAGCTCTGCCTACAGCCACAGTGAGAAGGGTCTCCCCTCATGATCCTCTCTATCCTGGAGACACAGTCACTCTACAGTGTGACATATTAGACTATGAGGACTGGAGCTACAGATGGTTCAGAGATAGACAAAACCTAACCAATGACAACAAGAAGACCATCACTCTGTCTGGTGATGCTGCAGGTTCATACCTGTGAGGGGAGTGAAGAGATCGTCCGACCAAGTCACAGCTCAGTGATGGCCACTCTATAACTATTACTGGTGAGTTCTCTTTGGGAAAAACTTTGTTACAGGACACAAATCTCTTCTGTGAAAAATGTATGACATCTTAATTGTGAATAATGATCTCTTAGTCATATTTTTATTCATTAGAATACACCCAATTGAAATTGTCGGTCTCACAGCTTGAGACACACTAGAATGGCATTGAGAGGTAAACATAAAGTGTTGTGCATCTGAGACTATCCTGCACTTGGGTTTAATTCTCTGTAAATCGGTCCATTAACTTTAGCCTTACCTACAGCTACAATGTCCATAGAGCAGAACCCTTTCTACACTGGAGAGACAGTCACTCTGAGGTGTTCAGTGCAGGTTCCTCACAGTAACTGGAGATACAAATGGTTCAAAGACATCACTGATGTAGAGGTTACCACCTCTATTAGATATGGTCTAGATAGAGACACCCTCGCCATCAGAGGTGCAGAGGAGTCTTACTAGGGTCACTATCATAACAAGCTAACACATACACTGAAAGAAATACTCACGATGACCACAAATAGATTGAGGCGATAGGGACAAATTCATTATTATAACAACGCTTTGATTAGCAAAATTTGAGGTTACACCTTGATCATTTATAAAAACTGTTCTTGAATCCATTTCTATACTCTTGTTGACAGCACTACCAACAGCTGGACTGACCATATCACCTAACCCAGCATACAGTGGAGAGACAGTTACTCTCACCTGTACTGTGGAGTCTGGGTCTGGCTGGAGCTACAGGTGGATCAGAGGTAGCAGTGAGATTAGAGGATACCAGACTGCTGTTATCACCGTCACAGCTGATGAGTCTGTCCAGGGTCGGTACTACTGTCTGGGAAAGAGAGACTCAAGACCTAAATCCTAATCTCCCAGTGGAATTAGAGATTTGTCTATGACTCGTAAGTAAATGAACATTACCAAAATATATATTCTGAAATGTTTGATAATCTTCTTAGGCCAAAAGCAATTTCTTATCTATTTTTCCTTAGCCTGTGATATACCAGAGTATGCTAAACACAGACTGTATGGCTTCTGAGGAATGTAACATATACCTATACCCTCTCTAATTGAACAATATAAGAAACAACAACATTTCTACCTGCCAGTTGTTGGCATTTATGTTTGATTCCTGTGTGATCGATTTCGTATATCTGCTTCTTATCTATGTAATTCTTTTTTTTATTGACTAGTATATTTTGTGTTTATAGTAAAAAGTACACTATATGACTTGCCTTCCTTTTTCTTCTAAATCGCAAATAAAACTAAAAAGTGCATCAAATTGACTGCTGTTTAAAGATTTATAGATGTAAGCATGTGTAATGTTGGTATAGTGTGACATACAACATGGTTGGTGTACTCTCTACAGCTCTGCCTACAGCCACAGTGAGAAGGGTCTCCCCTCATGATCCTCTCTATCCTGGAGACACAGTCACTCTACAGTGTGACATATTAGACTATGAGGACTGGAGCTACAGATGGTTCAGAGATAGACAAAACCTAACCAATGACAACAAGAAGACCATCACTCTGTCTGGTGATGCTGCAGGTTCATACCGCTGTGAGGGGAGTAGAAGAGATCGTCCGACCAAGTCACAGCTCAGTGATGACCACTCTATAACTATGACTGGTGAGTTCTCTTTGGACAGAACTATGTTACTGGACACAAAATATCTTCTGTGAAAAATGTATGACTTATCTTAATTGTTAATAATGATCTCTTAGTCATATTTTGATTCATTAGAATACACCCAATTGAAATTCTCAGTCTCACAACTTGATACACACTAGAATGGCATTGAGATGTAAACATAAAGTGTTGTGCATCTGAGACTATTCTGCACTTGCGTTGAATTCTCTGTAGACAGGTCGATTAGCCTTAGCCTTACCTACAGCCACAATGTTATAGAGCAGAACCCTTTCTACACTGGAGAGACAGTAACTCTGGTGCAGAGGTGCAGAGGAGTCTTAGCAGGGTCACTATCATAACAAGCTAACACATACGCTAAATTAAATTCTCTCGATGACCACAAATAAATTAAGGCGATAGGGACAAATTCATAATAATAACAACACTTTAATTAGCAATATTAGAGGTTACGCCTTGACAGTTTATAAAAATTGTACTTGAATCGATTTCTATACTCTTGTTGACAGCACCACCAACAGCTGGACTGACCATATCACCTAACCCAGCATACAGTGGAGAGACAGTTACTCTCACCTGTATTGTGGAGTCTGGGTCTCGCTGGAGCTACAGGTGGTTCAGAGGTAGCAGTGAGATGAAAGAGTCCCAGTCTACTGTTATCACCGTCACAGCTGATGAGTCTGTCCAGGGTCAGTACTACTGTCAAGGAAAGAAATACTCAAGACCTAAATCCTCATCTACAAGTGGAATTAGAGGTCTATCTGTCACTGGTGAGTATATGAACATTCCAAAATGTCATTCCGATGTGTTTGATTTTCTTTGAAGACAAAATCCTCATTCTTTTGTAAAGTGTAAAAGAAACTAGCACATACTCTGTCAAAGAAAAAAACATTTGATAGACAATTTATTTTCCACACAAATACAAAGGAATAACTGGAACCTATTAGAAATGTCACAAAGTAATGCTGACAAATTGTATCGGTCAGCCTACGTTGGTCCAAAATAATGAACCAAAATAAGTATTTCATTTTTCTAAAACTGAAACAATTTTTTTTTCTAAATGTATTTTGAAAGGTATTCTATAATATATAATTTTTTTTACAGTGTATATATATATATATATATATATATATATATAGTGTTTATTATGACATTTCGACAATTTAACTCTAAAGCACAACATGGCCACTCCAGAACTGTATGAAAGATTGCCACGACCAAGCAGGAATGCAGACCCAAACACAGATAAGGGAGCAGAAGTATTTAATCAAAAGATGCAGGAATACAGAGACATAGAACATAAACAATGGACCGACAAAGGGACAACACAAGAGACAGGACTTAAATACAAAACAAGGGCAAACCAAAAACCAATGAAAATACAGGAAACCTAAACAAGATAACAAAGGGCAGGTGCAGACAATAACATAATCAAGCCCTCAATGTCCAGGCCATGACAACGATAGTATGAACACTACCATCATATAGAGGTTACCACCTCTGTTAGATATGGTATAGATAGAAACACCCTCACCTTCAGAGGTGAAGAGGAGTCTGATCACGGTCACTATCGGTGTCTGGGACAGAGAAGGAAACTAACTCTATCCTCTTCATAAAGTAAATGTGAACCACTTAACGTAACTGATGAGTGATAGAATAGAAACACCCTCACCATGAAAGGTGCAGAGGAGTCTGATCAGGCTCACTATCAATGTCTGGGACAGAGAACAACTATACCTTTATACACATCGTCAAGTACATTTTTTTAAATCTTTATGTGAACCCTTTTTAATCAGTACATTTTAATTAGCTGAACTTCGTATATGTGTTTTATTATATGTATTCAATGTATTATATTCCATCTATTTCTGTAATTAAAGGCTTAACCGCAATATCTGAAGCACATTTTTGACACATACAGATGCGTAGATAAGCAGCTCCACAAATGGACCTTTGATAAACAAAAGTAAACCAAGAAAGAATGGAGGCTATTT
>CM030188.1:7501962-7689326 GCA_017639675.1 Aplochiton taeniatus | reverse complement strand
GACAGGACGACTGATCCGTGTTAAGGGAAGAATGAACGGGGCCATGTATCGTGAGATTTTAAGCCAAAACCTCCTTCCATCAGTGAGAGCATTGAAGATGGAACGTGGCTGGGTCTTCCAGCATGACAATGATCCCAAACACACCGCTCGGGCAACAAAGGAGTGGCTCCGTAAAAAGCATTTCAAGGTCCTGGAGTTGCCTAGCCAGTCTCCAGACCTCAACCCCATAGAAAATTTGTGGAGGGAGTTGAAAGTCCGTGTTGCCCAGCGACAGCCCCAAAACATGACTGCTCTAGAGGAGATCTCCATGGAGGAATGGGCCAAAATACCAGCTACAGTGTGTGCAAACCTGGTGAAGACTTACAGGAAACGTTTGACCTCTGTCATTGCCAACAAAGGTTATGTTACAAAGTATTAAGTTGAACTTTTGTTATTGACCAAATACTTATTTTCCACCATCATTTACAAATAAATTCTTTAAAAATCCTACAATGTGATTTCCTGGATTTTTTTTCTCATTTTTGTCTCTCATAGTTGAAGTGTACCTATGATGAAAATTACAGACCTCTCTCATTTTTCTAAGTAGGAGAACTTGCACAATCAGTGGCTGACTAAATACTTTTTGGCCCCACTGTATATGTATGCCACTTATCTATGTAAATATTTGATTTATTGACTAGTATTATTCATGTATTATAGTAAAAGGTACATTACACGACTTGCTTGCCCTTTTGTTATAAATGGCAGATAAAACTAAAAAATGCATCAAATTGACTATCGTGTAATAAATGATAGATGTAAGCATGTGTACTGTTGGTATAGTGCAACTTACAATATGGTTGGTGTTCTCTCTACAGCTCTGCCTACAGCCACAGTGAGAAGGGTCTCCCCTTATGATCCTCTCTATCCTGGAGACACAGTCACTCTACAGTGTGGCTTATCAGACTATGTGGACTGGAGCTACAGATGGTTCAGGGATAGACAACACCTAACCAATGACAACAAGAAGACCATCACTCTTTCTGATGATGCTGCAGGTTCATACAGCTGTGAGGGAAGAAGAAGAGATCGTCCGACCAAGTCACAGCTCAGTGATGACCACTCTATAACTATTACTGGTAAGTTCTCTTTGGACAAAACTATGTTACAGGACACAAAATCTCTTCTGTTAGAAATATGTGAAATATCTTAGTTGTTAATAATGATCACTTAGTCATATTTTGATTCGTTAGAATACACCCATTGTAATTCTCAGTTTCACAGCTTGAGACACACTAGAATGGCATTGAGAGGTAAACATAAAGTGTTGTGCATCTGAGACTATCCTGCACTTGCATTCAATTCTTTGTAAGCAGGTCCAATAGCCTTAGCCTTACCTACAGATACAATGTCCATAGAGCAGAACCCTTTCTACACTGGAGAGACAGTCACTCTGAGGTGTTCAGTGCAGGGTCCTCACAGTGACTAGAGACACAAATGGTTCAAAGACCTCACTCATGTAGAGCTTACCACCTCTATTAGATATGGCCTAGATAGAGACACCCTCACCATCAGAGGTGCAGAGGAGTCTAATCAGGGTCACTATCATAACAAGCCAACACATACGCTAAAATAAATACTCACGATGACAACAAATAGATTGAGGCGATAGGGACAAATTCATAATAATAACAACGCTTTAATTAGCAAAATTTGAGGTTACGCCATGATAATTTATAAATATTGTACTTGAATCCATTTCTATACTCTTGCTGACAGCACTACCAACAGCTGGACTGACCATATCACCTAACCCAGCATACAGTGGAGAGTCAGTTACTCTCACCTGTATTGTGGAGTCTGGGTCTGGCTTTAGCTACAGGTGGTTCAGAGGTAGCAGTGAGATTAAAGAGTCCCAGTCTGCTGTTATCACCATCACAGCTGATGAGTCTGTCCAGGGACAGTATTACTGTAAGGGAAAGAGAGACTCAAGACCTAAATCCTCATCTCCAGTGGAATTAGAAGTCTATCTGTCGCTGGTGAGTACATGAACATTCCAACATTTTTTCTGATGTGTTTGATTTTCTTTGAAGACAAAATCCTCATTCTTTTGTAAAATGTAAAATAAACTAGCACATACACCCTCAAAGAAAAAAAAACATTTGATAGACTATTTTTATTTCAAAACAAATACAAAGGAATAACTGGAAACTATTAGAAACATCACAAAGTAATGCCTTGCCGCCAAATAATGAACCAAAATAAGTATTTTCATTTTTCTAAAACTGGAAACAAATTGTTTTCCTCAATTTATTTTGATTTTTTTACAGTGTGTATATATATATATATATATATATATATATATATATATATATATATATATATATATAATATAGATATATATATAATGTTGATTATGACCTTCCGACAATTTAACTCTAATCCACAATATGGGTCACACCAGAACTGTATGAACGATTGTCACAACCAAGCAGGAATGCAGACCCAAACACAGATAAGGGAGCAGAAGTATTTCATCAGAAGATGCAGGAATACAGAGACATAGAACATAAACAATGGACCGACAAAGGGACAACACAAGAAACAGGACTTAAATACAAAACAAATGCAAACCAAAAACCAATGAAAATACAGGAAACCTAAACAAGATAACTAAGGGCAGGTCCAAACAATAACATAATCAAGCCCTCAATGTCCAGGCCATGACAACGATAGTATGAACACTACCATCATATAGAGGTTACCACCTCTGTTAAATAATTTATGGATGGAAACACCCTCACCATCAGAGGTGCAGAGGAGTCTGATCAGTGTCCTATCGGTGTCTGGGACAGAGAATGAAAATACCTCTATCCTCTTCCTCAAGTAAAGGTGAACCACTTAACGTAAATGGTGAGTGTCTGGAGACACAAATGGTTCAAAGAAGTCACTGATGTAGATGTTACCACCTCTGCTAGATATGGTCTAGATAGAAACACCCTCACCATCAGAGGTGCAGAGGGTCTTATCAGGGTCACTATCAATGTCTGGGACAGAGCAATCTATACCTTTATACACATCCTCAAGTGAATTTTTACAAATCTTTATGTGAACCCTTTTTAATCAGTACATTTTAATTAGCTGAACTTCTTATATTAGTGTTATTATATGTATTCAATACATTATATTCCATCTATTTCTGTAATTCAAGATTTAACCGCGAAGTCTGAAGCACATTTGTGACACATACAGATGCGTAGATAAGCAGCTACACAAATGGACCTTTGATAAACAAAGGAATCCAAGAAAGAATGGAGACTAATTGTTAAATGTGAACAACTATTTTTCTATTACTTCAAAGTATGCCTTATTGGTAGTTTACTTTTTAACTTTCCTCTGATACCTAATGTTTTCACAGCACTACCAACAGCTGTACTGACCATATCACCTAACCCAGCATACAGTGGAGAGACAGTTACTCTCACCTGTATTGTAGGAGTCTGGGTCTGGCTGAGCTACCGGTGGTTCAGAGGTAGCAGTGAGATTAAAGAGTCCCAGTCTGCTGTTATCACCGTCACAGCTGATGAGTCTGTTCCAGGGTCAGTACTACTGTCAAGGAAATAAATACTTGAGACCTAAATCCTCATCTCCCAGTGGAATCATATATTTAGATGTGACTGGTAAGTAGACAAAAGTTTCAATATAAAATACTGATGAGCCACATTATCTTATTGGGCGTCATACAATTTAATGTGTAATTATGTACAGTCTCACATCTTCCTAAAACATGCTCTTTCAAATCAAATGATAGACAGCCATGAAGACTTAAACAAGTGTTTGGTTTCTTTTCAATGCTACACTAGTGTTCTTTTTTAATCCCATTATTAAATATTTTGTTTCTTCTTGCTATTTACACAGTTAACAAGCCAGTGGCCAGCATAGGTTCAGACAAAACAGCGGTGTTTACAGGAGACAAAGTGAAACTAACCTGCTCCATGGGAGAGTCTTCTGGATGGAGGTCTTACTGGTACAGAAACTCTAAAGGTTCTGTCCCAGTGAGTGTGAGTGAAGGAGTTCACTATACATCCAGACCTTCCAGTATCTCAGAGGGAGGAGAGTTCTGGTGCCGAGGAGGAAGAGGACACCCAGTCTACTACACAGATTACAGCCAACCAATCAGCATCAATGTTACAGGTGAGTCTGACCATTTGATTTTTTAAGAAAACCATGGGAGTATTATTGACTTTAATTTAATCAATATACTAATGTATTGTATGTTCAATCCGTTATTCTTATCCAAACAGCTAGACCCTATGCTGTTTTGACCCTGCAACCCAACTGGACCCAGATATACATGGGAGAGACGGTCACTCTCAAGTGTGAAATAAAGGGAACTGAAGACTTCACTAACTGGAAATACAACTGGAATAATAAGGAGGGTACACGTATGAAACCCATCAGTACCACAGAGTCTGAGTACAAGTTCAACCCTACCAGAATAGAAATGAATGAATTTACCTGTAAAGGTATAGGTGACTCTGTGAAGGGGCACTCTGAGACCAGTGAACCTTTAAGACTGACTGTCTCTGGTAAGTATGTCTACTATGTAGTGAGTTTACACTGAGAGACAAGGGGGTCAGAAAATATGTGTATCATGATGTATCAATTGTTTTTTACTGTTTTATTCTGATTATGTATTTTGTGTGTAGCCATTGCATGCTTCTATATTCTTCTGATGTTTCCAGGTAAACCCCGTCCCGTCCTGAGAGTGTCTCCCTCCTGGCTGAACCCTGGAGACTCAGTGACTCTGACCTGTGGGCTTCAAGTCTCCTCTACAGACTTGAGGTTCTACTGGTACAGGACTGTTCCCTACCAGGCAGGGCTTCCTTCTCTAGTCGACCAGTCCTACTCTGTAGAGCCCCTACTGGACGGTGACCATGGGACTGTAGAGAGTTCCTACATCCTACATGGTGCTACACACACTGCAGGATACGTGTGTAGAGCTGGGAGAGGACAACCAGTCTATTACAGTGACTATAGTGAAGCTCAGTATCTCTGGTCTGGAGGTGAGTCTATACAGTAGATATATAGTCTATAGATTTTAACAGTGTCTCTGTTGTCATGACTCGTGATGGAGTCTCTCTTTGTTCCAGATCTACGTCCCTTGGTTTCCCTCACAGTAAATCCAAACAGAACTCAACACATTACATCTGAGTCTGTCTCTTTGAGCTGTGAGGGAAACTCTACTGGTTGGATAGTGAAGAGGAACACGACATATGGACTGTCAAAGTGTCCATACCCCAGGGTGTCAGAGATAGAATCCACATGTACCCTTAGCGGGTTAAATACAGGGGACAGTGGAGTGTACTGGTGTGAGTCTAGATCTGGAGAGTACAGCAATGCTGTCAACATCACTTTGAATTGTACGTTCAGTTACTTAACCAACATTTGTTCAAATATTGATTTTAATTTTCAGAATATTAGTAGCATAGTATATAACATAATGTAGATATTAATTAGCCAAATCAGTCTAATGTTGTCTTGACTGTTTCACAGCTGATGTGATCCTGGAGAGTCCTGTCCATCCTGTGACTGAGGGAGACCATGTGACTCTGCTCTGCAAACACCAGAACCCCTCTCTGGTCTCCAAGGTTGACTTCTATAAAGATGGAAGACTCCTCCAGAATGGAACCAGTGGAGAGATGACCATCCCTGCTGTATCAAAGTCACATGAAGGCCTCTACAGGTGTGGATACTCTGATGGAGAGGATTCCCCAGAGAGCTGGCTGCTAGTCAGAGGTGAGTGTGCATACTTTATTAAACATATTTTAGATTTCCAACTTCTTACTTCAGCTTAGCAAATTTGACTTTGATCAAAAACTGATTGTTTTTTGCACACCAGTTCATAACGCCATGTCAAATTGGTTTTGTACTAATAATGGCTTTGCTAAGTTTTTGTTTTTGGGTCTCAGCTCCTATAGTGTCCGTAGGGTCTTGGTCAGTAGGACTGGTCATTGGTCTTGTTGTTACTGGGATCCTTGTGGTCCTCCTCTTGCTCCTCATCCTGATCCTTTGCCTAAAGTTCAACGGTCAGCTAATCCAATACTGCTTACTCATATTTTAATGTCTGTCAAAGAATGATAACATATCCTGTTTTCTTAAGTTACTATGGATTTGATGATTAAAAGATGATCTTTCCCATTTTGCAGGTCTGTGTTTTGCTAAAACAATTAAAGTCACTGATATGAACGAACCTGGTACAGTACTAATTACATCAGACATTACATTTGTTGAAAGTGCATCTAACTTCATGATACTGGTTTAGTATCAGTCCGTGCCGTTCATATGATGTAGCAGTCCTCTTAGGTTATGTTATTTGACTCCATAAATCATGGGGTATGTTCTTAATCTTGTTTATTGTACTGAATGAAGATTTTTAATTTGAGCACTCTGTTACACTTAAAGTAATAAATTATAAATACATTAAGGTGTATTGTTGTTATTTTTAGATGAGTGATAACACATGTACCGTGCCAAGCTTTTGTTATCATTTCAGATGGAGATACAGCTGGACCCAGTGATGTGACATATTCCCAGATTAAACTCAAAATCCTTGGCAAGAATAAGAAAAACAAAGGTAATTCTTTATTTGGTGGAAGTCCAAGATAGATCTGCAATTCTCTGCAATCTGTAATACAATCAAATTAGGCTTATTGAAGGTTATTAAAGCAATTTTAAATGCTGTGTTCTCCCGTTGATCCCTCCTGAACAGAGAAGAAAACTGACCTTGCTGGAAACATAGTCTACTCTGATGTGAAGCCAACAGCCACCCCAGGTAGGAACAGTCTTCAACCACTCTCACTGTTTACTTACTTACTAGACCAGAACAAAGTTAAACACTTGTTCCTGGCCTGTTGCATTATTTTTTTAACTGGACGGATGTGATTGATTTAGTCTAGTTTAGACTAGATATAGTCATTCCACTTGAATAACTGGAAGTTGAATAATATGGTCCGAAATTTTATAGTTCCTTTTTTCTTGGCCTGATCATAGTGATATACTGTGACATGCCATCTATACGTCCAAGAAATTACTTTGGTTGAACAAGACTTAGAGTATTGGTATGAAGCCTATATATTTTGTTGATCAAATTATTTACAGCAGAGAAGACCGTATTATGTCAAAGATTGGCTTTTATTTTATTAACCTCTTAGCGCGCTGTCATTATTTTGAAAGTGTTTATGTGCTTTAATGATTTACTGTACTAAAATTATCTTAAATGTATCCATGTAATGTATGGCATGGTTTGTGTACATTATATGTACTACCTTCTTTTCTCCAATGTATTTTAAAAAGGGATTTTCTAAATGATCATTTTAACCAGTCAAATTGCGTTAATTATGTATTATCGTGTTGAAGCAATTCCCCTTTCCTAACCTTTAAGGGCTTGCTTGTGTTAGTGGACCTTTAATTATTATTATTTTTTTGTTTTCAGTTTACTCCCAGATTGACATCAAGAAGCAAAAATACAAAAGTAAGAAACCTTTAACAGTTATCCTACGGTACAGGTGTAACTACAACAACAGCCTTGCTAACCTTTTCCAAAACTTCATCTGCTGGACGCATGCATTGTTATGCTGTCCTAATTGTTTTCCTCTACAAAAAGGTTTTATCAACTGCAGACAGTAACATGGATGTTATATCTCCCACACAATACTCAGACCACACACAGAGGAAGAGTCCTTTATGTGTTGTTTTAGAGTTGACTATTGCTTCGAACTTGAGTTTTACCAAAATGGCTGCCCCCCACGTGGACCCGTAAGTCTAGTTTAGAGTAGACGTAGCCACTCTAGGTTTTATAAATCTATGGTACTTATGTTTATACCTATGCCGTTGGTCTGATCATTGTGGACATCAATCCTTTTAATCCCAAGTACTTTAAGGTGTTGTGCACAACTCATACAATAGGTATAAATTCAATATACTTTGATTCGATTTTTTTTTTATTCCATAAAAACTGCTTGTCGTTGGTTTTAGAGCGCACATATCCGCAATATTTCATTTCATTGTCTGGTGCAGTTCCTTCCTAACAGGCAAACTAACGTCTCATGACGTTGAAGTAGACCAGGGTAACCCAGGCCTGTGTGGTCCCCTGTAAAGTAAAACTAAAGCACTGTGTGCAGAAGAGAAATCTCCCCCTTTTCACTATAAAGACTTTTTTTAGTAAACGTTTGTCATGGCTGATGCAGGAGAGACCGACCCAAGTGTAGACAAGAACTAAGCTAGCTAACTAATAACCAGTAAAACCAGAACAAAACTAAAGGAACACGGGAGGCAGAACGCAGAGGCAAAACCAGTTCCAAAAGGAGACAGGAAACTTCACTAGGACACGAAGCACAGCAACACTCTGACAGAACATAATGACAGACATAGAACAAAGGAAACTAGGAACTTATATACACTAGTGAAAGACACAGGTGATAACAATGGAAATAATGTCTGGCAGGTCAAAAACAAGGCACTGGTGAAAACTATAAAGTATAATAAAGGGTCCAGAAGGATCGCAGTCAACTCAGAGGGCGCAGAGCCCCCTGCTGGACAAAACCCCCTCAGGGCTGTGACAGTATTATAGTTAGGGATTTTACTGAAATTGAGTAAAAGTCTAATCCTACAATTATCAAGTGTCTCTCTAGTTGATAAAGTATATTTAAAGCCACTAGAGAAAATAATTCAGCTTTCCAGGTCTGCCCTACACAGTATAGTAAGCTCATTGTTCATTGCAGGAGGGGCTGCAGAGGGAGAAGATTTGACCCACTCCCAAATTCACATCAAGAAGAAGAAATCTAAGACAGACAAAAGTAATGAGCCTTTAAAGATTCCTCCAGATATTCTCCTACTCAATTATTTCATGCAAAATAACACCTAGTGGATTGTTTGATGCTGTCATGCTCCAAAGGACTGAGTGTTTTCAGTATGTGAAAAATGTAAATTCCCAAGTTCCCCCTGACGTATTAAACAGATATAGATAATAATCAAGTTGCTCAGGGCTCTTTTTCCATCAGCTACAGACATTAACCTCTCATGTACCTGTGATATCTCCACATACAGAATCCTCAACTCTTGCCCTGGCTGATTCTGTGTATTCAGAGGTGAATCCAGGCTGAACTCTGGGTAAGACTCAACATTAAAGCTCAACTGAGGCTGACTTCCAAACCAATTAGCTGGGGTGCTTGTCAACTGGTTGTGTTGCTGTATGGGTTTTTTGAGTTTCTGCTCTTAATGGCTTTAATGTAGATCCTGGAGGGCAGAGGGAAAGGAACCTCTACGTTGGAGACGAATGGAGCAGAACATGAAGTACACATTACATGGGCATTACTCACATAAGCAATAAGTATGCCTGTGCCAGAAAACACAGACACAAAAAGCTTTTGCAGGCATTGAAGGTTTTTGTTATGACTTCAATGTTCCATTAAAAAGTATGCTTTGGATAATGATTGACAACTCCTACATAAAACTATGCATATAACAGATCAATTCAGTCCATATGGATTTGAATTATTCCCTCTTAATCCCAATGGACAACGCAATTTCCTAGCTTGCTATAAATAACAATACTCGCAAACAAACAGAGACATACACAAACACTCACACACACACACACACACACACACACACACACACACACACTCATACTCAATATATGTTTTAATATTCTTTTGTTGATATACAGTATTAAAATGGACAGTTTTGTATTTTGAAAAGTATAAAAACATGTAGTCCCAAATCAGTGTTCTGAGTATTTTTGGGAAAGCACACTTTAAAAGTGAAGAGCAGTGTAAAGAGTAACTCTAGATTGGGACTTATAACTTGAACATCTGGCACGGACAGTTAGATTGGTGAATCAATGTAGGCCTGTATAGGATTGGTGGATGTAAGCATATGCAGTATGACAGCCTACTCGTCAGCAATGAGCAGACTAATACTTGTTAACTGACTGAACTTTAAGTAAATCCTCAGACATTTGACAAATTGCATTCACACAATGAGAATACAATATAAGGTATACTAACAACAAACTTTCTTAACATAAACCTATTATTCAGTTAATAGTATGAGATGAGCTCACAGACCACATAGGCTCTGGGATAAAACTAGTGTGACAGTGTTTAACACCTAAGGCAGCGAGCAGCAGAAAAGTAGGCACACGGACACTTCCTCTACCTCAGTTTGAATGGCCTTCCTTCTCTGCAATAACTCCTGATAATAGTCCATCTGTAAAACCCAGACCCTTCTTCTGATAATTCAACTATTCAAAAGATGTAAACATCATATTATCACATCTTGAATGAGATCAATATTTTAGAATAACTAGAAGGTAAATACTTTAGAAGGTTTCAGAGGAGGGATCGTTGTTGAATCTGACATACATTTACCCAGGCCATATTGAACCTGTCAATATTGAGATTTCCAACGTAAAATATGGTCAAAGGTGATTGTGATCCCAAATGTGTAAATATAGGGTACAATATGATGACCTCTGACCTAATCTAACCTTCATGTTCACTTTCCCCTTCTTTCCACTTAAATTCCTTTACGAATGTATATTTACTTTTTTTTATCTTTTCACTGAGTTGTTCAATGTGGTTAAATGCGATTCTGAATGAGAAATTACTTTTGCTTAAAAATTAAGAAATACTTAGATTTTTGTTGTCACAACACACAACATGCCTTTTAATGCATGACCGTCTGACTCCACAGGATTATAAAGGTGGCTGTGAATTCAGTTAAATTAGACTGCTGGAGGGAGTCACATGTATTATTTATAGCAGTCCTTAGCAACTGACTTTCCGGTGCAAAATGTACATGTGGTCAAAACCAAACCCTCCTGTGTTCTCTAAACTCAGATCTCTGTCTCTATTCTGATGAAGAGGAGGGAGAGAGATTAGTGGCTGTTGCTGAAGGCCTCGGTCAGAAAAAAGCACTGCGATGAAGTATACAATTTGTATAACTTATTTTCTGTCTCTCTTTGTAGATCTCTTTATTTCTATCAGTGTATCTGCCTCTCTCTCACTGCCTTCTCAAGTCTCCCTGCTCTCTTGTGCCATTTCAAACCACAGGAAGTCCAACTGAGCCATCTCATTGTACATTTCAAATATGAAATGATTGTAAAAACACTGATCATGAATACATTGTCTCAGCATAGTCCACAGATAGATCGGTAAAAAGCATTCACACACACCACTCTGCAATTCTCTCTCTCTCTCTCTTTTCTCACTGTCTCACTGTTTCCGTGTTTCACATGACAGAATATTGAGCTATTTACTGAAACTAGGAAGTGGAGGGGTGTCACTCAGATACTGATCAGCAGGAGAGGATGGCGCTCACCTCGCTGGGTCTCCTACTCTGTGAGTACTGGTTCTCTGGGTCTAAATGTGTGTTTATGTGCAAATGCATTTTAGGACAGAGGAGAGGTGCCGTGTTTTCAAGGTTGTTAACCAGTTCTTTAAGCATAGTGTGTCTGAAGAGTGTAAGACCTTTTTAGTTTGTGTGTGATCTGGAGGAGACACACCACCATATCATCTGGCCTTGATCAGGAGCCAAGGTTTTTACTGGTATTGTTGGTTAATGGTAAAACCTGCAAGAGGTTTATGTAAATGTGCTATCTGTTTAAAGCACACCACACAAGTGCTGGTCAGGGAACTATCATTACAGTGTCATGGTACAGGTAAGATGAAGAGGTTGTGATGTCTATGACCTGATATAGCAGTAGAAATACAGTTCATATAATATGAAAGTAAAACATATCGTGTTATGCATGGCAAGTCTTGTTTATTGTAATTGTTTTAGTAAATTCCCTTCTTATACATATGTATATTTCATTTAATTATATTCATGGGGTTAACAAGGATCTGTTCTATTCTAATGTTTTAGTGCTGAGTACACTCCACTATGGACAAACTGAAGGTGAGGTGTCCTTTTGCTCAGCTGATCAAATCATCAGGTCATTTGGTTTTATCGCTGCTTCATTTTAAAGCTTACATTTGCTCTTCATTTGGACTAGCAAAAGGGCAATAGCTTTGTCCTATATTCTCTATTCTATATTTTTGTTGGAATGGCTATTCAAGCTTGAACAGCATTATATTGACTGTAATATGTTTAAAACACTATAGGTGTAAGCATGGTCAATGTTGGCTTGTGTTTGTTATTGCAGGATACCAACAGGCAGTTCTAGAGCTGGAACCTAAAAGTGCCCCGATATTCACAGGAGAGGACGTCACTCTCAGGTGTCATATAAAGGAGGGACATGCTACTGACTGGAAGTACACATGGCGCAAGGATAGTCATGATGTCACGACTGATAGTGTAGAGAGTGGTTACAAAATAGCCTCTGTAACATTGCACCATAGTGGTGAATACCAATGTGTTGGTAGACATATAATTTTCTCACAACAGTCTAAGTGGAGTAACATTGTTAGACTGACAGTACAAGGTAAGGTAGCTCATCTCTCTCATTCTTTATTAGTGTGCTCATGTCTATATCGTTATGGAGACTAGACAACAGGTCCCTTTTCCATCACTTAGTTAGTTTATCATGACAGATTCATGAATCTATTTAGCTGAATGACATGTACAGAAATTTCTGATATAAGCGTTTTCCGTAATCATTACTGCATGTTCGGTTATTTTCATATCAACTAATCATTTTAATTTTTCCAATCTTGAAACCCAATGCTAATTATATCAAAGTATTAAACCTAAGTTGTACATTAGGGGCTAAATAGACTAACATTATCTCTTCTTCCTCATCTTAATTTTTTATGTTGCTTCCTTCACAGCTCTGCCTACAGCCACAGTGAGAAGGGTCTCCCCCTATGATCCTCTCTATCCTGGAGACACAGTCACTCTACAGTGTGACATATCAGACTATGAGGACTGGAGCTACAGATGGTTCAGAGATGGACAACAACTAACCAATAACAACAAGAAGACCTTCACTCTTTCTGATGATGCTGCAGGTTCATACAGCTGTGAGGGGAGTAGAAGAGATCGTCCGACCAAGTCACAGCTCAGTGATGACTACTCCATAACTATTACTGGTGAGTTATTTTCAGACAAAACAGGAGACAAATCTTTTCTCTAATAAATATATGACATAAGTTAATTGTGGCAAATAATCACCTAGTCATATTTGGAATCTTTAGAATAGACCCCATTTAATTTCTCAGTCTCACAGCTTGAGACACACTAGAATGCTATTGAGTGGTAAATATAAAGTGTTGTTTATCTGAGACTATCCTCAACTTGCGTTTAATCCTCTGTAAATATGTCCATTAGTCTTAGCCTTACCTACAGCTACAATGTCCACAGAGCAGAACCGTTTCTACACTGGAGAGACAGTCACTCTGAGGTGTTCAGTGGAGGGTCCTCACAGTGACTGGAGATACAAATGTGTTGTTAACATTTCCTGTTCAGCGTCCAGACCGTAGTCAAGAAGCAGAGGGGAGATTTCTGCTTCCCTCCCTCTTCACCTTTCCAGTAATTAACCAAAACAACAGCAGCGGCACTTTGTTGTTATATTGAGAAGCTTTTAGCTGTGATTTTTACAGAACAACTGCAAACTTTTCTTTCTTTGCTCCGCTATCATTGACTGTGTGATTCGCCAGCCTGCTGTCTCTCTCTCTTTTCTCCACACGCACACCTTACGCACTGTCCTCTTCCTTCAAGGAGTCACACCACTCTTATAAGAAATGGTTCAAAGACATCACTGATGTAGAGGTTACCACCTCTAGTAGATATGGTCTAGATAGAGACACCCTCACCATCAGATGTGCAGAGGAGTCTGATCAGGGTCAACATCTGTGTTTGGGACCGAGAAAAAAAAAATCTTTATACTCGATCTCAAGTGAATGCTTGCATCTTTTTGTGTAAACGCTTTTTTAATCAGATGTTTTTAATTAGCCTAACCTATTATACATGTGTTAATATGTGTATTAAATGTATTATGTTGCTTCTATTTCTGTGATTAAAGGTAATTAACTAATTACTTGTACCCAAAATATGAAACAAATCTTTGACACATACATTTGTGTGGGTAATAAAGCAGCTACAAAAATAGACGTTTAATAAATAAAAAGAATTGAGTCAAATTTAAAACGTGAGCAAATGTATAACTTACTGAAAATGATGCCTTATTATTAGTTGACTATTTAACTTTGATCTTTGTCCTTATGTTTTCACAGCACTACCACCAGCTATACTGACCATATCACCTAACCCAGCATACAGTGGAGAGACAGTTACTCTCACCTGTACAGTGGAGTCTGGGTCTGGCTGGAGCTACAGGTGGTTCAGAGGTAGCAGTGAAATTAAAGAGTCCCAGTCTGCTGTTATCACCGTCACAGCTGATGAGTCTGCCCAGGGTCAGTACTACTGTCTGGGAAAGAAATACTCAAGACCTACATCTTCATCTCCCAGTGGAATCAAATATTTAGATGTGACTGGTAAGTAGACACAAGTTTCAAAATAGAATAATAATGAGCCATATTATTTTATTGGGTGTCATACAATGTAATGTGTAAATATGTACTGTCTCATAGCATCCTAAAACATGTTCTTTCAAATAAAATGATAGACAGGCATGAAAAGTTAAACAAGTGTTTGGTTTCATCTCTATGTTACATTACTGTTATATTTGAATCCCGTTATTAAATAATGTCTTTCTTCTTGCTATTTACACAGTTAACAAGCCAGTGGCCAGCATAGGGTCAGACAAAACAGCTGTGTTTACAGGAGACAAAGTGACACTAACCTGCTCCATGGGAGAGTCTTCTGGATGGAGGGCTTACTGGTACAGAAACTCCAAACATTCTGTCCCAGTGAGTGTAAGTGAAGGAGTTCACTATACATTCACACCTTCCAGTATCTCAGAGGTAGTAGAGTTCTGGTGCCGAGGAGGATGAGGACACCCAGTCAACTACACAGAGTACAGCCTACCAATCAGTATCAATGTTACTGGTGAGTCATTTTATTTTTTGTGAAAACCATGGGTGTTTTTGTCACAAATGGAATTTTTTTCTTTAACTTTAATTTAAAAAATGTATGAATGTTCTGTAAGTTAAATATATTGTTCTTATACAAACAGCGAGACCCTATGGTGTTTTGACTCTGCAACCCGACTGGACCCAGACATACATGGGAGAGACGGTCACTCTCAAGTGTGAAATAAAGGGAACTGAAGACTTCACTAACTGGAAATACAACTGGAATAATAAGGAGGGTACACGTATGAAACCCATCAGTACCACAGAGTCTGAGTACAAGTTCAAGCCTACCAGAATAGAAATGAATGAATTTACCTGTAAAGGTGTAGGTGACTCTGTGAAGGGGCACTCTGAGACCAGTGAACCTTTAAGACTGACAGTCTCTGGTAAGTGAGTTTACATTGAGAGAGAAGGGGTAAAAAAATATGTGTAACGGATTAAGATAATTCATTTTGAAATGTGTGTCATGAGTATCAATTGTTTTGTATTCTGTTTGATTCTGATTATGTAGTTTGTGTTGCAATTGCATGCTTCTATATTCTTCTGATGTTTCCAGCTAAACCCCGTCCCGTCCTGAGAGTCTCTCCATCCTGGCTGAACCCTGGAGACTCAGTGACTCTGACCTGTGGGCTTCAAGTCTCCTCTACAGACTGGAGGTTCTACTGGTACAGGACTGTTCCCTACCAGGCAGGGCTTCCTTCTCTAGCTGACCAGTCCTACTCTGTAGAGCCCCTACTGGACAGTGACCATGGAACTGTAGAGAGTCCCTACATCCTACATGGTGCTATACACACTGCAGGATACGTGTGTAGAGCTGGGAGAGGACGACTAGCCTATTACAGTGACTATAGTGAAGCTCAGTATCTCTGGTCTGGAGGTGAGTCTATACAGTAGATATGTAGTCTATAGATTTGAACAGTGTCTTTGTTGTCATGAGCGCTGATGGAGTCTCTCTTTGTTCCAGATCAACGTCCCTCAGATTCCCTCACAGTAAATCCAAACAGAACCCGACACTTGACATCTGAGTCTGTCTCTTTGAGCTGTGAGGGAAACTCTACTGGTTGGACAGTGAAGAGGAACACGACATATGGACTGTCAAAGTGTCCACACCCCAGGGTGTCAGTGATAGAATCCACATGTACCCTTAGCGGGTTTAATACAGGGGACAGTGGAGTGTACTGGTGTGAGTCTAGATCTGGAGAGTACAGCAATGCTGTCAACATCACTTTGAATTGTACGTATCAGCTACTTAACCAACATTTGTTCAAATATTGATTTTAATTTTCAGAAAATTACTAGTATAGTATATAAAATAACGTAGAAATGAACTAGCCGAATTAGTCTATGTTGTCTTGACTGTTTCACAGCTGATGTGATCCTGGAGAGTCCTGTCCATCCTGTGACTGAGGGAGACCATGTGACTCTGCGCTGCAAACACCAGAACCCCTCTCTGGTCTCCAAGGTTGACTTCTATAAAGATGGAGGACTCCTCCAGCTGGCTGCTAGTCAGAGGTGAAACAAATAAGTCCTCAAAGCAACAATCTTGGAGCACCTAGTATTATATTGTCTGCTCTTTTTTGCATCCTGTTAGATAACGCTCCTTATTCATAACTGTTACTTTGTTTTTAATATGATCTTATGGTAGCATAAGTCCTGGAATGCTTAACCAAAATCATTTACTTTATAATACCTAAACACATTTGATCTCTTTCAGGTCACTTTCATATCTGTAATACAGTTGTAATTCTCTCTCTGTCCTTTTTAGTCTCCATGTCCTCAGTGGTGCCCTCCTTCCTGCAGCGTCGACTTCTGTTTGGTCTACTGGTGCCATGTCCCTACATGCTGGCCACCATTCTACTAGTGATGATACACCGCCAACGCCAAGGTGACAACACAAGAATTGTTTTACTTTGTCAAAGTTAATGTGCTGTTTGATATGTTGGAGGTCAATTTTGTTTAGATGACTCTCAGCAGGTATGATCATATTTTTGCGCTTCAAAATCATTCTTTAAGAGCTTCCTTTATGAGAACATTCTGTATGTGTGTTCTTAATCAAGAGTCTATCATGTCTGATTGAAAACATGACATGTTAAGAGGTCCTGTGCCTTCTTTGTCTTCTCTTAAACCTGCTTGTTGTGTGTCCCAGCCAAGTCACCTGCAGAGGACCATCCAGACTACGATGATGTTAGAGAAGATCCAGAGACATATCCACCACCAGTAGCAGGGCCCAGCTCAGTTCCATAGACAGTTCACACTAGAAACTTGTTTCTTTGTTTTTTGAGATTGTTCTATTTGTTTAAAAACAGCACATCTTTACTTCGCAAATATTGATTGTTAATAGTTTATCTTACCTGTTATAAGGACATATACTTAATCATGCTTATACTGATGATGATAATAAATGTTAAACATGTTAAACTTATTTTCTTCATTAAACCCCATATTGGACAACGCATGTATTCTTCTATTTTGTGCTGTGGACCACTGATGATTACACGAAGAACTATAGAACATAAAAGTGAACGAAAATGACCTTTGCAATCATGTTGTTTTTATTACCTGAGTACCTGCTATTTGAGTAGACTTCAGAGAACATAAAAATATGATTAGGACCATAACAAAGATTACCATAAAATCACAAACAATTATAATGTTCATATCCACATTAGTCCGAAAACCTAAGGCATTAAGAGGAGCATTATTGAAAGTTTTGTGCTGATGAAGGTTCTATTTTGTAATGGACAGTACAGTGGAAGGGTGCTTATAGAAGAACATTCACCTGCCAGCAAAAATCTAAAACGTGCCGACATTCCTTCCCTCTGTCAGGAAACTTTACTGACAGAAAGGCAGAACATGATTACAGAAAATATTGACGGATATAGAACAAAGAGAACTAGGAACTTTAATAAACTGGCAAAAGGCACAGGTGAAAACAATTAAACTAATTGCTGGAAGGTCCAATACAAGGCACAGGTGAAAACTATAAAGTATAATAAAGGGTCCAGAAGGATCATAGTCAATTCAGAGGGCGAAGAGCCCCCTGCTGGACAAAATCCCCGAAGGGCCGTGAAGTACCTATCTATGTTCTCCAGAAGCTGTCCCCCCACGCCGCCTTTTTGTGCCTCCCCGTCTACGGTCCAGAGTCCTCACGTGGGCCCACGCCTCTCCATTTGCCTGTCATCCTTTCAGGACCAGGACACAGGAGCTGGTGCAGCGGAGGTTCTGGTGTCCGTAGATCAGGCAGGATGTGGGGAAGTATGTTGCTGCTTGTTCTGTCTGTGCGCTCTACAAGCGCCCCACGTCTCTGCCCGCCGGCCTCCTGCATCCTCTCCCTGTCCCCGGGCGCCCCTGGTCCCACATATCCATGGACTTCATCACTGGATTACCGGCGTTCGAGGGAAACACGGTGGTCCTGGTCATCGTGGACAGGTTTTCCAAAGCAGCCCGGTTTGTGCCCCTATGGAAGCTGCCCACTGCAGACAGAGGTGGGGGTCCCCTTAGCCAAGGCCTTCGTCTGACAATGTCGACGTGCCTGGAGGACCACACGTGCATGCCTGCTCCGGACCCAGTCCGCTACTACATCCCAGGCCAACCGACGACACAGATCTGCTCCCCCATACCGGGTGGGTCAGTGGGTCTGGCTGTCCACTAGGAACCTGCCCGTCAGGGGACACACGCCCAAGCTCAGGAGGAGATACATTGGGTCATACAAGATCCTCCGGAGGATCAACCCCGTCACCGTTCGGCACTGCCTACCCGCTGCCCTGCGTGTCCACCCGGCCTTTCACTTGTCGCAGCTCAAGCCTAGACGCTCCAGCCCTCTCTGTCCCACGGACCTGCTGGCCCAGTTCCTCGGCGGGGGGTCCTGTACGGGTCTAGCCCCTATGCACCCACGTCTGTGTGACCAGGATCAGCACCATGGACAGTGCTCCCCCTGGGCCGGAACCAGGGCCAGCTCCCTGCTCTCTCTCTCTCTCTCTCTCTCTCTCTCTCTCTCTCTCTCTCTCTCTCTCTCTCTCTCATGCATCCTGCAGTTCTGTTCTTATAGTTAATTTGCCATTCGTGGTTATTCAATTCTTTTTCGCAGCTGTTTTTTGTTCCCTATTAAAACCCTGCTTTGCAGTTGTGCCTTTGGATGGGTGCTCATAGAAGACATTTTTTTTAAAGAAAAATTGTGCACAATCTTTTTATATCTTTAACAGAATATGATATAATTGTATTTTAAGAAATAATTCCTCAAAGATCAGATCTTTTTGAAAGAGGTGCTTATTGAGGGTCTTCTGGAGTCCAATTTAATTCAGCATATGTTTCACCCCTAGGTTCCACACATTTGGCAAATACCTCTTCACCGTTGCGCTGAAGTGTGTGACCCAAGTGCAGACAAGAACTACGCTCATTAACTACTAGGGAAAACCCAAACAAAACAAAAAGGAACACGGGAGGCAAACCCTAATGCAAACCTGCTCCAACAGGAGAAAGGAGACTTTACTGACCGAAAGGAACAGCAACACGGTTACAGGAAATAATGACGGATATAGAACAAAGGGAACTAGGAACTTAAATACACTGGCAAAAGACACAGGGGAAAACCATGAAACTAATGGCCGGCAGATCCAGAACAAAGCACAGGTGAAAACTATAAAGTAAAATAAAGGGTCCAGAAGGATCAGTCAGTTGATCTTTGCTGGACCAAATCCCCTCAGGGCTGTGACAGGCCGGGGTCTGCAGTTTCCAGATGGAGACCCCCCCACCCCAGTGCTATGTCGCCAGCCACGGCAGGATGTAGATGACTATGGAGTGCTTTCTTGTACTGGGTGGGGTGACGTTTGAACTCCTTGAGGAACTGTAGAATGAACTTCAGACAGCCCTCCGGGTCCCCGTCGTACCGGTCCTGACCCTCCTCATACGGAATCACTGGAACAGAGCCGAGAGTGGGGATCGTCGCTGGAACATAGCCGGGAGTGGAAATGGTCACTGGAACAGAGCCGGGAGTGGAGGTGGTCAGTGGAACCAAGCTGGGAGCGGAGGTGGTCAGTGGAAGAGAGCCGGGAGTCGATGTGGAGACTGGAACAGGGCTTTGCTCCATAAAAGGAGCTGTTCCGAAGCAATTGAGCAGTTCCAGCATAGGGCTATGGCAGGCAGGCGAGTCCTGCCGCTGTAGCTCAATAGCCCACTCCAAAACATCACCCCTGAGCCAGGAGAACATGAAATCCGCTATAAGGAACTCAGATATAAAATAGGCCGGGTACTGCCTGATCTCCGGCCAGCAGAAATCTAAAATGTGCAGACCTTTCTTCCCTCTGTCAGGACACTTTACTGACAGAAAGGCACAGTTACATGCTTACAGAAAATAATGAGGGATATAGAACAAAGGGAACTAGGAACTAAAATACACTGGCAAAAGACACAGGTGTAAACAATGAAAATAATGGCTGGCAGGACAAGGTGCAGGTGAAAACTATAAAGTATAATAAAAGGGTCCAGAAGGATCATAGTTAATTCAGAGGGCGAAGAGCCCCCTGCTGGAGAAAATCCCATCAGAACTGTGACCTACCTATCTATGTTCTCCAGAAGGGGGCAGTCAAAGACAATTGGTTTAAATCTCAGGGCCTTCATTTAACCAGCACATTTTACACTGATGCCCGTTCACAAGACACATTCAACTCCATCAAATTAAACATGGAAACTCTCAATGTATAAGAAATAATAAATCATAGATTTCGTGGTGTTCTTGAACGTTGAAGATTCTCTATTCTGTTGTTTGCAGGAGTGACCCTCACCCATGTTTCCATCACCTTTATGATAATATTATATGCAGACACAAATTGCATTCCCAAAATAATATATGATATAAAGCATACAAACACAATTATTTCTTTACGTAAACATATTGTTCAGTGAAGAGTGTGAGATGAGCTCACAGACCACATAGGCTCTGGAAGAGAACTATTGTGACAGTGGTTTAACACCTAGGGCAGCGAGCAGCAGAGAAGTCAGGCACACAGACACTCCCTCTACCTCAGTTTGAATGACCTTCCTTCTCTGCAATAACTCCAGATAATAGCAATCTTTAAAACCCAGACTCTTCTTCTGATAATCCAACCATTCGGAAAATGTGTACATGCTAACATCACTGTATCATATCTTGAATGAGATCATTATTTTCAAATACCAAAAGGTAAATACTTTAGAAAATTTCAGAGGTGGGATCGTTGTTGAATCCGACATACATCAACCCAGGCCATAATGAACTTGTCAAAATTCCCATTTCCCACGTAAAAGATGGTAAACGGTGATTTTGATCCTGAATATGTAAACATAGGGCACACTATGATGACCTCTGACCTAACCTAACCTTCAAGTCAGCTTTTCCCTTCTTTCCACTTTAATTCCTTTATTGATACTTTTCTCCCTCTCCTTATTCTTATCTCCTATTCCCTCTAGTGAAGGGCTCCCTTCCCATTTCCTCCCACAAATTAGCCTAAAGTTTCCTCTGATTCTAAATTACAAATGACTTTTTTTCAAAACGAATGAATACCTCGATTTTTATGCACTGTTCTCACAACAAATTACATGTCTTATAATGCATGACAGTCTGACTCTTTAGGGTTATAAAGGTTGCTGTGAATTCAGTTACATTAGACTGCTGGAGGGAGTCACATGTATTATTTAAAGCAGTCCTTAGCAACTGACTTTCCGGTGCAAATTGTACATGTGGTCAAAACCAAACCCTCCTGTTGTTCTCTGAACTCAGATCTCTGTCTCTATTCTGATGAAGAGGAAGGAGAGTGGCTGTTGCTGAAAGCCTCGGTTAGAAAAAAAGTACTGGAATGAAGTAAAACATTTTTATTACTTATTTCTGCCTCTGTTTGTGTCTCTCTTTGTTTCTATCAGTCTATCTGCCTCTCTCTCACTGCCTTCTAAAGTCTCCTTGCTCTCTTGTGCCATTTCAAAACCAAAGGATGTCCAACTGAACAATCTCATTGTATATTTCAAATATGAAATAATTGTGAAAACAGTGATCACGAAGGCATTGTCTCATTATAGTTAACATATAGCTCAGTACAGGGGCGTAAAAAGTATTCACTCACATCACTCTGCAATTCTCTCTTTCTCTCTCTCTCTCTCTCTCTCTCTCTCTCTCTCTCTCTCTCTCTCTCTCTCTCTCTCTCTCTCTCTCTCTCTCTCTCTCTCTCTCTCTCTCTCTCTCTCTTCTCAGTCTCACTGTTTCCGTGTTTCAAACGACAGAATATTGAGCTAATTACTGAGACAAGGAAGTGGAGGGGTGTCACTCAGACACTGATCAGCAGGAGAGGATGGCGCTCACCTCACTGGGTCTCCTACTCTGTGAGTACTGGCTCTCTGGGTCTAAATGTGTGTGTATGTGCAAATACATTGTAGGGGAGAGGAGAGATACCATGTTTTCAAGGTTTTTGCCAGTTCTTTAAGCATAGTGTGTCTGAAGAGTGTAAGACCTTTGTAGTTGGTGTGTGATCTGGAGGAAAAACACCAGCATGCCTGGCCTTGATCAGGAGCCAAGGTTTTTACTGGTATTTTTTGTTAATGGTAAAACCTGCAAGAGGTTTATTTAAATGTGCTATCTGTTTAAAGCACAACACACAAGTGCTGGTCAGGGAACTCTCATCACAGTGTCATGGTACAGGTAAAATGAAGAGGTTGTGATGTCTATGACCTGATATAGCAGCTGAAATACAGTTCATATTATATGAAAGTAAAACATATCTCGTTATGCATGGAAAGTTTTGCATATTGTAGTTGTTTTTGTAAATTTCCTTTGGTGCTTATGCATATGTATAATTCATTACACTATACTACTACATTATACTACTGGGTTAACAACGATCTTTTCTATTCTAATGTTTTAGTGCTGAGTCCACTTCACTATGGACAAACTGAAGGTGACGTGTCATTTTTTTCAGCTGATCAAGTCATCATTTAATTTTGTTTTACCGCTGCTTCTTTTTAAAGCTTACATTTGCTGTTCATTTGAATTGGCAAAAGAGAAATAGCTTTGTCCTATATTCTCTATTCTATATGTTTGTTGGAATGGATGAATTAGCATTATATTGACTGTAATCTGCTGTTTAAAACAGTATAGGTGTAAGTATGGTCAATGTTGGTATTGTGTTTGTTATTGCAGGAGACCCAGAGGCTGTTCTAGAGCTGGAACCTAAAAGGTCCCCGATATTCACAGGAGAGGACGTCACTCTCTGGTGTCATATAAATGAGGGACGTGCTACTGACTGGAAGTACACGTGGCAAATGAAGGGTTATTCTAATGTTAAGTATGATAGTGTAGAGAGTGGTTACAATATAGCCCCTGTAGCATTGCACCATAGTGGTGAATACCAATGTGTTGGTAGACATATAACTATCTCACAACAGTCTATGTGGAGTAACACTGTTAGCCTGACAGTACAAGGTAAGTCAGCTCATCTCTCTCATTCTTTAGTAGTGTGTTCATGTCTATATCTTTATGGAACCTATACAACAGGCCCCTTTTCCATCACTTAGTTTATCATGACAGATTCATGAAACTATTTTGCTGAATGACATGTACAGTCATTTCAAATTCAATAATTTTCTCGTATTCAATACTGTATGTTTGGTTATTTCCATATCAACTAATGATTTTAAGTGATCCAATATTGAAACCCTCTCTGAGACTAGTGAACCTTTAAGACTCACGGTCTCTGGTAAGTATGTCTACTATGTTATGAGTTTACACTGATAGAGAAGCGGGTAAGAAAATATGTGTAACGGAATAAGATAAATGAATAAAAAAAAATGTGTTATCTTATTTCTTCCGATTATCAATTTGTGTGTTGCCATTGCATGCTTCTATATTCTTCTGATGTTTCCAGCTAAACCCCGTCCCGTCCTGAGAGTCTCTCCCTCCTGGCTGAACCCTGGAGACTCAGTGACTCTGACCTGTGGGCTTCAAGTCTCCTCTACAGACTGGAGGTTCTACTGGTACAGAACTGTTCCCTACCAGCCAGGGCTTCCTTCTCTAGCCGACCAGTCCTACTCTGTAGAGCCCCTACTGGACAGTGACCATGGGACTTCAGAGAGTTCCTACATCCTACATGGTGCAACACACACTGCAGGATACGTGTGTAGAGCTGGGAGAGGACAACCAGTCTATTACAGTGACTATAGTGAAGCTCAGTTTCTCTGGTCTGGAGGTGAATCAATACAGTAGATATATAGTCTATAGATTTGAACAGTTTCTCTCTTGTCATGAGCGCTGATGGAGTCTCTCTTTGTTCCAGATAAATGTCCCTCAGATTCCCTCTCAGTAAATTCAAACAGAACCCAACACTTGACATCTGAGTCTGTCTCTTTGAGCTGTGAGGGAAACTCTACTGATTGGACAGTGAAGACAAACACGACATATGGACTGTCAAAGTGTCCATACCCCAGGGTGTCAGTGATAGAATCCACATGTACCCTCAGCAGGTTAAATACAGGGGACAGTGGAGTGTACTGGTGTGAGTCAAGATCTGGAGAGTACAGCAATGCTGTCAACATCACTTTGAATTGTACGTATCAGCTCCTTATCCAACGTTTGTTCAAATATTGAATTTAGCTTTCAGAATATTATTAGTATATTAAATAATATAATGTAGATATTAATCCGCCTAATTAGTCTAATTTTGTCTTGACTGTTTCACAGCTGATGTGATCCTGGAGAGTCCTGTCCATCCTGTGACTGAGGGAGACCATGTGACTCTGCGCTGCAAACACCAGAACCACTCTCTGGTCTCCAAGGTTGACTTCTATAAAGATGGAGGACTCCTCCAGAATGGACCCAGTGGAGAGATGACCATCCCTGCTGTATCAAAGTCACATGAAGGCCTCTACAGGTATGGATACTCTGATGGAGAGGAATCCCCAGAGAGCTGGCTGCTAGTCAGAGGTGAAACAACAAAGTCCTCAAAGCAACAATCTTTTTTTATCATTATATTTATCAGGTCAATGGATAGTTAATAAAATGTCCCAGACTTTTCAACAAAGCTAGATTTCATCTGCAGTCCTTGGGCAGGTGATACACCCAGGATGGGCCTCCAGTTAATCACAGGGTACTGAGGGAATTTTACACCTCAAGCCAATTAATCTTTGCAGCATGGTGTTTGGACTGTGGAAAGAAACACAGACACAGGTAGAACATGCAAACTCCACACAGAATGGCACCCAAGCCAAAATTCAAACCCAGTCCCTTCTTGCTGTGAGGCAGCAGAGCTACCCAATGCACCACCGTGCCACCACTGTAATACTTGGATCACATAGTATTATATTTTCTGCTCGTTCCTATCCTGTTAGATAACACTCCTGATTCAGAAAAGTTACTTTGCTTTTACCATAATCTAATGGTAGCATACGTCCTGGAATTCTTAACACAAATAATTTACTTAATGATACCTAAACACATTTGTTCTCTTTCAGGTCACTTTCATATCTGTAATACAGTTGTTATTCTTTCACTGTTCTTTTTAGTCTCCATGTCCTCAGTGGTGCCCTCCTTCCTGCAGCATCGACTGCTGTTTGGTCTACTGGTGGCGTCTCCCTACATGCTGGCCACCATTCTACTAGTGATGATACACCGCCAATGCCAAGGTGACAACACAAGGATTGTTTTACTTTGTGAAATGTATCTGTGCTGTTTGACATGTTGGAGGAAAATCTTGTTTAGATGACTCTCAGCAAGTATGATCACAGTTTTGTGCTTTACAATCATTAAGAGCTTCCTTTATGAGAACTTTCTGGATTTGTATTCTTGATCAAGAGTCTTTCATGTCCAGGTCCTGTGCCTTCTTTGTCTTCTCTGAAACCTGCTTGTTGTGTGTCCCAGCCAAGTCACCTGCAGAGGACCATCCAGATTACAATGATGTTGGAGAAGATCCAGAGACATCTCCACCACCAGTAGTAGGGCCCAGCTCAGCTCCATAGATAGCTCACACTTGGACTGTATTGTTCAATGTTTTTGGAGAAAGTTCTATTTTTTTCAATAAAACAGCATATTTTTACTTTACAAATGTTGGGTAATAGTTTCTCTTGCCCACATCCTGTTCTAAGGGCATATAGGTAATCATGCATGTATATTGAGTATTATGATTGCAAAACATGTTAATCCTCTTGATTTATTAAATCTCATATTGGACAACACATATGTTCTTTTATTTGTAATGGACAGTACAGTGGAAGGGTGCTTATGGAAGAACATTCATTTCAAAATACAGTTTGCAAAATCTGTTTTATTTCTTTAAAGAATGATATAATTGGATTTCATGACATAATTCCTCAGGGATCATGTGCTTTTGAAAGAGGTGCTTGTTGAGGGAGTCTTTGTGGAAACCAATATATTTCAGCATTATTTTCACCCCCAGGTCCCACACATTTGGCAAATACCTTGTCACGGTTTCTCTGGAGTTTATGACCCCAGTGCAGACAAAAACTAGGTTCACGAACTAATCAGGAAAAACCGAGGCAATCACAAATGCAAAACTTACTCCAACTTCAGTCAGGACACTTTATTGACAGAACGGCACAGCAACACACTTACAAAAAATAATGACGGACATAGAACAAAGGGAACTAGGAATTTAAATACACTGGCAAAAGGCACAGGTTAAAACAATGAAAATAATGGCTGGCAGGTCCAAAACAAGGCACAGGTGAAAACTATAAGGTATAATAAACGGTCCAGAAGGATCATAGTCAATTCAGAGGTCGCAGAGCCCCCTGCTGGACAAAATCCCCTCAGGGCCGTGACAACTATCTATGTTCTCCAAACGGGTAGTCAAAGACAATTGGTTTAAAACTCAGAGCCTTCACTTAACCAGCACATTTTACACTGATGCCCGTTCACAAAACACATTCAAAATTTAAACTAAGGAACTCTGAAAGAAAAATAAATAATAAAACATAGTTCTCTTGTTGTTCTTGAACGTTGAAGATTCTCTTTTCTGTTGTCTGCAGGAGTGACCCTAACCCATGTTTCCATCACCTTTATGAACATATTATGTGTAGACACAAATTGCATTTCCACAAATAATATAAAGTATACAAACATCATTCTTTCTATACATAAACATATTGTTCAGTGAAGAGTGTGAGATGAGCACGTCTTTGTGACCAGGATCAGCACCATGGACAGCGCTCCCCCTGGGACGACACCAGGTACAGCTTCCTGCTCTCTCTCTCTCTCTCTCTCTCTCTCTCTCTCTCTCTCTCTCTCTCTCTTTCTCTCTCTCTCTCTCTCTCTCTCTCTCTGCCTTGTTTTCCCTGCAGTTCTGTCCTTTTAGTTAATTGGCCATTTGTGGATATTCAATTATTTTTTGCACCTCTATTCTGTTACCTCTTCAAACCCTGCGTTGCTGGCGTGCCAGTGGAATTCACCGTGCTTCAACAGGCTGTGTGCTCCCAAGGAACGGCCATGGACCAACAGCATGAGGAGCTTATGGCTGTGGGGAGCCAGGTAAGGGCCATGGCCCAGGCCATTGAACAACTCTCTACGGCCCAGGGCGGACTCCGGGACGCCCTGCAATCAACGCTCTCGGCAATTCCTCCGACCGGCCATTCCCCGGGAGGGGGCCTGTCGAACATAGTCCCCGGTCTGGCGACCCCCTCGCCAGGTAGGGACGTACCCCTGCCTCATCTATAGAGATATGCAAGTCATACAGGGGGGTGTCAGAACTTCCTTGTCCAGTGTACCAACGTTTTCCTCTTTCGGCAACGAGTCCACCTGTGTAGCCTTTATTATGTGTTTGCTGACCGGACGTACCCTGACCTGGGCAACCGCTCTTGCTATCCACCAATCACCTTGTCTGCAGGACCAAGCGGTTCACCCCTGCAAAACGGAACTATATAGTTATAGGAGATTGTGAGCTGTTGGCAGTGAAGCTAGCTTTGGAGGAGTTAAGCCATTGGCTGGAGGGAGCAGAACACCCGGTAACCATCTGGACAGATCACACGAACTTGGAGTGTGTTCCAAAAGCCAGGAGGCTGAACCCCAGACAGGCGCGTTGGGCGTTGTTCTTTGAGCGTTTTGACCTGGTCATCACATACCGGCCTGGCTCAAAGAAGCGCAAACCCGACGCCCTGTCCCGCCTGCACGGCCCTCCAGTTCCAGTGACAGAAAGCAACACCATTGTTCCCTCCACCAGAGTCCTGGCTCCGGTCCAGTGGGAGGTGGTAGAGGAGGTCCGTCGCGCCGGCCAAGGAGTCCAACCACCACCAGGGGTCCCCCCACGCCGCCTTTTTGTGCCTCCCCGTCTACGGTCCAGAGTCCTCATGTGGGCCCGAGCCTCTCTTATGGGGAAGTATGTTGCTGCTTGTTCTGTCTGTGCACTCTACAAGCGCCCCACGTCTCTGCCCGCCGGCCTCCTGCATCCTCTCCCTGTCCCCGGGCGCCCCTGGTCCCCACATATCCATGGACTTCATCACTGGATTACCGGCGTCCGAGGGAAACACGGTGGTCCTGGTCATCGTGGACAGGTTTTCCAAAGCAGCCCGGTTTGTGCCCCTACGGAAGCTGCCCACTGCGCCTGAGACAGCCAGTCTTATCCTGGACCACGTCTTCCGTTTCCACGGACTACCAGCAGACGTGGTCAGTATTCGTGGCCCACAATTCACCTCCAGGTTCTGGAAGGCCTTTTGCCGTCTGCTAGGAGCAACCGCCAGCCTCTCCTCAGGGTTTCATCCCCAGGCCATCGGCCAGACGGAGAGGGTCAACCAGGACCTGGAGACCAGTCTACGGTGCTTGGCGCACAAAAGACCATCCAGCTGGAGCCACCATCTGCTCTGGGCTGAGGTTGCACACAACACCTTGCGACACTCGGACCTCGGCATGTCGCCTTTTGAGTGCCAGCACGGCTACCAGGCCCCCTTGTTCCCTGAACAGGAGACAGAGGTGAGGGTTCCCTCAGCCAAGTCCTTCTTCAGACGATGTCGACTTGCCTGGAGGACCGCACGGGCATGCCTGCTCCGGACCCAGGCCGCTACTACATCCCAGGCCAACTGACTACGCAGATCTGCTCCCCCATACCGGGTGGGTCAGTGGGTCTGGCGGTCAGCTAGGAACCTGCCCGTCAGGGGAGACACGCCCAAGCTCAGGATGAGATACATCAGGCCATACAAGATCCTCCAGAGGATCAACGCAGTCACCGTTCGGCTCCGCCTACCCGCTGCCCTGAGTGTCCACCCGGCCTTTCACGTGTCGCAGCTCAAGCCTAGACGCACCAGCCTTCTCTGTCCCAAGGACCCGCCGGCCCCCGCTCCACAGTTCCTCGGCGGGGGGTCCTGTCCAGGTCCACCCTCCTCTGCACCCACGTCTGTGTGACAAGTATCAGCACCAAGGACAGAGCTCCCCCTGGGCCGTCACCAGGGCCACGTCCCTGCTCTCTCTCTCTCTCTCTCTCTCTCTCTCTCTCTCTCTCTCTCTCTCTCTCTCTCTCTCTCTCTCTCTCTCTCTCTCTCTCTCTCTCTCTCTCTCTCCATCTATCTATCTATCTATCTATCTATTTCTCTCTCTCTCTAGCTGGTGCATCCTGCGGATCTTTTATTTTAGTTAATAGGCAATTTGCATTCATTCAATTCTGGAGGGCAGAGGGAAAGGAACCTCTACGTTGGATACGAATGGAGCAGAACATGAAGTACACATTACATGGGCATTACTCACTTAAACATGCACTCACATAAGCAATAAGTATGCCTATGCCAGAAAACACAGACACAAAAAGCATTTGCCTGCATTGAAGGTTTTTGTTATGACTTCAATGTTCCATTAAAAAGTATGCTTTGGACAATTATTCCCTCTTTATCCCAATGGACAACGCAATTTCTTAGCTTGCTATAAATAACAATACTCGCAGACAAACTGACCCACACACACACACACATATTTATACATGCACTCAATATATGCTTTTATATTCTTTTGTTGATATACAGTACTTAAATGGACAGTTTTGTATTTTGCAAAGTATAAAAACATATGTAGTCCCAAATCTGTGTTCTGAGTATTTTCTGGAAAGCACACTTAAAAAGTGAAGAGAAGGATAGAGAGTAACTCTGGATTGGGACTTAAAACTTGGTCAACTGGCACAGACAGTTGGATTGGTGAACAAATGTGACCTATATAGGATTGCTGGATGTAAGCATACGCAGTAGGATCGCTTTCTCGTCAGCAATGCGCAGACTACTTGTTCACTGACTGAACTTTAGCTAAAGCCTCAGACATTTGACAAATTGAATTCACACAATGAGTATACAATATAAAGCATACAAACATCATTCTTTCTTTACGTAAACATATTGTTCAGTGAAGAGTGTGAGATGAGCTCACAGACCACATAGGCTCTGGGAGAGAACTAGTGTGAAAGTGGTTTAACACCTAGGGCGGCGAGCAGCAGAGAAGTCAGGCACACGGACACTCCCTCTACCTCAGTTTGACTGACCTTCCTTCTCTGCAATAACTCCTGATAATAGCCACCAGTAAAACCCAGAAGCTTCTTCTGATAATCCAGCCATTCAAAAAAGGTTAATATACTCAAAATATTACATCACATCTTGAATTGGATCATTATTTTATACCTAGAAGGTAAATAGTCGAATATATCAGGGGTGGGATCTTTGTTGAATCCAACATACATTTGCCCAGGCCATACTGAACCTGTCAAAATTCACATTTCCCAACTAAAAGATGGTCAAAGGTGATTGTGATCCCGAATGTGTACATTTAGGGCACAATATGATGACCTCTGACCTAACCTAACCTTCATGTCCACTTTCTCCTTCTTTCCACTTTAATTCCTTTATTGATACTTTTCTCCCTCTCCTCATTCTTATCTCCTATTCCCTCTAGTGAAGGGCTCCCTTCCCATTTCCTCCCACACCTTAGCGTTCATTTAAATATCAAGCAAAGGCTCCATTTATGGCCTTGTTGTAATTGTAGTCAGTCATAAGAGTAAGAGTGGTGATATTGAAAAAAAAAAGTATATTTGTTTTTTATTTCTTCACTGTGTTGTGAAATTACTTTCTTAGAAAATGTATGAATAATTGGATTTTCCACACTGTTGTCACAGCAAATGACATGTTTCATAATGCATGATAGTCTGACTCTTTAGGATTATAAAGGTTGCTGTGAATTCAGTTAAATTAGACTGCTGGAGGGAGTGACATGTATTATGTATAGCAGTCCTTAGCAACTGACTATCCGGTGCAAAATGTGGTCAAAACCAAACCCTCCTGTTGTTCTCTAAACTCAGATCTCTGTCTCTATTCTGAGGAAGAGGAGGGAGAGAGATTAGTGGCTGTTGCTGAAGGCCTCGGTCAGAAAAAAAGCACTGGCATGATATAAATAAATGTTATATCTTATTTTCTGTCTCGGTTTGTATCTCTCTTTGTTTCTATCATTGTATCTGCCTCTCTCTCACTGCTTTCTCAAGTCTCCCTGCTCTCTTGTGCCATTTCAAAACCACGGGAACTCCAACTAAACAATCTCATTTTGTAGTTCAAATATGAAATTATTGTGAAAACAGTTATCATGAATACATTGTCTCAGCATTGTTCACTTATAGATTTGGACAATGGAGTTAAAAGCATTCACTCAAACCACTCTGCAATTGTTTCTCTCTCTCTCTCTCTCTCTCTCTCTCTCTCTCTCTCTCTCTCTCTCTCTCTCTCTCTCTCTCTCTCTCTCTCTCTCTCTCTCTCTCTCTCTCTCTCTCTCTCTATCTTCTCACTGTCTCACTGTTTCCGTGTTTCAAACAACAGAATATTGAGCTATTTACTGAAACTAGGAAGTGGAGGGGTGTCACTCAGACACTGATCAGCAGGAGAGGATGGCGCTCACCTCGCTGGGTCTCCTACTCTGAGTACTGGTTCTCTGGGTCTAAATGTGTGTTTATGTGGAAATACATTGTAGGACAGAGAAGAGGTGCCGTGTTTTCAAGGTTGTTAGCCAGTTCTTTAAGCATATTTTGCCTGAAGAGTGTAAGACCTTTTTAGTTGTTGTGTGATCTGGGGGAGAAACACCAGCATATCCTCTGGCCTTGATCAGGAGCCAAGGTTTTTACTGTTATTGTTGGTTATCGATATTGAATGTGTTATCTGTTTATAGCACACCACATAAGAGCTGGTCAGGGAACTCTCATTACAGTGTCATAGTACAGGTCAAATCAGAAGGTTGTTATGTCTATGACCTGATATAGCAGCAGAAATACAGTTCATATTATATGAAAGTAGAACATATCTTGTCATCCATGGCAAGTTTTGCATAACGTAATTGTTTTTGTAAATTCCCTTTGGTGCTTATACATATGTATATTTTATTACATTATATTACTGGGTTAACAAGGATCTGTTCTATTATAATGTCTCAGTGCTGAGTCCACTCCACTATGGACAAACTGAAGGTGAGGTGTCCTTTTGATCAGCTGATCAAATCATCATTTAATTTTGTTGTACCGCTGCCTCTTTTTAAAGCTTACATTTGAATCTTTATTTGAACTGGCAAAAGGGCAATAACTTTGTTGTATATTCTCTATACTATATGTTTGTTGGAATGGCTGAAACTACATTATGTTGACTGTAATCTTCTGTTCAAAACCATATAGGTGTAAATATGGTATATGTTGGCTTGTGGTTTTTATTGCAAGATACAGAGAGGCTGTTTTAGAGCTGGAACCTAAAAGGTCCCTGATATTCATAGGAGAGTACGTCACTCTCAGGTGTCAGATAAAGGAGGGACGTGCTACTGACTGGAAGTACACATGGAAGAAGAATGGTTATTCTTTAGTCAGGACTGATAGTGTAGAGAGTGGTTACAAAATAGCCTCTGTAGAACAGCACCATAGTGGTGACTACCAATGTTTTGGTATAGCCGACTTACAGGTTTCTGTGTGGAGTAACACTGTTAGACTGACAGTACAAGGTAAGGCAGCTCATCTCTCATTCTTTATTAGTGTGTTCATGTCTATATCGTTATCGAGACTAGACAACAGGTCTATTTTCCATCACTTAGTTAGTTTATCATGACAGATTCATGCATGAATGTCACGCCGGGCCAGAAAAGGTAAGACACGACCCAAACGCGGCCCAAAACAAAACAGAACAGAGAGTACCAACAAGAACACGGAACACAGGTTTGCTTGGAAAGCAAGAATAGCTCTTTACTTGTACCACAGGGCGTAACAAAGGTAATGCCTACGCCCCCGGACCAGACGGGCGTCCAAGATACGCCGCACGGTGTATGCCGGCCCTCCATCAATGACCCGGGGAGCCGGCGCAGGGGGTTCTGACGGACACAGGGGGCTGATGAGCAGGGGCTTCAGCCGCGAGACGTGGAACACAGGGTGTACCCGCAGGGACCTGGGGAGCTGGAGACGGACCGCCACAGGGTTGACCCTGCCGATGACCTTGAAGGGACCGATGTACCGCTGGCAGAGCTTGGGCGCCGCACCCCGGAGTGGGATGTCCTTGGTGGAAAGCCATACCTGTTGGCCCACCCGGTAATTCGGCCCTGGACGTCGCAGGCGGTTAGCTTGCCTCTCCGTGGCCGTGCGTGCATGCGTCAGAGCGGCCCTGGCCCTCTGCCAGGCTTGGCGGCAACGCCTCACGAAGGCCTCAGCAGACGGAACCCCCACTTCCTCCTCCTGCTCGGGAAACAAAGGAACAGAATATCCAAATAGGCATTCAAAGGGGGACATGCCTAGGGCTGAGTGACGCAAGGTGTTGTGAGCGAACTCGGCCCAGAGCAGATGCCGGCTCCAGGAAGAGGGATTCTTGGACACCAGGCAGCGTAGACTGGTCTCCAGGTCCTGATTGACCCTCTCCGTCTGCCCGTTGGACTGCGGGTGGAAACCGGAAGACAGGCTCGCCGTAGCCCCCAGCAGACGGCAGAAGGCCCTCCAGAACCTGGACGCGAACTGGGGTCCCCGATCGCTGACCACGTGAGCCGGGAGGCCGTGGAACCGGAAAACGTGGTGGAGGACCAGCTGGGCGGTTTCAGGGGCCGAGGGCAGCTTGGGTAGTGGGATAAAGCGGGCAGTCTTAGAGAACCGGTCAACCACCACCATTGGGATGGCGGCAACCCGGTTATGAAGTCCATAGAGATGTGCGACCAAGGGTGCCTGGGAATAGGTAGGGGCCGCAGCAGCCCCGCCGGATGGGTCGACTGAGGTTTGTTACGTGCGCAGGTGGGGCAAGCGGCCACATAGTCCTCCCCGTCTTTCCTCATATTGGGCCACCAGAAACGGCGCCGAAGCAGCTCCAAGGTCCTACGCCGTCCGGGTTGGCAGGAGAGCGGGGAGGCGTGCACCCAGGTGAGGACCTTGGAGCGCAGTCCTGTAGTCACGTAGAGGCGTTGAGGAGGCCCCCCTGGAGGGACCCGGGTGCCGGCGCCCGCACGACGTACCTCCTCCATGATTCCCCACTGGACTTGAGCTACAATCCTGGAGGACGGAAGGATGGTGTCGTCTTTAGGGGAGGTCGCAGTAGGACCCGGCAGACGTGACAGGGCGTCCGGTTTGCCGTTCTTAGAACCCGGACGGTAGGTAATGGTCAGGTCAAAACGTTCAAAGAACAATGCCCACCTCGCCTGGCGGGGATTGAGCCTTTTGGCAGTCCGAACGAGCTCGAGGTTCTTGTGGTCAGTCCAGACCACCACCGGGTGCGCCGCCCCCTCCAGCCAGTGCCTCTACTCCTCCAAGGCCAGCTTGACCGCGAGCAGCTCCCGGTCCCCGATGCTGTAGTTGCTCTCGGCCGATGTGAGGCGACGAGAGAAGAAGGCGCAGGGGCGAAGCTTCCCATCGGGGAGACAGCGTTGAGAGAGAACCGCTCCCGCACCCAGTTCAGAAGCATCGACCTCCTATCTACCTATCTAAACCCGGATCGGGCAACCGCAGGAGCGGAGCCGAGGTGAATCGCTGCTTGAGGTCGTTGAAGGCCCGCAACGCAGAGACGGGGAAAACAAAGCGCCGCTCCGACTTCCGGGTGAGGTCCGTGAGGGGCAGGGCCAGGGTCCCAAAGTCCCGAATGAATCGCCTGTAAAAATTGGCGAAGCCGAGGAACCGCTGAACGTCTTTGACGGACTCAGGAACGGGCCACTCCCGGACCGCGCACACCTTGGAGGGTTCCATCTCCAGTCGGCCCTTGGAGATAATGTACCCCAGAAACGCCACCCGCTGGACATGGAAGGAACACTTCTCCGGCTTGACGAACAACTGGTACTGGAGCAAGCGCTGGAGGACGGCACGGACGTGTGCGATGTGCTCCTCCACTGAGTCCGAGAAGATAAGGATGTCGTCCAAGTACACGTGGACAAACCGGTCCAAAAAATCCCGCAGAGCATGGTTGATTAGCGCCTGGAAAACCGCCGGGGCATTGGTGAGGCCAAAGGGCATCACGAGGTACTCATAGTGTCCGTTGGGGGTGTTAAAAGCAGTCTTCCATTCGTCACCCGCGCGTACGCGCACCAGGTTATAGGCGTTGCGTAGGTCCAACTTGGTAAATATGGATGCGCCTTGGAGTCGCTCAAACGCGGTGGCCATGAGGGGAAGAGGGTACCGGTTTTAAACCGTAATCTTGTTCAACCCCCGGTAGTCGACGCACGGCCGGAGGTCCCCGGTCGTCTTGTTAACAAAAAAGAAGCCGGCCCCAGCTGGAGACGTGGAAGGCCGGATGAACCCGGCCGCCAGTGCCTCCCTTATGTACGTGTCCATGGCCCGGTGTTCGGGTGTGGAAAGGGAGAACGTGCGTCCTCGGGGTGGCATAGTCCCGGGGAGGAGCTCAATGGCGCAGTCAAATTCCCGGTGCGGCGGAAGCCTACAGCTGCGTGCCTTGCTGAAGACCGCGCACAAGTCGTGATATTGGCCGGGCACCAGGGATAAGTCGGCCGAGAGCAACGGCTCAGGCTGGTCCAGGTATGGCTGGTCCCGAAGGCAGGTAGCGTGACATTGCTTTCTCCATGCCAATAAGGTTCCAGAAGACCAGCAAAGGTGCGGGTCGTGCTGAGCCAGCCAAGGGTAGCCGAGAATGAGAGGCAGGCTGGGCGCGTCGATGATGTGCAGCTGGATGGTCTCCTCGTGATTCAGCACCGAGCGTAGCTGGACCGGGCCCGTAATGCAACTGACCTTCCCGGTACCCAAGCCACGCCTGTCTAGCGCACAGACTGGAAAAGGGTGCTCCAATGTCAACAGGGGTATTCCGTGTGCGGTGGCCCAGGCCTCGTCCATAAAGTTCCCTGCTGCCCCAGAGTCGATAAAGGCTGAGACCGTGTGTTGCCGCCCTGCACAGGAAACAGTAACCGGAAGGGACAAGCGTGAAGGCAGTAAGGTAAGCAGCGCCATTATGTAGGCAACCCGAGCTTGCTCACTCCTGAAGGCGGTAGGCTGGCACCGGAAGACGCTGTTGCACTGCATCAGAAATCCCCGGCAGCCTCCCGGGTGACCGTCGTATCTCTCCGGAGCGGGGAGAGACACATCCCTGGTCGAGGAACCGGCCAGTGGAGTAGCCGGCTTTGCCTGAGCCGCTTGAACGACAGCCTGGAGATCGGCCTGGGAAGCCGCAAGCTGGTCCATAGCCTGCCCGATCGCCTGCAGCCGACCGCCCATGGCCCCTACCTCTTCCTCCTGATGGCCCAGAGCAGAGCCCAGAAGAAGCAAGGCCTGCTGCAGGCCTGCGATGGCCGCTAGATCGTACGGTGGGTCAGACATTCTGTCACGCCGGGCCAGAAAAGGTAAGTCACGACCCAAATGCGGACCAAAACAAAACAGAACAGAGAGTACCAACAAGAACACGGAACACAGGTTTGCTTGGAAAGCACGATTAGCTCTTTACTTGTACCACAGGGCGTAACAAAGGTAATGTCTGACAACAGACTGGAACAAAGGCAGGGCTATATAAAGGGACAAAGAAACACAAAGAGGCCAATGAAAACAAACTAACACAGGTGACAACAATGAAGCAATCAGGGACAGAGAGGCGCTGTTGCCCACGGGAGCTGTCCCTGGTGCTGAACTGCCCTCAGGACGTCGTAGGGAGATCCCGACCCTGACAATGAAACTATTTTGCTGAATGACATGTAAAGTCATTTCAAATACAAGTGTTTTCCCTTAATCATTACTGTATATATTTAGTAATTTCCATATCAACCAATAATTTTAAGTCATCCATTCTTGAAACCAATTGCTATTAATATGATAGTATTATACCTTAATTTGTACATTATGGGCTAAGAAGACTAACATTATCTGTTCTTCCTCATCTTCATGTTTGTGGTTGTTTCCTTCAAAGCTCTGCCTACTGCCACAGTGAGAAGGGTCTCCCCTTATGATCCTCTCTATCCTGGAGACACAATCACTCTACAGTGTTACATATCAGACTATGTGGACTGGAGCTACAGATGGTTCAGAGATGGACAACAACTAATCAAAATGAACAAGAAGACCATAACTCTGTCTGATGATGTTGCAGGCTCATACAGCTGTGAGGGGAGTAGAAGACATCGTCTGACCAAGTCAGACTTCAGTGATGACCACTCTATATCTATTACTGGTGAGTTCTCTTTGGACCAAACTATGCTACAGGACACAAATCTCTTCTGTGAGTAATATGTGACATATCTTAATTCTGAGTAATAATCACTTTGTCATATTTTATTCATTAGAAAAAAATCGAATTGAATTTCTCATTATCACAGCTTGAGACACACTGGAATGGTATTGAGAGGAAAATATAAAGTGCTGTGCAACTCTTTGGGACTATCCTGCACTTGCGTCTAGTTCTCTGATGTATTAAATGGTTCACAGACATGACTGATGTCGAGGTTACCACCTCTATTAGATATGGTCTAGATAGAGATACCCTCACCATAAGAGGTGCAGAGGAGTCTGATCAGAGTAACTATCATAACAAGCCAAAACATGCACATAAAGAAATACTCAAGGTAACCACAAAAACACTTATTAACTTTCATAAAGTCCCTCTGTTTTTACAGCACTACCAACAGCTGTACTGACCATATCACCTAACCCAGCATACAGTGGAGAGACAGTTATTCTCACCTGTATTGTGAGTTCCTGGCCTGCATGGAGCTCCAGAGGTGGTTCAGAGGTATCAGTGAGATTAAAGAGTCCCAGTCTACGTTTATAACCGTCATCGCTGATGAGTCTGTCCAGGGTCAGTACTCCTATATGGGAAATAAAATACTCAAGACCTATGTCCTCATCTCCCAGTGGAATTACAAATGTATCTGTGTCTGGTGAGTATATGGACATTACTAAAATATTCTGATGTGTTTGTGGGGAGTTTCTAGGCACAGATCAAGTCGAACACAGCAGAGTAGCTTGTGGGAACACCCCTTTTATAGCACAAACAACCGTAGGCTTGTTGTCAGTGTTGTTCCCAGTCTTCTGTTGGTGCAGTCCAGCATCCAGCACTCTCTCTCTCCAGTCAACAGCCAGCCCCTACTGAAACAAACAGACACCCTTATATAGCAATCCTCCAACGAATAACCAGACTGAACACTCACCTGATGCAACCTGATGATCTGTCAGAGGAATTCCTCATCACCACCATGGTCCTGCATTGCCGTCTACTGGACGAATGCCAGCACTATCCTCTCAGTTTGATTATCTCAGTAGGCCAAATCCTCTTTCTTATCTATTTGTGCTTAGCCTGGGGTATGCCTATATATGGCAAACACAGTCTGTATAGATTCTGAGGATTGAAACATATACCTATCAGAACCCTGTCTAATCAAACAATATGAGAATAATACAAGTTTTACCTGCCAGTTGTTGGCATTTATGTTTGATTCCTGTGTGATCAGTTTTTAATGTCTGCTTCTATTCTATATAAACATTTGATTTATTGACTAGTAAGTTTGGTGTTTTATAGTAAAAGGTACACTACCTTTCTTGCCTTTTTGCTATAAATGGTAAATAAAACTAAAAAGTCAATCGAATTGATGCTGTTTAAGAAATGATAGATGTAACCATGTTAATGTTTGTATAGTGGTACACTATAAAGGTACACTACACGACTTGCTTGCCTTTTTGTTCTAAATCGCAAATAAAACCAAAAAATACATCGATTTGACTGCTGTTAAAAAAAATTATAGATGTAAGCATGTGTAATGTTGGTATAGTGAGACTTACAATGTGGTTGGTGTTCTCTCCACAGCTCTGCCTACGGCCACAGTTAGATGGGTCTCCACTTATTTATCATTACTGTATATTTGGTCATTTCCATTTAAACCAATAATTTTAAGTTATCCATTCTTGAAACCCAATGCTATTTATATGATAGTATTAAACCTCAATTTGTACATTATGGACAAAGTAGACTAACATTATCTCTTCTTCCTCATCTAAATGTTTGTTGTTGTTTCCTTCACAGCTCTGCCTACAGCCACAGTTAGAAGGGTCTCCTCTTATGATCCTCTCTATCCTGGAGACACAGTCACTCTACAGTGTGACATATCAGACTATGAGGACTGGAGCTACAGATGGTTCAGAGATGGACAACAACTAACCAATGAGAACAAGAAGACCATCACTCTGTCTGATGATGCTGCAGGTTCATACAGCTGTCAGGGGGAGAGAAGAGATCGTCCGACCAAGTCACAGCTCAGTGATGACCACTCTATCACTATTTCTGGTGAGTTCTCTTTGGACAAAACTATTAAAGGACATACAATATCTTCTGTGAGAAATGTATGACTTATCTTAATTGTGAGAAATGATCACTTAGTCAAATTTTTGATTCATTAGAATACACCCAATTGCATTTCTCAATCTAGCAGCTTTAGACACACTAGAATGGCATAGAGTGGTAAACATAAAGTGTTGTGCATCTGAGACTATCCTGCACTTGCGTTTAATTCTCTGTAAAGAGGTCCCTTAGCCTTAGCCTTACCTACAGCTACAATGTCCACAAAACCCTTTCTACACTGGAGAGAGTCTCTCTGAGGTGTTAAGTGCAGGGTCCTCACAGTGACTGGAGATACAAATGGATCAAAGACCTCACTGATGTAGAGGTTACCACCTCTATTAGATAGGGTCTAGATAGAGACACCCTCACCATCATAGTTGCAGAGGAGTCTGATCACGGTCATTATCATAACAAGTTAACACATACACCCTAAGAAATACTCACGGTGACCACAAATAGATTGAGGCGATGGGGAAAAATTCATGATAATAATAACGCTTTAATTAGCAAGATTTGAGGTTAAGCCTTGATCATTTATAAAAACTGTTCTTGAATCCATTCCTATACTCTTTTTCACAGAAATACCAACAGCTGGACTGACCATATCACCTAACCCAGCATACAGTGGAGAGACAGTTACTCTCACCTGTACTGTGGAGTCTGGGTCTGGCTGGAGCTACAGGTGGATCAGAGGTAGCAGTGAGATTAAAGAGTCCCAGTCTGCTGTTATCACCGTCACAGCTGATGAGTCTGTCCAGGGTCAGTACTACTGTCTGGGAAAGAAATACTCAAGACCTAAATCCTCCTCTCCCAGTGGAAATAGAGGTCTATCTGTCACTGGTGAGTATATGAACATTCCAAAATGTTATTCTGATGTGTTTGAATTTCTTTGAAAACATAGTAAAAAGAAAATGCTCATCACAAACTAGCAAATACACTCTCAAATGAAAAAAAAAAAACATTTGTAGACTATTTTAATTTCCACACAAATTATGAGAGCATGCCCAGTTAACCACATCTCCACGAAGGCAACCTTGCAGCGCTCAGACAGGTAGTGGAGGTCCCCATCAGTACCAAGGAGTCTGAGTACAAGTGCAACCCCACCAAAATAGAAATATCTGAATTTACCTGTAAAGGTGTAGGTGACGGGTATGTGAAGGTTTACTCTGAGACCAGTGAACCTTTAAGAGTGACTGTCTCTGGTGAGCATGTCTACTTTTCTACAGTGAGATTACACTGAGAGAGAATTGGTCAGAAAATATGCGTGATGGGATATGACGATGTGTTAGAATTTTGTGTCATGAGTTTCAATTGTTTCGAATTCTGTTATATTTTGATTATGTAGTTTGTGTGTTGTCATTGGATGATTCTATATTCTTCTGATGTTTCCAGGTAAACCCCGTCCCGTCCTGAGAGTGTCTCCCTCCTGGCTGAACCCTGGAGACTCAGTGACTCTGACCTGTGGGCTTCAAGTCTCCTCTACAGACTGGAGGTTCTACTGGTACAGGACTGTTCCCTATCAGGCAGGGCTTCCTTCTCTAGTCGACCAGTCCTACTCCTAGTCTCCATGTCCTCAGTGTTGCCCTCCTTCCTGCAGCGTCGACTGCTGTTTGGTCTACTGGTGGCGTCTCCCTACATGCTGGCCACCATTCTACTAGTGATGATAAACCGCCAACGCCAAGGTGACAGCACAAGGATTGTGTGTTCTTCATCAAAAGTCTTTCATGTCTTATTTAAAACATAACATGTTAAGAGGTCCTGTGCCTTCTTTGTCTTCTCTGAAATCTGCTTGTTGTGTGTTCCAGCCAAGTCACCTGCAGAGGACCATCCAGACTACGATGATGTTGGAGAAGATCCAGAGACATCTCCACCACCAGAATCAGGGCCCAGCTCAGCTCCATAGACAGCTCACACTTGGACTGTGTTTTTCAATGTTTTTGGAGAAAGTTCTATTTTTTCAATAAAACAGCGTATCTTTAATTTACAAATGTTGGGTTATAGTTTCTCTTGCCCACATCTTATTCTAAGGGCATATAGGTAGTCATGCGTATATTGATTATGATGATAGCAAAACATGTTAAACCTCTTGATTTATTAAACCTCATTTTGGACAACACATATGTTCTTTTATTTGTAATGGACAGTACAGTGGAAGGGTGCTTATGGAAGAACATTCATTTCATAAAACAGTTTGCAAAATCTTTCTTTATTTCTTTAACAGAATGATATAATTGGATTTCATGACATAATTCCTCAGGGATCAGGTGCTTTTTAAAGAGGTGCTTGTTGATGGAGTATTTGTGGAAACCAATATATTTCAGCATAATTTGAACCCCAAGGTCCCACAAATTTGGAAAATACCTTGTCACGGTTGCTCTGGAGTATATGACCCCAGTGCAGACAAGAACTAGGTTCACAAACTAATAAGGAAAAACCGAGGCAATCACTAATGCAACACTTACTCCAACTTGAGACAGGACACTTTATTGACAGAAAGGCACAGCAACACGCTTACAAAAAATAATGTCGGACATAGAACAAAGGGAACTAGGAACTTAAATACACTGGCAAAAGGCACAGGTGAAAACAATTAAATGAATGGCTGGCAGGTCCAAAACAAGGCACAGGTGAAAACTATATTGTATAATATATTGGAAGGATAAATGTACAAATGAATCGCAAGTATTCACTTGAAGTGTATAGCTCTGCTGTTGTAGTCAGAAGGATCAAAGTCAAACCAGAGGGTGCAGAGCCCCCTGCTGGACAAAATCCCCTCAGGGCCGTGACACCTATCTATGTTCTCCAGACGGGGCAGTCAAAGACAATTGGTTTAAAACTCAGAGCCTTCACTTAACCAGCACATTTTACACTGATGCCCGTTCACAAGACACATTCAAAATTTAAACATAGAAACTCTGAATGAAAAAGAAATAATAAAACAGTTTTCTTGTTGTTCTTGAACGTTGAAGATGCTCTTTTCTGTTGTCTGAAGGAGTGACCCTCACCCATGTTTCCATCACCTTTATGAAAATATCATGTGTAGACACAAATTCCCACAAATAATATAAAGTATACAAACATCATTCTTTCTTCACATAAACATATTGTTCAGTGAAGAGTGTGAGATGAGCACGTCTTTGTGAACAGGATCAGCACCATGGACAGCGCTCCCCTGGGACTGCCCCAGGGCCAGCTCCCTGCTCTCTCTTTCTCTCTCTCTCTCTCTCTCTCTCTCTCTCTCTCTCTCTCTCTCTCTCTCTCTCTCTCTCTCTCTCTCAGAGTCAGCCCTGACAGAATGACAGAACCAGGAAACGACCCAGTGGACTTCACCGTGCTTCAACAGGCTGTGTGCTCCCCAGGGAACGGCCATGGGCCAACAGCATGACGAGCTGATGGCTGTGGGGAGCCAGCTAAGGGCCATGGCCCAGGCCATTGAACAACTCTCTACGGCCCAGGCCGGACTCCAGGCCTCCCAGCAATCAACGCTCTTGGCGATTCCTCTGACCGGCCATTCCACGGGAGGGGGCCTGTCGAACGCAGTCCCCAGTCTTGCGGCACCCTCACCGGGTAGGGACATACCCCTGCCTCATCCAGAGAAATATGCCACTCATCCAGGGGGGTGTCAGAGCTTCCTTGTCCAGTGTACCAACGTTTTCCTCTTTCGGCGATGAGTTCACCCTGGTAGCCTAAATTATGTCTTTGCTGACCGGGCGTGCCCTGACCTGGGCCACCGCTCTTGCTATCCGCCAATCTCCTTCTCTGCAGGACTCCCAGCGGTTTATGGAGGAGCTCGGTTGCACCTTCGACCATCCCTGCAGGGCTGACAAGGCGGCCACCCGCCTGTTACGACACCTTCAGGGCACGGGCAGCGTGGTGGATTACTGCGGAGGGGAACTGGATACCGGAATCCCTGGTGACTTTGTTCCGCATCGGCCTGAACGATCGCCTCAACAATCGCCAGGGGGGACGTCGAGGACCTGGAGACCCTGATAACCTTGACTTTGCACAGCCAAGATCGATGCCGACAGCGCAAGTGTTCCTAAGGCGCTTCGTCTACGTCTACCTGGACGACATCTTGATTTTCTCTGGCACGGAGAAGGAGCACATCAAACACGTTCGGACAGTCCTCCGGCGTCTTCTTCAACACCGTTTGTATGCCAAGCCTGAGAAATGTGCCTTTCACGCTGAGCGTGTGTCCTTCCTGGGCTTCATCGTCTCCCAGGGGAAGCTCGAGATGGACGTGGTGAAGGTGGGCGATGTCCTGGAGTGGCCCATTCCTAGCTCGGTGAAGGAGGTCCAGCGGTTCCTCGGCTTCGCTAGTTTCTATCGCCGGTTCATCCGGGACTTCGGCTCCCTGGCCCTCCCCCTCACCGGGCTCACCCGGAAGACGCCGCAAAGCTTCGTCTGGACCCCCGCTGCTGGAGCCGCGTTTGAGGAGCTTAAACAGCGTTTTACCACAACCTGATCCTCCAACTGCCAGAATCCAGCCATCCGTTCATCGTGGAGGTGGATGCCTCGGAGCTGGGGGTGGGGGCTGTCCTGTCACAGCGATGCCATCCGGAAGGAAGGTCCGACCCAGCGCCTACCATTCCAAACGGTTCATCCCTGCAGAACAGATCACCCGGTAACCATCTGGACCGATCACAAGAACTTGGAGTGTGTTCCAACGGCAAGGAGGCTGAACCCCAGACAGGCACGTTGGGCGCTGTTCTTTGAGCGTTTTGACCTGGTCATCACATACCGGCCTGGCTCAAAGAACCACTAACCTGACTCCCTCTCCCGCCTGCACGGCCCTCCAGTTCCAGTGACAGACAGTGACACCATTGTTCCCTCCACCAGAATCCTGGCAGCGGTCCAGTGGAAGGTGGTAGAGGAGGTCTGTTTAGTCGGCCAAGGTGTCCAACCACCACCAGGGGTCCCCCGACGCCGCCTTTTTGTGCCTCCCTGTCTACGGTCCAGAGTCCTCACGTGGGCCCACACCTCTTCGTTTGCCTGTCATCTTTCAGGACCAGGACACAGGAGCTGGTGCAGCGGAGGTTCTGGTGTCCGTAGATCAGGCAGGATGTGGGGAAGTATGTGGCTGCTTGTTCTGTCTGTGCGGTCTACAAGCGCCCCACGCCTCGGCCCGCCGGCCTCCTGCATCCTCTCCCTGTCCCCGGGCACCCCTGGTCCCACATATCCATGGACTTCATCACTGGATTACCGGCGTCCGAGGGAAACACGGTGGTCCTGGTCATTGTGGACAGGTTTTCCAAAGCAGCCCAGTTTGTGCCCCTACGGAAGCTGCCCACTGTGCCTGAGACAGACAGTCTTATCCTGGACCTCGTCTTTCGTTTCCATGGACTACCACCAGCAGACCTGGTCAGCGACCGTGGCCCAGAATTCACCTCCAGGTTCTGGAAGGCCTTCTGCCGTCTGCTAGGAGCCATCGCCAGCCTCTCTTCAGGGTTTGATCCCCAGTCCAACGGCCAGATTGAAAGGATCAACCAGGACCTGGAGACCAATCTACGTTGCTCGGCGCAAAAGAAAAACCATCCAGCTGGAGCCACCATCTGCTCTGGGCTGAAGTTGCACACAACACCTTGCGACACTCGGCCCTTCGGCACGTCGCCTTTTGAGTGCCAGCACGGCTACCAGGCCCCCTTGTTCCCCAAACAGGAGACAGAGGTGGGGGTTCCCTCAGCCAAGGCCTTCGTCAGAAGTTGTCGACGTGCCTGGAGGACCGCACGGGCATGCCAGCTCCGGACCCCGGCCGCTACTACATCCCAGGCCAACCGACCACGCAGATCTGCTCCCCCATTCCGGGCTGTCTGTGTGACCAGGATCAGCACCATGGACAGCGCTCCCCCTGGGCCGGAACCAGGGCCAACTGCCTGCTCTCTCTCTCTCTCTCTCTCTCTCTCTCTCTCTCTCTCTCTCTCATGCATCCTGCAGTTCTGTTCTTATAGTTAATTTGCCATTCGTGGTTATTCAATACTTGTTCGCAGCTGTTTTCTGTTCCCCATTCAAACCCTGCTTTGCAGTTGTGCCTTTGGAATGGTGCTCATAGAAGAACATTTTTTTCAAGAATCTTTTTTCACAATCTTTTAATATCTTTAACCAAATATGATATAATTGTATTTTAGGAAATATTTCCTCAAAGATCAGATCTTTTTGAAAGAGGTGCTTATTGAGGGTCTTCTGGAGTTCAATTTAATTCAGCATATTTCTCACTCCTAGGTTCCACATATTCGGCTAATACCTTTTCACCGTTGCGCTGAAGTGTGTGACCCAAGTGCAGACAAGAACTAGGCTCGTTAACTACTAGGGAAAACCCAAACAAAACAAAAAGGAACACGCGAGGCAAACCCTAATTCAAACCTGCTCCAACAGGAGAAAGGACACTTTACTGACCGAAAGGAACAGCAGCACGGTTACAGGAAATAATTACGGACATAGAACAAAGGGAACTAGGAACTTAAATACACTGGCAAAAGGCACAGGGGAAAACCATGAAAAAAATGGCTGGCAGATCCAGAGTAAAGCACAGGTGAAAACTATAAAGTACAATAAAAAGTCCAGAAGGATCACTCAGTTGATCTTTGCTGGACCAAATCCCCTCAGGGCCGTGACAGGCCGGGGTCTGCAGTTTCCAGATGGAGACCCCCCCACCCCAGTGCTATGTCGCCAGCCACGGCAGGATGTAGATGACTATGGAGTGCTCTCTTGTAATGGGTGGGGTGACGTTTGAACTCCTTGAGGCACCGTAGAATGAACTTCAGACAGCCCTCCAGGTCCCCGTCGTACCGGTCCTGACCCTCCTCACAAGGAATCACTGGAACAGAGCCAAGAGTGGAAGTGGTCGCTGGAACATAGCCGGGAGTGGAGGTGGTCGCTGGAACAGAGCCAGGAGTGGAGATGGTCGCTGGAACAAATCCAGGAGTGGAGGTGGTTACTGGAACAGAGCCGGCAGCGGAGATGGTCACTGGAACAGAGCCGGGAGCGGAGGTGGTCACTGGAACAATGCTGGGAGCAAAGGTGGTCGCTGGAACCAAGCTGCGAGCGGAGGTGGTCACTGGATCAGAGCCGGGAGTGGATTTGGAGACTGGAACAGATGGTCACTGGTACAGAGCTGGGAGTGGAGGTGGTCGCTGGAACAGAGCAGGGAGTGGAGGTGGTCGCTGAAAAAGGGGCCTGGATCCATAACAGGAGCTGTTCCCAAGCAACTGAGCAGTTCCATCATAAACAGCATAGGGCTATGGCATGCAGGCGAGTCCTGCCGCTGTAGCTCAATAGCCCACTCCAAAACCTCACCCTTGAGCCAGGAGATGATGAAATCCGCTATAAGGAACTCAGATCAAAAATAGGCTGGGTACTGCCTGATCTCCGGCCAGCACAAATCTAAAAAGTGCAGGCATTTGTTTCCTCTGTCAGGACACTTTACTGACAGAAAAGCACAGCAACACACTTACAGAAAATAATGACTGTTAGGACAAGGTACAGGTTAAAACTATAAAGTATAATAAAGTGTCCAGAAGGATCATAGTTAATTCAGAGGGCGAAGAGCCCCCTGCTGGAGAAAATCCCCTCAGAACTGTGACATACCTATCTATGTTCTCCAGAAGGGGGCAGTAAAAGACAATTGGTTTAAATCTCAGGGCCTTCACTTCACCAGCACATTTTACACTGATGCCCGTTCACAAGACACATTCAACCGCATCAAATACAATTTGGAAACTCTGAATGTATAAGAAATAATAAATCATAGTTTTCTTGATGTTCTTGAATGTTGAAGATTCTCTTTTCTGTGGTCTGCAGGGGTGACCCTCACCCTTGTTTCCATCACCTTTATGATAATATTATATGTAGACACAAATTGAATTCCCACAAATAATATCAAGTATTCAAACATCATTCTTTCTTTACGTAAACATATAGTTAAGTGAAGAGTGTGAGATGAGCTCACAGACCACATAGGCTCTGGGAGAGAACTAGTGTGACAGTGTTTTAACACCTAAAGCAGCGAGCAGCAGCGAAGGCAGGCACACGGACACTTCCTCTATCTCAACTTGAATGACCTTCCTTCCCTGCAATAACTCCTGATGATAGCCATCTTCTCAGGCCTAACAGCCTTCTTCTCATGAGGGTCCGGCCTCCTCGCACCCATGTCTGTGTGACCAGGATAAGTACCATGGAAAGTGCTCCCCTGGGCCGGCACCACCACCAGCTGCTCTCTCTCTCTCTCTCTCTCTCTCTCTCTCTCTCTCTCTCTCTCTCCCTTCCTCTCTCCCTCCCTCTCTCTCTCTCTCTCTCTCTCTCTCTCTCTCTCTCTCTCTCTCTCTCTCTCTCTCTCTCTCTCTCTCTCTCTGCTTTTGTTGCTTCAAGTAGTCTCATTTCAAAAGCAAAATCCAGTTTACAGTCTGCCTCTATTCACCTGTGCTTCCAGTGTGTTACTCCACCAGCACTTAGTCTGTATTTGGGTCGTACATTAGCGTTAGCCGTGACACCTATCTATGTACTCCAGATGGGGGCAGTCAAAGACAACTGGTTTAAAACTCAGAGCCTTCACTTAACCGGCACATTTTACACTGATGCCCGTTCACAAGACACATTCAACTCCATCAAATTAAACATGTAAACTCTGAATGTATAAGAAATAATAAATCTTCGTTTTCCTGTTGTTCTTGAACGTTGAAGATATTTTTTTCTTTGGTCTGCAGGAGTGACCCTCACCCATGTTTCCATCGTCTTTATGATAATATTATGTGGAGATGCCAATTGCATTCCCAAAAAAATATATAATATAAAGCCTAGAAAAATGTCTTTCTTTGCGTTAACATATTGTTCAGTAAAGAGTATGAGATGAGCTCACAGACCACATAGGCTCTGGGAGAGAACTAGTGTGACAGTGGTTTAACACCTAGGGCAGCGAGCAGCAGAGAAGTCAGGCACACACACACTTCCTCTACCTCAGTTTGAATGGCCTTCCTTCTCTGCAATAACTCCTGATAATAGCCATCTGTAAAACCCAGACCATTCTTCTGATAATTCAACTATTAAAAAGATGTAAACATCATATTATCACATCTTGAATAAGATCATTATTTTAGAATATCTAGAAGGTAAATACTTTAGAAGGTTTCAGAGGAGGGATCGTTGTTGAATCTGACATACATTTACCCAGGCCATATTGAACCTGTCAATATTGAGATTTCCAAAGTACAATATGGTCAAAGGTGATTGTGATCCCAAATGTGTAAATATAGGGTACAATATGATGACCTCTGACCTAATCTAACCTTCATGTCCACTTTCCCCTTCTTTCCACTTAAATTCCTTTACGAATGTATATTTACTTTTTTGTATCTTTTCACTGAGTTGTTCAATGTGGTTAAATGCGATTCTGAATGAGAAATTACTTTTGCTTAAAAATTAAGAAATACTTCGATTTTTGTTGTCACAACACACAACATGCCTTTTAATGCATGACCGTCTGATTCTACAGGATTATAAAGGTGGCTGTGAATTCAGTTAAATTAGACTGCTGGAGGGAGTCACATGTATTATTTATAGCAGTCCTTAGCAACTGACTTTCCGGTGCAAAATGTACATGTGGTCAAAACTAAACCCTCCTGAGTTCTCTAAACTCAGATTTCTGTCTCTATTCTGATGAAGAGGAGGGAGAGAGATTAGTGGCTGTTGCTGAAGGCCTCGGTCAAAAAAAGCACTGCGATGAAGTATACAATTTTTATAACTTATTTTCTGTCTCTCTTTGTATCTCTCTTTGTTTCTATCAGTGTATCTGCCTCTCTCTCACTGCCTTCCCAAGTCTCCCTGCTCTCTTGTGCCATTTTAAACCACAGGAAGTCCAACTGAGCCATCTCATTGTATATTTCAAATATGAAATGATTGTGAAAAACACTGATCATGAATACATTGTCTCAGCATAGTCCACAGATCGATCGGTAAATAGCATTCACACACACCACTCTACAATTCTCTCTCTCTCCTTCTTTTCTCACTGTCTCACTGTTTCCGCGTTTCACATGACAGAATATTGAGCTATTTACTGAGACTAGGAAGTGGAGGGTTGTCACTCAGACACTGATCAGCAGGAGAGGATGGCGCTCACCTCGCTGGGTCTCCTACTCTGTGAGTACTGGTTCTCTGGGTCTAAATGTGTGTTTATGTGCAAATGCATTTTAGGACAGAGGAGAGGTGCCGTGTTTTCAAGGTTGTTAACCAGTTCTTTAAGCATAGTGTGTCTGAAGAGTGTAAGACCTTTTTAGTTTGTGTGTGATCTGGAGGAGACACACCACCATATCATCTGGCCTTGATCAGGAGCCAAGGTTTTTACTGGTATTGTTGGTTAATGGTAAAACCTGCAAGAGGTTTATTTAAATGTGCTACCTGTTTAGAGCACACTACACAAGTGCTGGTCAGGGAACTATCATTACAGTGTCATTGTACAGGTAAGATGAAGAGGTTGTGATGTCTATGACCTGATATAGCAGTTGAAATACAGCTCATATAATATGAAAGTAAAACATATCGTGTTATGCATGGCACGTTTTGTATATTGTAATTGTTTTTGTAAATTGCCTTCTTATACATATGTATATTTCATTTCATTATATTCATGGGGTTAACAAGGATCTATTCTATTCTAATGTTTTAGTGCTGAGTACACTCCACTATGGACAAACTGAAGGTGAGGTGTCCTTTTGCTCAGCTGATCAAATCATCACTTCATTTGGTTTTATCGCTGCTTCATTTTAAAGCTTACATTTAGCAAAACATTTAGACTAGCAAAAGGGCAATAGCTTTGTCCTATATTCTCTATTCTATATTTTAGTTGGAATGGCTATTCAAGCTTGAACAGCATTATATTGACTGTAATATAATGTTTAAAACCCTATAGGTGTAACCATGGTCAATGTTGGCTTGTGTTTGTTATTGCAGGATACCAAGAGGCTGTTCTAGAGCTGGAACCTAAAAGTTCCCCGATATTCACAGGAGAGGACGTAACTCTCAGGTGTCATATAAAGGAGGGAGGTGCTACTGACTGGAAGTACACATGGCGCAAGGATAGTTATCCTGATGTCAAGACTGATAGTGTAGAGAGTGGTTACAAAATAGCCCCTCTAGCATTGCACCATAGTGGTGAATACCAATGTGTTGGTAGACATATAACTTTCTCTCAACAGTCTAAGTGGAGTAACATTGTTAGACTGACAGTACAAGGTCAGGCAGCTCATCTCTCTCATTCTTTATTAGTGTGTTCATGTCTATATCGTTATGGAGACTAGACAACAGGTCCCTTTTCCATCACTTAGTTTATCATGACAGATTCATGAATCTATTTAGCTGAATGACATGTACAGTAATTTCTGATATAAGCGTTTTCCCGTAATCATTACTGCATGTTCGGTTATTTTCATATCAACTAATCATTTTAAGTTTTCCAATCTTGAAACCCAATGCTAATTATATCAAAGTATTAAACCTAAGTTGTACATTATGGGCTAAGTAGACTAACATTATCTCTTCTTCCTCATCTTAATGTTTGTTGTTGTTTCCTTCACAGCTCTGCCTACAGCCACAGTGAGAAGCGTCTCCCCTTATGATCCTCTCTATCCTGGAGACACAGTCACTCTACAGTGTGACATATCAGACTATGAGGACTGGAGCTACAGATGGTTCAGAGATAGACAACAACTAACCAATAAGAACCAGAAGACCATCACTCTCTATGCTGATGCTGCAGGTTCATACAGCTGTAAGGGGGAGAGAGCAGTTCGACCTCGCAAGTCACACACAAGTGCCAACCTCTCTATTCAGATTACTGGTCAGTTCACCTTGGAAATAATGATAACGTCAAATCAGAATTTTAAGTTATTCAATGGTATGTGATTATCTCTATTGATAAATATTACCGTCAGCCTGTACTACTGTAAGGAACACAGTTAAATTGAGAATAGAGAAGTTACAAATGCATGAAGTATAATCATTGTTGATTCATGGGGTTACATTGTGCTAATGTATTCATTGTTTTTGATTGTCTGAATATTGACAGATGAAGTAAATTGTGTTATATGTTGTTTCACACTTTTAGGCCTGCCAACAGCTACACTGACTGTAACACCAAACCCAGCTTACACTGGAGAGACAGTCACTCTGAGGTGTTCAGTGGAAGGGTCTTACACTGGCTGGACTTATATATGGTTTAAGGATAATGAAAAGATAAAAGAAATAGTCTTTGTAGACACCCTCACCCTCGGGGAAGCTAAATATACTGACCAGGATACATTCCAGTGTCAGGTCAAGAGATCAACCAGTCCGACATTTTCAATCAAGAGTAATGATGTCACTGTCTCTTTGATAGGTGAAAACACCAATTTTTTTTTGGGGGGGGGGCAACGATTCTTTCGAGATTACAAAAAACAAACTAAGAAATGTATTTATTACATTTCCCTTTTGTTGTCTAAATAGCCAATAAGCCAAGAGCCAACATGATGTCAGACCAAAAAGCTGTGTTTAGAGGAGACAAAGTGACATTAACCTGCTCTGTGGGAGAGTCTTCTGGATGGACATTTTACTGGTACAGAAACTCTAAAGGTTTTGTCCCAGTGAGTGTGAGTGAAGGAGTTCCCTATACATTCAGCCCTTCCAGTATCTCAGAGGGAGGAGAGTTCTGGTGCCGAGGAGGAAGAGGACAACCAGTGTACTACACAGAGTACAGCCAACCAATCAGCATCAATACTACTGGTGAGCATAGGTGTTATTTTTGTGAATTCAATAAGTCTTTAACTTTTAATTTACTAAGTATATTCTGATATTTTATGTTCGTTCTATCTTTGTTGTTTGTATCCAAACAGAAAGACCCTATGCTGTTTTGACAATGCAACCCAACTGGACCCAAATATATATTGGACAGATGGTCACTCTCAAGTGTGAAATAAAGGGAACAGCAGACTTCACTGATTGGGAGTACATCTGGTATAGGAATAGTGCAAAGTTGAAATCCATCATTCCCAAAGAGTCTGAGTACAAGTTCAACCCTACCACAATAGAGATGTCTGAATTTACCTGTAAAGGTGTCGGTGACTATGTGAAGGTTTACACTGAGACCAGTGAACCTTTAAGACTGACTGTCTCTGGTGAGTATGTCTACTATGTAGTGAGTTTACACTGAGAGAGAAGGGGACGGAAAAAATGCGTAATGGAATAAGACAGGACATTCTATTGTTGCTGACTGTTTATTACAGAGTTAATGTGATGGACAGGATTCTTTATCAAATAGATTTTGTCATAAGTATCAATTGTTTTGTATTCTGTTTGATTCTGATTATGTAGTTTGTGTTGCCATTGCATGCTTCTATATTCTGCTGATGTTTCCAGGTAAACGCCGTCCCGTCCTGAGAGTGTCTCCCTCCTGGCTGAACCCTGGAGACTCAGTGACTCTGACCTGTGGGCTTCAAGTCTCCTCTACAGACTGGAGGTTCTACTGGTACAGGACTGTTCCCTACCAGGCAGGGCTTCCTTCTCTAGCCGACAAGTCCTACTCTTTAGAGACCCTACTGGACAGTGACCATGGGACTGTAGAGAGTTCCTACATCCTACATGGTGCTACACACACTGCAGGATACGTGTGTAGAGCTGGGAGAGGACAACCAGTCCATTACAGTGACTATAGTGAAGCTCAGTTTCTCTGGTCTGGAGGTGAGTCTGTACAGTACATATATAGTCGGTACATTTGAACAGTGTCTCTGTTGTCATGAGAGCTGATGGAGTCTCTCTTTATCACAGATCAACGTCCCTCAGTTTCCCTCACCGTAAATACAAACAGAACCCAACACTTGACATCTGAGTCTGTCTCTTTGAGCTGTGAGGGAAACTCTACTGGTTGGACAGTGAAGAGCAACACAACATATGGACTGTCAAAGTGTCCATACCCCAGGGTGTCAGTGATAGAATCCACATGTACCCTTAGCGGGTTAAATACAGGGGACAGTGGAGTGTACTGGTGTGAGTCTAGATCTGGAGAGTACAGCAATGCTGTCAACATCACTTTGAATTGTACGTATCAGCTACTCAAACAACGTTTGTTCAAATATTGAAATTAGTTTTCAGAATATTAGAAGTATAGTATATAATATAATGTAGATATCAAGTAGTCTAATCAGTCCAATGTTGTCTTGACTGTTTCACAGCTGATGTGATCCTGGAGAGTCCTGTCCATCCTGTGACTGAGGGAGACCATGTGACTCTGCGCTGCAAACACCAGAACCCCTCTCTGGTCTCCAAGGTTAACTTCTATAAAGATGGAGGACTCCTCCAGAATGGACCCAGTGGAGAGATGACCATCCTTGCTGTATCAAAGTCACATGAAGGCCTCTACAGGTGTGGATACTCTGATGGAGAGGAATCCCCAGAGAGCTGGCTGCTAGTCAGAGGTGAGTGTGCATACTTTATGACACCTATTTTCGATCTCCAAGTTCTTATTTTCAGCAACGGACTGTTTTTTTAACTAGTTAATAACATTATATCTATTTGGTTTGTACTAATAATGGCTTTGCTATGTTTTTGTTTTTTTGGTCACCGCTCCCATAGTGTCTGTAGGGTCTTCATCAGTAGGACTGGTCATTGTTGTTGTTGTTACTGGGATCCTTGTGGTCCTCCTCTTGGTCATCATCCTGATCCTTTGCCTAAAGTTCAACGGTCAGCTGATCCATTACTGCTTACTTATATTTGAATGTCCATCAAAGAATGATAACGTATCCTGTTTTATAAAGTTACTGTAGATTTGATGATCAATAGATTTTCTTTCCCATTTTTCAGGTCTGTGTTTTGCTAAAACAATCAAACTCACTGATATGAATGAACATGGTACAGTACTAATTACATCAGATATTACATTTGTTGAAAGTGCATCTAACTTCATGATACTGGTTTAGTATCAGTCTGTGCCCTTCACGTGATGTTGCAGGCCTCTTAGGTTGTGTTATTTTACTCCATAAATCATTAGGTATGTTCTTAATCTTGTTTATTGTACTGAATAAAGATTTTTTTGTTGAGCACTTTGTAACACTGAAAGTAATAAATGATATATGCATTAAGGTGTATTGTTGTTCATTTGAATGATGACTGATAACACATGTAACCGTGCCAAGCTTTTGTTATCATTTCAGATGGAGATACAGCTGGACCCAGTGATGTGACATATTCCCAGATTGAACTCACAATCCTTGGCATGAAAAATAAAAATAAAGGTAATTCTTTATTTGGTGGAAGTCAAAGATAGATCTGCAATTCTGTACCCTCTGTAATCAAATCTAATGAATCGTATTGAAACAAGGTTATTAAAGCAAGTTTAAAAGCTGTGTGTTCCCGTTGATCACTCCTCAACAGAGAAGAGAGCTGACCTAACGAGACACAGTCTAGTCTGATATGAGGCTAACAGGCAGGAACAGTTTAACTGGAAGTTGAATAATATGGTCCTAAATTTAATCGTTCCTTTTTTTGGGGGGGGGGCCTGATCAAAGTGAGCTACAGTGACATGCCATCTATACCTCCAAGAAATCATTTGAACAAGACTTACAGTATTGGTATAAAGCCCATAGATTTTGTTGATCAAATGATTTACTGCAGGGAAGACCTCATTATATCAAAGATTGACCATTGTTTTATTAACCTTTTATTAACCTAACCAGCACGCTGTCATTATTTTGAAAGTGTTCATGTGCTTTAATGATTTGCTGTACTAAAAATATCTTAAATGTCTCCATGTAATGTATGTCATGGTTTGTGTACATTATATGTACTACCTTCTTTTCTCCGATGCATTTTAAGAAAGGGATTTTCTAAATTATTATTTGAACCAGTCAAATTTACTTAATTATGTATCAATACATTGAATCAATTCCCCTTTTTATCACCTTTAAGGGTTTGCTTGTTAGTGGAGCTTTTATATTTTTTCTGTTTACTCCCATATTGACTTCAAGAAGAAAAAAGACAAAAGTAAGAAACCTTTAACAGTAGTCCTATTGTACAGCTGTCCTTTTAACCCTAAGTTCTTTAAGGTGTTATGCATGACTCATACAATAGGCATAAATCCCACACAGTGTACTTTGTTAAGGAAATAGTTTTGTTGCTTTTAGACCGCACACATGCGTAATACTTTATTTCATTGTCTGGTACAGTAGAGTTCCTTTCTAACTGGCAAATTTACTAAATGTTGTCCCATGACACTGAAGTAGACCAGGGTCACCCAGGCCTGTGTCTATTACGGTTCCCAGTAAAGTAAAGTGGAAGCACTGTTTGCAGAAGAGAAATCTCCCCCTTTTCACCATAAAGACCTGTTTTAGACAACGTTTTATCGTTTGGGATTATACTGAAATTGAGCAAAAATCGAATCTACAATTATCAAGTGTCTCTCTCGTTGATAAATTATATTTAAAGCCACTAGAGAAAATAATTCATCTTTCCAGGTCTGCCCTACACAATATAGTAAGCTCATTGTTCATTGCAGGAGGGGCTGCAGAGGGAGAAGATTTGATTTACTCCCAGATTCACTTCAAGAAGAAGAAATTTAAGACAGCCAAAAGTAACAAGACTTTTCATTTCATTCATTTCTTTTACATTTCTCCGAATATCTTCCTACTCAATTATCTCATGCCAAACAACACCTAGTGGACTGTTTGATGCTGTCATGCTCCAAAGGACTGAGTGTATTCAGTATGTGAAGAATGTTAATGCCCAAGTTCCCCCTGACGTAGTAAACAGACATAGATCATAATCAAGTTGCTGAGGGCTCTGTTTCCATCAGCTACAGACATTAACCTCTCATTTACCTGTGATATCTCCACCTACAGAATCCTTAACCCCTGCCCTGGCTGATACTGTGTATTCAGAGCTGAAGCTAGGCTGAACTCTGGGTAATTCTCAATATTAAAGCTCTACTGAAGCTGACTTCCAAACCAATTTGCTGGGGTGCTTGTCAACTGGTTGTGTTGCTGTACGGGTTTGTTGAGTTTCTGCTCTTAATGGCTTTGATGTAGATCCTGGAGGGCAGAGGGAAAGGAACCTCTACGTTGGAGACGAATGGAGCAGAACATGAAGTACAAATTACATGGGCATTACTCACTTAAACATGCACTCACATAAGCAATAACTATGCCTGTGCCAGAAAACACAGACACAAATAGCTTTTGCATGCATTGTTGTGACTTCCGCATCCCATCAAAAAGTATGCTTTGTATGGCATGAATTTTAGTAGATTGTATGAATATAGGCATATACAGGATTGGCGTGTGTAACCATACGCAGTGTGTCGACTTACTCGTCAGCATAGCACAGACGTTTTGTTATCTGCCTGAACTTTAGCTCACACATTTGATCCAGTCCAGATTTATTCGCAGTTTCATTTTTATTTGAATGCAGATTTACTTTTTAGCGCTTAATTAGCTTTTTCTATATTAAACAATTAAAAATGTATTTGCTGTTCCTCATTTGTACTCAATTATGTGTTGTCTGTTGTTAGGCTTGCAAAACAATTAACATCGTAATTGTTAAGTGACAACAACACCACCACTAGATGGGGTTACTTTGCTCTGTTGACCACTGCCGACCAACAAGCAGATTGCATTTTACATCTTAATTTCCTTTTTTTCCTTCAACTATTGTTGCCAAACAACTGTGAATAAATATAGGAAAGGATATGTATATATTAAAATTAAGAGTATTATGACCAATGCTATTTTCTGAAACTAGTTATTACAACACTTAAACAGACGGATCAGAAAACCAACTCTAATTGGCGGCATCTTTATTCATGTATTTCATTGGTGTTTTCTGTAGGTTTGAAAATAATTCTTGAAATTTTAGATTGTCTGTTCCATGGAAGGGCGTTCCTGAATGTACCCCTCTCAGTTCTGCTCTTGCTAGGTCGCTTTCCTGTACTGACTGAGTTGACCAATAGGCAGAATAGGTTGACAGCTTCTGACCAAAGCAAGGCTCTGTATCACTTCTCCATTTCAAAACCAAAGCCTAAGACAGACGGACAGAAACCTAAGCCTACACATACAATTTAGGAGTAAGAGTTTGAACAGCATTGAAGGGGAGGGCGGACTGTTTTGTTTAGAGAGATATTCAAAATGAGAAGCTCACCACATGGACTCTCACGTGAAATCATTACACGATCACCATTGCTCTCAGATAGGAGAAGTTAAGAGGATGCACAGTGCATGATTAAAAAATGTGCACGCACCAAGTGAGGCATCCTGCTTGATAAGAATTAAGAAATGTTTCTTGCTAATCATCAAAGCTCCAACAGTCCAATGCCAAGGCTATTTGATGACTCTCACCGTACACAGTCTTTACTCTTCAGTGTTCAATGGAAGCACCGTTTTTTGATTTGAAACAAGACCAAATCTTATAAAGCCAATATCAAAGACAAAAACAATGCCTGCAAGTTCAAGGCAGCAAAGAATATTGGACGAGTAACTATCGATATCGACTATACAGAATGTTGCTATCTTTTAAACATGACATTGGAGATAGTCATTACATCTTCAAACAATATTCTATATAATTTAGTGCGACAGCCACATTAGCCCTCAGATGATTCACGGAACCTAGAGCGGTTTCTATTTTGAACTGTTCTCACCGTCCTGCGGTTGCTTGGCCTATCTGCTCAAAAGTCAACGTTTAAAAAACGTGGTAACCAATAAACACGGGTGTTTGATAGTGATGAGTTCACGTTCAAGATTACAATAAAAATGGCCTTTTCAACTCTGTTCAACCTCAGCACTACCAACGACAGTTAGAGTGTTTGAGAGATGCTCCGCGTCGACATACACACACGTTGATTACATCTCTGACCTTTTTTTTCTTTGCTTGTTGTCTGTGGTTAGCTGGTTTGTCTGTAAACAGGTCCCCAGCCAATGGGGTGTGAGAGTTGAACGTCTCCGCATCACAGAGGGCTTTGCTGACATTTAAGTTCTATTTTTTTCACCCAGTGGAACCAAACTGGTGTCAAAGTAACCCCCCCCCATCACCATAGTCAAGCCCTATCCTGTTTGACAAACTTGTTGTCTTCAAAACATGTATTGCAAATGTAAACAATTGTTCTGAACTGCCAATTGAAAGATTGTTAAGAATGGATTGTACAGTTTTTTACTATATATATTATTATTATTTGCTGAAAACTAAAAGTGTAGTTACATGTAGAGGCACACAGATACACACGCAAACAATCAGAGGTAAACTGCCAGCTGTCATACACAGAAAACAAACCCACTAACAGACCTCCACAACATGAGGAGGGCTATTCCAGTAAGATACAAACCACAACGCCTGGCCTGGTTTCCTTTAACCGAGAATCCCCTTTGCAAATCAACCACCGCGCTGCCTCACACTTCAGTGCTGTACGTACTTGAGAGAGAGGAAGTCCATCTCTCTCTCTCTCTCTCTCACTCTCTCTCTCTCTCTCTCTCTCTCTCTCTCTCTCCAACTCCCCTTCTTTTGTGTCTGTCTGTGTGGTGCTGCATGAGCAGCCAGCATAGCCAGATAAGGCGGAGGATTAAACAGGAGGAAACGGCCGTGGGACTCGAGACGTTTCACAGCCATGGCTGGTGGCCGCCTACAATGCCTCTACACACAGAGTCTCCTGCTGCTTGTGGCGCTTCAGTGCGGTAGGTCCCTTTAAATTAAAGTGTTCAGTTGAATTCTACTCGTAGGCAGATATGTAGGCAGACCAACAGATTCCGCTTATATGCATGAGTGTGGAGAGGTGTTAATGAAAACAAACACAAAGACAAACGGGAGAAAACACCAAAACTGCTCGCATGCTTGTTCCTGCTTTCATTTGAATGATATGTGCCTGCATTGCATGTTCCGAAAAATAAGCACATTCAGAAAATCTGTTTCCTAGTTCATCTTTTAGACAAAAAGAAAAATGTTTGGTCTTATCAAACCATGTGGTAGGTTCTTAGAAGCCACGACAGCTTTTGTTCTTGCTAAAGAGTTCTCTCAAAATAATGTTTGATCCCTTCCCTTTCCTGTAAATGTCATGAGTATGAGGTTATGTCAGCAAGATTATTCTTCTACATTCATTAAGCAATACAAATCCAAAACTAGAAATGTCTAAACAAAGTGGGTAACCATTTCTGTTCTGCTTTGTGCATAAAAAGCTACAGGAATTTAGTTTGACATGTCACAGGATAGCCATAATGTAATGTGACCACAAGTATACTAATCTGACAAGCGAATGAAAACTTTCCTTTGAATTTCCTTTGCATTTCATGTATGGAGTAGATCAGACCGGGCGTTGATTGAGAACTGTTTGCTTCTCCTTTGTTGTTCATTGAGACTGATAGCAGTCCACTTGGGAAGTGGGTAGAAAGCTTTCCCGTCACACTAGGTTTCCGCCACACGCCAGCCACTGAAACACAGTGCGACACCAGGAGTAGGGCTGTGTTCGGGAACCATGTACTTAAATACTATCTACTAGAACCGAGAAGTACATACTGTTTACTGAATACTGAAACCAAGATTTACTTAAATTGTTTGTATACTCCACCGGAACATGTGACCAAAACCCCAACCTTTTTTTTTTTATTCTGTCAAAGCCAGAAGGAAGTTGGGGCCTTGCATTTTGGGGTGTACAGCTTCGTCCAGCAACACGTCTTAGTCCATTTTTTTCAAATATAGTATGTTGTTTTGGAACTTTATCCGTACTCAAATTTCACATATCGGCATATCGCTTGGCATACCGGACGCACATCTTTCGTCATATTTAGCATGTGAGAGATGCATAGTAGGCGATTCCAAACACAACCTATTTGTCTGACTAAACTAGACTGTACCAAGCCAATACAGAATGAAAAATAAAGCAGAACTTCTTTTATTGTGTAGTACTTTCACACTTTCTCAGATTTTATGTTCTTAAAATCAATAATTTACTTCGATAAACATTGACACAAAAAAGCAAGTGAAGTTTCAAAAACGGAATTCTTATGCGCAAAGAAAATTGCAGTTTTACGCTTGGTATATTTGGAGTAATATACTAAATAGTAACTATAGTAAATAACTTTTTTTTTTAATTCTGTCAAAGCCAGAAGGAAGTTGGGGCCTTGTATTTTGGGGTGTATAGCTTCGTACAGTGACAAATTGCAGTTTTACGCTTGGTATATTTGGAGCCTTTCAATTGAGGGCTTATGGTGGATTGGCCTTTGGCTTTGCCCTCATCTTTATGTATTACTCTTCAGTCGGAGCTGGCATCCCTAAAGATTAGATTTTCTTTTTTAAATACATTTACATTTTAATGCAGAAAATCACCCTCCTGTGTGTTGCTGTGTTGCAGGTCTGGGCACTGCCCAGAAAGAGATCCACAAGCTTGTTGGAGATACTGTGGAGTTCACCTCTGGCATAACTACAAATGTCACCCTTGTTAAGTGGAAGTATAACAGCAAGATCGTTATGGAATATAAGAACTCCCTTTTCATCATACCGGCTGGAGAGGTTGGCGTCCAATTTAATAGGAGAATATGAGCATGTCTGACTATAATTTAAAAGTGAAAGACCTGACACTGCAAGATGTAGGGCTCTTCCTAGTAATGGGTGAAAATACCAAAGGAGAAAAATTACAAACAGAAAGCTACGATCTACATGTTCATGGTAGGCTTGCCTGCTAGATACACCGATTGTGTAAACCTTTTCAGTGTTTGTTGTTAATACAAATGCGTATAGTGGAGTGACAGGAACAACTAACAGACATTGACAAAAGGCACAGTGGTTTACATGAATTTTATTGGAAGCTTGATTTAGCTTCTTAAGTGAATGCTACCACTTCAGAGAGTGCATCACGGTGCAAGTCAAGACTAGTTTGACTTCATCAAACAACTTAAAGGACTTTCATTTGACAATTCCTTTGTCTAATTAGGATAGGGATTTCTATTTCTACAGTGGAGAGACAGTTACTCTCACCTGTACTGTGGAGTCTGGGTCTGGCTGGAGCTACAGGTGGTTCAGAGGTAGCAGTGAGATTAAAGATTAACAATCTGCTGTTATCACCGTCACAGCTGATGAGTCTGTCCAGGGTCAGTACTACTGTCAGGCAAATGAATACTCAAGAAATGTGTCCTCATCTCCCAGTGGAATTACATATTTATCTGTGTCTGGTTAGAATATGGACATTGCAAAAATATTGTGATGTGTTTGTGGGGTGTGTCTAAGCACAGCTCAAGTTTAACACAGGAGAGTAGCTTGTGGGAACACCCCTTTTATAGCACAAACAACTGTAGGCTTGTTGTCAGTGTTGTTCCCAGTCTTCTGTTGCTGCAGTGCAGCGTCCAGCACTCTCTCTCTGTCCAGTCAACAGCCAGGCCCTACTGAAACAAACAGACACCCTTAAATAGCATTCCTCCAACGAATCACCAGACTGAACACTCACCTGTTGAAACCTGGTGATCTGTCAGAGGAATTCCTCATCACCAACATGGTCCTGCATCACCCTCTACAGGACGAATGCCAGCACAAACCTCACAGTTTGATTATCTCAGTAGGCCAAATCATCTTTCTTATGAATTTGTCATTAGCCTGTGGTATGCCTATATATGGCCAACACAGTCTGTATAGATTTTGAGGATTGAAACATATACCTATCAGAACCCTGTCTAATCAAACAATGTGAGAATAATAACATTTCTACCTGCCAGTTGTTGGCATTTATGTTTAATTCCTGTGTGATCGATTTTGGATGTCTGCTTCTTATCTATGTAAATCCTTGATTGGTTTATTGACAAGTGCTTTAAACCATTTCTGTACTCTTGTTGACAGTACTACCAACAGCTGGCCTAACCATATCACCTAACCCAGCATACAGTGGAGAGACAGTTACTCTCACCTGTACTATGGAGTCTGGGTCTGGCTGGAAGTACAGGTGGTTCAGAGGTAGCAGTGAGTTTAAAGAGTCCCAGCCTGCTGTTATCACCGTCACAGCTGATGAGTCTGTCCAGGGTCAGTACTACTGTCTGGGAAAGAGAGACTCAAGACCTAAGGCCTCATCTCCCAGTGGAATTAGAGGTCTATCTGTCACTGGTGAGTATGTGGACATTCCAGAATGTTCTTCTGATGTGTTTGATTTTCTTTGAAGACAAAATCCTCTTTCTTTTGTAAAATGTAAAAGACAATGTTCATCACAAAATAGCACATACACTCTCTAAGACAAAAAACATTTGATAGACTATTTTTATTTCCACAAAAATACAAAGGAATAACTGGAACCTATTAGAAACGTCACAAAGTAATGCTTACAAATATTATCGGTCAGTCTACCTTGGTCCAAAATAATGAACCAAAATAAGTATTTCATTTTTCTAAAACTGTAACAAATAGTCTTCCTAAATTTATTTTCAAAGGTATTGTAAAATATAGTATTTTTTTACAGTGTATGTATATATATATATATATATATATACAGTGGGTCCAAAAAGTATTTAGTCAGCCACTGATTGTGCAAGTTCTCCTACTTAGAAAGATGAGAGAGGTCTGTAATTTTCATCATAGGTACACTTCAACTATGAGAGACAAAAATTTGAAAACAAATCCAGGAAATCACATTGTAGTATTTTTAAAGAATTTATTTGTAAATTATGGTGGAAAGTAAGTATTTGGTCAATAACAAAAGTTCAACTCAATACTTTGTAACATAACCTTTGCTGGCAATTACAGAGGTCAAACGTTTCCTGTAAGTCTTCACCAGGTTTGCACACACTGTAGCTGGTATTTTGGCCCATTCGTCCATGCAGATCTCCTCTAGAGCAGTGATGTTTTGGGGCTGTCGCTGGGCAACACGGACTTTCAACTCCCTCCACAAATTTTCTATGGGGTTGAGGTCTGGAGACTGGCTAGGCCACTCCAGGACCTTGAAATGCTTTTTACGGATTACGAATTACAGACCTCTCTCATCTTTCTAAGTAGGAGAACATGCACAATCAGTGGCTGACTAAATACTTTTTGGCCCCACTGTATATATATATATATATATATATATTGTGTTAATTATGACATTGGGACAATTTAACTCTAATCCACAATATGGGTCACACCAGAACTGTATGAACGATTGTCACGACCAGGCAGGAATGCAGACCCAAACACAGATAAGGGAGCAGAAGTATTTCATCAAAAGATGCAGAAATACAGAGACATAGAACATAAACAATGGACCGACAAAGGGACAACACAAGAAAAAGGACTTAAATACAAAACAAGGGCAAACCAAAAACCAATGCAAATACAGGAAACCTAAACAAGATAACAAAGGGCAGGTGCAAACAATAATATAATCAAGCCCTCAATGTCAAGGCCATGACAGGACCCCCTTCCAGCTCCCAGATAGGAACAACCCAGTTGATGAGAGCTTGCCCAGTTAACCACATCTCCACCAAGGCAACCTTGCAGCGCTCAGACAGGTAGTGCAGGTCCCCATCAGTACCAAGGAGTCTGAGTACAAGTTCAACCCCCGCAAAATTGAAATACCTGAATTTACCTGTAAAGGTGTCGGTGACAGGTATATGAAGGTTTACTCTGTGATCCTTTAAGACTGACTGTCTGGTAAGAATGTCTACTATGTAGCGAGTTTACACTGAGAGAGAAGGGGTCAGAAAATATGTGTAATAATATAATTTATTTTAATTTTGTGTCATGAGTATAAATTGTTTTGTATTCTGTTTTATTTCGATTAACTAGTTTGTGTGTTGCGATTGCATGCTTCTATATTCTTCCGATGTTTCCAGCTAAACCCTGTTCCTTCCTGAGAGTGTCTCCCTCCTGGCTGAACGCTGGAGACTCAGTGACTCTGGCCTGTGGGCTTCAAGTCTCCTCTACAGACTGGATGTTCTACTGGTACAGGACTGTTCCCTACCAGGCAGGGCTTCCTTCTCTAGTCGACCAGTCCTACTTTGTAGAGCCCCTACTGGACAGTGACCATGGGACTGTAGAGAGTTCCTACATCCTACATGGTGCTACACACACTGCAAGATATGTGTGTAGAGCTGGGAGAGGACAACCAGTCTATTACAGTGATTATAGTGAAGTTCAGTTTCTCTGGTCTGTAGGTGAGTCAATACAGAGATGAGTCAATACAGTGGATATATAGTCCATAGATTTGAACTGTGTCTTTGTTGTCATGAGCGCTGATGGAGTCTCTCTTTGTTCCAGATCAACGTCCCTCAGTTTCCCTCACAGTAAATTCAAGCAGAACCCAACACTCGACATCTGAGTCTGTCTCTTTGAGCTGTGAGAGAAACTCTACTGGTTGGACAGTGAAGAGGATCACAACATATGGACTGTCAAAGTGTCCATACCCCAGGGTGTCAGTGATAGAATCCACATGTACCCTTAGCAGGTTAAATACAGGGGACAGTGGAGTGTACTGGTGTGAGTCTAGATCTGGAGAGTACAGCAATGCTGTCAACATCACTTTGAATTGTACGTATCAGCTACTCAAACAACGTTTGTTCAAATATTGAAATTTGTTTTCAGAATATTAGAAGTATAGTAAATAATATAATGTAGATATCAAGTAGTCTAATCAGTCTAATGTTGTCTTGGCTGTTTCACAGCTGATGTGATCCTGGAGAGTCCTGTCCATCCTGTGACTGAGGGAGACCATGTGACTCTGCGCTGCAAACACCAGAACCCCTCTCTGGTTTCCAAGGTTGACTTCTATAAAGATAGTGGACTCCTCCAGAATGGACCCAGTGGAGAGATGACCATCCCTGCTGTATCAAAGTCACATGAAGGCCTCTACAGGTGTGGATACTCTGATGGAGAGGAATCCCCAGAGAGCTGGCTGCTAGTCAGAGGTGAAACAACAAAGTCCTCAAAGCAACAATCTTTTTTATTATTTTATTTATCAGGGCAATGGATAGTTAATAAATGTCCCAGACATTTCTACAAAGAACCACCGTGCCACCACTGTACTACTTGGATAAAATAGTATTATATTTTCTGCTCTTTCCGCTCCAGTTAGATAACTCTCCTGATTCAGAAATGTTACTTTGTTGTTACCATAATCTTTTGGTGGCAAAAGTCCTGGAATTCTTTCTTAAGTAAATTCTTATTTACTTAATGATACCTAAACACATTTGTTCTCTTTCAGGTCACTTTCATATCTGTAATACAGTTGTTATTCTCTCTCTCTTCTTTTCGGTCTCCATGTCCTCAGTGGTGCCCTCCTTCCTGCAGCGTCGACTGCTGTTTGGTCTACTGGTGGCGTCTCCCTATATGCTGGCCACCATTCTACTAGTGATGATACACCTCCAACGCCAAGGTGACAACACAAGGATTGTTTTACTTTGTGAAATGTATCTGTGCTGTTTGACATGTTGGAGGAAAATCTTGTTTAGTTGACTCTCAGCAAGTATGATCTCAGTTTTGTGCTTTACAATCATTCTTTAAGAACTTCCTTTATGAGAACATTCTGGATTTGTATTCTTGATCAAGAGTCTTTCATGTCCAGGTCCTCTGCCTTCTTTGTCTTCTCTGAAACCTGTTTTTTTGTGTGTTCCAGCCAAGTCACCTGCAGAGGACCAGCCAGACTACGATGATGTTGGAGAAGATCCAGAGACATCTCCACCACCAGTAGCAGGGCCCAGCTGAGCTCCATAGACAGCTCACACTTGGAACATGTTTCTCTATGTTTTTGGAAAAAGTCAATTTTTTTCAATAAAACCGCATATCTTTACTTTACAAATGTCATTTAATAGTTAATCTTGCCCACATCTCGTTCTAATTGCATATAGGTAGTCATGCGTATATTGATTATGATGAAAAATCCGAAACTTCTTTATTTATTAGACCTCATATTGGACAACACTTGTGTTCTTTTATTTGTAATGGAAAGTACAGTGGAACGGTGCTTATAGAAGAACATTTGTTTATAGAACAGTTTGCACAGTTTTTTACTTTTTTAACAGAATGATATCATTGGATTTTATAACATAAATCCTCAGGGATCAGATGCTTTTAAAATAGGTGCTTGTCTCTCTTGTCTCTGTGTTTATTTAATTCTTGTCTCCAGCTGTTATCTGTTCCCTATTTAAACCCTGCGTTGCAGGCGTGCCTTTGTTCAGACTTTGTGTTATTTCAACCCCTCGTTGTTCTTTGTGCTTTTGTTGCTTCAAGTAAAGTCTCATTTCAAAAGCAAAATCCAGTTTACAGTCTGCCTCTATTCACCTGTGCTTCCAGTGTGTTGCTCCACCAGCACTTAGTCTGTATTTGGGTCGTACATTAGCGTGAGCCATGACACCTATCGAAGTACTCCAGACGGGGGCAGTCAAAGACAACTGGTTTAAAACTCAGACTTCACTTAACCAGAACATTTTACACTGATGCCCGTTCACAAGACACATTCAACTCCATCAAATTAAACATTAAAACTCTGGTCTGCAGGAGTGACCCTCACCCATATTTCCATCACCTTTATGATAATATATGTAGAGACAAATTACATTTCCAAAAATACAAATAAATTAAAGCATACACACATCATTCTTTCTTTACAAAAACATATAGTTCTGTAAAGAGATTGAGATGAGCTCACAGACCACATAGGCTCTGGGAGAGAACTAGTGTGACAATGGTTTAACACCTAGGGCAGCGAGCAGCAGAGAAGTCGGGCACACAGACACTTCCTCTATCTCAGTTTGAATGACCTTCCTTCTTTGTAATAACTTCTGATAATAGCCAGACCCAGACCCTTCCTCTGATAATCCAAGCATTCAAAAAATGTTAATATACTCACATCATATTATCACATCTTGAATGAGATGTCATTATTTTAGAATACCTAGAAGGTAAATACTTTAGAAGCGTTCAGAGGTGGGATCATTGTTGAAACCGACATACATTTACCCAGGCCATATTGAACCAGTCAAAATTAAGATTTCCCACGTAAAAGATGGTCAACGGTGATTGTGATCCCGAATGTGTAAATATAGGGCACAATATGATGACCTCTGACCCCACCTAACCTGCATGTCCACTTCCCCCTTCTTTTCACTTAATTCCTTTATTGATTCTTTTCTCCCTCTCCTCATTCTTATCTTCTAATGCTTCCAGTGAAGTGTACCCTTCCCATTTACGAAATAAAATATCATGCAAAGGCTCCACTTATGGCCTTGTTGTAATTGTAGTCAGTCATAAGAGTAAGAGTGGTTATCTTGGAACAAATGTATATATTCATTTTTATCTTTTCACTGTGTTATTTAATAGGGTTACATATTATTTGATATGAGAAATTACTTCCTTTGAAAATTACGAAAATTCGATTTCTGTTGTCACAACAAATTACATGTCTATAATGCGTGACAGTCTGACTCTTCAGAATCATAAAGGTGGCTGTGAATTTAGTTACATTAGACTGCTGGAGGGAGTCACGTGTATTATTTATAGCAGTTCTTAGCAACTGAGTTTCCATTGCAAAATGTACATGTGGTCAAAACCAAACCCTCCTGTTGTTTTCTAAACTCAGATCTCTGTCTCTATTGTGATGAAGAGGAGGGAGAGAGATTTTTGGCCTTTGCTGAAGGTCTCGGTCAGAAAAAAAGCACTGGCATGAAGTAAAACTTTTCTTTAACTTATTTTCTGTCTCTGTTTGTATCTCTTTTTTTCTATCAGTCTATCTGCCTCTCTCTCATTGCCTTCTCAAGTCTCCCTGCTCTCTTGTGCCACTTCAAAACCACAGGAAGTCCAACTGAACCATATCATTGTACATTTCAAATATGAAATGATTGTGAATACAGTGATCATGAATACATTGTCTCAGCATAGTTCAAAGATAGATCAGTACAGTAGAATAAAAAGCATTCACACACACCACTCTGCAATTCTCTCTGTTTTCACACTGTCTCACTGTTTCCGCGTTTCACACGACAGAATATTGAGCTATTTACTGAGACTAGGAAGTGGAGGGGTGTCACTCAGACACTGATCAGCAGGAGAGGATGGCGCTCACCTCGCTGGGTCTCCTACTCTGTGAGTACTGGCTCTCTGGGTCTAAATGTGTGTTTATCTGCAAATACATTATAGGAGAGAGGAGAGATGCCGTGTTTTCAAGGCTGTTAGCCAGTTCTTTAAGCATAGTGTGTCTGAAGAGTGTAAGACCTTTTTAGTTGGTGTGTGATCTGGTGGAAAAACACCAGCATGTTGCCTGACCTTTATCAGGGGCCAAGGATTTTATTGGTATTGTTGGTTAATGGTAAAACCTGCAAGAGGTTTATTTAAATTTGAATATGTTTAAAGCACACCACACAAGTGCTGGTCAGGGAACTCTCATTACAGTGTCATGGTACAGGTAAAATTAGGAGGTTGTGATGTCTATGACCTGATATAGCAGCAGAAATACAGGACATGTTCTCTGAAAGTAAAACATCACTTGTTATCCATGGTAAGTTTTGCATATTGTAATTGTTTTTGTAAACTCCTTTAGGTGCTTATACATATGTATATTTTATTACATTATATTACTGGGTTAACAAGGATCTATTCTATTCTAATGTTTAGGGCTGAGTACACTCTACTATGAACAAACTGAAGGTGAGGTGTGATTTTGTTCAGCTGATCAAATCATCATTTCATTTTGTTTAACCACTGCTTCTTTTTAAAGCTTACATTTTCTCTTTAGTTGAACTGGCCAAAGGGAAATGGCTTTGTCCTATATTCTTTATTCTATATTTTTGTTGGAATGGCTATTTCAGCTGTAACATCATTATTTTGACTCTAATCTCAATGTTGGCATTGTGTTTGTTATTGCAGGAAAACAAAAGATGGTTCTGGAGCTGAAACCTACATTATGGACTAAGTAGACTAACATTATCTCTTCTTCCTCATCTTAATGTTTGTTGTTGTTTCCTTCACAGCTCTGCCTACAGCCACAGTGAAAAGGGTCTCCCCTCAAGATCCTCTCTATCCTGGAGACACAGTCACTCTACAGTGTGACATATCAGACTATGAGGACTGGAGCTACAGATGGTTCAGAGATAGACAACACCTAACCAATGAGAACAAGAAGACCATCACTCTGTCTGGTGATGCTGCAGGTTCATACAGCTGTGAGGGGAGTAGAAGAGATCGTCCGACCAAGTCACAGCTCAGTGATGACCACTCTATAACTATTACTGGTGAGTTCTCTTTGGACAAAAATATGCTACAGGACAAAAAATATCTTCTGTGAAAAATGTATGACATATCTTAATTGTGAATAATGATCTCATATTGTTTTGATTCATTAGAATACACCCAATTGAAATTCTCAGTCTCACCACTTGATACACACTAGAATGGCATTGAGAGGTAAACATAAAGTGTTGTGCATCTGAGACTATCCTGCACTTGCGTTTAATTCTCTGTAAACAGGTCCATTACCCTTAGCCTTACCCACAGCTACAATGTCCATAGAGCAGAACCCTTTCTACACTGGAGAGACAGTCACTCTTGTGCAGAGGTGCAGAGGAGTCTTACCAGGGTCACTATCATATCAAGCTAACACATACGCTAAAATAAATCCTCTCGATGACCACAAAAAAATTATGGCGATACGGACAAATTCATAATAATAACAACACTTTAATTAGCAAAATTTGAGGTTACGCCTTGACAATTTATAAAAATTGTACTTGAATCAATTTCCATACCCTTGTTGACAGCACTACCAACAGCTGGACTGACCATATCACCTAACCCAGCATACAGTGGAGAGACAGTTACTCTCACCTGTATTGTGGAGTCTGGGTCTCGCTGGAGCTACAGGTGGTTCAGAGGTAGCAGAGAGATTAAAGAGTCCCAGTCTGCTGTTATCATCGTCACAGCTGATGAGTCTGTCCAGGGTCAGTACCACTGCCAAGGAAATAAATACTTGAGACCTAAATCCTCATCTCCCAGTGGAATGATATATTTAGATGTGACTGGTAAGTAGACAAAAGTTTCAAAATAAAATACTGATAAGCCCCATTATCTTATTGGGCGCCATACAATTTAATGTGTAATTATGTACAGTCTTACAGCATACTAAAACATTAGTATCTAAATTCGTTCTTTCAAATAAAATGATAGACAGACCTGAAGACTTAAACAAGTGTTTGGTTTCATTTCAAAGCTACACTAGTGTTATTTTTGAATCCCATTATTAAATATTGGGTTTCTTCTTGCCATTTACACAGTTAATTGGCCATTGGCCAGCATAGGGTCAGACAAAACAGACGTGTTTACAGGAGACAAAGTGACACTAACCTGCTCCATGGGAGAGTCTTCTGGATGGAGGTCTTACTGGTACAGAAACTCTAAAGGTTCTGACCCAGTGAGTATGAGTGAAGGAGTTCACTATACATTCAGACCTTCCAGTATCTCAGAGGGAGGAGAGTTCTGGTGCCGAGGAGGAAGAGGACACCCAGTCTACTACACAGATTACAGCCAACCAATCAGCATCAATGTTACAGGTGAGTCTGACCATTAGATTTTTTAAGAAAACCATGGGAGTATTATTGACTTAAATTGAATCAATTTACTAATGTATTGTATGTTCAATCCGTTATTCTTATCCAAACAGCTAGACCCCATGCTGTTTTGACCCTGCAACCAGACTGGACGCAGATATACATGGGAGAGACGGTCACTCTCAAGTGTGACATAAAGGGAACTGAAGACTTCACTAACTGGAAATACAACTGGAATAATAAGGAGGGTACACGTATGAAACCCATCAGTACCACAGAGTCTGAGTACAAGTTCCATCCTACCAGAATAGAAATGAATGAATTTACCTGTAAAGGTGTAAGTGACTCTGTGAAGGGGCACTCTGAGACCAGTGAACCTTTAAGACTGACTGTCTCTGGTAAGTATGTCTACTATGTAGTGAGTTTACACTGAGAGAGAAGGGGGTCAGAAAATATGTGTAACGGAAAAAGATAATTTTATAGAATTTTGTGTCATGAGTGTGAATTGTTTTGTATTCTGTTATGTTCTGTTTATGTATTTTGTGTGTTGCCATTGCATGCTTCTATATTCTTCTGATGTTTCCAGGTAAACCCCGTCCCGTCCTGAGAGTGTCTCCCTCCTGGCTGAACCCTGGAGACTCAGTGACTCTGACCTGTGGGCTTCAAGTCTCCTCTACAGACTGGAGGTTCTACTGGTACAGGACTGTTCCCTACCAGGCAGGGCTTCCTTCTCTAGTCGACCAGTCCTACTCTGTAGAGCCCCTACTGGACGGTGACCATGGGACTGTAGAGAGTTCCTACATCCTACATGGTGCTACACACACTGCAGGATACGTGTGTAGAGCTGGGAGAGGACAACCAGTCTATTACAGTGACTATAGTGAAGCTCAGTTTCTCTGGTCTGGAGGTGAGTCTATACAGTACATATATAGTCCATACATTTGAACAGTGTCTTTGTTGTCATGAGAGCTGATGGAGTCTCTCTTTGTTCCAGATCAACGTCCCTCAGTTTCCCTCACAGTAAATACAAACAGAACCCAACACTTGACATCTGAGTCTGTCTCTTTGAGCTGTGAGGGAAACTCTACTGGTTGGACAGTGAAGACGAACACAACATATGGACTGTCAAAGTGTCCATACCCCAGGGTGTCAGTGACAGAATCCACATGTACCCTTAGCAGGTTAAATACAGGGGATAGTGGGGTGTACTGGTGTGAGTCTAGATCTGCAGAGTACAGCAATGCTGTCAACATCACTTTCAATTGTACGTATCAGCTACTTAAACAGCGTTTGTTCAAATATTTAAATTCGTTTTCAGAATATTAGTAGAATGGTATATAACATAATGTAGATATTAATTAGCCAAATCAGTGTAATGTTGTCTTGACTGTTTCACAGCTGATGTGATTGAATTGTAGGTTCAGTTACTTTAATAACATCGGTTTAATTGTTGAATTCTCATGTTTCAGAATATGAGTAGTATAGTAAATAATACAATGTAGATATCAAGTAGTCTAATCAGTCAAATTTTTTCTTGACTGTTTCACAGCTGATGTGATCCTGGAGAGTCCTGTCCATCCTGTGACTGAGGGAGACCATGTGACTGCGCTGCAAAAACCCGAACCCCTCTCTGGTCTCCAAGGTTGACTTCTATAAGGATGGAGGACTCCTCCAGAATGGAACCAGTAGAGAGATGACCATCCCTGCTGTATCAAAGTCACATGAAGGCCTCTACAGGTGTGGATACTCTAATGGAGAGGAATCCCCAGAGAGCTGGCTGCTAGTCAGAGGTGAGTGTGCATACTTTATGAAACTTATTTTAGATCTCCAAGTTTTTACTTTCAGCATTGCAAATTTGACTTTGATCAAAAATGGACAGTTTTTTCAACCAGTTAATAACATTATATCTATTTGGTTTTGTAGTAATAATGGGTTAGCTATGTTTTTGTTTTTTCGTCTCTGCTCACGTACTTTCTGTAGGGTCTTGGTCAGTAAGACTGGTCATTGGTCTTGTTTATACTGGGATCCTTGGGGTCCTCCTCTTGCTCCTCATCCTGATCCTTTGCCTAAAGTTCAACGGTCAGCTGATCCATTACTGCTTACTCATATTTTAATGTCCATCAAAGAATGATAACGTGTCATGTTTTATAAAGTTACGATGGATTTGATGATTAAAAGATTTTATTTCCTATTTTGCAGGTCTGTGTTTGGCTAAAACAAGTAAAGTCCCTGAAATGAACGAACATGGTACAGTACTAATTACATCAGATATTACATTTGTTGAAAGTGCATCTAACTTCATGATACTGGTTTAGTATCAGTCTGTGCCCTTCACGTGATGTTGCAGGCCTCTTAGGTTGTGTTATTTTACTCCATAAATCATTAGGTATGTTCTTAATCTTGTTTATCGTAGTGAATGAAGATTTTTTTGTCGAGCACTTTGTAACACTGAAAGTAATAAATGATATATACATGAAGTTGTATTGTTGTTCATTTTAATGATGAGTGATGACACATGTAACCGTGCCAAGTTTTTGTTATCATTTCAGATGGAGATACAGCTGGACCCAGTGATGTGACATATTCCCAGACTGAACTCAAAGTCCTTGGTAAGAAAAAGAACATCCAAGGTAATTCTTTATTTGGTGGAAGTCAAAGATAGATCTGCAATTCTGTGCCATCTGTAATAAAACCGAATGAAGCGAATTGAAACAAGGTTATGAAAGCAAGATTAAAAGCTGTGTGTTCCCGTTGATCCCTCCTGAACAGAGAAGAGAGCTGACCTTACTGGAGACACAGTCTACTCTGATATGAGGCCAACAGTCACCCCAGGTAGGAACAGTCTTTAACCACACTCCCTGTTTACTTACTTACTACACCAGAACAAAGTTTAACACTTGTTCCTGGCCTGTTGCGTTCTTTTTGTATTGGACAGACGGGATTGATTTAGTCTAGTTTACACTAGATATAAGCATTCCACTTGAATTACTGGAAGTTGAATAATATGGTCCAAATGTAATTGTTCCTTTTTTGGGGGGGCCTGATCATAGTGAGCTCCTGTGACATGCCATCTATACCTTCAAGAAATTATTTCGGTTGAACAAGACTTACAGTATTGACTTGAAGCCTATAGATTGTATTGATCAAATTATTTACTGCTGGGAATTATAATATCAAAGACTGACCTTTATTTTATTAACCTCGTAGCGCACTTTCATTATTCTTTTATTATATTATATGTCATTAGTTATGGTTTATGTACATTATATGTACTACCGCCTGATCTCCGATAGATTTTAAAAAGGGATCGTCAAAATTATAATTGTAATCAGTCAAATTTACTTCATTATTTATCATGATGTTGAAGCAATTCCCCTTTTTATCACCTGTAAGGGTTTGCTTGTGTTAGAGGACCTTTCATTTTTATTTGTTCTACATCTTATTCAGTTTCCTCCCAGATTGACTTCAAGAAGAAAAGAGAAAAAAGTAAGGACTTTTAACAGTAGTCCTATTGTACAGCTGTAACTACAACAACAGCCTTGCTAACCTTTTCCAAAACTCCATCTGCTGGACGCATGCAATGTTATGCTGTCATTATTGTTTTTCTCTGAAAACTAAATACAGTATTCACTGCATTATTTAAAATATCTTCATTTCTGAGCTAACAGTTCTGCAATAGGTCAGAATTAGAAAAAAACTTAATGTAAGGTATTCCTCCAGATATTCTCCTACTCAATTATTTCATGCAAAATAACACCTAGTGGATTGTTTGATGATGTCATGCTCCAAAGTACTGAGTATATTCATTTTGTGAAAAATGTTAATTCCCAAGTTCCCCCTTACGTATTCAAAAGACATAGATAAAAATCAAGTTGCTCATGGCTCTGTTTCCATCAGCTACAGACATTCCCCTCTCATCTACCTGTGATATCTCTACCTACAGAATCCTAATCTCCTGCCCTGGCTGATTCTGTGTATTCAGAGGTGAATACAGGCTGAACTGGGTAAGACTCAACATTAAACCTCTACTGAGGCTGACTTCCAAACCAATTTGCTGGGGTGCTCGTCAACTGGTTGTGTTGCTGTACGTGTTTGTTGAGTTTCTGCTCTTAATGGCTTTGATGTAGATCCTGGAGGGCAGAGGGAAAGAAACCTCTACGTTGGATACGAATGGAGCAGAACATGAAGTACACATTACATGGGCATTACTCACTTAAACATGCACTCACATAAGCAATAAGTATGCCTATGCCAGAAAACACAGACACAAAAAGCATTTGCCTGCATTGAATGTTTTTGTTATGACTTCAATGTTCCATTAAAAAGTATGCTTTGGATAATTATTCCCTCTTTAACCCAATGGACAACGCAATTTCTTAGCTTGCTATAAATAACAATACTCGCAGACAAACTGACCCACACACACACACACACACACACATATTTATACATGCACTCAATATATGCTTTTATATTCTTTTGTTGATATACAGTACTTAAATGGACAGTTTTGTATTTTGCAAAGTATAAAAACATATGTAGTCCCAAATCTGTGTTCTGAGTATTTTCTGGAAAGCACACTTAAAAAGTGAAGAGAAGGATAGAGAGTAACTCTGGATTGGGACTTAAAACTTGGTCAACTGGCACAGACAGTTGGATTGGTGAACAAATGTAGACCTATATAGGATTGCTGGATGTAAGTATACGCAGTATGATCGCTTTCTCGTCAGCAATGCGCAGACTACTTGTTAACTGACTGAACTTTAGCTAAAGCCTCAGACATTTGACAAATTGAATTCACACAATGAGTATACAATATAAAGCATACAAACATCATTCTTTCTTTATGTAAACATATTGTTCAGTGAAGAGTGTGAGATGAGCTCACAGACCACATAGGCTCTGGGAGAAAACTAGTGTGACAGTGGTTTAACACCTAGGGCGGCGAGCAGCAGAGAAGTCAGGCACACGGACACTCCCTCTACCTCAGTTTGAATGACCTTCCTTCTCTGCAATAACTCCTGATAATAGCCATCAGTAAAACCCAGAAGCTTCTTCTGATAATCCAGCCATTCAAAAAAGGTTAATATACTCAAAATATTACATCACATCTTGAATTGGATCATTATTTTATACCTAGAAGGTAAATAGTCGAATATATCAGGGGTGGGATCTTTGTTGAATCCAACATACATTTGCCCAGGCCATATTGAACCTGTCAAAATTCCCCAACTAAAAGATGGTCAAAGGTGATTGTGATCCCGAATGTGTACATTTAGGGCACAATATGATGACCTCTGACCTAACCTAACCTTCATGTCCACTTTCTCCTTCTTTCCACTTTAATTCCTTTATTGATACTTTTCTCCCTCTCCTCATTCTTATCTCTTATTCCCTCTAGTGAAGGGCTCCCTTCCCATTTCCTCCCACACCTTAGCATTAAATTAAATATCAAGCAAAGGCTCCATTTATGGCCTTGTTGTAATTGTAGTCAGTCATAAGAGTAAGAGTGGTGATATTGAAAAGAAAAGTATATTTGTTTTTTATTTCTTCACTGTGTTGTGAAATTACTTTCTTAGCAAATGTATGAATAATTGGATTTTCCACACTGTTGTCACATCAAATGACATGTTTCATAATGCATGATAGTCTGACTCTTTAGGATTATAAAGGTTGCTGTGAATTCAGTTAAATTAGACTGCTGCATGTATTATGTATAGCAGTCCTTAGCAACTAACTATCCGTTGGAAAATGTGGTCAAAACCAAACCCTCCTGTTGTTCTCTAAACTCAGATCTCTGTCTCTATTCTGAGGAAGAGGAGGGAGAGAGATTAGTGGCTGTTGCTGAAGGCCTCGGTCAGAAAAAAAGCACTGGCATGAAGTAAATAAATGTTATATCTTATTTTCTGTCTCGGTTTGTATCTCTCTTTGTTTCTATCATTGTATCTGCCTCTCTCTCACTGCTTTCTCAAGTCTCCCTGCTCTCTTGTGCCATTTCAAAACCACGGGAACTCCAACTAAACAATCTCATTTTGTAGTTCAAATATGAAATTATTGTGAAAACAGTTATCATGAATACATTGTCTCAGCATTGTTCACTTATAGATTTGGACAATGGAGTTAAAAGCATTCACTCATACCACTCTGCAATTTTCTCTCTCTCTCTCTCTCTCTCTCTCTCTCTCTCTCTCTCTCTCTCTCTCTCTCTCTCTCTCTCTCTCTCTCTCTCTCTTCTCACTGTCTCACTGTTTCCGTGTTTGAAACGACAGAATATTGAGCTATTTACTGAAACTGGGAAGTTGAGGGGTGTCACTCAGACACTGATCAGCAGGAGAGGATGGCGCTCACCTCACTGGGTCTCCTACTCTGTGAGTACTGGCTCTCTGGGTCTAAATGTGTGTTTATGTGGAAATACATTGTAGGACAGAGAAGAGGTGCCGTGTTTTCAAGGTTGTTAGCCAGTTCTTTAAGCATATTTTGCCTGAAGAGTGTAAGACCTTTTTAGTTGTGTGATCTGGAGGAGAAACACCAGCATATCCTCTGGCCTTGATCAGGAGCCAAGGTTTTTACTGGTATTGTTGGTTATTGATATTGAATGTGTTATCTGTTTATAGCACACCACATAAGAGCTGGTCAGGGAACTCTCATTACAGTGTCATAGTACAGGTCAAATCAGAAGGTTGTTATGTCTATGACCTGATATAGCAGCAGAAATACAGTTCATATTATATGAAAGTAGAACATATCTTGTCATCCATGGCAAGTTTTGCATAACGTAATTGTTTTTGTAAATTCCCTTTGGTGCTTATACATATGTATATTTTATTACATTATATTACTGGGTTAACAAGGATCTGTTCTATTATAATGTCTCAGTTCTGAGTCCACTCCACTATGGACAAACTGAAGGTGAGGTGTCCTTTTGATCAGCTGATCAAATCATCATTTAATTTTGTTGTACCGCTGCCTCTTTTTAAAGCTTACATTTGAATCTTTATTTGAACTGGCAAAAGGGCAATAACTTTGTTGTATATTCTCTATACTATATGTTTGTTGGAATGGCTGAAACTACATTATGTTGACTGTAATCTTCTGTTCAAAACCGTATAGGTGTAAATATGGTATATGTTGGCTTGTGGTTTTTATTGCAGGATACCAAGAGGCTGTTTTAGAGCTGGAACCTAAAAGGTCCCTGATATTCATAGGAGAGTACGTCACTCTCAGGTGTCAGATAAAGGAGGGACGTGCTACTGACTGGAAGTACACATGGAAGAAGAATGGTTATTCTTTAGTCAGGACTGATAGTGTAGAGAGTGGTTACAAAATAGCCTCTGTAGAACAGCACCATAGTGGTGACTACCAATGTTTTGGTATAGCCGACTTACAGGTTTCTGTGTGGAGTAACACTGTTAGACTGACAGTACAAGCTAAGGCAGCTCATCTCTCTCATTCTTTATTAGTGTGTTCATGTCTATATCGTTATCGAGACTAGACAACAGGTCTATTTTCCATCACTTACTTAGTTTATCATGACAGATTCATGCATGAATGTCACGCCGGGCCAGAAAAGGTAAGTCACGACCCAAACGCGGACCAAAACAAAACAGAACAGAGAGTACCAAAAAGAACACGGAACACAGGTTTGCCTGGAAAGCAAGAATAGCTCTTTACTTGTACCACAGGGGGTAACAAAGGTAATGTCTGACAACAGACTGGAACAAAGGCAGGGCTATATAAAGGGACAAAGAAACACAAAGAGGCCAATGAATGAAAACAAACTAACACAGGTGACAACAATGAAGCAATCAGGGACAGAGAGGTGCTGTTGCCCACGGGAGCTGTCCCTGGTGCTGAACTGCCCTCAGGACGTCGTAGGGAGATCCCGATCCTGACAATGAAACTATTTTGCTGAATGACATGTAAAGTCATTTCAAATACAAGTGTTTTCCCTTAATCATTACTGTATATATTTAGTAATTTCCATATCAACCAATAATTTTAAGTCATCCATTCTTGAAACCAATTGCTATTAATATGATAGTATTATACCTTAATTTGTACATTATGGGCTAAGAAGACTAACATTATCTGTTCTTCCTCATCTTCATGTTTGTGGTTGTTTCCTTCAAAGCTCTGCCTACTGCTACTGTGAGAAGGGTCTCCCCTTATGATCCTCTCTATCCTGGAGACACAGTCACTCTACAGTGTTACATATCAGACTATGTGGACTGGAGCTACAGATGGTTCAGAGATGGACAACAACTAATCAAAATGAACAAGAAGACCATCACTCTGTCTGATGATGTTGCAGGCTCATACAGCTGTGAGGGGAGTAGAAGACATCGTCCGACCAAGTCAGACTTCAGTGATGACCACTCTATAACTATTACTGGTGAGTTCTCTTTGGACTAAACTATGCTACAGGACACAAATCTCTTCTGTGAGTAATATGTGACATATCTTAATTGTGAGTAATAATCACTTTGTCATATTTTATTCATTAGAAAAAAATCGAATTGAATTTCTCATTATCACAGCTTGAGACACACTGGAATGGTATTGAGAGGAAAATATAAAGTGCTGTGCAACTCTTTGGGACTATCCTGCACTTGCGTCTAGTTCTCTGATGTGTTAAATGGTTCACAGACATGACTGATGTAGAGGTTACCACCTCTATTAGATATGGTCTAGATAGAGACACCCTCACCATAAGAGGTGCAGAGGAGTCTGATCAGAGTCACTATCATAATAAGCCAAAACATGCACTTAAAGAAATACTCAAGGTGACCACAAAAACACTTATTAACTTTCATACTGTCCCTCTGTTTTTAAAGCACTACCAACAGCTGTACTGACCATATTACCTAACCCAGCATACAGTGGAGAGACAGTTACTCTCACCTGTATTGTATGTTCCTGGCCTGCATGGAGCTCCAGGTGGTTCAGAGGTAGCAGTGAGATTAAAGAGTCCCAGTCTACGTTTATAACCGTCATCGCTGATGAGTCTGTCCAGGGTCAGTACTCCTGTCTGGGAAAGAAATACTCAAGACCTATGTCCTCATCTCCCAGTGGAATTACAGATTTATCTGTCTCTGGTGAGTATATGGACATTACTAAAATATTCTGATGTGTTTGTGGGGAGTTTCTAGGCACAGATCAAGTTGAACACAGCAGAGTAGCTTGTGGGAAGTGTCTAGGAACAGATAGAGACTGTAGCTTGTGGGAACACCCCTTTTATAGCACAAACAACCGTAGGCTTGTTGTCAGTGTTGTTCCCAGTCTTCTGTTGCTGCAGTCCAGCGTCCAGCGCTCTCTCTCTCTCCAGTCAACAGCCAGCCCCTACTGAAACAAACAGACACCCTTATATAGCATTCCTCCAACGAATCACCAGACTGAACACTGACCTGTTGCTACCTGGTGATCTGTTAGAGGAATTCTTCATCACTACCATGGTCCTGCAGCGCCTTCTACCGGACAAATGCCAGCACAACCCTCACAGTTTGATTATCTGATTAGGCCACATCCTCTTACTTATCTATTTGTGCGATGTCTGCTTCTTATCCATGTAAATCTTGAATTGGTTTATTGACAAGTGCTTTAAACCATTTCTGGACTCTTTTTGACAGCACTACCAACAGCTGGACTGACCATATCACCTAACCCAGCATACAGTGGAGAGACTGTTAATCTCAACTGTACTTTGGAGTCTGGGTCTGGCTGGAGCTACAGGTGGTTCAGAGGTAGCAGTGAGATTAAAGAGTCCCCGTCTGCTGTTATCACCGTCACAGCTGATGAGTCTGTCCAGGGTCAGTACTACTGTCTGGGAAAGAGAGAATCAAGACCTAAGTCCTCATCTCCCAGTGCAATCAAATATTTAGATGTGACTGGTAAGTAGACAAATCTTTCAAAATAAAATACTGATTAGCCATATTATTTTATTCGGCATCATACAACATAATGGGTAATTATGTACAGTCTCGAGGCATCCTAGAAGATGTTCTTTAAAATAAAATGATAGACAAGCATGAATAGTTAAACAAGTGTTTGGATTCATTTCTATGCTACATTAGTCTTATTTCTGAATCCGATCATAAAATATTTTCTTTCTTCTTGCTATTTACACAGTTAACAAGCAAGTTGCCAGCATAGGGTCAGACAAAACAGCTGTGTTTACAGGAGACAAAGTGACACTAACCTGCTCCATGGGTGAGTCTTCTGAATGGACGTTTTACTGGTACAGAACCTACAAAGGCTCCGCCCCTGTGAGTGTGAGTGAAGGAGTTCACTATACATTCAGACCTTCCAGGATCTCAGAGGGAGGAGAGTTCTGGTGCCGAGGAGGAAGAGGACACCCAGTCTACTACACAGATTACAGCCAACCAATCAGCATCAATGTTACTGGTCAGTCTGACCATTAGTCTGAAAACGATGGGAGTATTTTATCATTGACTTTAATGTAATCATTATACTAATGTAATGCAAGTTCAATCTGTCGTTCTTATCCAAACAGCTAGACCCTATGCTGTTTTGAGCCTGCAACCCGACTGGACCCAGATATACATGGGAGAGACGGTCACTCTCAAGTGTGAAATAAAGGGAACTCAAGACTTCACTAACTGGAAATACAAATGGAATAAAAAGAAGGGTACACGTATGAAACCCAACAGTACCACAGAGTCTGAGTACAAGTTCAACCCTACCAAAATGGAAATGTATGAATTTACCTGTAAAGGTTTAGGTGACTTTATGAAGGGGCACTCTGAGACCAGTAATCCTTTAAGACTGACTGTCTCTGGTAAGTATTTCTACTATGTAGTGAGTTTACACTGAGAGAGAAGGGGGTCAGAAAATATGTGTAACGGATAAATTAAATAAAAAATATTTTTTGTTTTCTGTTTTCTTCCGATTATCTATTTTGTGTGTTGCCATTGCATGCTTCTATATTCTTCTGATGTTTCCAGGTAAACCCCGTCCCGTCCTGAGAGTGTCTCCCTCCTGGCTGAACCCTGGAGACTCAGTGACTCTGACCTGTGGGCTTCAAGTCTCCTCTACAGACTGGAGGTTCTACTGGTACAGGACTGTTCCCTACCAGGCAGGGCTTCCTTCTCTAGCCGACCAGTCCTACTCTGTAGAGCCCCTACTGGACAGTGACCATGGGACTGTAGAGAGTTCCTACATCCTACATGGTGCTACACACACTGCAGGATACGTGTGTAGAGCTGGGAGAGGACAACCAGTCTATTACAGTGACTATAGTGAAGCTCAGTTTCTCTGGTCTCTTGGTGAGTCTGTACAGTAGATATATAGTCGATACATTTGAACAGTGTCTCGGTTGTCATGACTGGTGATGGAGTCTTTCTTTGTTCCAGATCAACGTCCTTCAGTTTCCCTCACAGTAAATCCAAACAGAACCCGACACTTGACATCTGAGTTTGTCTCTTTGAGCTGTGAGGGAAACTCTACTGGTTGGACAGTGAAGAGGAACACAACATATGGGCTGTCAAAGTGTCCACACCCCAGGGTGTCAGTGATAGAATCCACATGTACACTTAGCGGGTTCAAAACAGGGGACAGTGGAGTGTACTGGTGTGAGTCTAGATCTGGAGAGTACAGCAATGCTTTCAACATCACTTTGAATTGTACGTTCAGTTACTTTACCAACATTTGTCCAAATATTGATTTTGATTTTCAGAATATTAGTAGTATAGTAAATAATTTAATGTAGATATTAATTAGCTGAATTAGTTTAATGTTGTCTTGACTTTTTCACAGCTGATGTGATCCTGGAGAGTCCTGTCCATCCTGTGACTGAGGGAGACCATGTGACTCTGCGCTGCAAACACCAGAATTCCTCTCTTTGGTCTCCAAGGTTAACTTCTATAAAGATGGAGCACTCCTCCAGAATGGAACCAGTAGAGAGATGACAATCCCTGCTGTATCAAAGTCACATGAAGGCCTCTACAGGTGTGGATACTCTGATGGAGAGGAATCCCCAGAGAGCTGGCTGTTAGTCAGAGGTGAAACAACAAAGTCCTCAAAGCAACAATCTTGGATCAAATAGTATTCTATTTTCTGGCCTTTTTTGCATCCTGTTAGATAACACTCCTGATTCATAATTGTTACTTTTTTGTTACTATAATCTTATGGTGGCATAAGTCCTGGAATGCTTAACCCAAACGATTTATTGTATGATACCTAAACACATTTGTTCTCTTTCAGGTCACTTTCATATTTGTAATACAGTTGTTATTCTTTCTCTGTTCTTTTTAGTCTCCATGTCCTCAGTGGTGCCCTCCTTCCTGCAGCGTCGACTGCTGTTTGGTCTACTGGTGGCGTCTCCCTACATAATGGCCACCATTCTACTAGTGATGATACACCGCCAACGCCAAGGTGAAAACACAAGGATTGTTTTACTTTGTCAAAGTTATCTGTGCTGTTAGACATGTTGGAGGAACATTTTGTTGAGATGACTCTCAAAAAGTGTGATCACAGTTTTGTGCTTTACAATCATTCTTTAAGAGCTTCCTTTACGAGAACATTCTGGGTGTGTGTTTTAAATAAAGTCTTTCATGTCTGATTTAAAACAAAACATGTTAAGAGGTCCTGTGCCTTCTTTCTCTTCTCTGAAACCTGCTTGTTGTGTGTTCCAGCCAATTCACCTGCAGAGGACCAGTCAGACGATGATGATGTTGGAGAAGATCCAGAGACATCTCCACCACCAGTAGCATGAACCAGCTCAGCTCCATAGAGAGCTCACACTTGGAACTATGGCTCTATGTTATTTGAGATTGTTCAATTTTTTTTAAACAGTATTTCTTTGCTTTACAAATATAAGTTGTTAGTTTCTATTGCCCACATCTTGTACTAGGGACCATTAGGTAGTAATGCTTATATTGTTTATGATAATGATTGCTATAAATGTCAGACTTCTATGATTTATTAAACTTCATATTGAACAACACGTGTTCTTCTATTTGTAATGGACAGTGCAGTGGAAGGGTGCTTATAGAAGAATATTAGTTTATAGAACAGTTTGCAATTTTTTTTTTATATATCTCACAGAAAGTATAACAAATGCTCCAGAAAGATCAGTCAGTATATCGCTGCTGGACAAAGTCCCCTCAAGGCCGTTACAGGTGCCCCCCCAACCCCCCCCCCCCCCCAACCGTAGGGCGGATGGGAGATCAGGACCAGACCAAACATCCGGTGCTAAGAGCCCAGGAGAACGCCCACTACGGGAGCCTGATCGACCTTAAGAGGGGCCACGGAGACGTACAGAGACAGCCGACTGGGGAGCCGACTGGGGACACTGGAGCAGGTCCTGGAGAGAACGACTCGTCATATTGCCTCCTCGACTCCAGGATGAACTGTTTTGAGTCTGAGCAGGCCGGCGACTGCAGTCTCCAGACAGAGACCTGCCGCCGTAGCTCAACAGCCCACTCCAAAACCTCCCCCTCGAGACAAGAAATGATGGAATCCACTACAAGGAACTCAGATGTAAAATAGGCTGGGTACTGCCTAAGCGACCGCCAGTAGAAATCTAAAAAGGCCCGACATTTTTTTCCTCTGTCAGAACACTTTACCGACAGAAAGGCAGAGTAAAACACTTACAGAAAATAGTGACGTATATAGAACAAAAGGATCTAGGAACTTAAATACACTGGCAAAAGGCATAGGTGAAAACAATGAAGATAATGGCTGGCTGGACAAGGTGCAGGTGAAAACTATAAAGTATAATAAAGGGTCCAGAAGGATCATAGTCAATTAAAAGGGCTCACAGGCCCCTGCTGGACAAAATGATCGAAGGGCTGTGACATACCTATCTATGTACTCCGGAAGGGGGCAGTCAAAGACAACTGGTTTAAAACTCAGAGCCTTCACTTAACCAGAACATTTTACACTGATGCCCGTTTACAAGACACATTCAACTCCATCAAATAAAACATGGAAACTCTGCATGTATAAGAAATAATAAATGATATTTTTCTTGTTGTTCTTGAACGTTGAAGATGCTCTTTTCTATGGTCTGCGGAGTAACCCTCACCCATGTTTCCATCACCTTTATGATAATATTAGATGTAGACACAAATTGCAATCACACAAATAATAATATAAAGTACACATACAAAAAGAATGCAAACATCATTCTTTTCTTTACGTAAACATATTTTTAAGTGAAGAGTGTGAGACGAGAACACAGACCACATAGGCTCTGGGAGAGAACTAGTGTGACAGTGGTTCAACACCTAGGGCAGCGAGCAGCAGAGAAGTCAGGCACACGGACACTTCCTTTATGTCAGTTTGAATGAAATTCCTTCCCTGCAATAACTCCTGATAATAGCCATCTTCAAATCCCTGTCCCTTCTTCTTGTCAGGGTCCGGCCTCCTCTGCACCCACGTCTGTGAGACCTGGATCAGCACCATGGACAGTGCTCCTCCTGGACCTGCACCTGGGCCTTCTCTCTCTCTCTCTCTCTGCGCCTCATTTTCCCTACTGTTTTGTTCTTTTAGTTAATTGGCAGTTTGTTATTCAATTATTGTTTGCTGCTGTTTTCTGTTCCCTATTCCAACCCTGCGTTGCAGGCGTGCCTTTGTTCTGTCATTGTGTTTTTTGCATCCTTTCATCTTTCTTTGTGTTTTTTGGCCTCAAGAAAAAGTCTCTTTCCAAAAGCAATATCGAGTCTCAAGTCTGCCTTTCTTCACCTGTGCTTCCAGTGTTTTGCTCCACCGGCACTTAGTCTGCTTTTGGGTTGTACCTTAGCATCAGCCCTGACAGGATGACAGAACCAGGAAACGACCCAGCAGACTTTGCCGCGCTTCAACAGGCTGTGTAGGGACGTACCCTTGCCTAACCCAGAGAGGTATGCCGGTCATCCAGGGGGGTGTCGGAGCTTCCTTGTCCAGTGTGCCAACGTTTTACGCCTTCGGCTACGAGTCCACCCAGGTAGCCTACATGATGTGTTTGCTGACCGGACGTACCCTGAGCTGGGCCGCCACTCTTGCTATCCGCCAATCACCTTCTCTACAGGACTCGAAGCGGTTCACCCCTGCAGAACGGAACTACGTCATAGGAGATTGTGAGCTGCTGGCAGTGAAGCTAGCATTGCAGGAGTGGAGACAATGGCTGGAGGGGAAAGAACACCCGGTAACCATCTGGACCGATCACAAGAACTTGGAGTGTGTTCCAACAGCCAGGAGGCTGAACCCCAGACAGGCGCGTTGGGCGCTGTTCTTTGAGCGTTTTGACCTGGTCATCACCTCGACGCCCTGTCCCGCCTGCATGGCCCTCCAGTACCAGTGACAGACAGCGACACCATTTTTCCCTCCACCAGAGTTCTGGCTCCGGTCCAGTGGGAGGTGGTAGAGGAGGTCCGTCGCGCCGGCCAAGGAGTCCAACCACCACCAGGGGTCCCCCCACGCCGCCTTTATATGCCTCCCTGTCTACGGTCCAGAGTCCTCACGTGGGCCCACGCCTCTCCGTTTGCCTCTCATCTTTTCAGGACCAGGACACAGGAGCTTGTGCAGCGGAGGTTCTGGTATCCGTAGATCAGGCAGGATGTGGGGAAGTATGTTGCTGCTTGTTCTGTCTGTGCGCTCTACAAGCGCCCCACGTCTCGGCCCGCCGGCCTCCTGCATCCTCTCCCTGTCCCCGGGAGCCCCTGGTCCCAAATATCCATGGACTTCATCACTGGATTACCCGCGTCCGAGGGAAACACGGTGGTCCTGGTCATCGTGGTTAGGTTTTCCAAAGCAGCCCGGTTTGTGCATTGAGGGTCTTCTGGAGTCCAATTTAATTCAGCATATTTTTCACCCCTAGGTTCCACACATTCGGCAAATACCTTTTCACCGTTGCACTGAAGTGTATGACCCAAGTGCAGACAAGAACTACGCTCATTAACTACTAGGGAAATCCCAAACAAAACAAAAAGAAACACGGGAGGCAAACCCTAATGCAAACCTGCTCCAAGAGGAGAAAGGAGACTTTACTGACCGAAAGGAACAGCAACACGGTTACAGGAAATAATGACGGTATTAAATACACTGGCAAAAGGCACAGGGGAAAACCATGAAACTAATGGCTGGCAGATCCATAACAGAGCACAGATGAAAACTATAAAGTATAATAAAGGGTCCAGAAGGATCAGTCAGTTTCCAGATGGAGACCCCCCCACCCCAGTGCTATGTCGCCAGCCACGGCAGGATGTAGATGACTATGGAGTGCTCTCTTGTACTGGGTGGGGTGACGTTTGAGCTCCCAGAGGCACTGTACAATGAACTTCAGACAGCCCTCCGGGTCCCCGTCGTACCGGTCCTGACCCTCCTCACACGGAATCACTGGAACAGAGCCGAGAGTGGGGATCGTCGCTGGAACATAGCCGGGAGTGGAGATGGTCACTGGAACAGAGCCGGGAGCGGAGGTGGTCACTGGAACCAAGCTGGGAGCGGAGGTGCTCAGTGGAACAGAGCCGGGAGTGGATGTGGAGACTGGAACAGGGCTTTGCTCCATAAAAGGAGCTGTTCCGAAGCAACTGAGCAGTTCCAGCATAGGGCTATGGCATGCAGGCGAGTCCTGCCGCTGTAGCTCAATAGCCCACTCCAAAACCCCACCCTTGAGCCAGGAGAACATGAAATCCGCTATAAGGATTTCAGATATAAAATAGGCCGGGTACTGCCTGATCTCCGGCCAGTAGAAATCTAAAAAGTGCAGACCTTTCTTCCCTCTGTCAGGACACTTTACTGACAGAAAGGCACAGTTACATGCTTACAGAAAATAATGAGGGATATAGAACAAAGGGAACTAGGAACTAAAATACACTGGCAAAAGACACAGGTGTAAACAATGAAAATAATGGCTGGCAGGACAAGGTGCAGGTGAAAACTATAAAGTATAATAAAAGGGTCCAGAAGGATCATAGTTAATTCAGAGGGCGAAGAGCCCCCTGCTGGAGAAAATTCCATCAGAACTGTGACCTACCTATCTATGTTCTCCAGATGGGGGCAGTCAAAGACAATTGGTTTAAATCTCAGGGCCTTCATTTAACCAGCACATTTTACACTGATGCCCGTTCACAAGACACATTCAACTCCATCAAATTAAACATAGAAACTCTCAATGTATAAGAAATAATAAATCATAGATTTCTTGGTGTTCTTGAACGTTGAAGATTCTCTATTCTGTTGTTTGCAGGAGTGACCCTCACCCATGTTTCCATCACCTTTATGATAATATTATAGACACAAATTGCATTCCCAAAATAATATATGATATAAAGCATACAAACACAATTATTTCTTTACGTAAACATATTGTTCAGTGAAGAGTATGAGATGAGCTCACAGACCACATAGGCTCTGGGATAAAACTAGTGTGACAGTGGTTTAACACCTAGGGCAGCGAGCAGCAGAGAAGTTAGGCACACAGACACTCCCTCTACCTCAGTTTGAATGACCTTCCTTCTCTGCAATAACTCCAGATAATAGCAATCTTTAAAACCAGACTCTTCTTCTGATAATCCAACCATTCAGAAAATGTGTACATGCTAACATCATTGTATCACATCTTGAATGAGATCATTATTTTCAAATACCAAAAGGTAAATACTTTAGAAACTTTCAGAGGTGGGATCGTTGTTGAATCCGACATACATCAACCCAGGCCATAATGAACCTGTCAAAATTCCCATTTCCAATGTAAAAGATGGTAAACGGTGATTTTGATCCTGAATGTGTAAACATAGGGCACACTATGATGACCTCTGACCTAACCTAACCTTCAAGTCAGCTTTTCCCTTCTTTCCACTTTAATTCCTTTATTGATACTTTTCTCCCTCTCCTCATTCTTATCTCCTATTCCCTCTAGTGAAGGGCTCCCTTCCCATTTCCTCCCACAAATTAGCCTAAAGTTTCATCTGATTCTAAATTACAAATGACTGTCTTTCAAAACGAATGAATACCTCGATTTTTATGCACTGTTGTCACAACAAATGACATGTCTTATAATGCATGACAGTCTGACTCTTTAGGATTATAAAGGTTGCTGTGAATTCAGTTACATTAGACTGCTGGAGGGAGTCACATGTATTATTTATAGCAGTCCTTAGCAACTGACTTTCGGGTGCAAATTGTACATGTGGTCAAAACCAAACCCTCCTGTTGTTCTCTGAACTCAGATCTCTGTCTCTATTCTGATGAAGAGGAAGGAGAGAGATTAGTGTTTGCTGAAGGCCTCGGTCAGAATAAAAGCACCAGCATGAAGTAAAAATGTTTTATAACTTCTTTCTCTCTCTCACTGCCTTCTCAAGTCTCCCTGCTCTCTTGTGCCATTTAAAAACTAAAGGATGTCCAAATGAACAATCTCATTGTATATTTCAAATATGAAATGATTGTGAAAACAGTGAACTCAAAGGAATTGTCCCAGCATAGTTAACATATAGCTCAGTACAGTGGAGTAAAAAGCATTCACACACACCACTCTGCAATTCTCTCTCCCTCTCTCTCTCTCTCTCTCTCTCTCTCTCTCTCTCTCTCTCTCTCTCTCTCTCTCTCTCTCTCTCTCTCTCTCTCTCTCTCTCTTTTCTCACTGTCTCACTGTTTCCGTGTTTCACACGACAGAATATTGAGCTATTTACTGAGACTAGGAAGTGGAGGGGTGTCACTCAGACACTGATCATCAGGAGAGGATGGCGCTCACCTCGGTGGGTCTCCTACTCTGTGAGTACTGGCTCTCTGGGTCTTTATGTGTGTGTATGTGCAAATATATTGTAGGAGAGAGGAGAGATGCCGTGCTTTCCAAGTTGTTAGCCAGTTCTTTAAGCACAGTGGGTATGAAGAGTGTATGACCTTTTTAGTTGGTGCGTGATCTGGAGGAACAACAGCAGGATGTTGCCTGGCCTTGATCAGGAGCCAAGGTTTTTACTGGTATTGTTGGTTGATGGTAAAACCTGCAAGAGGTTTATTTAAATGTGCTATCTGTTTAAAGCAAAACACATAAGTGCTGGTCAGGGGACTCTCATTACAGTGTCTGGTACAGGTAAAATGAGGAGGTTGTGATCTCTATGACCTAAAATAGCAGCAGAAATGCAGTACATATTATATGAAAGTAAAACATATCTTGTTATGCATGGAAAGTTTAGCATATTGTAATTGTTTTTGTGAATTTCCTTTGGTGCTTATACATATGTATAATGCATTACATTATACTACTGGGTTAACAATGATCTATTCTATTTCAATATTTTAGTGCTGAGTACACTCCACTATGGACAAACTGAAGGTGAGTTGTGATTTTGATAAGGTGATCAAAACATCATTTCATTTAGTTGTACTGCTGCTTCTTTTTAAAGCTTACATTGGCTCTTTATTTGAACTGGCATAGAGAAATAGCTTTGTCCTATATTCTCTATTCTATATGTTTTTTTGGAATGGCTTAATTAGCATTATATTGACTGTAATCTGCTGTTTAAAACATTATAGGTGTAAGCATAGTCAATGTTTGTATTGGTTTTGTTATTGCAGGAGAATCAGAGGCTGTTCTAGAGCTGGAACCTGAAAGGTCCGCGATATTCACAGGAGAGGACGTCACTCTCAGGTGTCAGATAAAGGAGGGCCGTGCTACTGACTGGAAGTACACGTGGGAAAAGAAGGGTTCTTCTAATGTTAAGTATGATAGTGTAGAGAGTGATTACAAAATAGCCCCTGTAGCATTGCACCATAGTGGTGAATACCAATGTGTTGGCAAACATATTACTACCTCACAGCAGTCTAAGTGGAGTAACACTGTTAGACTGACAGTACAAGGTAAGGCAGCTCATCTCTCTCATTCTTTATTAGTGTGTTCATGTCTATATCGTTATGGAGACACGACTACAGGTCCCATTTCCATCACTTAGTTTATCATGACAGATTCATGAAACTATTTTGCTGAATGACATGTACAGTCAATTCAAATACAAGCATTTTCCCGTAATCAATACTGCATGTTTGGTTATTTTCATATCAACTAATGATGTTAAGTTATACAATCTTGAAACCAAAAGCTATTTATATGAAAGTATTAGACCATAATCTGTACATTATGGGCTAAGTAGACTAACATTATTTCTTCTTCCTCATCTTAATGTGTGTTGTTGTTTCCTTCACAGCTCTGCCTACATCCACAGCGAGAAGGGTCTCCCCTTATGATCCTCTCAATCCTGAAGACACAGTCACTCTACAGTGTGACATATCAGACTATGAGGACTGGAGCTACAGATGGTTCAGAGATAGACAACACCTAACCAATGAGAACAAGAAGACCATCACTCTTTCTGATGATGCTGCAGGTTCATACAGCTGTGAGGGGAGTAGAAGAGATCGTCCGACCAAGTCACAGCTCAGTGATGACCACTCTATAACTATTACCGGTGAGTCCTCTTTGGACAAAACTATGTTACAGGACACCAATCTTTTCTTTGAGAAATTGTGACATATCTTAATTGTGAGTAATGATCACTTAGTCAAATTTTATTCATTCGAAAATACCCAATTGAATTTCTCAGTATCACAGCTTGAGACACAATGGAAAGGTATTTCGATTAAAATATAAAGTGCTGTGCAACTCATTGGGACTTTCCTGCACTTGTGTCTAAGTCTCTGTAAATATGATAAAATAGCCTGAGCCTTACCTACAGCTACAATGTCCAAGTAGAACCATTTCCACACCGACAAAACACTCACTCTGAAGTGTTCAGTGGAGAGTCCTCACAGTGACTGGAGATTCAAATGGTTCAAAGACATCACTGATGTAGAGGTTACCATCTCTACTAGATAAGGTCTAGATAGAGATACCCTCACCATCAGAGGTGCAGAGGATTCTGATCAGGGTCACTATCAATCCAATCCAAAACATGCACTTAAAGAAATACTCATGGTGACCACAAACAGATTACGGCAATAGGGACAAATTCATTATTCTGATGTGCTTGTGGGAAGTATCTAGGCACATATCAATTCAAACATAGGAGCGTAGCTGGTGGGAACACCCCTTTTATAGCACAAACATCCGTAGGCTTGTTGTCAGTGTTGTTCCCAGTCTTCTGTTGCTGCGGTGCAGCGTCCAGCTCTCTCTCCCTCCAGTCAACAGCCAGCCCCTACTGACACAAACAGACACCCTTATATAGCATTCCTCCAACGAATCACCAGACTGAACACTCACCATTTGCAACCTGGTGATCTGTCAGAGGAATTCCTCATCACCACCATGGTCCTGCAGCGCCCTCTACCGGATGAATTCCAGCGCAACCCTCACAGTTTAATTATCTTACTATGCCAAATCCTCTTTCTTAGCTGTGTGCTCAGCCAGAGGATTTAAATATATGCCAATCAATACCCTGTCTAATCAAACACTCTGAGATTAGACATTTGAGATTGTGCAATTTATTTTCGATTCCTGTGTGATCAGATTTACAGTGGGGCCAAAAAGTATTTAGTCAGCCACTGATTGTGCAAGTTTTCCTACTTAGAAAGATGAGAGAGGTCTGTCATTTTCATCATAGGTACACTTCAACTATGAGAGACAAAAATGAGAAAAAAAAATCCAGGAAATCACATTGTAGGATTTTTAAAGAATTTATTTGTAAATTATGGTGGAAAATAAGTATTTGGTCACCCACAAACAAGCAAGATTTCTGACTCTCACAGACCTGTAACTTCTTCTTTAAGAAGCTCTTCTGTCCTCCACTCGTTACCTGTATTAATGGAACCTGTTTGACCTCGTCATCTGTATAAAAGACACCTGTCCACAGCCTCAAACAGTCAGACTCCAAACTCAACCATGGCCAAGACCAGAGAGCTGTCGAAGGACACCAGGAAGAAAATTGTAGACCTGCATCGGGCTGGGAAGAGTGAATCTGCAATAGGCAAGCAGGTTGGTGTGAATAGATCAACTGTGGGAGCAATTGTAAGAAAATGGAAGACATACAAGACCATTGATAATCTCCCTCGATCTGGGGCCCCACGCAAGATCTCATCCCATGGGGTCAAAATGATCATGAGAACGGTGAGCAAAAATCCCAGAACTACACGGAGGGACCTGATGAATGACCTGCAGAGAGCTGGGACCAAAGTAACAAAGGCTACCATCAGTAACACACTACGCCAAGAGGGACTCAAATCCTGCAGTGCCAGGCGTGTCCCCCTGCTTAAGCCAGTACATGTCCAGGCCCGTCTGAAGTTTGCCAGAGAGCATATGGATGATCCAGAAGAGGATTGGGAGAATATCATGTGGTCAGATGAAACCAAAATAGAACTTTTTGGTAAAAACTCAACTCGTCGTGTTTGGAGGAAGAAGAATGCTGAGTTGCATCCCAAGAACACCATACCTACTGTGAAGCATGGGGGTGGAAACATCATGCTTTGGGGCTGTTTTACTGCAAAGGGGACAGGACGACTGATCCGTGTTAAGGGAAGAATGAACGGGGCCATGTATCGTGAGATTTTAAGCCAAAACCTCCTTCCATCAGTGAGAGCATTGAAGATGGAACGTGGCTGGGTCTTCCAGCATGACAATGATCCCAAACACACCGCTCGGGCAACAAAGGAGTGGCTCCGTAAAAAGCATTTCAAGGTCCTGGAGTGGCCTAGCCAGTCTCCAGACCTCAACCCCATAGAAAATTTGTGGAGGGAGTTGAAAGTCCGTGTTGCCCAGCGACAGCCCCAAAACATGACTGCTCTAGAGGAGATCTCCATGGAGGAATGGGCCAAAATACCAGCTACAGTGTGTGCAAACCTGGTGAAGACTTACAGGAAACGTTTGACCTCTGTCATTGCCAACAAAGGTTATGTTACAAAGTATTAAGTTGAACTTTTGTTATTGACCAAATACTTATTTTCCACCATCATTTACAAATAAATTCTTTAAAAATCCTACAATGTGATTTCCTGGATTTTTTTTCTCATTTTTGTCTCTCATAGTTGAAGTGTACCTATGATGAAAATGACAGACCTCTCTCATCTTTCTAAGTAGGAGAACTTGCACAATCAGTGGCTGACTAAATACTTTTTGGCCCCACTGTATATGTATGCCACTTATCTATGTAAATATTTGATTTATTGACTAGTATTATTCATGTATTATAGTAAAAGGTACATTACACGACTTGCTTGCCCTTTTGTTATAAATGGCAGATAAAACTAAAAAATGCATCAAATTGACTATCGTGTAATAAATGATAGATGTAAGCATGTGTACTGTTGGTATAGTGCAACTTACAATATGGTTGGTGTTCTCTCTACAGCTCTGCCTACAGCCACAGTGATAAGGGTCTCCCCTTATGATCCTCTCTATCCTGGAGACACAGTCACTCTACAGTGTGGCTTATCAGACTATGTGGACTGGAGCTACAGATGGTTCAGGGATAGACAACACCTAACCAATGACAACAAGAAGACCATCACTCTGTCTGGTGATGCTGCAGGTTCATACAGCTGTGAGGGAAGAAGAAGAGATCGTCCGACCAAGTCACAGCTCAGTGATGACCACTCTATGACTATTACTGGTAAGTTCTCTTTGGACAAAACTATGTTACAGGACACAAAATCTCTTCTGTGAGAAATATGTGAAATATCTTAGTTGTTAATAATGATCACTTAGTCATATTTTGATTCGTTAGAATACACCCATTGGAATTCTCAGTTTCACAGCTTGAGACACACTAGAATGGCATTGAGAGGTAAACATAAAGTGTTGTGCATCTGAGACTATCCTGCACTTGCATTCAATTCTTTGTAAGCAGGTCCAATAGCCTTAGCCTTACCTACAGATACAATGTCCATAGAGCAGAACCCTTTCTACACTGGAGAGACAGTCACTCTGAGGTGTTCAGTGCAGGGTCCTCACAGTGACTAGAGACACAAATGGTTCAAAGACCTCACTCATGTAGAGGTTACCACCTCTATTAGATATGGCCTAGATAGAGACACCCTCACCATCAGAGGTGCAGAGGAGTCTAATCAGGGTCACTATCATAACAAGCCAACACATACGCTAAAATAAATACTCACGATGACAACAAATAGATTGAGGCGATAGGGACAAATTCATAATAATAACAACGCTTTAATTAGCAAAATTTGAGGTTACGCCATGATAATTTATAAATATTGTACTTGAATCCATTTCTATACTCTTGCTGACAGCACTACCAACAGCTGGACTGACCATATCACCTAACCCAGCATACAGTGGAGAGTCAGTTACTCTCACCTGTATTGTGGAGTCTGGGTCTGGCTTTAGCTACAGGTGGTTCAGAGGTAGCAGTGAGATTAAAGAGTCCCAGTCTGCTGTTATCACCATCACAGCTGATGAGTCTGTCCAGGGACAGTATTACTGTAAGGGAAAGAGAGACTCAAGACCTAAATCCTCATCTCCCAGTGGAATTAGAAGTCTATCTGTCGCTGGTGAGTATATGAACATTCCAACATTTTTTTCTGATGTGTTTGATTTTCTTTGAAGACAAAATCCTCATTCTTTTGTAAAATGTAAAATAAACTAGCACATACACTCTCAAAGAAAAAAAACATTTGATAGACTATTTTTATTTCAAAACAAATACAAAGGAATAACTGGAAACTATTAGAAACATCACAAAGTAATGCCTTGCCGCCAAAATAATGAACCAAAATAAGTATTTCATTTTTCTAAAACTGGAACAAATTGTTTTCCTCAATTTATTTTGATTTTTCTACAGTGTATATATATATATATATGTATATATATATATATATATATATATATATATAGATATATATAATGTTGATTATGACCTTCCGACAATTTAACTCTAATCCACAATATGGGTCACACCAGAACTGTATGAACGATTGTCACAACCAAGCAGGAATGCAGACCCAAACACAGATAAGGGAGCAGAAGTATTTCATCAAAAGATGCAGGAATACAGAGACATAGAACATAAACAATGGACCGACAAAGGGACAACACAAGAAACAGGACTTAAATACAAAACAAGTGCAAACCAAAAACCAATGAAAATACAGGAAACCTAAACAAGATAACTAAGGGCAGGTCCAAACAATAACATAATCAAGCCCTCAATGTCCAGGCCATGACAACGATAGTATGAACACTACCATCATATAGAGGTTACCACCTCTGTTAAATAATTTATGGATGGAAACACCCTCACCATCAGAGGTGCAGAGGAGTCTGATCAGTGTCCTATCGGTGTCTGGGACAGAGAATGAAAATACCTCTATCCTCTTCCTCAAGTAAAGGTGAACCACTTAACGTAAATGGTGAGTGTCTGGAGACACAAATGGTTCAAAGAAGTCACTGATGTAGATGTTACCACCTCTGCTAGATATGGTCTAGATAGAAACACCCTCACCATCAGAGGTGCAGAGGGTCTTATCAGGGTCACTATCAATGTCTGGGACAGAGCAATCTATACCTTTATACACATCCTCAAGTGAATTTTTACAAATCTTTATGTGAACCCTTTTTAATCAGTACATTTTAATTAGCTGAACTTCTTATATTAGTGTGTTATTATATGTATTCAATACATTATATTCCATCTATTTCTGTAATTCAAGATTTAACCGCGAAGTCTGAAGCACATTTGTGACACATAGAGATGCGTAGATAAGCAGCTACACAAATGGACCTTTGATAAACAAAAGGAATCCAAGAAAGAATGGAGACTAATTGTTAAATGTGAACAACTATTTTTCTATTACTTCAAAGTATGCCTTATTGGTAGTTTACTTTTTAACTTTCCTCTGATACTAATGTTTTCACAGCACTACCAACAGCTGTACTGACCATATCACCTAACCCAGCATACAGTGGAGAGACAGTTACTCTCACCTGTATTGTGGAGTCTGGGTCTGGCTGGAGCTACCGGTGGTTCAGAGGTAGCAGTGAGATTAAAGAGTCCCAGTCTGCTGTTATCACCGTCACAGCTGATGAGTCTTTCCAGGGTCAGTACCACTGTCAAGGAAATAAATACTTGAGACCTAAATCCTCATCTCCCAGTGGAATCATATATTTAGATGTGACTGGTAAGTAGACAAAAGTTTCAATATAAAATACTGATGAGCCACATTATCTTATTGGGCGTCATACAATTTAATGTGTAATTATGTACAGTCTCACATCTTCCTAAAACATGCTCTTTCAAATCAAATGATAGACAGCCATGAAGACTTAAACAAGTGTTTGGTTTCTTTTCAATGCTACACTAGTGTTCTTTTTTAATCCCATTATTCAATATTTTGTTTCTTCTTGCTATTTACACAGTTAACAAGCCAGTGGCCAGCATAGGTTCAGACAAAACAGCGGTGTTTACAGGAGACAAAGTGAAACTAACCTGCTCCATGGGAGAGTCTTCTGGATGGAGGTCTTACTGGTACAGAAACTCTAAAGGTTCTGTCCCAGTGAGTGTGAGTGAAGGAGTTCACTATACATCCAGACCTTCCAGTATCTCAGAGGGAGGAGAGTTCTGGTGCCGAGGAGGAAGAGGACACCCAGTCTACTACACAGATTACAGCCAACCAATCAGCATCAATGTTACAGGTGAGTCTGACCATTTGATTTTTTAAGAAAACCATGGGAGTATTTTTGACTTTAATTTAATCAATATACTAATGTATTGTATGTTCAATCCGTTATTCTTATCCAAACAGCTAGACCCTATGCTGTTTTGACCCTGCAACCCAACTGGACCCAGATATACATGGGAGAGACGGTCACTCTCAAGTGTGAAATAAAGGGAACTGAAGACTTCACTAACTGGAAATACAACTGGAATAATAAGGAGGGTACACGTATGAAACCCATCAGTACCACAGAGTCTGAGTACAAGTTCAACCCTACCAGAATAGAAATGAATGAATTTACCTGTAAAGGTGTAGGTGACTCTGTGAAGGGGCGCTCTGAGACCAGTGAACATTTAAGACTGACTGTCTCTGGTAAGTATGTCTACTATGTAGTGAGTTTACACTGAGAGACAAGGGGGTCAGAAAATATGTGTATCATGATGTATCAATTGTTTTTTACTGTTTTATTCTGATTATGTATTTTGTGTGTTGCCATTGCATGCTTCTATATTCTTCTGATGTTTCCAGGTAAACCCCGTCCCGTCCTGAGAGTGTCTCCCTCCTGGCTGAACCCTGGAGACTCAGTGACTCTGACCTGTGGGCTTCAAGTCTCCTCTACAGACTGGAGGTTCTACTGGTACAGGACTGTTCCCTACCAGGCAGGGCTTCCTTCTCTAGTCGACCAGTCCTACTCTGTAGAGCCCCTACTGGACAGTGACCATGGAACTGTAGAGAGTTCCTACATCCTACATGGTGCTACACACACTGCAGGATACGTGTGTAGAGCTGGGAGAGGACAACCAGTCTATTACAGTGACTATAGTGAAGCTCAGTATCTCTGGTCTGGAGGTGAGTCTATACAGTAGATATATAGTCTATAGATTTTAACAGTGTCTCTGTTGTCATGACTCGTGATGGAGTCTCTCTTTGTTCCAGATCTACGTCCCTTAGTTTCCCTCACAGTAAATCCAAACAGAACTCAACACATGACATCTGAGTCTGTCTCTTTGAGCTGTGAGGGAAACTCTACTGGTTGGATAGTGAAGAGGAACACGACATATGGACTGTCAAAGTGTCCATACCCCAGGGTGTCAGAGATAGAATCCACATGTACCCTTAGCGGGTTTAAATACAGGGGACAGTGGAGTGTACTGGTGTGAGTCTAGATCTGGAGAGTACAGCAATGCTGTCAACATCACTTTGAATTGTACGTTCAGTTACTTTACCAACATTTGTTCAAATATTGATTTTAATTTTCAGAATATTAGTAGTATGGTATATAATATAATGTAGATATTAATTCGCCGAATTAGTCTAATGTTGTCTTGACTTTTTCACAGCTGATGTGATCCTGGAGAGTCCTGTCCATCCTGTGACTGAGGGAGACCATGTGACTCTGCGCTGCAAACACCAGAACCCCTCTCTGGTTTCCAAGGTTAACTTCTATAAAGATGGAGGACTCATTCAGAATGGAACCAGTAGAGAGATGACCATCCCTGCTGTATCAAAGTCACATGAAGGCCTCTACAGGTGTGGATACTCTGATGGAGAGGAATCCCCAGAGAGCTTGCTGCTAGTTAGAGGTGAAACAACAAAGTCCTCAAAGCAACATTCTTTGATCAAATAGTATTATATTTTCTGGCCTTTTTTGCATCCTGTTTGATAACACTCCTGATTCATAATTGTTACTTTTTTGTTACCATAATCTTATGGTGGCATAAGTCCTGAAATGCTTAACCCAAATAATTTACTTAATGAAACCTAAACACATTTGTTCTCTTTCAGGTCACTTTCATATCTGTAATACAGTTGTTATTCTCTCTCTGTTCTTTTTAGTCTCCATGTCCTCAGTGGTGCCCTCCTTCTTGCAGTGTCGACTGCTGTTTGGTCTACTGGTGGCGTCTCCCTACATGCTGGCCACCATTCTACTAGTGATGATACACCGCCAACGCCAAGGTGACAACACAAGGACTGTTTTACTTATCTCTGCTGTTTGACATGTTGGAGGATAATCTTGTTTAGATGATTGCTTCACAATCTTTCTTTAAGAGCTTCCTTTAACGAGAACATTATGGGTATGTGTTCTTAATAAAGTCTTTCATGTCTGATTTAGAACTTAACACGTTAAGAGGTCCTGTGCCTTTCTCTTCTCTGAAACCTGCTTGTTGTGTGTTCCAGCCAAGTCACCTGCAGACGACCAGCCAGACTACGATGACGTTGGAGAAGATCCAGAGATATCTCCACCACCAGTAGCAGGGCCCAGCTCAGCTCCATAGACAGCTTAAGCTTTGAGACTGTGTTGCTCTTTGTTACTTGAGATTGATCTATTTTGTTTAAACTGCATATCTTTGCTTCACATACATCAGTTGTTAGTTTTTCTTGCCTCCATCTTGTTATAAGGACATATAGGTAGTCATGCTTATATTTATTATGATAGCTATACATGTTAAAGTTCTTGGATTTATTAAACCTCATATTGGACAGCACATGTGTGGTCTTCTATTTTGTAATGGACAGTACAGTGGAATGGTTCCAATAAAATAACATTTGTTTATAGAACAGTTCTTTCATATCTTTAAGAGAAAATTTAAAAAAGAAACAGAACACAAAATGTCCTGGTGAAAACAACGAAATAAACACGCTTACAGAAAATAATGACGGACATAGATCAAAGGGAACTAGGAACCTACATACACTGGTGAAAGGCACAGGGGAAAGCACTGAAAATAATGTCTGGCAGATCCAAAGGTGAAAACTACAAAGTTTAATAACGGGTCCAGACGGAACAGTCAGTGTATCCCTGCTGGAAAACGTCCCCTCAAGGCCGTTAGAGGTCCCGGTCCTGGTCCCGGTCCCCGTCCCCATCCAAGGAACCACCAAAGGGCAGGTGGGAGGGCTGGACCAGACCAAACCTCCAGTGCTAAGAGCCCAGAGCTCAGGAGAAACCAAGCACCTGAGACTGCCCCCTTCAGGCGGACGGGGCTGGTGCCACCATTACGGCCGGAGAACGCCCGCTACGGGACCCTGATCGACCTTAAGAGGGGCCATGGAGACGTACAGAGACGGCCGACTGGGGGGCCGACTGGGGACACTGGAGCATGTCCTGGAAAGAATGACTCGTCATATTGCCTCCTCAACTCCAGGATGAACTCCTTTGCGTCTGAGCAGGCCGGGGTCTACAGTTTCAAGACAGAGACCCCCCCCCCCCTGGGTGGGGCGACGTTTGAACTCCCGGAGGAACTGTAGAATGAACTTCAGACAGCCCTCCGGGTCCCCGTCGTACTGGTCCTGACCCTCCTCACACGGAATCACTGGAACAGAGCAGGGAGTTGAGGTGGTCCCTGGAACAGAGCCTAGATCCATAACAGGAGCTGCTATGAAGCGACTGAGCAGTTCCGTCAGAAAGAGAACAGCGCAATGGAGTCCTAACATGGTAGCTCGATAGCCCACTTCAAAACCTCACCCTTGAGCCAGGAAATGATGAAATCCACTACAAGGAACTCAGATGTAAAATAGGCTGGGTACTGCCTGAGCTCCCGCAAGTAGAAATCTAAAAAGGCCCGACATGTACATGTCTTCCCTCTGTCAGGACACTTTACTGACAGAAAGGCACAGCAACACGCTTACAGAAAATAATGACGGATATGGAACAAAGGGAACTAGCAACTTAAAAACACTGACAAAAGGCAGAGGTGAAAACAATTAAACTAATGAATGGCAGGACAAGGCACAGGTGAAAACTATAAAGTATAATAAAGGGTCCAGAAGGTTCATAGTCAATTCAGAGGGAACAGAGCCCCCTTCTGGACAAAATCCCCTCAGGGCCGTGACATACCAAACTATGTTCTCCAGAAGGGGGCAGTTAAAGGCAACTGGTTTAAAACTCAGACTTCACTTAAACAGCACATTTTACACTGATGCCCGTTCACAAGACACATTGAACTCCATCAAATTATACATGGAAACTCTGAATGTATAAGAAATATTAAATCATAGTTTTCTTGTTTTTCTTGAACGTTGAAGATGCTCGTTTGTGTGGTCTGCAGGAGTGACCCTCACCCATGTTTCCATCACCTTTACAATCACACAGAAAATATGTGATATGAAGTATACAGATATTATTCTTTCTTTACATTAACATATTGTTCAGTGAAGAGTGTGAGATGAGCACACAGACCACATAGGCTCTGGGAGAGAACTAGTGTGACAGTGGTTTAACATCTAGGGCAGCGAGCAGCAGAGAGTAGGGCACACGGACACTTCCTCTACCTCACTTTGAATGACCTTCCTCTGCAATAACTCCTTATAATAGCCATTTGTAAAACCCAGACCTGTGAAAGTTATATACGTAAATACACTGGCAAAAGACACAGGGGAAAACAATTAAATGCATGGCTGGCGGGTCCAAAACAAGGCACAGGTGAAAACTATATGGTATAATGAAGGGTCCAGAGGGATCATAGTCAATTCAGAGGGCGCAGAGCCCCCTGCTGGACAAATCCCCTCAGGGCCTTGACACCTATCTATGTTCTCCAGAAGGGGCAGTGAAAGACAATTGGTTTAAAACTCAGAGCCTTCACTTAGCCAGGACATTTTACACTGATGCCCGTTCACAAGAGACATTCAAAATTTAAACATAGAAACTCTGAATGAAAAAGAAATAATACCAAAAAAATCTTGTTGTTCTTGAACGTTGAAGATTCTCTTTTCTGTTGTCTGAAGGAGTGACCCTCACCCATGTTTCCATCACCTTTATGAAAATATTATGTGTAGGCACAAATTGCATTCCCACAAATAATATAAAGTATAGAAACATCATTCTTTCTTCAGATAAACATACTGTTCAGTGAAGAGTGTGAGATGAGCACGTCTTTGTAACCAGGATCAGCACCATGGACAGCGTTCCCCCTGGGACGGCACCAGGGCCAGCTCCCTGCTCTCTCTCTCTCTCTCTCTCTCTCTCTCTCTATCTCTCCCTATCCCTCTCTCCCCCCCCTCCTCACCTCTCTCTCTCTCTCTCTCTCTCTCTCTCTCTCTCTCTCTCTCTCTCTCTCTCTCTCTCTATTCTGTTCCCTCCTCAAACCCTGCGTTGCTGGCGTGCCTTTGTTCTGTCATTGTGTTTTTGCATCCCTTCGTTGTTCTTTGTGTTTCTTGGCCTCAAGTAAAGTCTCTTTTCAAAAGAAATATCCAGTCTTAAGTCTGCCTATCTTCACCTGTGCTACCAGTGTTTTGCTCCACCAGCACTTAGTCTGCTTTTGGGTGGTACTTCAGCGTCAGCCCTGACAGAATGACAGAACTGGGAAACGACCCAGTGGACTTCACCGTGCTTTAACAGGCTGTATGCTCCCAGGGAACGGCCATGGGCCAACAGCAAGACGAGCTGATGGCTGTGGGGAGCCAGGTAAGGGCCATTGAACAACTCTCTACGGCCCAGGCCGGACTCCAGGCCTCGCTGCAATCAACGCTCTTGGCGATTCCTCCGACCGGCAATTCCACGGGAGGGGGCCTGTCAAACAGAGTCCCCAGTCTGGCTGCGCCCTCACCGGGTAGGGACGTACCCCTGCCTCATCCAGAGAGGTATGCCGGTCATCCAGGGGGGTGTCAGAGCTTCCTTGTCCAGTGTTCCAACGTTTCCCGCCTTCGGCGACGAGTCCACCCGTGTAGCCTACGTGAAGTCTTTGATGACCGGACGTGCCCTGACCTGGGCCACCGCTCTTGCTATCTGCCAATAACCTTCTCTGCAGGACTGCAAACTGTCCACCCCTGCAGAACGGACCTGTGCAATAGGAGACCGTGAACTGCTGGCAGTGAAGCTAGTTTTGGAGGAGTGGAGACATTGGCTGGAGGGAGCAGAACACCCGGTAACCATCTGGACCGATCACAAGAACTTAGAGTGTGTTCCAAGGGCCAGGAGGCTGAACCCCAGACAGATGCGTTGGGCGCTGTTCTTTGAGCGTTTTGACCTGGTCATCACATACCGGCCTGGCTCAAAGAACCGCTAACCCGACGCCCTGTCCCGCCTGCACGGCCCTCCAGTTCCAGTGACAGACAGCAACACCATTGTTCCCTCCACCAGAGTCCTGGCTCCGGTCCAGTGGGAAGTGGAGCACACAGGAGCTGGTGTAGCGGAGGTTGTGGTCATCGTGGACAGGTTTTCCAAAGCAGCCCAGTTTGTGCCCCTACGGAAGCTGCCCACTGCGCCTGAGACAGCCTTATCCCGGACCACGTCTTCCATTTCCACGGACTACCAACAGACGTGGTCAGCGACCGTGGCCCACAATTCACTTCCAGGTTCTGGAAGGCCTTCTGCCGTCTGCTAGGAGCCACCGCCAGCTTCTCCTCAGGGTGTCATCCCCAGTCCAAAAGCCAGACGGAGAGGGTCAACCAGGACCTGGAGACCAGTCACCGTTGCTTGGCGCACAAACGACCATCCAGCTGGAGCCACCATCTGCTCTGGGCTGAGGTTACACACAACACCTTGCGACACTCGTCCCTCGGCATGTCCCCTTTTGAGTGCCAGCACGGCTACCAGGCCCCCTTGTTCCCCAAACAGGAGACAGAGGTGGGGGTTCCCTCAGCCAAGGACTTCTTCAGACGATGTCGACGTGCCTGGAGGACCACACGTGCATCCCTGCTCGGGACCCAGGCCGCTACTACATCCCAGGCCAACCGACGACGCAGATCTGCTCCCGCATACCGGGTGGGTCAGTGGGTCTGGCTGTCAACTAGGAACCTGCCCATCAGGGGAGACACGCCCAAGCTCAGGCAGAGATACATCGGGCCATACAAGATCCTCCAGAGGATCAACCCCGTCACCGTTCGGCTCGGACCGGTCCTGGGTTCCAAGGTTCCAGGGTTCAAATTATATCTGCAAGGCCCGGAGGTTCCAGTGCTGGCGTCCGGTGTAAAACCAGGGTCCGGCCTCCTCTGCACCCACGTCTGTATGACCAGGATCAGCACCATGGACAGAGCTCTCCCTGAGTCGGCACTAGGGCCATCTCTCTAACTCTCTCTCTCTCTCTCTCTCTCTCTCTCTCTCTCTCTCGTGCATACTGCAGTTCTGTTCTTTTAGTCTATTGGTTATTTAATTCTTGTTTGCAGTTGTTTTTTGCCCTTTCTCAGCAGTACAGTGCTGTAGAAAGCATTCACATAAACCACTCTGCAACTCTCTCTCTCTCTCTCTCTCTCTCTCTCTCTCTCTCTCTCTCTCTCTCTCTCTCTCTCTCTCTCTCTCTCTCTCTCTCTCTCGCTCTCTCGTGCAGCTACACGGGCATGCCTTCTCCGGACCCAGGTGGTGGTATTTTCTGTTCCCTATTTAAACCCTGCGTTGCAGGCGTGCCTTTGTTCAGACTTTGTGTTTTTGCAACCCCTCGTTGTTCTTCGTGCTTTTGTTGCTTCAAGTAAAGTCTCATTTCAAAAGCAAAATCCAGTTTACAGTCTGCCTCTATTCACCTGTGCTTCCAGTGTGTTGCTCCACCAGCACTTAGTCTATATTTGGGTCGTACATTAACGTTAGCCGTGACACCTATCTATTTACTACAGACGGGGGCAGTCAACATCAACTGGTTTAAAACTCAGAGCCTTCACTTATCCAGAACATTTTACACTGATGCCGTTCATAAAATTGGAATTTAAGAAATAATTCCTCAAAGATCAGATCTTTTTGAAAGAGGTGCTTGTTGAGGGAATATGTATCTTTCTTCTTTCAATTTAATTCAGCATTATTTTTCACCCCTAGGCTCCACAAATTCGTCAAATACCTTTTCACCGTTGCGCTGAAGTGTATGACCCAAGTGCAGACAAGAACTGGGCTGATTAACTACTAGGGATAACCCAAACAAAACAAAAAGGAACACGGGAGGCAAACCCTAATGCAAACCTGCTCCAACAGGAGAAAGGACACTTTACTGACCGAAAGGAACAGCAACACGCTTACAGAAAATAATGACGGACATAGAACAAAGGACCATGAAACTAATTGATGGCAGATCCAAAACAAAGCACAGGTGAAAACTATAAAGTATAATAAAGGGTCGTGAAGGATCAGTCAGTACATTTTTGCTGGACAAAATCCCCTCAGAGCCGTGACAGGCCGGGGTCTGCAGTTTCCAGAAAGAGACCCCCCCCCAGGCCCAGTGCTATTTCACCAAGCCACCGCAGGATGTAGAGGACGTTGGAGTGCTCTCTTTTACTGGGTGGGGCGACGTTTGAAGCACTGTAGAATGATCTTCAGACAGCCCTTCGGGTCCCTCTCGTACCGGTCCTGGAACAGGGTCGGGAGTGGAGGTGGTTTCTGGAACAGAGCTGGGAGTTGAGGTGGTCGCTGGAACAGAGCCGGGAGTGGAGGTAGTCGCTGGAACAGAGCCTAGATCCATAACAGGAGCTGCTATGAAGCGACTGAGCAGTTCGGTCAGAAAGAGAATAGGGCAATAGAGTGCTGCCACGGTAGCTCGATAGCCCACTTCAAAACCTCCCCCTTGAGCCAGGAAATGATGGAATCCACTACAAGGAACTCAGATGTAAAATAGGCTGGGTACTACCTGAGCTCCCGCCAGTAGAAATCTAAAAAAAGGCCCAAGATTTCTTCCCTCTGACAGGACACTTTACTGACAGAAAGAGACGACAACATGTTTACAGAAAAGATTGATAGACATAGAACAAAGAAAACTAGGAACTTAAATACCCTGGCAAAAGTCACAGGTGAAAACAATAAAACTAATGGCTGGCAGGACAAGGCACAGGTGAAAACTATAAAGTATAATAAAGGATCCAGAAGGATCACAGTCAATTTAGAGGGCAAAGAGCCCCCTGCTGGACAAAATCCACTCAGGGCCGTGACGTACCTATCTATGTTCTCCAGTAGGGGGCAGAAAATTGGTTTAAAACTCAGACTTCAGTTAACCAGCACTTTTTACACTGATGCCCGTTCACAAGACACATTAAACTCCATCAAATTAAACATGGAAACTTTAAATGTATAATAAATAATAAATCATAGATTTCTTGGTGTTCTTGAACGTTGAAGATGTTCTTATCTGTGGTCAGCAGGAGTGACCCTCACCCATGTTTCCATCACATTTATGAAAATATTATTCTTTCTTTACGTAAACATATTGTTAAGTGAAGAGTGGGAGACCAGCACACAGACCACATAGGCTCTGAGAGTGAACTAGTGTGACAGTGGTTTAACACCTAGGGCAGCGAGCAGCAGAGAAGTCAGGCAAACAGACACTTCCTCTATCTCAGCTTGAATGGCCTTCCTGCTCTGCAATAACTCCTGATAATAGCCATCAGTAAATGCCAGACCCTCCTTCTTGTCAGGGTCCGGCCTCCTCTGCAACCACGTCTGTCTGACCATGATCAGCACCATGGACAGCGCTCCTGCTGGGCCGGCACCAGGGCCGGATCCCCCCTCTCTCTCTCTCTCTCTCTCTCTCTCTCTCTCTCTCTCTCTCTCTCTCTCTCTCTCTCTCTCTCTCTCTCTCTTACTCTGCCTCTCTCTCTCTCTCTCTCTCTCTCTCTCTCTCTTTCTCTCTCTCTCTCTCTCTCTCTCTCTCTCTCTCTCTCTCTCTCTCTCTCTCTCTCTCTCTCTCTCTCTCTCTCTCTCTCTCTCTCTCTCTCTCTCTCTCTCTCTCTCTCTCTTTCTCTCTCTCTCTCTCTCTCTCTCTCTTGTGCATCCTGCATTTCTTTTCTTTTAGTTAATAGGCAATGTGCATGGATTCAATTATATATTACAGCTGTTTTCTGTTCCCTATTTAAACCCTGCGTTGCAGGCGTGCCTTTGTTCAGACTTTGTGTTTTTGCAACCCCTCGTTGTTCTTCGTGCTTTTGTTGCTTGAAGTAAAGTCTAATTTCAAAAGCAATATCCAGTTTCAAGTCTGACTCTATTCACCTGTGCTTCCAGTGTGTTGCTCCACCAGCACTTAGTCTGTATTTGGGTCATACATCAGCGTTAGCCGTGACACCTATCTATGTACTCCAGAATGGGGCAGTCAACGAGAACTGGTTTAAAACTCAGACTTCACTAAACCAGCACATTTTACACTGATGCCCGTTCACCAGACAAATTCAACTCGATCAAATTAAACATGGAAACTCTGAATGTATAAGAAATAATGAATCCTCGTTTTCTTGTTGTTCTTGAACGTTGAAGATGCTCTTTTCTGTGGTCTGTAGGAATGACCCTCACTCCTGTATCCATCACCTTTATGATAATATTATATGGAGACACAAATTACATTCCCACAAATAACATAAAATATAAGTATATGAAATATCATTCTTTCTTTATGTTGACATATTGTTGAGTGAAGAGTTTGAGACGAGCACACAGACCACATAAGCTCTGGGAGAAAACTAGTGTGACAGTGGTTTAACACCTAGGGCAGCGAGCAGCAGAGAAGTCAGGCACACAGACACTTCCTCTATCTCAGCTTGAATGGCCTTCCTTCTCTGTAATAACTCCTGATAATAGCCATCTGTAAAACCCAGACCCTTCTTCTGATAATCCAACCATTCAAATTGTTTTTATATACTCACATCATAATACCACATCTTGAATTGGATCATTATTTTAAAATACCCAAAGGTAAATACTAAAATGTTTCAGAGGTGGGATCGTTGTTGAATCCGACCTACATTCCCCCAGAACATATTGTCCTGTCAAAATTCACATTTCCCACGTAAAAGATGGTCAAAGGTGATTTTGATCTTGAATGTGTAAATATAGGGCAAAAATATAATGACCTCTGACCTAACCTAAACTTCAGGTCCACGTTCCTCTTCTTTCCACTTTAATTACTTTATTGATACTTTTCTCCCTCTCCTCATTCTTATCTCCTATTCCCTCTAGTGAAGGGCTCCCTTCCCATTTTCTCCACACCTTAGCCTAAAATAAAATAACAAGCAAAGGCTCCACTTATGGCCTTGTTGTAATAGTAGTCAGTCATAAGACTTAAGAGCGGTGTTCTTGGAACAACTTCATATTTAATTTGTTATCTTTTCACTGTGTTATTCTATGTGGTTACATACGAGTCTACATTATACATTACTGCCATAGAAAATTTATGAATACTTTGATTTTCCTGCTCTGATGTCACAACAAATGTCTTAGAATGCATGCATGTCTGACTCTTAAGGATTATAAAGGTGGCTGTGAATTCAGTTACATTAGCCTGCTGGAGGGAGTCACATGTATTATGTATAGCAGTCCTTAGCAACTGACTTTCCGGTGCAAAATGTACATGTGGTCAAAACCAAACCCTCCTGTTGTTCTCTAAACTCAGATCTCCTTCTATATTCTGCTGAAGAGGAAGGAGAGAGATTAGTGGCTTTTGCTGAAGGCCTTGGTCAGAAAAAAAGCACTGCCATGAAGTAAAACTTTTTCTAAACTAAATTCTGCCTCTGTTTGTATCTCTCTTTTTGTCTTTCAGTGTATCTGCCCCTCTCTCACTGCCTTCTCAAGTCTCCCTGCTCTTTTGTACCATTTCAAAACCACAGGATATCTAACTAAACAATCTCATTTTATATATTCAAATATGAAATGATTTTGAAAACAGTGATCATGAAGGCATTCCCTCAGTATAGTTCACATAGAGATCAGTACAGTGGAGTATGAAGAATTCACACTCACCTCTCTGCAATTCTCTCTCTCTCTCTCTCTCTCTCTCTCTCTCTCTCTCTCTCTCTCTCTCTCTCTCTCTCTCTCTCTCTCTCTCTCTCTCTCTCTCTCTCTTTTCTCACTGTCTCACTGTTTCCGTGTTTCAAATGACAGAATATTGAGCTATTTACTGCGACAAGGAAGTGGAGGGGTGTCACTCAGACACTGATCAGCAGGAGAAGATGGCGCTCACCTCGCTGGGTCTCCTACTCTGTGAGCACTGGCTCTGTGGGTCTGTATGTGTGTTTATGTGGAAATATATTCTAGGACAGAGGAGAGATACCGTGTTTTCAAGGTTGTTAGACAGTTCTTTAAGCATGGTGTGTCTAAAGAGTGTAAGACCTTTTTAGTTGGTGTGTGATCTGGAGGAAAAACTCCAGCATGTCGGCTCGCCTTGATCAAGAGCCAATGTATTTACAGGTATTTTTGGTTGATGGTAAAACCTGTAAGAGGTTTATTTAAGTATGTTATCTGTTTAAAGCACAACACACAATTGCTGTTTAGGGAACTCTCATTGCAGTGTTATGGTACAGGTAAAATGATGAGGTTGTGATCTCTATGACCTGATATACCAGCAGAAATGCAGTTCTCATTATATGACAGTAAAACCCATGGTGTTATCCATGGCGAGTTTTGCATATCGTAACTGTTTTTGTAAATTCCCTTTTGGTGCTTATACAAACAGTAATGTTGGAAAGTTTGTGAACCCCTTGTGTGATTACAGAAATTTCGAGTTTTTACCATACAATTTTTATTTAATCAGAACCAGTCATTTCTTAAAAGCAACAACGGGTCTATATTTACTAATTTCACATGAATTTAGAGGATAGTGTGCATGTTGTAGGAAAAACATAGGGGCAAAAAACGCAGTGCAGCTGCAAAAGTAAGTGAACCCCTGTTGCATTAGTTAAATCAAATAGCCAAGGTTTTTACTGGTATCGTTGGTTAATGGTAAGACATGCAAGAGGTTTATTTAAATGTCTTATCTGTTTAAAGCACACCACACAAGAGCTGGTCAGGGAACTCTAATTACAGTGTCATGGTACAGGTAAAATGAAGAGGATATTATGTCTATGACCTGATATAGCAGCAGAAATACAGTTCACATTATATGACAGTATAACAGCTCTTGATATGCATGGCAAGTTTTACATATTGTAATTGTTTTTGTAAATTCTCTTTGGTGCTTATACATTTGTATATTTCATTACATAATATTACTGGGTTAACAATGATCTATTCTATTCTAATGTTTTAGTGCTGAGTCCACTCCACTATGGACAAACTGAAGGTGAGGTGTCCTTTTGATCAGCTGATCAAATCATGATTTCATTTTGTTTTATCACTGCTTCTTTTTAAAGCTTACATTTGCTCTTTATTTGAACTGGCAAAAGAGCAATAGCCTGTCCTATATTCTTTATTCTATATTTTTGTTGGAATGGCTATTCAAGCTTAAACAGCACTGTATTGACAGTGATATGCTGTTTAAAACAGTATATGTGTAAGCATGGTCAATGTTGGCATTGTGTTTGTTATTGCAGGAGAACCAGAGGCTGGTCTAGAGCTGGAACCCAAAAGGTCCCCGATATTCACAGGAGAGGACGTCACTCTCAGGTGTCATATAAAGGAGGGACATGCTACTGACTGGAAGTACTCGTGGTACAAGAATGATTATGATGAAGTCAAGACTGATAGTGTAGAGAGTGATTACAACATAGCCTCTGTAGAACACCACCATAGTGGTGAATACCAATGTCTTGGTATACGTAGAACTGACTCACAGGACTCTATGTGGAGTAACACTGTTAGACTGACAGTACAAGGTAAGGCAGCTCATCTCTCTCATTCTTTATTAGTGTGTTCATGTCTATCATGTTATTGAGATTAGACAACCGTTAATTTGTTCATCCACCAAGTTTATTATGACAGATTCATGAAACTATTTTGCTGAAAGACATGTACAGTAATATATAATACAAGCGTTTTACCTTAATTATTACTCTGTGTTTGGTTATTTCCATATCAACTAATAATTTTTAGTTATCCAGTGTTGAAACCCACATCTATCTATATGAAAGTATTAAACCCTAATATGTACATTATCGGCTCAGTAAACTAGCATTTTCTATATTTCCTCCTCTTAGTTTTTGTGGTTAGGTTACAGGATACAAATCTCTTCTGTGAAAAATGTTTGAAATATCTTAATTGTGAGTAATTCTCACTTAGCGATATTTTATTCATTAGAAAATACCCAATTGAATTTCTCAGAATCACAGCTTGAGACACAATGGAATGGTATTGCAACTCATTGGGACTATCCTGAACTTGCGTCTAATTATCGGTGAATATGATCATTAGCCTTAGCCTTACCTACAGCTACAATGTCCATAGAGTAGAACAATGTCCACACCGTAGAACAACACTCACTCTGAGGTTTTCAATGAAGGGTCCTCACTGTGACTGGAGATAGAAATGGTTCAAAGACATCACTGATGTAGAGGTTACCATCTCTATTAGTTAAGGTCTAGATAGAGACACCCTCACCATCAGAGGTGGAGAGGAGTCTGATCAGGGTCACTATAATAACAAGCCAACACATACACTTAAAGAAATACTCATGTTGACCACAAATAGATCATGGCGATAGGGACACATTCATTATTCTGATGTGTTTCTGGGAAGTTTCTAGGCACAGATCTAGTCGAACACAGTATAGTATCTTGTGGGAAGACCCCTTTTATAGCACAAACAACCATAGGCTTGTTGTCAGTGTTGTTCCCAGTCTTCTGTTGCTGCAGTGCAGCCTCCAGCTCTCTCTCTCTCTACAGTCAACAGCCAGCCCCTACTGAAACAAACAGACACCCTTATATAGCATTCCTCCAACGAATCACTAGACTGAACACTCACCTGTTGCAACCTGGTGATCTGTCAGAGGAATTCCTCATCACCACCATGGTCCTGCAGCGCCCTCTACCGGACGAATGCCAGCACAAGCCTCACAATTTGATCATCTTATTTGGCCAAATCCTCTTTCTTATCTATTTGTCCTTAGCCTGTGGTATACCAAAGTATGGCAAACACAGTCTGTATGGCTTCTGGGGATTGAAACATATACCTATACCCTCTCCAATCAAACAATATGAGAACAAGAACATTTCTAGCTGCCAGTTGATGGCATTTATGTTTGATTCCTGTGTGATCAAATTCGTATATCTGCTTCTTATCTATGTAAATCTTTCATTTATTGACTAGTATATTTCGTGTTATATAGTAAAAAGTACACTATACGACTTGCCTCCCTTTTTGTTCTAAATCGCAAATAAAACCCGAAAGTGCATCAAATTGACTGCTGTTTAAAGATTTATAGATGTAAGCATGTGCAATGTTGGTATAGTGTGACATACAACATGGTTGGTGTACTCTCTACAGCTCTGCCAACAGCAACAGTGAGAAGGGTCTCCCCTCAAGATCCTCTCTATCCTGGAGACACAGTCACTCTACAGTGTGACATATTAGTCTATGAGGACTGGAGCTACAGATGGTTCAGAGATAGACAACACCTAACCAATGAGAACAAGAAGACCATCACTATGTCTGGTGATGCTGCAGGTTCATACAGCTGTGAGGGGAGTAGAAGAGATCGTCCGACCAAGTCACAGCTCAGTGATGACCACTCTATCACTATTACTGGTGAGTTCTCTTTGGACAAAACTACATTACAGGATACAAATCTCTTCTGTGAGAAATATTTGATACATCCTAATTGTGAGTAATTATCACTTATTCATATTTTATTCAATAGAAAATACACAGTTGACTTTCTCATTATCACAGCTTGAGACCCACTGGAAAGGTATTGAGAGGAAAATATAAAGTGCTGTGCAACTCATTGGGACTATCCTGCACTTGCGTCTAACTCTCTGTAAATATGACCATTAGCCTTAGCCTTACCTACAGCTACAAGAGAGTAGAACAATTTCCACACCGACAAAACACTCACTCTGAAGTGTTCAGTGGAGGGTCCTCACAGTGACTGGAGAGACAAAATGGTTCAAAGACATCACTGATGTAGAGGTTGACATCTCTGATAGATAAGGTCTAGATAGAGACACCCTCACCATCAGAGGTGCAGAGGATTCTGATCAGGGTCACTATCAATCCTATCCAAAACACGCACTTAAAGAAATACTCATGGTCACCACAAATAGATTACGGCAATAGGGACAAATGAATTATTCTGATGTGCTTGTGGGGAGTGTCTAGGCACAGATCAAGTCAAACACAGCAGAGTAGCTTGTGGGAACACCCCTTTTATAGCACAAACATCCGTAGGCTTGTTGTCAGTGTTGTTCCCAGTCTTCTGTTGCTGCAGTGCAGCGTCCAGCACTCTCTCTCTCCAGTTAACAGCCAGCCCCTACTGAAACAAACAGACACCCTTATATAGCATTCCTCCAACGAATCACCAGACTCAACACTCACCTGTTGAAACCTGGTGATCTGTCAGAGGAATTCCTCATCACCACCATGGTCCTGCAGTGCCCTACCGGAAGAATGCCAGCACAACCCTCACAGTTAAATTATCTTACTATGCCAAATCCTCTTTCTTACCTATATGTGCTCAGCCTGCGGTATTCCAAAGTACGGAAAATACAGTCTGTATAGCTTCTGAGGATTGAAATATATACCTATCAGCACCCAGTCTAATCAAACAGTGTGAGAATAACAACATTTCTTCCTGCCTGTTGGCATTTATGTTTGATTCCTGTGTGATCAGTTTTATATGTCTGCTACTTATATCTGTAAATATTAGATTTATTGATTAGTATTATTTCGTCTTTTATAGTAAAAAGTACACTATATGATATAGCCTTACTAAAAACCTCTCCGAGGTCGTGGTAGATTTTGGGGACTTCAGACAGGTCCGTCGGGACTGAGGAGCGAGAGTTAGAGCAAGAAACTGAAGTCAAGGCAGAGAGCAGACAGTTAGGGTGACAAAAGGGACTCCATCCCAGAATTCTACCTCCTGCCCAATCTAAGTGAGGGTTGTGGATGCGGAGCCAGGGGTAACCAAGCACGAGAGGTGTTGATGGAGCAGAGATAACTTTAAACTGAATTTGTTCACGGTGGTTTCCAGAGATGACCAAAACAGTGCTGGTTTGAGTGGTTACCTTCGCGATGACACTGCCGTTGAGGGAGTACGCAGTCAGGGGTTCCTCCAAAAGGTCAAGGGTGAGGCCAAGTTGTGTCGCCAGCTCCCGGTCAAGAAAATTGTCTTCGGCACCAGAATCAATAAGTGCTTGGAGAGGAAGTGTAACAGATTTGACACAGATAACAGCAGGCACCAACAACCGGTTAGCAATGGGGGTAAGTGGGGGAGTGTCTTGCTGACTCGCCAGAACCCCCACTCTTACTGACGAGCAGTTGCTTTTGGGCGCCTAGGACAGTTGGAGAGGTAATGTCCACTATGGCCACAATAGAGACACTCACCAGCGCTCATGCGTCGTTGACGCTCTTCGGGGGACAGTTTGGCTCGGCCGAGTTGCATGGGTTCCACACCAGGTGAGGACGGAAATTCCAGTAGTGGGGCAGCTTGGCCTGGTGGTCTGGAGAGAGTCAGAGCAGAAACGGGTGAGTAACTGGATTGAATGGAACAAACTGGTGGGGAATGTTTAGCCCTTTCAGCCCGTCTCTCTCTCATCCGACAGTCCAGCCGTGAGGCGAGAGTGATGAGGCTCTGGAGGTTCTCTGGCTTGTCTCTGGTAGCTAGCTCGTCCCTTAGTGGGTCCCTTAAGCCCTTAATGAACACCGCCGTTAATGCCCTCTCATCCCACTGAGCCTCCGCCGCGAGGGTCCTGAACTCAATTGCGTAATCCGCCACGGTCCGAGATCCCTGCTGGAGACTAAGCAGATGATTAGAGGCAGACCCGGAATAATCAGGATGGTCAAAAACCGCAGAAAGTTGTGCAGCAAAATCCTCAAACAGTATGGTGTTATAGTCCACTGAAGAGTCGTAAGCTTCTGCCCAAGCTAATGCCCTACCTCGGAGAAAACTCAACATATAGTTGATCTTGGTGGCGTCCGAGGCAAAAGACATGGGGCGTTGGCGAAAAACCTTCCGACATTGAAAAACAAATCCTCTGCACTTCTCTACCTCTCTGTGAAACGGCTCGGGGTCGGTGATCGGGAAGTCCTGGCGAGGGGCAGGGACGGGATTGCTTGCGGGAGAAGAGGGAGTGAGAGAAGAAGTCAGGGTGGAAATCTGGCAAGCCAATTCAGACACATGGTGAGCCATTGCCTGGTTACTTTCAAATAAGGCTCGGAGTAGTTGGTCATGCTGGCCCAGCAGTGAGCCCTGACTGGAGAGAGCATGCTGGATCGCAGCGGAGTCCGTACCAGTGTTTGCGGGATTCATCTTTGGGCCAGTTCGTACTGTTACGGTAAGCAGCCGATCTACAAAACTGAACCCCAAATGCAAACACTGAAAAGGGAGGCCCGAGAGTTTGGATACTGGAATACAGTTTATTAGCACAAGGCGGATCTCAACTAGGGATGGAACACTGGCAGGATGAGCAGTGGAAGGGAGATCCAGGAAGCGGGTCACAGGAAACCAAGCATGGAGAAAAGGGGAACAGTGGAGCAGGTGAGGCGAGAGAGGTGGCTGAGCGCGGCTGGCAGATAACAGGCTGGAGTCTGGTCAACACGAGGTAGTCTGACGAACTGGCGATGAGTGGGAGTGATGACCGGTCTTTTATACTGAGTCAGGGTTGTAGTAGATTGGGATGAACGGGTTGCAGCTGTGGAGCATTAGTGGCTGGAAGGAGGAAGTGGGTTGGCCACGCCCAGCCAGGGAGCACATAGAAAAACACACGGGGACATCCACACAGGGAGAAAAACAAGCAGGTAACAAATCCTAAAAGTTGTGCATCTGAGACTATCCTGCACTTGCGTTTAATTCTCTGTAAACAGGTCCATTAGCCTTAGCCTTACCTACAGCTACAATGTCCATAAAGAAGAACCCTTTCTACCCTGGAGAGACAGTCACTCTGAGGTGTTCATTGCAGGGTCCTCACAGTGACTGGAGATACAAATGGTTCAAAGACCTCACTGATGTAGAGGTTACCACCTCTATTAGATATGGTCTAGATAGAGACACCCTCACCATCAGAGGTGCAGAGGAGTCTTACCAGGGTCACTATCATAACAAGCTAAAACATCCGCTAAAATAAATACTCACGATTTATAGAAAATACTGATGAGCCTCATTATCTTATTGGGCGTCACACAATTGAATGTGTAATTATGTACAGTCTCATAGCATCCTAAAACATGTTCTTTCAAAAAAATGATAGAAAGGCATGAAGAGTTAAACAAGTGTTTGGTTTCATTTCCAGGTAAACCCCGTGTCATCCTGAGAGTGTCTCCCTCCTGGCTGAACCCTGGAGACTCAGTGACTCTGACCTGTGGGCTTCAAGTCTCCTCTACAGACTGGAGGTTCTACTGGTACAGGACTGTTCCCTACCAGGCAGGGCTTCCTTTTCTAGTCGACCAGTCCTACTCTGTAGAGCCCCTACTGGACAGTGACCATGGGACTGTAGAGAGTTCCTACATCCTACATGGTGCTACACACACTGCAGGATACGTGTGTAGAGCTGGGAGAGGACAACCAGTCTATTACAGTGACTATAGTGAAGCTCAGTTTCTCTGGTCTGGAGGTGAGTCTATACAGTAGATATATATTCTATAGATTTGAACAGTGTCTCTGTTGTCATGACTCGTGATGGAGTCTCTCTTTGTTCCAGATCTACGTCCCTTAGTTTCCCTCATAGTAAATCCAAACAGAACCCAACACATGACATTTGAGTCTGTCTCATTGAGCTGTGAGGAAAACTCTACTGGTTGGATAGTGAAGAGGAAAACGACATATGGACTGTCAAAGTGTCCATACCCCAGGGTGTCAGAGATAGAATCCACATGTACCCTTAGCGGGTTAAATACAGGGTACAGTGGAGTGTACTGGTGTGAGTCTAGATCTGGAGATTACAGCAATGCTGTCAACATCACTTTGAATTGTACGTTCAGTTACTTAACCAACATTTGTTCAAATATTGATTTTAATTTTCAGAATATTAGTAGTATGGTATATAATATAATGTAGATATTAATTCGCCGAATTAGTCTAATGTTGTCTTGACTGTTTCCTAGCTGATGTGATCCTGGAGAGTCCTGTCCATCCTGTGACTGAGGGAGACCATGTGACTCTGCGCTGCAAACACCAGAACCCCTCTCTGGTTTCCAAGGTTGACTTCTATAAAGATGGAGGAGTCCTCCAGAATTGGACCAGTAGAGAGATGACCATCCCTGCTGTATCAAAGTCACATGAAGGCCTCTACAGGTGTGGATACTCTGATGGAGAGGAATCCCCAGAGAGCTGGCTGCTAGTCAGAGGTGAAACAACTAACTCCTCAAAGCAACAATTTTGGAGCACATAGTATTATATTTTCTGCTCTTTTTTGAATCCTGTTAGATAACAATCCTGATTCATAAATGTTACTTTGTTGTTACTATAATCTTATGGTAGCATAAGTCCTGGAATTCTTAACCCAATAATTTACTTATGATACCTAAACACATTTGTTCTCTTTCAGGTCACTTTCATATCTGTAATACAGTTGTTTTTCTCTCTGTGTTCTTTGTTGTCTCCATGTCCTCAGTGGTGCCCTCCTTCCTGCAGCGTCGACTGCTGTTTGGTCTACTGGTGGCGTCTCCCTACATGCTGGCCACCATTCTACTAGTGATGATACACCGCCAACGCCAAGGTGACAACACAAGGATTGTGTGTTCTTCATCAAAAGTCGTTCATGTCTTATCTGAAACATAACATGTTAAGAGGTCCTGTGCCTTCTTTGTCTTCTCTTAAACCTGCTTGTTGTGTGTCCCAGCCAAGTCACCTGCAGAGGACCATACAGACTACGATGATGTTGGAGAAGATCCAGAGACATCTCCACCACCAGTAGCAGGGCCCAGCTCAGCTCTATAGACAGCTCAAACTTGGACTGTGTTTCAATAAAACAGCGTATCTTTACTTTACAAATGTTGGTTAATAGTTTCTCTTGCCCACATCCTGTTCTAAGGGCATATAGGTAGTCATGCCTAAATTGATTATGATAATAGCAAAACATTTTAAACCTCTTGATTTATTAAACCTCATTTTGGACAACACATATGTTCTTTTATTTTTAATGGACAGTACAGTAGAAGGGTGCTTATGGAAGAACATTCATTTCATAATACAGTTTGCAAAATCTGTTTTATTTCTTTAGCATGATGATATAATTGGATTTCATAACATAATTCCTCAGGGATCAGATGCTTTTTAAAGAGGTGCTTGTTGAGGGAGTCTTTGTGGAAACAAATATATTCCAGCATAATTTTCACCCCCAGGGCCCTCACATTTGTCAAATACCTTGTCACGGCTGCTCTGGAGTATAAGACCCCTGTAAAGACAAGAACTAGGTTCACAAACTAATAAGGAAAAACCGAGGCAATCACAAAATCAAAACTTACTCCAACTTGAGAAAGGGCACTTTATTGACAGAAAGGCACAGCAACACGCTTAGAGAAAATGGTGACGGACATAGAACAAAGGAAACTAGGAACTTAAATACACTGGCAAAAGACACAGGTGAAAACAATTAAATTAATCGCTGGCAAGTCCAAAGCAAGGCACAGGTTAAAACTATAAGGTATAATAAAGGGTCCAGAGGGATCATAGTAAATTCAGAGGGCGCAGAGCTCCCTGCTGGACAAAATCCCCTCAGGGCCATGACACCTATCTATGTTCTCCAGACGGGGCAGTCAAAGACAATTGGTTTAAAACTCAGAGCCTTCACTTAACCAGCACATTTTACACTGATGCCCGTTCACAAGACACATTCAAAATTGAAACACAGAAACTCTGAATGAAAAATAAATAATAAAACATAGTTCTCTTGTTGTTCTTGAACGTTGAAGATTCTCTTTTCTGTTGTCTGCAGGAGTGACCCTCACCCATGTTTCCATCACTTTTATGAAAATATTATGTGTAGACACAAATTGCATTCCCACAAATAATATAAAGCATACAAACATCATTCTTTCTTCACATAAACATATTGTTCAGTGAAGAGTGTGAGATGAGCACGTCTTTGTAACCAGGAACAGCACCATGGACAGCGTTCCCCCTGGGACGGCACCAGGGCCAGCTCCCTGCGCTCTCTCTCTTTCTCTCTCTCTCTCTCTCTCTCTCTCTCTCTCTCTCTCTATCAATCTTTCTCTCTCTCTCTCTCTCTCTCTCTCATGCATCCTGCAGTTCTGTTCTTATAGTTCATTGGCCATTCGTGGTTATTCAATTCTTGTTCGCAGCTGTTTTCTGTTCCCTATCCAAACCCCGCTTTGTGGTTGTGCCATTGGAAGGGTGCTCATAGAAGAACATTTTTTTCAAGATAAAATGTGCACAATCTTTTTATATCCTTAACAGAATATGATATAATTGTATTTTAAGAAATAATTCCTCAAAGATCAGATCTTTTTGAAAGAGGTGCTTATTGAGGGTCTTCTGGAGTCGAATTTAATTCAGCATATTTCTCACTCCTGGGTTCCACACATTCGGCAAATACCTCTTCACCGTTGCGCTGAAGTGTGTGACCCAAGTGCAGACAAGAACTACCCTCATTAACTACTAGGGATAACCCAAACAAAACAAAAAGAAACACGGGAGGCAAACCCTAATGCAAACCTGCTCCAACAGGAGAAAGGACACTTTACTGACCGAAAGGAACAGTAACACGGTTACAGAAAATAATGACGGACATAGAACAAAGGGAACTAGGAACTTAAATACACTGGCAAAAGAAACAGGGGAAAACCATGAAACTAATGGCCGGCAGATCCAGAACAAAGCATAGGTGAAAACTATAAAGCATAATAAAGGGTCCAGAAGGATCAGTCAGTTGATCTTTATTGGACAAAATCCCCTCAGGGCCGTGACAGGCCGGGGTGTGCAGTTTCCAGATGGAGACCCCCCCACCCCAGTGCTATGTCGCCAGCCACGGCAGGATGTAGATGACTATGGAGTGCTCTCTTGTACTGGGTGGGGTGACGTTTGAACTCCCGGAGGAACTGTAGAATGAACTTCAGACAGCCCTCCGGGTCCCTGTCGTACCGGTCCTGACCCTCCTCACACGGAATCACTGGAACAGAGCCGGGAGCGGAGGTGATCACTGGAACAGAGCAGCGAGTGGAGGTGGTCGCTGAAACAGAGTAGGGAGCGGAGGTGGTCGCTGGAACAGGGCTTGGATCCATAACAGGTACTGCTTCATAGCCCACTCCAAAACCTCACCCTTGAACCAGGAGATGATGAAATCCACTACAAGGGACTCAGATATAAAATAGGCTGGGTACTGCCTGATCTTCGGCCAGCACAAATCTAAAAAGTGCAGACATTTCTTCCCTCTGTCAGGACACTTTACTGACAGAAAAGCAAAGCATCACGCTTACAGAAAATAATGACGGATATAGAACAAAGGGAACTAGGAACTAAAATACACTGGCAAAAGACACAGGTGAAAACAATTAAAATAATGGCTGGCAGGTCCAAACCAAGGCACAGGTGAAAACTATAAAGTATAATAAAGGGTCCAGAAGGTTCATAGTCAATTCAGAGGGCAAAGAGCCCCCTGCTGGAGAAAATCCCCTCAGAACTGTGACATACCTATCTATGTTCTCCAGAAGGGGGCAGTCAAAGACAATTGGTTTAAATCTCAGGGCCTTCACTTCACCAGCACATTTTACACTGATGCCCGTTCACAAGACACATTCAACCACATCAAATACAATTTGGAAACTCTGAATATATAAGAAATAATAAATAATAGTTTTCTTGTTGTTCCTGAACGTTGAAGATTCTCTTTTCTGAGGTCTGCAGGAGTGACCCTCACCCATGTTTCCATCACCTTTATGATAATATTATATGTAGACAAAAATTGAATTCCCACAAATAATATCAAGTATTCAAACATCATTCTTTCTTCATGTAAACATATTGTTCAGTGAAGAGTGTGAGACTAGCTCACAGACCACATAGGCTCTGGAAGAGAACTAGTGTGACAGTGGTTTAACACCTAGGCCAGCGAGCAGCAGAGAAGTCAGGCACACGGACACTCTCTCTATCTCAGCTTGAATGAACTTCCTTCCCTGCAATAACTCCTGATAATAGCCATCTGTAAAACCCAGACTCTTCTTCTCATTAGGGTCCGGCCTCCTCTGTACCCATGTCTGTGTGACCAGCATAAGTACCATGGAAAGCGCTCCCCTGGGCCGGCACCACCACCACCTGCTCTCTCTCTCTCTCTCTCTCTCTCTCTCTCTCTCTCTCTCTCTGTCTCTCTGTCTCTCTCTCTCTCTCTCTCTATCTTTCTCTCTTTCTCTCTCTCTCTCTCTCTCTCTCTCTCTCTCTCTCTCTCTTTCTCTCTGTCTCTCTTTCTCTCTCTCTCTCTCTCTCTCTCTCTCTCTCTCTCTCTCTCTCTCTCTCACTCTCTCTGCTTTTGTTGCTTCAAGTAAAGTCTCATTTCAAAAGCAAAACCCAGTTTCAAGTCTGCCTCTATTCACCTGTGCTTCCAGTGTGTTGCTCCATCAGCACTTAGTCTGTATTTGGGTCGTACATTAGCGTTAGCCATGACACCTATCTATGTACTCTAGACGGGGGCAGTCAAAGACAATTGGTTTAAAATTCAGAGCCTTCACCTCACCAACATATTCTACACTGATGCCCGTTCACAAGACACATTCAACTCCATCAAATTAAACACGCAAACTCTGAATGTATAAGAAATAATAAATCATAGTCTTCTTGATGTTCTTGAACGTTGAAGATATTTTTTTCTTTGGTCTGCAGGAGTGACCCTCACCCATGTTTCCATCACCTTTATGATAATAGTATGTGGAGATGCAAATTGCATTCACACAAGAAATATATAATATAAAGCCTAGAAAAATGTATTTCTTTGCGTTATATTGTTCAGTGAAGAGTATGAGACGAGCTCACAGACCAAATAGGCTCTGGGAGAGAAATAGTGTGACAGTGGTTTAACACCTATGGGCAGCGCGCAGCAGAGAAGTCAGGCACACACACACACTTCCTCTACCTCAGTTTGAATGACCTTCCTTCCCTGCAATAACTCCTGATAATGGCCATCTGTAAAACCCAGACCCTTCTTCTGATAATTAAACAATAAAAAAAATGTAAACATCATATTATCACATCTTGAATAAGATCATCATTTTAGAATATCTAGAAGGTAAATACTTTAGAAGGTTTCAGAGGAGGGATCGTTGTTGAATCCGACATACATTTACCCAGGCCATATTGAACCTGTCAAAATTGAGATTTCCAACGTAAAATATGGTCAAAGGTGATTGTGAACCAATGTATATTTACTTTTTTTTATCTTTTCACTGAGTTGTTCAATGTGGTTAAATGCGATTCTAAATGACAAATTAGTTTTGCTTAAAAATTAAGAAATACTTCGATTTTTGTTGTCATAACAAACAACATGCCCTTTTAATGCATGACAGTCTGACTCTTTAGGATTATAAAGGTTGCTGTGAATTCAGTTAAATTAGACTGCTGGAGGGAGTCACATGTATTATTTATAGCAGTCCTTAGCAACTGACTTTCCGGTGCAAAATGTACATGTGGTCAAAACCAAACCCTCCTGTTGTTCTCTAAACTCAGATCTCTGACTTTTCTGATGAAGAGGAGGGAGAGAGATTAGTGGCTGTTGCTGAAGGCCTCGGTCAGAAAAAAGCACTGCGATGAAGTATACAATTTGTATAACTTATTTTCTGTCTCTCTTTGTATATCTCTTTGTTTCTATCAGTGTATCTGCCTCTCTCTCACTGCCTTCTCAAGTCTCCCTATTCTCTTGTGCCATTTCAAACCACAGGAAGTCCAACTGAGCCATCTCATTGTACATTTCAAATATGAAATGATTGTGAAAACACTGATCATGAATACATTGTCTCAGCATAGTCCACAGATAGATCGGTAAAAAGCATTCACACGCACCACTCTGCAATTCTCTCTCTCTCTCTCTCTTTTCTCACTGTCTCACTGTTTCCGTGTTTCACATGACAGAATATTGAGCTATTTACTGAGACTAGGAAGTGGAGGGGTGTCACTCAGACACTGATCAGCAGGAGAGGATGGCGCTCACCTCGCTGGGTCTCCTACTCTGTGAGTACGGGCTCTCTGGGTCTAAATGTGTGTTTATGTGGAAATACATTGTAGGAGAGAGGAGAGATGGCATGTTTTCAAGGTTGTTAGCAAGTTCTTTAAGTATAGTGTGTCTCGAAGAGTGTAAGACCTTTTTAGTTGGTGTTTGATCTGGAGGAAAAACACCAGCATGTTGCCTGGCCTTGATCAAGAGCCAAGGTTTTTTTGGTATTGTTGGATGATGGTAAAACCTGCAAGAGGGTTATTTAAATGTGCTATCTGTTTAAAGCACACCACACAAGTGGTGGTCAGGGTACTCTCATTACAGTGTCATGGTACAGGTAAAATGAGGAGGTTCTGATTTCAAAACTTGATATAGCAGCAGAAATACAGGACATGTTATTTGAAAGTAAAACATCTCTTGTTATCCATGGCAAGTTTTGCATATTGTAATTATTTTTGTAAATTCCCTTTGGTGATTATAAATATGTATATTTATTACATTATTTTACTGGGTTAACAAGGATCTATTCTATTCTAATGTTTTAGTGCTGAGTACACTCCACTATGGTCAACTTCAAGGTGAGGTTTTAATTTTCCGCTGCTTCTTTACATTAAACATTAAATTTGCTCTTTATTTGAAATGGTAAAAGGACAATAGCTTTCTCCTATATTGTTTATTCTTTTTTTGTTGTTTGGAATGTCTTTTCAATAATTGCTTAATGTCATGGGAAGTATTTCTGATTCAAGCCTTTTTCCATCCTCATTACTGAATGTTTGGTATTCTCTCTACAGCTCTGCCTACAGCCACGGTGAGAAGGGTCTCCCCTTATGATCCTCTCTATCCTGGAGACACAGTCACTCTACAGTGTGACATATCAGACTATGAGGACTGGAGCTGCAGATGGTTCAGAGGCAACACTGAGACTGGGACTTGGACTGAAGTTAGGTCGTCAACCACACACAACATTAATGGACCCACCTTCACCATCAGTAAAGCTACACACTCTGACCAGGGTTACTACAAATGTTATGGAATCCTCTCTTCCAATCCTTATGTAATCACGCAATCAAGTCCTGCCTCTCACCTTTCTGTTAAGGGTGAGTATCTAAAAGTGCAGCACTGTCGTTTGACATAACACCATGCTAACATTGAACATTCAGAAATGTTATTCGGATGTGTTTGTGGGGAGTGTCTAGTCACACATCGAGTCAAACACAGGAGAGTAGCTTGTGGGAACACCCCTTTTATAGCACAAACAACTGTAGGCTTGTTGTCAGTGTTGTTCCCAGTCTTCTGTTGGTGCAGTCCAGCATCCAGCGCTCTCTCTCTCTCCAGTCAACAGCCAGCCCCTACTGAAACAAACAGACACCCTTATATAGCATTCCTCCAACGAATAACCAGACTGAACACTCACCTGTTGCAACCTGGTGATCTGTCAGAGGAATTCCTCATCAACACCCTGGTCCTGCAGCGTCCTCTACTGGTCGAATGCCAGCACAACCCTCACAGTTTGATTATCTTATTAGGCCAAATCCTCTTTCTTATCTATTTGTGCTTAGCCTGTGGTATGCCTATATATGGCAAACACAGTCTATATGGCTTCTGAGTATTCAAACATATACCTATAAGAACCCTGTCTAATCAAACAATATGAGAACAAGAAAATTTGTACCTGCCAGTTGTTGGCATTTATGTTTGATTCCTGTTTGATCGATATTGGATGTCTGCTTCTTATCCATGTTAATCCTGAATTGGTTCATTGACAAGGGCTTTAAACCATTTCTTTACTCTTTTGGCAGCACTACCAACAGCTGGACTGACCATATCACCTAACCCAGTATACAGTGGAGAAACAGTTACTCTCACCTGTACTGTGGAGCCTGGGTCTGGCTGGAGCTACAGGTGGATCAGAGGTAGCAGTGAGATTAAAGAGTCCCAGTCTGCTGTTATCACCGTCACAGCTGATGAGTCTTTCCAGGGTCGGTACTACTGTCTGGGAAAGAAAGACTGGAGAGACTCAAGACCTAAATCCTCATCTCCCAGTGGAAATATAGATTTGTCTATGACTCGTAAGTAAATTAACATCACCAAAATATATATTGTAATATGTTTAATCATCTTATTCGGCCAAATCCTCTTTCTTATCTATTGGTCCTTAGCTTGTGGTATACCAAAGTATGGCAAACATAGACTGTATGGCTTCTGAGGATTGTAACATATACCTATACCCTCTCTAATCAAACAATATGAGAACAAGAACATTTATACCTGCCAGTTTTGGGCATTTATGTTTGATTCCTGTGTGATCAATTTTGTATTTCTGCTTCTTATATATGTAAATCTTTCATTTATTAACTAGTATATTTTGTGTTTTATAGTAAAAAGTACACTATACGACTTGCCTTCCTTTTTGGTCTAAATCGCAAATAAAACCCGAAAGTGCATCAAATTGACTGCTGTTTAAAGATTTCTAGATGTAAGCATGTGTAATGTAGGAATAGTGTGACGTACAACATTGTTGGTGTACTCTCTACAGCCCTGCCTAGAGCCACAGTGAGAAGGGTCTCCCCTTACGATCCTCTCTATCCTGGAGACACAGTCACTCTACAGTGTGACATATCAGACTATGAGGACTGGAGCTACAGATGGTTCAGAGATAGACAACACCTAACCAATGAGAACAAGAAGACCATCACTCGGTCTGGTGATGCTGCAGGTTCATACAGCTGTGAGGGGAGTAGAAGCGATCGTCCGACCAAGTCACAGCTCAGTGATGACCACTCTATAACTATTACTGGTGAGTTCTCTTTGGACAAAACTATGTTACGGGACACAAAATTACTTTTGTGAAAAAAGGATGACATCTTAATTGTGAATAATGATCTCTTAGTCATATTTTGATTCATTAGAATACACCCAATTGAAATTCTCAGTCTCACCACTTGATACACACTATAATGGCATCGAGAGGTAAACATAAAGTGTCGTGCATCTGAGACTATCCTGCACTGGCGTTTAATTCTCTGTAAACAGGTCCATTAGCCTTAGCCTTACCTACAGCTACAATGTCCATAGAGCAGGAACCCTTTCCACCCTGGAGAGACAGTCACTCTGAGGTGTTCAGTGCAGGGTCCTCACAGTGACTGGAGATACAAATGGTTCAAATACCTCACTGATGTAGAGGTTACCACCTCTATTAGATATGGTCTAGATAGAGACACCCTCGCCATCAGAGGTGTAGAGGAGTCTGATCAGGGACACTATTATATCAAGCTAACACATACACTGAAAGAAATGCTCACGATGACCACAAATAGATTGAGGCAATAGGGAAAAATTCATTATTATAACAACGCTTTATTTAGCAAAATGTGAGGTTACGCCTCGATAATTTATAAAAATTGTACTTGAATCCATTTCTATACTCTTGTTGACAGCACTACCAACAGCTGGACTGACAATATCACCTAACCCAGCATACAGTAGAGAGTCAGTTACTCTCACGTGTACTGTGGAGCCTGGGTCTGGCTGGAGCTACAAGTGGTTCAGAGGTAGCAGTGAAATTAAAGAGTACCAGTCTGCTGTTATCACCGTCACAGCTGATGAGTCTGTCCAGGGTCAGTACTACTGTCTGGGAAAGAGAGACTGGAGACCTAAATCCTCTTCTCCCAGTGGAATTAGAGGTCTATCTGTCACTGGTGAGTACATGCACATTCCAAAATGTTATTGTGATGTGTTTGATTTTCTTTGAGGACAAAATCCTCATTCTTTTGTAAAATGTAAAAGAAAATGCTCATCACAAACCAGCACATACCCTCTCAATGAAAAAAAAAACATTTGATAGACTATTTTTATTTCCACACAAATACAAAGGAATAACTGGAACCTATTTGAAATGTCACAAAGTAAGGCTAACAAATATCATCGGTCAGTCTGACTTGGTCCAAAATAATGAACCAAAATAAGTATTCCATTTTTCTAAAACTGTAACAAATAGTTTTCCTACATTTATTTTGAAAGGTATTGTATAATATATAATCTTTTTTACAGTGTATATATTTATATATATATATATATATATATATATATATATATATATATATATATATATATATATATATATATATACTGTATATATATAGTTTTAATTGTGACCTTCCGACAATTTAACTCTAAACCACAATATGGGTCACACCAGAACTGTATGAACGATTGTCACGACCAAAGCAGGAATGCAGACCCAAACACAGATAAGGGAGCAGAAGTATTTCAACACAAGATGCAGGAATACAGAAACATAGAATCATATCATATTTTGATTCATTAGAATACACCCAATTGAAATTTTCAGTCTCACAACTTGAGACACACTAGAATGGCATTGAGAGGTAAACATAAAGTGTCGTGCATCTGAGACTATCCTGCACTTGCGTTTAATTCTCTGTAAACAGGTCCATTAGCCTTAGCCTTACCTACAGCTACAATGTCCATAGAGCAGAACCCTTTCTACCCTGGAGAGACAGTCACTCTGAGGTGTTCAGTGCAGGGTCCTCACAGTGACTGGAGATACAAATGGTTCAAAGACCTCACTGATGTAGAGGTTACCACCTCTATTAGATATGGTCTAGATAGAGACACCCTCACCATCAGAGGTGCAGAGGAGTCTTACCAGGGTCACTATCATAACAAGCTAAAACATACGCTAAAATAAATACTCACGATTTATAGAAAATACTGATGAGCCACATTATCTTATTGGGCGTCATACAATTTAATGTGTAATTATGTACAGTCTCACAGCATCCTAAAACATGTTCTTTCAAATAAATTGATAGAAAGGCATCAAGAGTTAAACAAGTGTTTGGTTTCATTTCTGTGCTACAATTAGTGTTATTTTTGAATCCCATTATTTAACATTTTCTTTCTTCTTGCTATTTACACAGTTAACAAGCCAGTGGCCAGCATAGGGTCAGACCAAACAGCTGTGTTAACAGGAGACAAGGTGACACTAACCTGCTCCATGGGAGAGTCTTCTGGATGGAGGTCTTACTGGTACAGAAACTCTAAAGGTTCTGTACCAGAGAGTGAGAGTGAAGGAGTTTACTATATATTCACACCTTCCAGTATCTCAGAGGGAGGACCGTTCTGGTGCCGAGGAGGAAGAGGACACCCAGTCTACTACACAGATTACAGCCAACCAATCAGCATCAATGTTACAGGTGAGTCTGACCATTTTAATTTTTAAGACAACCATGGGAGTTTTGTTTCATTCACTTTAATTTAATCAGTATGTTAATGCATTGTAGGTTTGATCCGTTGTTCTTATCCAAACAGCTAGACCCCATGCTGTTTTGACCCTGCAACCCAACTGGACCCAGATATACATGGGAGAGATGGTCACTCTCAAGTGTGAAATAAAGGGAACTGAAGACTTCACTAACTGGAAATACAACTGGAATGATAAGGAGGGTACACGTATGAAACCCATCAGTACAACAGAGTCTGAGTACAAGTTCAACCCTACCAGAACAGAAATGAAGGAATTTACCTGTAAAGGTGTAGGTGACTCTGTGAAGGGGCCCTCTGAGACCAGTGAACCTTTAAGACTGACTGTCTCGGGTAAGTATGTCTACTATGTAGTGAGTTTACACTGAGAGAAGGGGGTCAGAAAATATGTGTAACGGAAAAAGATAATTTAATAGAATTTTGTGTCATGAGTATCGATTGTTTTGTATTCTGTTTTTTTCTGATTATGTATTTTGTGTGTAGCCATTGCATGCTTCTATATTCTGCTGATGTCTCCAGCTAAACCCCGTCCCGTCCTGAGAGTGTCTCCCTCCTGGCTGAACCCTGGAGACTCAGTGACTCTGACCTGTGGGCTTCAAGTCTCCTCTACAGACTGGAGGTTCTACTGGTACAGGACTGTTCCCTACCAGGCAGGGCTTCCTTCTCTAGCCCACCAGTCCTACTCTGTAGAGCCCCTACTGGACAGTGACCATGGGACTGTAGAGAGTTCCTACATCCTACATGGTGCTACACTCACTGCCAGATACGTGTGTAGAGCTGGGAGAGGACAACCAGTCTATTACAGTTACTATAGTGAAGCTCAGTTTCTCTGGTCTGGAGGTGAGTCTATACAGTAGATATGTAGTCTATAGATTTGAACAGTGTCTCTGTTGTTATGAGCGCTGATGGAGTCTCTCTTTGTTCCAGATCAACGTCCCTCAGTTGCCCTCACAGTAAATCCAAACAGAACCCAACACTTGACATTTGAGTCTGTCTCTTTGAGCTGTGAGGGAAACTCTACTGGTTGGACAGTGAAGAGGAACACGACATATGGACTGTCAAAGTGTCCATACCCCAGGGTGTCAGTGATAGAATCTTCATGTACCCTTAGCGGGTTTAATACAGGGGACAGTGGAGTGTACTGGTGTGAGTCTAGATCTGGAGAGTACAGCAATGCTGTCAACATCACTTTCAATTGTACGTTCACTTACTTTAATAACATCTGTTTAATTGTTGAATTCTCATGTTTCAGAATATGAGTAGTATAGTAAATAATATAATGTAGATATCAAGTAGTCTAATCAGTCTAATGTTGTCTTGACTGTTTCACAGCTGATGTTATCCTGGAGAGTCCTGTCCATCCTGTGACTGAGGGAGACCATGTGACTCTGCGCTGCAAACAACAGAACCCCTCTCTGGTCTCCAAGGTTGACTTCTATAAAGATGGAGAACTCCTCCAGAATGGACCCAGTAGAGATATGACCATCCCTGCTGTATCAAAGTCACATGAAGGCCTCTACAGGTGTGGATACTCTGATGGAGAGGAATCCCCAGAGAGCTGGCTGCTAGTCAGAGGTGAGTGTGCATACTTTATGACACCTATTTTTTATCTCCAAGTTCTTACTTTCAGCACAGCAAATTGTACTTTGACAAAAATGGGATTGTTTTTTAACCAGTTAATAACATTATATCTATTTGGTTTTGCACTAATAATGGGTTAGCTATGTTATTGTTTTTTGGTGTCTGCTCCTATAGTGTCTGTAGGGTCTTCATCAGTAGGACTGGTCATTGGTCTTGTTGTTACTGGGATCCTTGTGGTCCTCCTCTTGGTCCTCATCCTTTGCCTAAAGTTCGACGGTCAGCTTATCCATTACTGCTTACTCATATTTCAATGTCCATCAAAGAATGATAACGTATCATGTTTTATAACGTTACAATTGATTTGATGATTAAACAATTTTCTTTCCCATTTTGCAGGTCTGTGTTTTGCTAAAACAATTCAACTCACTGATATGAACGAACATGGTACAGTACTAATTACATCAGATATTACATTTGTTGAAAGTGCATCTAACTTCATGATACTGGTTTAGTATCAGTCTGTGCCCTTCACGTGATGTTTCAGGCCTCTTACGTTGTGTTATTTTACTCCATAAATCATTAGGTATGTTCTTAATCTTGTTTATTGTACTGAATAAAGATTTTTTTGTTGAGCACTTTGTAACACTGAAAGTAATAAATGATTTATACATTAAGGTGTATTGTTGTTAATTTGAATGATGACTGATAACACATGTAACCGTGCCAAGCTTTTGTTATCATTTCAGATGGAGATACAGCTGGACCCAGTGATGTGACATATTCCCAGATTGATCTCACAATCCTTGGCAAGAAAAAGAAAAAGAAAGGTGCAATTCTGTGCAATCTGTAATCAAATCTAATGAATCGTATTGAAACAAGGTTATGAAAGCAAGTTTAAAAGCTGTGTGTTCCCGTTGATCACTCCTCAACAGAGAAGAGAGCTGACCTAACGAGACACAGTCTAGTCTGATTTGAGGCTAACAGGCAGGAACAGTTTAACTGGAAGTTGAATAATATGGTCCTAAATTTAATCGTTCCTTTTTTGGGGGGGGCCTGATCAAAGTGAGCTACAGTGACATGCCATCTATACCTCCAAGAAATCATTTGAACAAGACTTACACTATTGGTATAAAGCCCATAGATTTTGTTGATCAAATTATTTACTGCAGGGAAGACCTCATTATATCAAAGATTGACCATTATTTTATTAACCTTTTATCAACCTAACCAGCACGCTGTCATTATTTTGAAAGTGTTTATGTGCTTTAATGATTTTCTGTACTAAAAATAACTTAAATGTCTCCATGTAATGTATGTCATGGTTTGTGTACATTATATGTACTACCTTCTTTTCTCCGATGCATTTTAAGAAAGGGAATTTCTAAATTATTATTTGAACCAGTCAAATTTACTTAATTATGTATCACTACGTTGAATCAATTCCCCTTTTTATCACCTTTAAGGGTTTGCTTGTTAGTGGACCTTTTATATTTATTCTGTTTACTCCCATATTGACTTCAAGAAGAAAAAAGACAAAAGTAAGAAACTTTTAACAGTAGTCCTATTGTACAGCTGTCCTTTTAACCCTAAGTTCTTTAAGGTGTTATGCATGACTCATACAATAGGCATAAATCCCACACAGTGTACTTTGTTAAGGAAATAGTTTTGTTGCTTTTAGACCGCACATATGCGTAATACTTTATTTCATTGTCTGGTACAGTAGAGTTCCTTTCTAACTGGCAAATGTACTAAATGTTGTCCCATGACACTGAAGTAGACCAGGGTCACCCAGGCCTGTGTCTATTATGGTTCCCAGTAAAGTAAAGTGGAAGTACTGTTTGCAGAAGAGAAATCTCCCCCTTTTCACCATAAAGACCTGTTTTAGACAACGTTTTATCGTTTGGGATTATACTGAAATTGAGCAAAAATCGAATCTACAATTATCAAGTGTCTCTCTCGTTGATAAATTATATTTAAAGCCACTAGAGAAAATAATTAATCTTTCCAGGTCTGCCCTACACAATATAGTAAGCTCATTGTTCATTGCAGGAGGGGCTGCAGAGGGGGAAGATTTGACCTACTCCCAGATTCACTTCAAGAAGAAGAAATTTAAGACAGCCAAAAGTAATAAGACTTTTCATTTCATTCATTTCTTTTACATTTCTCCGAATATCTTCCTACTCAATTATCTCATGCCAAACAACACCTAGTGGACTGTTTGATGCTGTCATGCTCCAAAGGACTGAGTGTATTCAGTATGTGAAGAATGTTAATGCCCAAGTTCCCCCTGACGTAGTAAACAGACATAGATCATAATCAAGTTGCTGAGGGCTCTGTTTCCATCAGCTACAGACATTAACCTCTCATGTACCTGTGATATCTCCACCTACAGAATCCCCAACCCCTGCCCTGGCTGATTCTGTGTATTCAGAGCTGAAGCTAGGCTGAACTCTGGGTAAGTCTCAATATTAAAGCTCTACTGAAGCTGACTTCCAAACCAATTAGCTGGGGTGCTTGTCAACTGGTTGTGTTGCTGTACTGGTTTGTTGAGTTTCTGCTCTTAATGGCTTTGATGTAGATCCTTGCGGGCAGAGGTAAAGGAACCTCTACGTTGGAGACGAATGGAGCAGAACATGAAGTCCACATTACATGGGCATTACTCACTTAAACATGCACTCACATAAGCAATAACTATGCCTGTGCCAGAAAACACAGACACAAATAGCTTTTGCATGCATTGTTATGACTTCCACATCCCATTAAAAAGTATGCTTTGTATGGCTTGAATTTTTGTGGATTGTATGAATATAGGCCTATACAGGATTGGCGTGTCTAACCATACGTGTGGTGTCGACTTACTCGTCAGCAGAGCACAGACGTTTTGTTATCTGCCTGAACTTTAGCTCACACATTTGATCCAGTCCAGATTTATTCGCAGTTTCATTTTTATTTGAATGCAGATTTACTTTTTAGCGCTTCATTAGCTTTTTCTATATTAAACAATTAAAAATGTATTTGCTGTTCCTCATTTGTACTCAATTATGTGTTGTCTGTTGTTAGGCTTGCAAAACAATTAACATCGCAATTGTTAAGTGACAACAACACCACCACTAGATGGGGTTACTTTGCTCTGTTGACCACTGCCGACCAACATGCAGATTGCATTTTACATCTTAATTTCCTTTTTTTCCTTCAACTATTGTTGCCAAACAACTGTGAATAAATATAGGAAAGGATATGTATATATGAAAATTAAGAGTATTATGACCAATGCTATTTTCTGAAACTAGTTATTACAACACTTAAACAGACGGATCAGAAAACCAACTCTAACAACATCTTTATTCGTGTTTTCATTGGTGTTTTCTGTAGGCTTGAAAATAATTCTTGAAATTTTAGATTGTCTGTTCCATGGAAGGGCGTTCCTAAATGTACCCCTCTCAGTTCTGCTCTTGCTAGGTCGCTTTCCTGTACTGACTGAGTTGACCAATAGGCAGAATAGGTTGACAGCTTCTGACCAAAGCAAGGCTCTGTATCACTTCTCCATTTCAAAACCAAAGCCTAAGACAGACGGACAGAAACCTAAGCCTACACATACAATTTAGGGGTAAGAGTTTGAACGGCATTGAAGGGGAGGGCGGACTGTTTTGTTTAGAGAGATATTCAAAATGAGAAGCTCACCACATGGAACTCTAACGTGAAATCATTACACGATCACCATTGTTCTCAGATAGGAGAAGTTAAGAGGATGCACAGTGCATGATTAAAAAATGTGCACGCACCAAGTGAGGCATCCTGCTTGATAAGAATAAAGAAATGTTTCTTGCTAATCATCAAAGCTCCAACAGTCCAATGCCAAGGCTATTTGATGACTCTCACCGTACACAGTCTTTACTCTTCAGTGTTCAATGGAAGCACCGTTTTTTGATCTGAAACAAGACCAAATCTTATAAAGCCAATATCAAAGACAAAAACAATACCTGCAAGTTCAAGGCAGCAAAGAATATTGGACGAGTAACTATCGATATCGACTATACAGAATGTTGCTATCTTTTAAACATGACATTGGAGATAGTCATTACATCTTCAAACAATATTCTATATAATTTAGTGCGAGAGCCACATTAGCCCTCAGATGATTCACGGAACCTAGAGCGGTTTCTATTTTGAACTGTTCTCACCGTCCTGCGGTTGCTTGGCCTATCTGCTCAAAAGTCAAAGTTTAAAAAACGTGGTAAACAATAAACACGGATAGTGATCAGTTCACGTTCAAGATTACAATAAAAATGGCCTTTTCAACTCTGTTCAACCTCAGCACTACCGACGACAGTTAGAGTGTTTGAGAGATGCTCCGCGTCGACATACACACACGTTGATTACATCTCTGACCTTTTTTTTCTTTGCTTGTTGTCTGTGGTTAGCTGGTTTGTCTGTAAACAGGTCCCCAGCCAATGGGGTGTGAGAGTTGAACGTCTCCGCATCACAGAGGGCTTTGCTGACATTTAAGTTCTTTTTTTTTTCACCCAGTGGAACCAAACTGGTGTCAAAGTAACCCCCCCCCCATCACCATAGTCAAGCCCTATCCTGTTTGACAAACTTGTTGTCTTCAAAACATGTATTGCAAATGTAAACAATTGTTCTGAACTGCCAATTGAAAGTTTGTTAAGAATGGATTGTACAGTTTTTTACTATATATATTATTATTATTTGCTGAAAACTAAAAGTGTAGTTACATGTAGAGGCACACAGATACACACGCAAACAATCAGAGGTAAACTGCCAGCTGTCATACACAGAAAACAAACCCACTAACAGACCTCCACAACATGAGGAGGGCTATTCCAGTAAGATACAAACCACAACGCCTGGCCTAGTTTCCTTTAACCGAGAATCCCCTTTGCAAATCAACCACCGCGCTGCCTCACACTTCAGTGCTGTACGTACTTGAGAGAGAGGAAGTCCATCTCTCTCTCTCTCTCTCTCACTCTCTCTCTCTCTCTCTCTCTCTCTCTCTCTCTCCAACTCCCCTTCTTTTGTGTCTGTCTGTGTGGTGCTGCATGAGCAGCCAGCATAGCCAGATAAGGCGGAGGATTAAACAGGAGGAAACGGCCGTGGGACTCGAGACGTTTCACAGCCATGGCTGGTGGCCGCCTACAATGCCTCTACACACAGAGTCTCCTGCTGCTTGCGGCGCTTCAGTGCGGTAGGTCCCTTTAAATTAAAGTGTTCAGTTGAATTCTACTCGTAGGCAGATATGTAGGCAGACCAACAGATTCCGCTTATGTGCATGAGTGTGGTGAGGTGTTCATGAAAACAAACACAAAGACAAACGGAAGAAAACACCAAAACTGCTCGCATGCTTGTTCCTGCTTTCATTTGAATGATATGTGCCTGCATTGCATGTTCAGGAAAATAAGCGCATTCAGAAAATCTGTTTCCTAGTTCATCTTTTAGACAAAAAGAAAAATGTTTGGTCTTATCAAACCATGTGGTAGGTTCTTAGAAGCCACGACAGCTTTTGTTCTTGCTAAAAAGTTCTCTCAAAATAATGTTTGATCCCTTCCCTTTCCTGTAAATGTCATGAGTCAGTGTATATGAGGTTATGTCAGCAAGATTATTCTTCTACATTCATTAAGCAATACAAATCCAAAACTAGAAATGTCTAAACAAAGTGGGTAACCATTTCTGTTCTACTTTGTGTATAAAAAGCTAGAGGAATTTAGATTGACATGTCACAGGATAGCCATAATGTAATGTGACCACAAGTATACTAATCTGACAAGCGAATGAAAACTTTCCTTTGAATTTCCTTTGCATTTCATGTATGGAGTAGATCAGACCGGGCGTTGATTGAGAACTGTTTGCTTCTCCTTTGTTGTTCATTGAGACTGATAGCAGTCCACTTGGGAAGTGGGTAGAAAGCTTTCCCGTCACACTAGGTTTCCGCCACACGCCAGCCACTGAAACACAGTGCGACACCAGGAGTAGGGCTGTGTTCGGGAACCATGCACTTAAATACTATCTACTAGAACCGATAAGTACATACTTTTTACTGAATACTGAAACCAAGATTTACTTAAATTGTTTGTATACTCCACCGGAACATGTGACCAAAACCCCAACTTTTTTTTTGAATTCTGTCAAAGCCAGAAGGAAGTTGGGGCCTTGCACTTTGGGGTGTACAGCTTCGTCCAGCAACACATCTCAGTCCATTTTTTTCAAATATAGCATGTTGTTTTGGAACTTTATCCGTACTCAAATTTCACATATCGGCATATCGCTTGGCATACCGGACGCACATCTTTCGTCATATTTAGCATGTGAGAGATGCATAGTAGGCGATTCCAAACACAAGCTATTTGTCTGACGAAACTAGACTGTACCAAGCCAATACAGAATGAAAAATAAAGCAGAACTTCTTTTATTGTGTAGTACTTTTACACTTTCTCAGATTTTATGTTCTTAAAATCAATAATTTACTTCGATAAACATTGACACAAAAAAGCAAGTGAAGTTTCAAAAAACGGAATTCTTATGCGCAAAGAAAATTGCAGTTTTACGCTTGGTATATTTGGAGTAATATACTAAATGGTAACTATAGTAAATAACTTTTTTTTTTTATTCTGTCAAAGCCAGAAGGATGTTGGGGTCTTGCATTTTGGGGTGTACAGCTTCGTACAGCGACAAATTGCAGTTTTACGCTTGGTATATTTGGAGCCTTTCAATTGAGGGCTTATGGTGGATTGGCCTTTGGCTTTGCCCTCATCTTTATGTATTACTCTTCAGTCGGAGCTGGCATCCCTAAAGATTAGATTATTTTTTTTAACACATTTACATTTTTATGCAGAAAATCACCCTCCTGTGTGTTGCTGTGTTGCAGGTCTGGGCACTTCCCAGAAAGAGATCCACAAGCTTGTTGGAGATACTGTGGAGTTCACCTCTGGCATAACTACAAATGTCACCCTTGTTAGGTGGAAGTATAACAACAAGATCATTATGGAATATAAGAACTCCCTTTTCAGCAAAACGGTTGTCGTCCAATTTAATGGGAGACTTAATATGAGCATGTCTGACTATAATTTAAAAGTGAAAGACCTGACACTGCAAGATACAGGGCGCTTCCTAGCAATGGGTGAAGATACCAAAGGAACACAATTACGAACAGAAAGCTACGATCTACATGTTCATGGTAGGCTTGCCTGCTAGATACACCGATCGTGTAAACCTTTTCAGTGTTTGTTGTTAATACATTTGTTTGTTGTTTGTTGTTAATACATTCATTTGACATTTCCTTTGTCTAATTTAGGATAGGGATTAATTGAGGTACTAGGTGTTAGAACAGTCTTTGTTATGCTGAATGTTTTTATCTCCTGCTTTGACAGAGTCAATATCAAAGGAACCGATCTTGAAAATCCATCCTGCTACCTGGCATACCAGTAACCAATCATGTTCAGTATCTTTAAAATGTGATGCTTCCAGTAACAGCAACGTCTTTTACAACTGGACGATAGAGGGTCAGACATATTCTGGTGGCAAGATGCACTTCTTGCTTCAGTCATCGGAGGTAGACACCAATGTGACCTGCACCACCTACAATAGATTAAGTCATACCTCTGCATCTAAAACAGTGAAGTGCACTCAAACCAGCTCAGGTAAGTCAAACATGATGTCATAAATAATAAGGAGGCTCCCATTTAGCATGCTGTGTCTTGTACAATCACTCCTAGTCAGGATTTGCCTTTTCATATGTTATTTCATGACTTAAATGTAAATGTATATTTTATGGTGGGTTTTTCAAAGGGTTTTGTTTTTGGACTCTCTGAACTCTTGTTTCAGGGATGATGCGGTACATCTGGTATGTTGCGATACCAGCTGGGTGCCTTGCGCTTCTGGCCCTCAGCATAGCTGCCTACTGCGGCAGAAGACCTCGTCATGGTAGACACCAGGCACCCATTGAATTGTATACCCTACAAATATCTAGAATTTCTTTTCACTAGAACCAGGCTTTGTTGCTTGCGAGATGGGATGTAAAGTATGTTTCTACAAATGTGTCTCCAAGGGGAAGAAACTCATGACATATTACCCACACAATTACTGTCTGGAATAAAGAGTCCTGCAATGTGCATGGATTCAACTAAAATATATGGCACTGGTCGTATGATCATATGATGATATATTGACACCGGTGTTGTCCGAAGTGCACAAGACTGGGCAAATCACTTATGATTTACTGTTCCAGAATTCCAAATAGATTCATTGATTTGCGTTTTCCTTCTTCATAGACTCAGATGATGCGGCCTTTGCTGGCAACACCATATATGCCGACATTAAAGACAGCGTAGAGCTGAAAGATGTGAGTGAAAACTTGAGTTTAAATAGAATGTGTTTGTGTGTGTGTGTGTGTGTGTGTGTGTGTGTGTGTGTGTGTGTGTGTGTGTGTGTGTGTGTGTGTGTGTGTGTGTCTTGAGTATACTGTGCGTTTACGTGGTTTCATATAAGCGATGTTAAGTGCTTGAGCTTAAGTTTGGAGGGAGGAAAACAATTATTTCTATGAGTAATTTTGCCTTCCAGCGGAAATCAAGTGTGGCAAATCCCAATTCAATCTACGAGACTGTTGATGACCGGGTCAACACCCCCGCTCTGCCCAAGGTAGGAACAAGCTCACTTTCTGGCCGGCACCAACAGTTTAGCACCAGTTTAGAACAACAGCCGTCAGCTTTAAAAGCGTATTCATGGAGTTCCTCTATAGTGGGTCATTTGACAGCCCACGCCACTTGTAGGCCTACACAATGTTTGAATTTCTATAACCCAGTGGTTCTCAAACTGTGGGGCGCGCCGATGTATTGCAAGGGGGGCGCTGGAGATAGATGATCTAATTATCTATATTTGGTATTATTCAAAAATAAACAAAGCGGGGGGACAGTTTTAAAGGGGGGCCTGACCCCAAAAGTTTGAGAACCGCTGCTATAACCTGACGGGTCTCTGCTTCTGTCCTTTGTTATGCCTCCAGCCTCAAACGATTTATGACAAGATCCAGTTCGATCGACAGACGGATGTTCGCCGCTCGCACCTCCAAAATGTCTGCTAGGCTCAAGAGTCACGGGACATGTCCTGATTCCTTCTTTTGGTTACATTTGATGCACTGCAACGGCCCAACACACAAGCAGGGCAGGTGAAACATAAAATGTACTGCTTAATTAAAGCCAAAGACATACATTATTTATGACCCAAACTTTTCTTTTTGGAACAAGCATTATTATATAATATGTTGCATATTAAACTGGGTTGCGGTCATGAGAAGCCTTCGACCAGCAGAGGGTACCATCCCCCAGTGTATTGACTCTTGCTGGTTGACGTCAGACAATTGTTTCCTAATTTAGACACCGCGGCCATATTGTTCAGCCATTTTGTTTTTTAGTTCCATTGATTTCACCTGTGCCTTGTTCCAGGCTATTTAAGGTCTAGCTGTCTGACAAGGCTTGACTCAGTTGACAAAAGTGGCAATGAGCTGAGATGTGTTTGGCACATGCTATGCTGCAGCTCATACACCGCGTTTTAAGGACGCACTCTATGCACCAAGGGCCCCAGATGTTACGCTTGATGTGTGTGCCCAGGAACCTAGGGGCCCTAGTGGTCAGCTCACTCTAAATGCCATGGGGCCTGGGGGGGCCTTAACACTGTAGGTGATAAGGGGCCCTGGTGGGTGGATCACGCTTTAAGCCCCAGGGACCTAGGGGGCCCTAGTGGTCAGCTCACTTTTTTAGCAAGGGGCCTGAGGGGCCCTCGCGGTCAACTCAAGCTTAGAAGCACTAATACGCAATGAGGTCCCTGGCGTTCACGTTTCTTCTGAAGTCTTGGGCCACATGCCGCATGAGGCTTGCTTGGAGGCCCCCTTGTTGTCCGAGGTGCCGGGGCACTGGCCCCTCTGCCCCCATTGGCCCCACTGGCCCCACTGGCCCCTCTGCCCCCACTGGCCCCACTGGCCCCTCTGCCCCCACTGGCCCCTCTGCCCCCACTGCCCCCACTGGCCCCTCTGCCCCCACTGGCCCCTCTGCCCCCACTGGCCCCACTGGCCCCACTGGCCCAGTGTATAATCCCGCCTTACCAGTGAGAACAAAGTCCCTTTTCCAAAGGAATATTTATTTTAGGAATTAGAAAAATAAAAATTGCCATGACAAGTGAAGAAAAAGCTTTCATAAAGGTTTTTGTTCATATTGTTATTCCAACAAACTTTTGTCTTTCAGTCACTGTTTAATGAGATGGTAGAATTACAAATATATTTTTACTAGTATTTTTTTTTACTTATGATAAGCAGAAAAGGTTGGGTTTGTTGACAAAGTTTTTCACCTCCCATGCTTTGTATGTATACTATTTGGCTGTGAATTTTTTCTGCTGTTCTCTGAAGAATTACATTTTATATAGAAGCACCATTTCTTATGCTGACAATGTTGAAAGCTATGAAAAATTATTTGCTAGCACCTCCTGCTAATAATGTTTTATATTATGCTACATTGTCATACACACAGGATGCAAGCAATAGTACAATCATTGTGTTGAGCTTGTAATGTAGAGTTTTGTGTCACTAATCATATTCAAAATCCATTGAGTGTTCATTGCTCAACGCATTACCACAAATCCCAGATTCTATTAAGAAAATAAAGTTTTACTTTATGAATGTATTAATTTAGAGTAGACTGGCTAGGCTTATGATGGCTTCTAAATGCAATGCGAAAGGTCAAAGTTCCAAGGTAAGGTCAAAATAGTGAATGATATAATTTACAACACAATGTTGGAAAGTTTCATTATTAATAATTTTTTTAAAGTCTGATACCAAGTTGTCCGATTTTCAGGAAGATTTTGATGAAAGACGCAAACAAAGATTACCTAGGCTTAAAATAACCCACATTTATTAAATAACCTCAGAAAGGCACCAGAAACAAACACACAGAATAGCAAACACCCAGGGACTTTGACCAATGATGATCCAACATTGAAGGGAACAAAACAAGGAACATGAAAAAAAACAGAACTGGCATGTCATATCAACCAATCAGCACGAGGCACTCAGGTGGAAGCAACAAACCAAAACGAGACACAGGTGTCCGGGCCGTGACAAAAGTTGACCGTTGTTTGCAAATTGTAGAAACACTTTATAGGAAAACCTTTGGCAGTGTGTCATCATGCGAATCATTTGAATTTATCAGATGGTGGTATTATGCAGTATTACGATTCGAGTTTTTGTACTCCCCTGACCTACAGAGATAATCAAATGACCGCATTTAGTACACCATTTAGTACAGCATTTAGTACAGCATTCAGTACAGCATTTAGTACCCTCATCAACAATCCAGTTGTATTTATGTAATAGTGGACTACTTTTTGCAGATTGTATCATGCTTGAGATGTTTTATTTTAATATAGCAGTCTTTCAAGTCCATCAAGAAAACAGACAGACAGACAGACATGTGGAAAAACTACAGTAAACATAAAACTTACAATAAAGACATTTTAAATAGTTTGTGACTTTTACAACCATGTTTTTAGACTGAACATCCAAAATCTTTCACCGAAGTCTTCCGTACTTTGTTTGATAAACAGACTACAATACTGACCCATTGCAGCTGCTGATATGAGGCCCAAGTTTCTCTGAGAAGGAAAACATAGAATTTTCTTTATGTGTGTGCAAACATGTGACACATACATTTTGGGAAAACAACCACTTCATATTATACATACCTTTGATGTAATTGAGCAGCTTTTCAATGTGAACTAAAGTTAAAGAAGACGTGCAGTTTCATTAAACAGTATCGTCTTTAATTAATGTAATGGTAAAACGCACGCACGCACGCACGCACGCGCGCACACACACACACACACACACACACACACACACACACACACACACACACACACACACAGTCTCTGTCTTACCTCTGAGAATATACGTTAGTATTGCTCCAAGCGCAAGACCTAGCATTATCCAACCAAACCCACAGGGTCCTGGATTTTCAGTTGGAACACCACGGTCTGCAGGTTTTTTATGTGTCACAAGCAGTAGAAAAATAAATAACTTGGCAAACATATTCAATTCAACAAATATTGCTGGTAGACTTGACCAGCTATTTGAACATGAATTCACAAACAGATCTTGCGAGCTTGACCTTATTTTTGTTTAGACAGCATGAATTTATAACTTGAACTTCATTATCAGTGAATTACATAGTTGTAGTTCTATACACATGTGGCAACAATCCCTTTATACAGCCTGTTCACCAGGCAAAAGAGTTTAAACAATAAACAAGTTAGAATTAAGCATGCTAAGGCATTATCAAAGTCTAGAGATAAGATATATTATATTCACATGTTTTGGTAAAAAAAAATGTGTTGGCCAATGCTCATCTGGCCTAGATGTGAGGTATACTGTTCCACTATTAATCATGAACATTTAGATAATCACCAAAAGCACCAACGTCTGTTTTTTAAGTGTACATATTGATATATTTATGAATTTCCGTGTGCTATGTATTATTGAGTGGGTAGACCGTAACCATTAGGTTGATAGGTGCTCGCTGCCTGTGCTTAGTGATGAGCTCGCTGTCATGGTTGGCTTGTCTCACTGCTTTTTTCTTTGACTTCATGTTTTGGCATTTATACGTTGAGAATGCGCTGATGTCACAACATTCAAATTGTAAACCTAGCCGTGACCCACTGTAGACATGATGAGGACGGCCATTGGGATCCTTCTTAAAAAAGTATGTGATTCATGGCGTCCTCAAAATGGCCGTGACGTCTACAGCGTAGGCCACCTGGAAGAGTCTCAAGATGTCGTGCCCATCCCCGTCAAACTTACCGTGACAGCCCCACGTCAAACTGTGAGTGGCATTGTCCACGCCGTTGCTGGCCGTGCAGGTAAAAGTGACGTCCCTGCTGAGGTCGAAGGTCGCCCAGAGGACAGACGTGTTGTTTTGGAGTCCCGTTGTCCACAGCTTTGCCGAAATGTCTGACCCCCAGGACAAAATGGAGGCCTCTTCTGGAGAGACGCACCGAAGCACCATCATACAATCATCGCCCTTCAAGAAGCTCATCTGCTCATGGATAACGGGTTTCCTGGGGCGCTCTGCGGGTAAAGAAAAACTGCATCTAACCATGTTCAGGGGGCTTAATTATAACAATAAAAAAAAAACACCTGCCAAATGTTATTTGAAAACCAATGACCGTTCAAACACAACCAGATCACCGTGGAAGCTATCTTTCCCCCCTTCCCAGTGGGATCAGCTGTCAATCGGTGTCAAAAGAGCCATGAGAGTCACGAGCCTTACGCAGGATGGTGAGCTGGACTTTGCCTTTGCCTTGGTGTTCCCTCTCAGTATAGTAGAACTCAACGGTGTATTCCGTGGCATCCTCCGGGGCCAGATTCCTGATCTCCAGGTCCGCCGTGTTCTCGTTGAGACGTAGCCTGCCCTCGTACCTCCAGAAACGCGCCACTTTCGCCATGCCACCGCGGTAGGTGGCGATCCACGTGCTGTTGCTGAGGATGGACCACTCGATTTCAGATATGCCCCCGGAGACGTTGGCACCCGAGGGCAAGGTGACAGACTCCCCGACATAGCCTGTGATCTGTCGGACGGGCTCCCCGGCCACCGCTGGAGGACACACATGACAATCGGGATAAGCTGGAGCTGGAAAGACTGGGATTCATGGGCCGAGAGGGAGTTCTGAAGCGTTTTCCAGGGATTTACAAATGGATTAGACTAGACCGGAATATTGCCATTTCTCCCAGGTGGAAGGTGTTTTACAACAGAATAAACTAGACCGGAATATTCCCATTTCTCCCAGGTGGAAGGTGTTTTAAAAACAGAATAGACTAGACCGGAATATTGCCATTTCAGGTGTTTTGTCGTGAAAATGGGGTTAAATAACACAGCAGGTTTGAGTCTTCATTTGTGACAACAGAGGTCTCAGTTTATCACAGTCCATCGAATCAACAGAGCGTGTGCACATACACTATTAGACACTTCTCTGTTTCAAACAACATAGCTGTCTATTTACTGTGAAGCCCCGTGGTAAAATATGATTGGTCCTTGTTGTAGACCAGTTAGTTAGTATATTTAATACTGTTGTCAGGATATTTTAGATCTCAAGAAGGGCAGGATTCTATTCCCTTCAACTGACCTGGTTTAAACTCTGGACAGTACTCCTCATAATACTTTTTTTAACTAGGAAATACATGGAAATGGCAGGCATATACGTATATTATATGGGTTTGTGTTTAAAAAAAGAAACCTCGGTATATTAACCTTAATAAATCCGCCTGTTAGAACCTCTCTTTAAGAGTTGGTGGAGACATAATCAAACATTTCAGACACATAATCACACACATTTCAATATGTTTTCTCTAATAAAACCATCTCGTCCTTTCATGTTTTTGGTGGCTGTGCCGTTATATCTTTGTTCCTGCTAGTTGCACAAGTCAGACATTTGTTGAAACCGGTCTTTGAGAGAACACACATGATATCAACGATCACTTAACTGGAGTGTTGACAAAAAAAAACGGCGGGTTAACAAATACCTTTTAAGACACTCGTGAAGAGAAGAATCGTTGGTATCATTTTCACAGCGAAGAAACCTATAATATTTGTGAATATCTTTGACAACGCTCTTGTATAAACCTCTCTTCCTGTTTTAATGGCTGCTTTGTGGTTTTGTCATTTTCGTGACGTATCACGGACGGCCCTATGTCACCGCATTTTAGGTTTGTACTCGTAAATTGCAACATGACTGGCTCATAGCTTTTTCTTTAACATTTTAACCATAGGTTACAATAGCTACTGTATGAACAGCAAGCAATGCTGGTCAACAGTGTACATTTAACTTATAAAATGTCATACTGTACACCTATCAGATAAAGCATAAAACAAAATATTAAAAGCAAACGTTTTTCTTGAGTTAGTTTCGTGTTTTACGTTTTCTTTCTAGAGAAAGATTACTAAAGTACAGTAGAGTGCTGAAGACCTTTTGACAAAGGCATTGACAGGATGTAGCTGACATGTCATCCGCCCAACCAGCTCAGGCAACTTCTGTTTGTGGTCATCAAGTCATTTATTCAGCAGCCCTAACATGTCACTCACTTCCACCACCCACCATTTATGTCACACTCTTACTCCTTTCTCCACCAGCTAGTCACATGGCGGTGATATAAAGATCAGTACAGAAGTAATCAATTTAAATGAAAGAATTTATTTAAAAAAAAAATAATAACAGTTTAAACTTAGTCCTAAAGTATTCTATAAAATAACAGGTTCTCATTGTAACCAAAATCTACACATTTCTTTACAAGATACTGCTTTAGAAAAAAAAAGGGTTAGGAGCGTCAATACATTAAAACGACATTCTGGTAAAGATGGATTCCTATGCAGTGAAAATGAAACCTTACAGTACAAAACTACATGCTTAAGATTGAAGTATCAAGGAAATAACATTGTTCCCTAAATAACCATTTTTAAAGATGTATTTAAGCCAACTGTATTAAAACACACACACACACACACACACACACACACACACACACACACACACACACACACACACACACACACACACAGTTACAAACATTCCCACATATTAAAAGTTATAAAAATGTTTTGTTTGTACAAAAAATGGAGGCCACCATATTTCTTAAGCTGCCAGTGACGTAATTGTGGGTGCAAAGACAAAAAGTCTTATTCACAAGTCCTAATTATTAAGCATGTCCTTCAATTCCTGTTCTTGGCACTTAGTTCAATTTCAGAACAGCAGGGTACAAAACATTGACAACAATAGAAAAGGCGGTAGGGATGTGACAAAAGAAAATACCTGCTCAACGTTCACTTAACCATACATGTCTGCGTATACACACACGGAGATGAAAGACAAGAAACACTGACAAGCCCTTAGTGGATGATACCCCAAGTAAACACCTTAGCATCTGAATTTAAAGTAAGATGGGGTTCACCCTGAAAAGCTGACACCAAAATGGACCGTACTGTTATACCTTTAAAATCGGCCCAAAATACACTTGTCGGAAAGCCAGTACAGCAGCAATGGGTTCAAAGAGTCTTCGATGTGCTTTTGATTGGATTGACAAAGGGCAGTTAAAACATGACATCTATGACATACTTTTTTTTTCTCCATACGATTTGAAATACAAATGAAGTGTGTGACTGTGAGTTGCAGTTCAGCAACCACCCTCTGTTACACCTCAACCGTAATCAACCCAGTGTCAAGCTACTCGAGGTCAACGCCATGCCGCTCCAATCAGAGTCTGTTACTATGTGGAAACTGGAAACATTCTGTTTTGGTCGCATGTGATTGGTTTAATTACAACTCCATAAATAGAGCCAGACAGAAAAAAACAAACAGGTGTGTAGTGTTGCTTTGGGATGAAAGTTGACGCTTTTGTCCATCCCGATCTTTAAGCTTCTCCTCTTTCCTCCCCATATCTAGTCATCCACCTCTTCTTTTTTCTCTCTCTTCTCTCTTCTCGTTTGCATCGTCGCTTTCCCTCTTTACACGGAAGTCTCTGACTGCAGCCTCATGACAAACTTGTGGCTCTTGGGGTCAATAAACTCCTCTCCGAGGTGGAGGAAGGGGAGGGGCGTCACCGTGACGACCAGGGAGAAGTCGAGGCGGCGCAGGGAGAAGACAAGCCCCTGGCGTAGCGCTGATGTCACAGGCTCGTCGCTCACCAGCGTCCACTGGCGCCCCCTGCTTGTGTCTTTCTGGTACTGCAGGGTGGGTCCAGGGCTGAGGTAGCGCTCGAGGAAAGCCTGATGAACACACACGAAATAAAAACAAACGCAGACATGCATGAGGGGGCTGGGTACTGATTCCAATGTGGTTGCTAAAAGCAGGTGTTTGAGTCATAAGAAATTCATGTGTGGCTTATTTGGTCATCTAATATCAACTATAAGTAGACTATCTTAGTCATATCTAGAGGCAGCAGTCTTTACGTGGTAATAAGTGGTATAGATATTCCTTCAAAGGTTTAATTTGACATTATCTAGGACATAGGCTGACCTTGCATTTTGGGTGAAGAAAGCTGTGTGAAAAAACCCAGAGTTATGTCGAAAGCCAGACAAACTGAATATTTCAAGCATTGGATTTTTGTGAGACCATTGGGAGGTGTTTGTTAAGCCAAGCAGGGTACATACAGTATATCTGTATGTGTGGGTATCTGTGGATGGATCATCTATCACTAATGCTAAAACTACACAGGAACGCTACACCGGGCCGACTCATACCGACGTCTCACGGACACTCTCTCACAAAAGGGTTCTAGTTCTACCAACATAAGAAGCATTCTAATGATACAAACATAAAAAAGTATTCGAGTTCTACCAACATAAGAAGTATTCTAATGATACAAACATAAAAAAGTATTCGAGTTCTACCAACATAAGAAGTATTCTAATGATACAAACATAAAAAAGTATTCGAGTTCTACCAACATAAGAAGTATTCTAATGATACAAACATAAAAAAGTATTCGAGTTCTACCAACATAAGAAGAATTCTAATGATAGAAACATAAAAAAGTATGCTCGTTATACCAACATAGGGAGTTTTCGAATTGTACCAACATAGGAAATATTCTAATGATACAAACATAACAAAGCCTTCTAGTTATTCCAACGTAAGAAGTATTCTAGTAATACCAACATAGGAAGTATTCTAGTAATACAAACTAAATAAGTATTGCCGTTATACCAACATAAAACAGTGCTCGCTGCGTTAACCAACGTAGCTCAGATCCCCATTAACAGCAGGGGTACGTCCCGCTGTGGCCCCCACCGGACCTCACCTTGTGGGGTCATGTTGTGGGTCAGGTTTACACACTAATCTCACCTTGTGGGGTCATGTTGTGGGTTAGGTTTACACACTGATCTCACCTTGTGGGGTCATGTTGTGGGTCAGGTTTACACACTGATCTCACCTTGGGGGTCATGTTGTGGGTGATGCAGAACTGCAGGTGGTTGATGATGCTCTCCATGCTGTGGTAAGGCTGCTGGCGCGTGGTTCGCAGGTACTTCTGCATGGCGCGGGCCATGGGGGCGAAGATGGCCTGCGCCGCCTCCCGCGGGTCCATCACCTCCCGGGGGTGCTTGGGTGAGGATGCGGCCGGCTCGTCGTCCTGGAGCCGCTTGATGTGGGTGAAGGCCTCCTCCACCGCCACCACCAGTCTGGGAGGACGTAGCACGTGTTAAGGGACTAACGACATTTTCTGTTGTTTCGAAATGATGACTAGGTCATACCACGTTAGAATACTAGCGGTACATTTATGTTACAAGACGGGTCATTTGAACTCCTCAGCTATGTGTGTGTGTGTGTGTGTGAGTGTGTTTGTGTGTGTGAGTGTGTGTGTTCACGAGAGTGTGTGTTTCTGTGAGTGTGAGTGTGTGTGTGTGTGTGTGTGTGTGTGTGTTAGCATGTGCTCATGAGTGTGTGTGTGTTAGTATATGTTCGTGAGTGTGTGTGTGTGTGTGTGTGTGTGTGTGTGTGTGTGTGTGTGTGAGAGAGCGCGCGTCGCCTCACCTGGCCTTCCGCTTGCGGACCCTGCGGTCCAGCTCAGCCTCCTCGTAGTAGAAGTCGTTGTGGGAGTTGTCCCGTCGACGTGCGGCCGCGGCGATCATGGCTCTGGACTGACCCGTGGAGTTGTTGGTGGTGTTTTCTAAACACAGACAAAGGAGACAGAACCACGGACAAAGGAGACAGAACCACGGACAAAGGAGACAGAACCACGGACAAAGGAGACAGAACCACGGACAAAGGAGACAGAACCACGGACAAAGGAGACAGAACCACGGACAAAGGAGACAGAACCACGGACAAAGGAGACAGAACCACGGACAAAGGAGACAGAACCACGGACAAAGCCAAACGTCAAAATGCCGCCAACAGTACGGTGGAACAGGCCTCGTTCGAGAGCAAAAACGAAATGGAACGTTTATCCTTTCCTTTTCCAAAAGAAAAAAAAACGACAAAACAGATTATTGGAAGACTGAGGAGAAGGAGGAGAGGGGAGGGACGACGATAAGCACCTTCTCCCAGGTTGTACACCTTGAAGCCGGACATCTTCTTGGACAGGATGGACTTGGGCAGGTTGAGCAGGGCCGGGTTGTAGACGGGGAAGTCCGTGTAGTACTGGTCCAGCACCCATACGGCCGCCCGCTGGATACTGGGGAGAACCACACAAGAGAACAAAACCTGTTTTCCTTTTCGTGTCACACGCACGGGTGGGCCCTTGAAACAACGTGTCCACCGCATGGAAACACCCGGCGCCACACGCTCTGTGCAAAAGGGCTGAACAGCTGAGGCAAACCCGCCGATGACGGACTAGATCCATAGCTGAGCGACTATTGACGTTATGTGAGCACGTAATGAACAGAGCCAGAGGGGGCAAAGTGGGAGAGGGAGAGGGCCCGTACGTGACAGAAGGTTGAAGCACACGTGAGTTGACGTGGAACTCCACGCACAAAGCCAGGTCAGAGAGGGCCCCTGGGGGACAGGCAGAGATACGGTACGCAGAGACGAACCGTGAAATACACACACACACACAGACAAATCTACACACACACACACAAACACACACACACACACACACACAGACACACACACACACACAGACAGACAAATCTACACACAAAAGCACACACCCAAACACACAACTCCCCCCGCCAGGACACAAAACACGCCACGGCCAAAACATAAACACACGCCCATTACCAAACCCCCCCCCCCAATCGCCCCGTTCACCCACCTCCCTGCCAACCCCACCCACCTGAGGTGCCCCACGTTGTAGAAGCGGCTCGCCCCGTCCGTGGCCCGCACCACCTTGAGGCAGAAGGCGGGCTGCAGGTGCCGCACCTCCAGCAGCACCAGCGCCAGGTACTGGATGAAGAGCAGCGCGTCCACCAGCGACGCCGCGTAGCCCACCACGCCGCGGTAGTCGCGCTCGCGGGGCTCCAGCACCCGCACGCCGTAGAACAGCCAGTAGGAGGCCACGAAGAGGAAGACCAGCGCCAGCAGCAGGCAGCGGAAGACGAAGAAGCGGGGCAGGGCGGCGCGCGGCGGCCGCAGGAAGAGCGCCCAGGTGGAGATGAGCAGCACCAGCAGCTTGAAGGCCAGCGAGACGTAGAGGCCCTCGCAGGGCGTGCCGCAGGGCTCCAGGGTCTCCCGCCACAGCAGCTGGGGCAGGGCCAGGAAGGCCAGCGGCGTGAGCAGGGCGACGAGGCCCAGGACGGCGCCCAGCGCCGGGGCCAGGAAGCGGCGGCACTCCGGCGGCGAGGAGTCGTCCAGCTCCTTGGCCACGCGGGTCAGGTCCTCGTTGGAGCAGCTGTCCACCGACGTGCCCGTCACCACCGTGGTGGTCTCGCCCCAGTTGTCGTCCTGGAGACGGGGGGGGGGGGGGGGGGTCTGTCAGCACGGCACGCTCGGACAGGATCAATAAGCGGTGACGTGATTCAAAGTAGATGGGTTTGCTGTACTTGTAACTAGCTGAGAGATGGAAATGCATGGGATTTAGATCTATAAATACCTAATATCTTAGATCTACATGAATGCGCAATATGCCATACACAGGAATCATATTTTAGGATTAGGTTTTAACAGTCTGAGAGAGGAGTAAGACCAGAGACAGGTAAGGTGGCAGGTCGAGAGGAAGATCCATTAAACTGGGCAGCTACCTCTACTGACACAAGAGCAGAGATGGGAGAATGAAGTGGGTTTATGAGCAAAGGGCAGACCAGTGAGATGGGAGACTGTTACATGGTGTGTGTGTGTGTGTGTGTGTTAAGAACAGTGCAGTGCAGTGGGAGACAGTTACAGAACACAGTGTGTGTGTGTGTGTGTGTGTGTGTGTGTGTGTGTGTGTGTGTGTTAAGAACAAAGCGGTGAGGTGTGACACGGTTAGAGATCCCAGTGTGTGTCTCACCCGGTCATCTCCTCTGGTGGACTCTGTGTCCAGGAGGGGTTCCCCGGGGGCCTGAATGGTCACCGACTTGTCCCCCCGACCGCTACCATCTCGGCTCTTAGAGCGGTGTCTGTCCCTCCTCTCCCTGCAACGGACACACACACACACACACACACACACACACACACATTTATAGACAATATGGAAACACATACCCACACATTTATAGACAATATGGAAACACATACCCACACATTCATAGACAATATGGAAACACATACCCACACATTTATAGACAATATGGAAACACATACCCACACATTTATAGACAATGTGGAGACAATGTGGAAACACATACCCACACATTTATAGACAATGTGGAGACAATGTGGAAACACATACCCACACATTTATAGACAATATGGAAACACGTACCCACACATTTATAGACAATATGGAAACACATACCCACACATTTATAGACAATATGGAAACACGTACCCGCACATTTATAGACAATATGGAAACACGTACCCACACATTTATAGACAATATGGAAACACGTACCCACACATTTATAGACAATATGGAAACACGTACCCGCACATTCATAGACAATATGGAAACACGTACCCACACATTTATAGACAATGTGGAAACACGTACCCGCACATTCATAGACAATGTGGCGACACGTATAAACACACACGATCCCAAGCAACTGGGGTTAGAACACGCGCATTCCACAAAACGTTAGTGCCTGCTCTGAGGCTGCAGCGGCGCTGACAGCTGTCCGGCCGTCCGCCCGCGTTCCCGCCGCCTCCCCGTCCGTCTCGTACCTGTGCTTGCGGGAGCTGCGCGACTGCGACGACTTGTAGGAGTAGCCCGAGTACTGCGACTCGTTGTCCATGTCGGAGGCCGCTGGCCGGGCCCCTGCTCCCCCCGCGCCGCGCCGCCCCGCGCCGCCCAGCTGACTCTTGCGGTGGCCGATGGACTTGGAGGAGAGGGCCAGGGGCAGACGCAGCAGGTCAACCTTGCTCCTGAGGGACTCTATGATGGAGGCTGGGGGGCGAGGGGGAGAGACAGGGCTGGAGGGCGGGGGGGGGAGGAGAGAGAAGGAGGTAGAGGGATGGAGAGGGAGAGAGAGAGAGAGAGAGAGCGGAGGTTCAGTCATGGAAGGAAAAAGCGGGGGAGAGAAAAAGTTGGGTAAGAGAGGAGAGAGAGAAGCAGAACGTATGAGGGCAAAGGTCGGGGAAAGTAAAGAAGGAGATGAGAGGGGACAGACAAATGGGGGAGAGAGAGAGAGAGAGAGAGAGAGAGAGAGAGAGAGAGAGAGAGAGAGAGAGAGAGAGAGAGAGAGGAGAAAGAAGGGTGTGAAAGAAAACAAGAGACTGGTTTAGCGAGGATCACCAGACAAGCAGGCCTAAGGACGCTCTCTGAGCGGCGGACAGGCCCACTGGGCCTCACGACGGCCCAGCAAAGAGACGGCTGAAACGTTGGATGTGTCCATCTGTCCAGAAACGGAAAGCCTGGGTCTCTATTCACTCTCACCAGGGGGGGGAGCATTGGCGAGCATGCGCCGCGATTTACTCTCTCCGTTTCCCGGAAGCCGCTGGGACCTGGGTACGGCTTCATGAAAGTAGGAACAGGAGATTAATGTGGTTCACTAGAGGACTGGGAGTATGGGAAGTCTAAATGAGTTCAAGGTGGAAGTCTGTTCAGTCGTGTCCATTCCCCTGGAGTCCAGACCTGGTTTTACATTCCATTCAGACGCAAACAGAGTGAAACATTCAATCCAATTTTAGTACGTTTAAAGTCATGCGGTTCAAATATTGTTGTTTTTCTTTTTTTTAATTTCGATTTTAGTTTTTTTTACATATGCTTGCCTTTTAAATGGTGTTTTCCTTTAACGTGCAATTTCCTTTGTACACAGAAGCTCTCCCGACAAACTGCATGCCTGCAGATTCTCACACATGCGCTCCCACAAACATCCACTACAGAAACGCACACACCACTGCATTCCCCAACCATCCCCTGTCGTCTCCGGGGGCAACAGAGCCCAGCGATTACTATGGGGATGAATGAGTGGCTATGGGCAAGACGAGGCCGGGGAAGGGAGGGGGAGGTGTTACCATGGCGACCTGGACATCAACCGATCCACCTTCTCTTGTCTCGGATCCCCCCTCCCCCCCTACCCCATACCATTTACAATCCCCAAATCCTCTGTGTGTGTCTGTGTGTGTGTGTCTGTGTGTGTGTGTGTGTGTCTGTGTGTCTGTGTGTGTGTGTCTGTTCCCGAATGGCACCGGGATCTGGATCCATCTCCGAAAACATTCCCGGTGTGATAACAAATAGGAGAGTTCATCAAGCTTCTTGGCATTCCTGCGTATGCCAGCAGACAGGCTGTACCTCTCTCCCGGGAGCCCCCCAAAGCTCCAAATCTAATAGTCCCTAATGACAGACCACCCGCTCCTGGCTCTATTTCTGCCTCTGCTGCCTCTCTCCCTCCCTCCCTCCCTCCATCCCCCACCCTCTCTCTTTCTCTCTCTCTCTCTCTCTGTTCCATATCAGTCCTGAGTCGGACACTCTGCGTCTTCATAATGACTTTCATGTGAGCTCCTCTGAGAACGGACCCAAACACAGATTGACTATGTACACAACGCAACACAACCTAACACAACGCAACGCAACGCAACACACCTCGCAGCGCAACTAAACACACACACCACAACGCAAATCACGGCACACAGTAGTACAGAAAGCCACCCTTGGACCATCGCAAGCAACACACACCGCCTTATGACATAGCTACACAGCCGTTGCGATTGAAGTTCTACATATACTAACAATATTAAAAGGTTTCGTTGTTAAACCCCACAGACGATATGAGGGATAGGGGGTGAAGAGACAGACCATCCTTTGCAGTACGCACCCCAAATCTGCTGCTCCTATAGGGAGAGAAACGCACGTGGCCAGCAACAAGCCACTAGCTCATCTAGCCCCCCCCCCCCAGCTTGCCGTGGATCTGTCTCCTCTCTTTGAACCGCCTCGCAAAGTGCTAACAGGACTGGAGGACGACGACACCCCAGGGTGACTCCGGTAGGGCCCCCCCACGCCGGCCTTGTGGGACAGCGCGGGGGGGGGGGGGGGGGGGGCTAATCGTATTCACCCTGCCCACCAAGTAAAGACGCGGAGCTAAGGGAGTTAAGAAACGGAGGCGCCGGCTGGTCGTCCACCTCCCTGGTGGGGACCGGCCCTGCCGGCCCTCTCCGCTGCTCAGAGGCCCGTTTGTCTCAACCCGAGGTGGGATGCGGACCTTTCCAACCAGGCCGTGCTCCCCGCGGGCCAGGGGCTCCTCCGAAAAACGGCCCGTCTTCGTCGACGACCTCGACGCGCGCCTATTCTCCCCTGGGGAGTACACAGGGCCCACAGGGCCCACAGGGGCCACAGGGCCCACAGGGGCCACAGGGCCCACAGGCAGCCACGGCCTGGCAGCCACGGCGTGGGCGAGTCGTCGGGACTGACGGTGCACCCCGGAGCGGCCCGTGTTTAGAGAGGTTCCGACGGGGGGCGCTGTCCTCTGGCTAAGCCACGGACAGTCCTCCTCCTCCTCCTCCTCCGGTCCCAGAGGGCGACCATTCGGAGGGCCTGGTTAGCGCAGGGCTCTGAATCAGCGCCGACGGAGAGCGGGGGGCCGCCTGCACGGCGCGTGGCTACTCAGGGATTCATGCGGACCCCGCAATCAGCGCACTGTAGCAGACACAGGTCAATTTGCGCACAAACACAGACCCGTTTTGTATCATTGTGTGTCCTCTCTCTCTCTCTCTCTCACACACGCACGCACACACACCCACCCCCCACACATAGACACACAAATTAACTTTACACACTGCTTCTACCCTCTTACCCTCCCTCCCTCCCTGTCTTTCTCACACACACACACACACACACACACACACACACACACACACACACACACACAAAGCCAATGACAGTGGCTGTATTGTTTTTCAAGCGGCAGGCCCATGGTGATTTATGGCTGGGGGTGTGGTGGTCATGGGTGTGTGTTGCACCGGGATATTACATTGCCTATTCTTCTTGATTTCCTCTGGCTCACGCTACTCATAAAAGGATCCCTCCCCACACACTACACTTGGCTCTATACTGACTTTACATTGTAAATGTATTTTTCAACTAATGTGCTCATCAGAGAGAGAGAGATGGGTGAATTGGAATTATTAAGGAAATTAACAGAGGTTTGCATGGCAACATTGACCACCTGATAATAATTTTCTCTCTGTGTAATTTAATGTAATGAGTTGTTCTTGCGACACGTTAAGCATTGAACCTCGACTGTCTCCAAAGGCACAGCTTTTACTAATTGTATTCATACATAGGCAGTTGTTCCCAAAGGCCGATAAAAGCATTGGGGTAGCAGTCGGCCTGTAAGGCGCGGCGAGCGGCGCAGTCTGGATCAGCGCTAAAAAATCGAATCCCAGGCTTTAGGGCCTTTCCATTAGGCAGCGATTCCTGTTTCCTTCACTTTTTGACCATGGCACGCGTGCTTGGCTCTAACTTACATTAAAGAGTTGTTGCCAACAGCCAAAAATAAATACTCATAATTAAAATGTCAGGAATCCAGATTGGATTTCTTTAAGTACAGTACCCCATCATATTTGAACACGCCCAGACAATGAGGTGCGCTTGTAGCTGGTGAGAACAACGCATTACTAAGTGGGCTGTGGAATAAAAGCTAGGGCGCGTGCTTTCAAACGTACCTGTCTATTAAAGAGTTTTATTCAAAAACATGACTTGGCCAAAATAATTCGCAACCTATATGTATATATATATATATATAGCACCAAAGATTGAAAGCTATAATATTGCCAATGCATTGTTAGATATTGTGCCGGGACAAGGGTTGATGGTAAACCAAGGAAATGTCTATTAACTTTAATATCTTAAGTTAATCAAAGTAGACTACCAACTTGGTAGGGAAAATATCCTGCCAACAAAGTTAGTTCTTTGTCATTTTTAGCGTACTTGTTTATTGTTTCTGTACAACAGACAGGAAAAACAAATATGGTAACAAAACAAAACATGTAGGCCAATTAGATTGACTGAATTATTATACTGATCTGGAAATTAGGACAACTAGGATGGCTTACCTTCAACTTCGAGTTTCCAACACAAATTCAAGCGAATGTATTGCAAATCTGGCAACACAAAGAACGCCCAAATAGTACTTTAATTCCAGGCGTTTACGCAGCGTATCCAAATTCACTTTCTTTCTGATCTCGTTCACTTTTCCATTCAAAGAACAAATGTAACTTGATTCCTCTTCATAAACAATATCCGTTTTCTAACAGAAAACCACCAAGGGTCAGGCTATACAAAGGCAATGAGACGCATCCCAGTGTCGGTTTCTGCATCTGTTCTTCTCTGGAAGCCCCGCTGCGTGTGTGAATACTATCATTCAGCACCGAGAGGGGTGAGAGACAGTTAAACGCTCCGCTGAGAGGCAATGCTTTTCGCGTTTGAAAACGCAAAGGGATAATCCAGTTGCATAAACCACATTAAGCATAGGCTATTTTCCTATGAAGTTCGAAAATGCGATCTTTTTTTCACACCAAGAAATGTAAATGGCCAGCTACGGAACGAGGTCGACTGGCAACAAGCGACAGAACATGTCTCTGGCCCCTCTTTACAAAAAGAATGGTGACCGTTCCGCGTATAGATGTCCCGGCAAGTTCGTCACCGATTTATCGGTTTAGCAAAAAGATCAACTGCTGTCAAACATGTATAAACTGCAAAGTTTTACTAATTTTAAATAATCCTTGTCGTTAGCTACCCAGCCTCAAATCAATGGCCTCAATCTCTCTCATTCCAAAGGACCCATCGGTGCTCCGCCTCTTTACTCTATAGCCCCCCTTATTTCTCCCCCCAACCCCTCCTCCAGTCCCAACCCAGTTCACACCTTCTGCCACGGCCACTCTTAACTGATGCTATAGTCTAAAAAGCACCTACGTGATATTGCTTACACAGAGTGGACACTGAGAGCGCGCGTCTCTCTATAAGACATTCGACCGTAATACATAACTTTCGTTTCATCTAGGACTTCCAACCGTTGCACTTTCAATATGCAATTCATTACGGAGCCCTGCAGTTACTGTTCCAATGGACAAAAATCATTGGTCTGCACTGTGCAACCAAATCGGAATTACTAGTAACGAAGTAGACCTACCCGACAATGAGGTGGTTGGGCGCCCAAGCGAGCAGTGCCGGAGGGAAGCAGTTCACTAGTGCATGTGATTTCTCTTGACTGTTCGCCCTGTAGGTCTAATGCAACACATGTGTCACGCTAAGAGCGTTGGCAAACACACTGCTGGGAGACGGGCTGGGCTACTCATCTGGAGAGGGTTTTATACACATCACTGAATGAAAGAACATTGCATAGAGATGGCGGAAAAAAACGACGGTATATTCTATTAGGTATAGAATAATCAAGTTTCAGAGTAATTGTTTCAGAAGACTCGCCGTAGTTATAGCGATCATGTATAGTTTTTTTTTTTTTTAAACAAAGGGTCACTGACACTTCAACATTTTAAACCAGGAACCATAACAAAAAAAAAGCTTTCTGATAGATTTCATATTTAATCCAGTTTTTTTTTTTTGTCACAAAACACAAGAATCTGAAACATAAGTTCTTTCTCCTCCCGTGCAGCTAACAATCGTACATTTTTTTTAAACAAGGGAGAAGCAAATAATTTACACATCTTTTTTGTCATATCTACAAAAATAAAAATTAAAGACATGACTAAGGCTTTACAGCAAAAAATTAACATATATAAAACATCGGGTGTGATTTCTATATTACATGAGTGATTGAGATAAAAAAAAAAAAAAAAGAGATGATCGTTAAAGACTTTTTTAATGCATACAGTAGTTTGCACTGTGCAGGGGTTTCGCTGTGCAACATCTTACGAAAAATCAGTTATAAGATCTTCATAAGCAAAGTGTCGATATGACTCAGACGTCCAATATCAGCGCAAGACAATGAAGCAGACGGAGAGGAAGAGGAGGTAGAGGCTGAAGAGAGGGAGGATGCTTCTCGACAGAGGACAGGAAGGAGGGAAGACACAAAGGAGAAGAAGAGCAGGGAGAAAATGAAAGTCTGAGATTCTTGACTGATCCAGGCAAACTCAAAACGCTGTCCTCTCCAGATGATTCAACCCTTTATTGCTCCTTACACTGTGCATCTCAAACAAAGGGTCACAGAGGGTTAAGTGTAGGTCATGTAGGAGGGCCTCTATTCAAATCGAACCAAGGGATTTGAACCCGATTCGCAATTGTCTTCCCCTAAAAACGATCTCATGTAAACAGAGGCAAGTGTCAACCATTAGTTCATTTCCGCCTGACGCGGGTACTCTACTCTTTGAATATAAGTGTCCAGACTTTGCCTAATATCCATAAATAGAAGGTAAGCTGTGCAGACGGTGGCTCACTAGTTTGCTACTTGGCATAGTCTTTACATGGTGGGGCAAAGGGGAATGTAAACACTATATTATATTCGAAGGAAAGAGGGATGTGCACGTGTATGTATGTATGTATATATGTTTGTAGGTGTGTATGTGTACGCATGTATGTGTGTACGTGTGTGTGTGTGTGTATGTATGTATGTGTGTAGGTGTGTGTGTGTGTATGTATGTTTGTAGGTGTGTATGTACGTATGCTTGTATGCACACACAAACAATACAGAACAGAGGAGGATCCTTTTGATTATCCGCACCATTATCGTTTTGGCAACCATTTCTTTTCATGATATGTCATATGACTCTGTTGCCTGTATATTGCTGACGACATGTCACAGGATGACATCGTTTATGGAAGTGACCTCCAAGGATGTAGTGTAGCCAGCCAACCCAGACCCTAACACAACAAGACGGATGTGTGTGTGTGTGTCCGTTGCAGGGAGAGGAGGGACAGACACCGCTCTAAGAGCCGAGATGGTAGCGGTCGGGGGGACAAGTCGGTGACCATTCAGGCCCCCGGGGAACCCATCCTGGAGTCCACCAGAGGAGATGACCGGGTGAGACACACACTGGGATCTCTAACCGTGTCACACCTCACCGCTTTGTTCCTAACACACACACACACACACACACACACACACACACACACACACACACACACACACACACACACACACACACACACACACACACACACACACACACACACACACACACACACACACAGTGTTCTGTAACTGTCTCCCACTGCACTGCACTGTTCTTAAAACACACACACACACACACCATGTCACAGTCTCCCATCTCATGGTGTGTGTGCACGCCATGAAGGTGTTCCTTTTTTACCTAGTTGTCCCTGGAAAGTCCGCAGAGTTTTTCCTGTAAGAACAGCAGCGGGTGATGCAGTAGTGTTTCATCAGATACTTCAAAAAAAAATCAACGTTTAGTATTGCTGGTTCAATACCAAACATATATCATCTTAGTTAGAAGCTGCACAGATATCAATAGTATGGTTGCCATATATGTTCAATACAAAACATATATAAGCTAAGCTAGAAGCTGCACAGATATCAATAGTATGGTTGCCCTATATGTTCAATACAAAACATATATAAGCTAAGCTAGAAGCTGCACAGATATCAATAGTATGGTTGCCATATATGTTCAATACAAAACATATATAAGCTAAGCTAGAAGCTGCACAGATATCAATAGTATGGTTGCCCTATATGTTCAATACAAAACATATATAAGCTAAGCTAGAAGCTGCACAGATATCAATAGTATGGTTGCCATAAATGTTTTGTTCAGAATAATAATAAAAAACACTAGAACTATCGTGGTTCTACTTTAGTGTGTGGGGTTCCAACACGTCACATAGACGACCCTCCGGACTAATGGTGGGTATTGTTTTTTCCTTTATGGTGACCCGTTGTGGCCAAGTGCAAAATAACCTGAATTCTATAGACACAGTCCTTCGGCCTAGGTGCTAGGCGTTAACTTCAGTCACCATTTTGGCTCAAACTAGTTGTGCCCCAACAGCCCACGATGGAGCCAGTGGCGTTTCCCGTCTTGGACCAGTCACTGTGGAGAGTGTAGGCTGATGCCAGGACAGAGGGACAGATTATGGGTAAAGTGCCTGGATTGTCCCTCGGCCTATTTCTTGTCCAACAGTTCCAACACTTTTGTGCTCCCCTTCATTCAGCTACTTCAGATTTCCAATTCTACAACGATCCTTCAAATAGCCTTCCAACGGAACCGAGGCCATTTTTTCCTTCGTCAAATCCTTCCACATTTGATGTATTTTTTACCTTCCAGTTACAGAACTATTCTGTCGGCCTTTCAACCTTCTTTGCTCGGTCTTTCTGTCACTCTTCACTTTCTCCTGCCTCCGTGGCTTTCCTCTCCGGACTCCCTTGTGCTCCGGCAGAGGTCAGGGTTCATTCTGTCCCCGGTGTTGCTAAGCGGATCCTAGGGGGTCTCCTGATTGGTCAGTCCAGCTTCAATGTCTGGTATCCCACAGCAACCCGTGTGGTCAACCGTTTTCAGTTTGAGCTGGTCCATCAGTGTGTGTGTGTGTGTGTGTGTGTGTGTGTGTGTGTGTATATACAGCCCCGGTGCGGTGGGTGCGTGTACTAAGTCCTGTCTGGGAGAAGGTCAGAACCCTGTGGACTGGATCTTGGGTGGATCTGCTGCACTGTCCTTGGTACCGGTGCCTGGATAGGACATACAAGACCAACACATCAGCAAGGGAACAATCTAACACGTTAGTTGCCCAAAACGCAACGACAGGCATAACCACAGTTTGACGTTTTACACTGCAGGCCAGCCTTTTTGAAAGACTCGGGGGGAAAACAACCGTGACAAGTTCAAACCTCAGGGGCGAACTTTGAACCCACCGTCACTCGTTTCCCGGTGCGTCGACGGCGTTCGAGAGTCGGTTGCCAGGTTACCGGAGAGGTCATCCGCGCCCTGATTGAAAGCTGGTTCGGTGATGGTCTTCAACAGCTGATGGTGGGCTCTCTCAATGTCCTGATGGTGGACGACATGAGAATGAAACACAGGCTCAAAAAGAACCGATCCCTAAGCCATGTTACCTCTTTAAATGAGGGTGAGTAACAGATTCCTAAGCCATGTTACCTCTTTAAATGAGGGTGAGTAACAGATCCCTAAGCCATGTTACCTCTTTAAATGAGGGTGAGTAACAGATCCCTAAGCCATGTTACCTCTTTAAATGAGGGTGAGTAACAGATCCCTAAGCCATGTTACCTCTTTAAATGAGGGTGAGTAACAGATCCCTAAGCCATGTTACCTCTTTAAATGAGGGTGAGTAACAGATCCCTACGCACAGCGCCCGGGAACTAACTGCAGGTCTATGCTGAGGGGACTGACAGGAGTCATAACCCTAAACACGTCTTCTGATGACGGGAGGAAACCGGAGCAACCCCCCCCCCCCCCCAAACCAAACACGGGGCGACCACGCAAACCCCCCACAGAAGGGCCGGCTGGGATTAGAACCCAGGACCTTCTTGCCGTGACGCAACAGTGCTAACCACTGAGCCTCCGTGGTCGCCACGCAGTGTGCTTCAATATGCTTAAATATATATTTCAAGATGTTTAAATATGCTTAAATACATATTTCAAGATGTTTAAATATGCTTCAATATATATTTCAAGATGTTTAAATATGCTTAAATACATATTTCAAGATGTTTAAATATGCTTAAATACATATTTCAAGATGTTTAAATATGCTTCAATATATATTTCAAGATGTTCAAATATGCGTGTGCTCCCTTGCCTTTAGTTGGTGCAACTTGCTCATCAGCCCCTCGATGGTGTGGAAAATGTCATCCACGTTTTTGATCACGTGACTCTGGTGGGCCTTCCGCCGCTGGCCGCCGGCGGCGTCCTTGCGCGGCGAACTCGCCGCCAGCGGTGGGGGGGCCTCCGAGCCGCCCGCCCGCGCTTCGTCCGCCTCGCCCGGTGACGTCACTTCCTCTTCCTGCGGAGGGAGGCGCGTGGCGCCGGGCTCCTGGCTCGGCTCGTCTGTGTGGCTCTCGTCCGCCAGACCCTCTCCTTGGTCGCTGGGCAACACCAGGTAGAACATGTTCCCTTCGGGAGACAACAGGCGCGTAAACACAAGAGCCACCTCACACAGAGAGGAACCACCGGAGTGTTTACTGCCAGCCCTCGTCAATCTTTACGGGGGAATCGTCGCGACAACGTTCTGGTTACTTTCTACACGTTTTGCCTGTTGAAGCCTGGTGTGTTTACACTGTGCTGCACATGGTCACATTGACTTGGCTCAGAACAACAAACAAGGTTTGAACACACTGAATACGGTGTTGCGGCCCCCGATACATTCTATGGGGGGTGTTCTTAGACAGTGGACTAGACTGAGTCTGCATGGTTACCCCGCACGGGGCCCTGGCCACTGGGATGGGACGCTTGGTCAGGGAGAAGATTCCTATCATCGCTGATGTCGTCAGGGATAGAAGAAGAGCCCACCACCAGAGCTGTGCACAAGAGGATAGAGCAGGTGTGTAGAGGAGAGACGTGCACGGAAGTGTGTGTGTGTGTGTGTGTGTGTGTGTGTGTGTGTGTGTGTGTGCGCGCGCAGATAAAGGATTGTATGATTGAATCAGTGCATGTGAGGTATAAAGGAATTATTCCAAGGCGGGTCAAATGACAGGAGCAACATGTATATGTGCGTGTTGAGAAAGCCGGCAGAGAAGGTAGGGAAGAAAGAGAAGGAGATAAAGAAAGAGAGGAAGAAAGAGAGAAGGGCGTGAGGACCCGTCACAACCTGATCACAGAGAGTCCTGAGCACATGCAGAGTCAAAAAGAAACAGAAAGAAAGTGTGCCGTCACATACCCGACAACAGCCCCCCCCCCCCCCCCGCCCTCCACCCCCCACGAAAAAGCCCCGAGGCACTCAAGTTAACCAGTGACTGTTGCTAGGCTCCCCAGGCAACCTGTAACGCGTTTGTCGCTGACCCCGTTACCTTTCCTCACGACTTGAACACTAGCCTGCTCCGCCTCTGGAGGCGGGGCCTCCTCCGTTCCAGCCTCCCATTGGCCGGGGCCCAGGCCGAGGGCGGTCTCCAGCGACTCGGGCCGCAGCGGGTCGGCGAGGGGACTCCTCCCGTTGGCCGTCTCGCCCGAGTGGCGGCTCCACCCGTCTTCGTCCCGGAAAATCAGCCGCCGCAGTGTTTCAACTGGAAGAGCAGCGGAACGTAAAAATGACGCAGGGACCACTTAGACGTGGTCGGAACACACGCCTGAAGGGCAGCGGGTTTGGGAACAACGGTTTTTCTCCGTGACGACGCACCGTCTTGCAGGGCGGCCTCCGCCACACACACCGTCCGGCCATCGCCGCGGAGGAAGGCTGCCGATTGGTCCGTGGGCGTGGTGGGCGCGAGCGCGTCGTCCTCCGGGGTGCCCGTCTCTATGGAAACTGAACGCTCCGTCATGGAGTCATCTGAGGGATGGGGTAAAAACAAAACAAAAGTACAAAAAATAAAACACAATAAAAGCACATTAAAACGACACAATAAAGCACATTAAAATGACGAGAAAGCGAATGCAATAGACAACGCGGCACGTTTTTTTTTTCTCGCTAGAGCAAAACCAACGTGGTTCAACGTGACCCCGCATGTCATCCAGGAAGGGCGGACGTCTCACCTGATTGGTAGACGCGGCTCCCCGTGGAGAGGGGGGAAGAGTTGCCCAGACTAGGGGACCTGAGGGAGTCATGGAGTCAGAGAGTCAGACACGGTACCATCAACAGTGACACAGCGCAGGCGACCTGCCTCAGCTGCCGCTGCTGGCACCTCGACTTTAACAGAACCTCTCAGCGGGACACAGTGATCGTAAAGCCCCGCCCAATCCCAGGGTGAGCCCTGGTTCTTGTCGCTCCGTAAGCCTGGTCAAGCTCGGGAGGGAGGGAGGTCAATCAGCCCCAATCCCTCACGGACCGTATTGATAAGCGGCGGGTACTCACGACAGAGGGGTGACCCTGCTATTGGTCGACGGCGAGGAGCCAGCGGCCGCCGAGATGGTCTTCTCGAGCAAGTCCTTCCAGCTGCAAGACAAAGCGTCCGAAAAGAGCCCGCCGGGTTAAGTCGGCAAGAACCATCCGCCTAGACGTGTGTTTTACGTGACCGTTGTTACTTGGATTTTTACAGAGCAAAGTCGTGAGAGGTGGGGAGAACGCCGGGCTCACGTGTTTTTCTCGGACGCGGTGCCGGCCGCCAGCTCGTAGATCTGTCTTTCCGTGGTGCTGATCACGTACAGCGCCTTGTTGTCTGCAACAGGAGGGAAACAACGGCCGTCAGAACAACAGCCCTTCAGATGTACAGTGTATATGAATATACCTACATATCTACTGGTCTCAAAGAGGTGTTCAAAACAACAGTCTATGGGAGTTGCTGTATGCACACAGCCCCGTTGACTACGATGGACGCCCAAACCACAGTTAGACCACCGAGGTATCTGGGGCGGTCTTGTCACTGCTCGGCCCATAAGAAGCTTTATGAAGGGTTCGTGACATCTCTATCGGCTGTAACCCCATTATTAATGTAAAACCTAATCTAAAACCTTTCTGCAGCCATAACCCAAATATTAAAATGCGGCTATCGGCTATCTAAAACCTTCCTGCAGCCATAACCCAAATATTAAAATGCGGCTATCGGCTATCTAAAACCTTCCTGCAGCCATAACCCAAATATTAAAATGCGGCTATCGGCTATCTAAAACCTTCCTGCAGCCATAACCCAAATATTAAAACGCGGCTAACGTCTATCTTCAACCTTCCTGGCGACGGCTACCCCTGCGCCCTACTCTGCCCCGCTTCCCCACTTGACCCCTTTGGCCCTAGGTGGACCCTTACCGGTGGCGACGGAGCGGACCAGCAGCGAGTCCAGCTGCACCAGGGGGCTGAAGGAGGTCTTGGCGTCCCCGCCGCCGCCCCCCACGCCCCCGCCCAGCCAGCGGGACGGGCAGCGCAGGAGGAGCCTCTCGTCCGGGCCCCTCTGGAGCAGCACCAGCAGGTCGGACAGCAGCACCGCCTGGATCTCTGAGAGGGGGGAGGCAGAAAGTCCCCCGGGTCAGAACTCAGAATCGAGACGGCGGCGTGGGCAGAACCTCCAACATGGGGGGGGGGGGGGGGGGGGGTTGCCGTGCTTATGTAACATAACTCGGGTAGTAACCCGCACATACGCTGACGACGAGACACGTTTAGCCGTAGAAAAAGCCTCATCTGGAACCCTCCCATCCGACCGTACTGGCTCTGGAGAGGTGGTCGTTACCTAAGGTTTTGTCTTTGCTGACTTTCCAGGTGAGGGGGCCCTCGTGGATCATCCTCTTACTGGTCAGGTCCAGACTCTGAGAGGGAGGAGAAGACGTTCACAAAAAAGAAAGGGAGGAGAGGAGGAGAGGAGGAAGCCCGTAAAAGTGCGCCCGTCGGACCGGACGTCGGGCCAGGACGGCTTGTACCTTGAAAGGAGGGGCAGCGTCGAGCCTGCGCTGGTATTGGCTAAGGCGCTGACGGTGTTCCGTTTCCCTGACGACCTCGTTGACGGCCTGCAGTATCCCGCGGCAACAGGCCTGAGCCCGTCGGAGGGGAGGGAGGTCCGATGAGCCGGCTGTAATGAAAAATAGTTCACTCACTAACAATAACAAATAATTAAAATGACAGCTAATGTAATTAACTATCATTATGGTTTCTTGCCAAAGTTTTACAGTAAGCACTAAACAGTCATTAGCAGTGTCATTACATAGGTATGTGTTTGTGGGTGCGGCTAAGTCTCCTCACCGTCTGTGTGTGTGTGTGTGAGATATGTGGTTGTGTGTGTGATGTGGTGTGTGTGATGTGTGTGCGTAAGTTGCCTCACCGTCTGTGTGTTTGATGATGTTGTCCAGCAGCAGAGGGTACTTGGTGAGTCTCTGCATCTCCGACACCAGCAGGTCCTTCAACTGTAGCCTCCTGCAGTGAGGGCTGGCCTCACACTCCTACACACCATCCGTCAGACACACACACGCACGCACGCGCGCACACACACACACGGCCATTAATCCGGGGCCTGTAGAGATAGAGTGTGTGTGTGTGTGTGTGTGTGTGTGTGTGTGTGTGCACGCGCAAGTGTTTGTGTAAGTGTCGTAGTGCATGCCTTGGTTGGGAAAAGGTGCCTGAATAATAACAGTGGATTTGTGTGTGTGTGTGTGTGTGTGTGTGTGTGTGTGTATACCTGTATGATGTGGGCAAAGCGAGGGTCTTTGCGCTGCTTGTTCTTGATGAGCTCCAGAGCCTGGGACTGTTGACTGCACAGGTGGGACGCCTGCTCCTGAAACTCTTCCCCTGCCGCACCCTCGAACTGGAACACAAACACACACACACACACAGGTTAGCATTTGGAATAAAATAGCTTGTTCTTTATTTTCTTTATCCCCCCCCTCCACTCACCCTGGCCAACATGACGTCTCCAATGTCCTGAACGATGGGAGACTCCCTCCGCTTCCTCATGGCCTCACACAGACTCACTGCACGGCAACCACAAAAAAACATGGCCGCCACGGTCATTTACAAGGCAAGACAACATCCACACTGCCTGGTGACCACCCCTCAATGTGTACACATTCCCCTGAAAAACCACTGGAACGTAATGCAATACTTTTAGTAGGCTCCCATAGAAAGCCAGTGGTGAACTTTGAGTCTCGTGGTGTGTGTGTGTGTGTGTGTGTGTGTGTGTGAGTCTCCCTCGGGCTGCACTATAGAGCACATGTTAGCACAGCCGGCCAGACAGCACTCACATATTTAACCCTGGAGTTGGCCTGACCTTTCTGCTATCGACCCACAGGCGTTGGGTACATATTGACTCAAGTCACAGCCGCCACACACACAAAATACAAGCGCGCGCGCGCACGCGCACACGCACACGCACGCGCACGCGCACGCGCACGCGCACGCGCACGCGCACGCGCACGCGCACGCACACGCACACGCACACGCACACGCACACGCACACACACACACACACACACACACACACACACACACACACACACACACACACACACACACACACACACACACACACACACACGCCCGGGATAGATAACACTCACAGGAGGACAAGAGAGACAGGGATTGAAAAAGCAAACGGTCGACGCCAAGGGAGAAACGGTAGTGCGATCCGTACATCACACTATCAAACATGCCTGCACGCATACGCACGCATACGCACGCACGCATACGCACGGCAGGGACTGACCGTGGAGCTCGTAGACCTGGGGCAGGTTGGGGAAGATGCAGGCCAGCTCGTCGGAGCTGAGCACCGCCCGCACCTTCTGGAAGAAGACCTGGTCCAGCACGCGGAGGGTCCGCAGGTGAGACGCCTCCGTGGTGAAGAGCTCTGGACACGGGGAGGGAACCGTGGAGGGAGGGGGGCAGGGAGACAGGGGGTGGAGCAGCGGGACCATTCATTATGATCGGACACCAAGTCAACGGTCTCTATAAAGATCCACCCGCGCGGAATGGACAACATTAACCACACTTCAAGCCTGGTTTCAAACCGGAACTTTAAGACAGAAAGGAGCTCCTAGGTATCGAAGTAAAACCCGTTCCACCACCTAAAGAGTTCCCCGGACGTGCTAATCTTTGTTCCTGAAACAAATAATAATAAATAAAAACCCGTTCCACCACCTAAAGAGTTCCCCGGACGTGCTAATCTTTGATCCTGAAACAAATAATAAATAAAAACCCGTTCCACCACATAAAGCGTTCCCCAGACGTGCTAATCTTTGTTCCTGAAACAAATAATAATAAATAAAAACCCGTTCCACCACATAAAGCGTTCCCCAGACGTGCTAATCTTTGTTCCTGAAACAAATAATAATAAATAAAAACCCGTTCCACCACCTAAAGAGTTCCCCGGACGTGCTAATCTTTGTTCCTGAAACAAATAATAATAAATAAAAACCCGTTCCACCACATAAAGCGTTCCCCAGAGGCGGTCCCCTTTGTTCCTGAAACAAAGCGGCGGCGGCCATGGGCTCACCGTAGATGACGGCCTGGCGGTCGACCTCGCGCCCGCCCAGCGAGGCCAGCACCTGGGGCGCCACCGTCTCCTGCCAGTGGTGCCCGTCTGCCACGTCCTCCTCCAGCGCCGGGGCGTCGGGGAGCAGCGCCAGCGGGGAGTCCACGCTGCTGCAAGGACAGAGGGGATGACCAGGGAGGTTTAGAGGCAGAGAGAGGGGAGGGGGGGGGGGAGGGGAGGGGCTAAAGACGGGGGGACTCACCGGCGTCTGGAGCGGGGTGTGTATGGGGGTGTGGGGTTCTCCAGGGACCTGCACACAGGGGGAGGGATGAAGAGAGAGACAGAGTAAAAGAAAATGTCTTAACAGATGTGTACTAAAGAAAAACCTTCGGAAGCAGAAAAGGTGTCAGCAATACCAGAAACAATGTATGTGTGTGTGTGTGTGTGTGTGTGTGTGTGTGTGTGAGCAAAGCTGGTAGAAACAGTGGTGGTGGTGCCGGCAGTAACGTGAGAATGTGTGTGTGTATGAATATATACATATACTGTATATGTGTGTGTTACACCGTGTGTGTGTGTGTGTGTGTGTGTGTGTGTGTGTGTGTGTGTGTGTGTTAGCAAAGCTAGTGGTGGTGGTGCCGACAGTACCGTGAGAATGTGTTTGTGTGTGAGTGTGTGTGTGTGTGTGTGTGTGTGTGTGTGTGTGTATGAATATATAAATATACTGTATGTGTGTGTGTTACGCCGTGTGGTTGTGTGTGTGTGTGTGTGTGTGTGTGTGTGTGTGTGTGAGCAAAGCTAGTAGAAACGGTGGTGGTGGTGCCAGAAGTAGCGTGAGAATGTGTGTGTGTGTATGAATATATACATATACTGTATGTGTGTGTGTTACGCAGTGTGTGTGTGTGTGTGTGTGTGTGTGTGTGTGTGTGTGTGAGCAAAGCTGGAAGAAACGGTGGTGGTGGTGCTGGCAGTAACGTGAGATTGTGTGTGTGTGTATGAATATATACATATACAGTATGTGTGTGTGTGTGTGTGGATGAATATATACATATACAGTATGTGTGTGTGTGTGTGTGGATGAATATATACATATACAGTATGTGTGTGTGTGTGTGTGTGTGTGTTACGCCGTGTGTGTGAGCAAAGCTGGAAGAAACGGTGGTGGTGCCGGCAGTAACGTGCGAATGTGTGTGTGTGTATGAATATATACATATACAGTTTGTGTGTGTGTTACGCCGTGTGTGTGTGTGTGTGTGTGTGTGTATGAATATATACATATACTGTATGTGTGTGTGTTATGCCGTGTGTGTGTGTGTGTGTGTGAGCAAAGTTGGAAGAAACGGTGGTGGTGCCGGCAGTAGCGTGAGATTGTGTGTGTGTATGTGAATATATACATATACAGTTTGTGTGTGTTACGCCATGTGTGTGTGTGTGTGTGTGTGTGTGTGTGTGTGTGTGTGTGTGTGTGTGTGGGTGGGTGTTACGCCGTGTGTGTGAGCAAAGCTGGAAGAAACGGTGGTGGTGGTGCTGGCAGTAGCGTGTGTGTGTGTGTGTGTGTATGAATATATACATATACTGTATGTGTGTTACGCTGCGTGTGTGTGTGTGTGTGTGTGTATGAATATATACATATACTGTATGTGTGTGTGTGTGTGTGTGTGTGTGTGTGTTACTGCGTGCGTAGCCTCACCGCGCCGAGCTGCTCGAGGCGGAGGAGGAGGCGCTGTGCTGCAGCGTCCGCAGGCCCGGCCCCTCCCTCTCCTCGCCGCAGTCGTCCATGTCCACGTCGCTGCGGGAGCGGGGCACCGCCTCGGGGCCCCCCGCCCCCCCCCGCCGCCGGCCCTCCCCCTGCGCCTTCAGCGACTCGCTGCGGCCCAGGCGCACCGCCACCGTGGGGCTGGGACAGAGAGAGACGCGGAGAGAGAATGACGGACACACACATTTGAGGTTTCACGGGGGGGGGGGGTCTCTTGTTTTGGGTTAGGATCACACACAGACAAAAAAAACACACACACACACACACACACACACACACACACACACACACACACACACACACACCCCCACCCTCCACTAGACTACCTGTCCATGGAGTCGTCCCCCAGGCTGCTGGAGGAGAGTCTCTGGGGGTCCGCCTCGGCCCCTTCCTCCCCTGGCACCTCTGTGTGGTTCTCAAACTGCTGGATGATGTTCCTCACACTGCCCGGACGGACTGGACGCACGGGGGAACACACACACACACACACATATTAGTTTATGCTCCGTACAACTCACACAAGAAGGCCCAAAAAAAAACAATGATTTGACACAGCGAACAATGTTGTTCATGGTGCACAAAAAAAGTGACAAAAGTAAACATAAAGAAAGAAGAGGAGGAAAGAGGAAAATGGTATACCTTCGGTAGGGGACAACGGGACGTGGAACGCTGAGAAATCAAAAGTCCACCACAAGAAACAGTGATATCAGGTTCAATGAGGCAGGCAGTGACAGTAAACAAATACACATACACCACCCCTTCAAAGAAACCAATAAAAAGGTCGAACAGATAATGATGACTATTAAATTCAAATAATGGATGATGCTCGTGGCAACAAGAACACAAAATACTCGAATGAACGCAATGCAATGGGTATCCATTGAGATTCAAATAGAGTTTGGGTGCGTGGGTTTCTGTGTCTGCGAAGTGTACAGTGTGTGTGTGTGTGACGTATGCAATGGGTGTGTCTGTGTACACGTGCATGTGTGTGCGCGCGCGCGCGCGTGTGTGTGTGTGTGTGTGTGTGTGTGTGTATTTACTGGACTGGGAGGTGCTCCTGGGCTTGCCGATGTACTTCAGGATGGGGTTCCTCTTCCTGTCCTCTCCATCCTTGTCCTTCTTGGCACTGCTCAGCTGTGGGCACAGACAACACACCACTGAAACATCTGGGACGGAACCGCAGAGAGGGAAACCATCGCCGCGATAGATTCTACTCATCAGTACCAGTCCATCCGTCCCAGTACAAGTTGGCACGTGACATCTACACTAAGGAAAACAAAGCCCTTCCGTTCTGGTGGAACAGTTTTGCTGCCAGCGATGAGGCGATATACCAGTACAGATCGGGCGAGTTTGACTCGGCAGCCCCCCCCCCCCCCCTTTGGTCCTTCTTACCTTCTTGGTCTTGGGGAAGAAGGCTAGCCACTTCTCCTTCTCCGTGCTGAGCCCCGGGAACACCTTGGAGTCCCTCAGCTTGATGCCCGAGTGGCGCAGGTACAGCAGCACAGCCGAGGCCAGGGGAGAACTGGAGGGGAGAGAAAAAGAGAAGACTGACTCAGAGAGAGAGAGAGAGAGAGAGAGAGAGAGAGAGAGAGAGAGAGAGAGAGAGAGAGAGAGAGAGAGAGAGAGAGAGAAAGAAAGACCAAGAGATAGAGAGAAAAAGGTGAAGAGATAGAGAGAGAAAGATGAAGAGAGCGGGAGAGAAAGATAAAGAGACACAGCGAGAGACAGTAAGTGGAGGGTAGTGGAAACAAAAAGTTAGAGCGAAGCGAAGGAATGGGAGTACGTTTGATGAAGGAAGAAAAGAAAGGGGGGGGGGGGGGGTCGTAGGCAGGGTGTGAGAGAAGGAGAGAAAAGGGATGAGGTGAAGGACAGATAGAAGGAGAGAAAAGGGATGAGGTGAAGGACAGCGAGAAGGAGAGAAAAGGGATGAGGTGAAGGACAGCGCTCCCTCTGCTCAGCCACGCAGTGCCACCACAGAAAGAGACATGCTGGCTGGGATTACCTTCGCTCTTCTTCGTGCTTGGAGCTGCGGCAGAAACAAGACAAGACAGGAAGTCAGCCAAACCAGCGGGTCAAACAACACACAGCGGCTAAAGCAAATGTTTACACTGAGGCACGCGCCATCTAAACCCAGATTTCCAGCCTCGGTTCGCCGCGTCGGAGACAAAAGAACACCAAACGCAGAGCCGTGTGCGCCTGCTGCCGTCATGTGATGGCAGTCGAGTCCATGTGTGTGTGTGTGTGTAAGACGGAGGGAGTGTAAATGTCATGTGGTCACCAGGGCTGACCTTTGATACCTCGGTGGTGGAGGTGACAGGTAGAGCTCTCTCTCTCTCTCTCTCTCTCTCTCTCTCTCTCTCTCTCTCTCTCTCTCTCTCTCTCTCTCTCTCTCTCTCTCTCTCTCCTCCTCCTCCTCTCTCTCTCTCTCTCTCTCTCCTCCTCTCTCTCTCTCTCTCTCTCTCTCTCTCTCTCCCCCCCCCCCCCCCCCCTCCCCTCCCCCCCCCCCCCCTCTCTCTCTCCCTCTCTCCCTCTCTCCCTCTCTCCCTCCAATGAAACGTTTTATTGGACTCGCTGCCACCTCAGACGGTGTCGCTTGGCAACCTGCCACACAGGTAACCCGACGCATGCAGCAGCACGGATTCAACCGGACGCCAAAAAGCAAACCAAAAAAAAAAATAAACCTGTACGCCGCGCGTGCATCGGCCGTGTGTGACAGACAGGACCGAGAGGAGCAGACAGACGGGATGAGCACTCACAGAATCTCCCAGAGGGCGGTGACCTGTCTGTCCACCACCTGTCTCTCCTTGGCCAGGTCTCCGTCCAGCTGCTGCAGGTCTCCCTCGCCGAAGAGCGAGCCCAGGCCCATCATCTGCTTGTTCCTGAGGGAGGGAGAGATGGACACACACACACACACACACACACACACACACACTTTAAACCCCACCCTACGGTATGCCCTCAAAGTGGTTTTAAGGGGGGATTGATGTGTTACCTGTAGTCCTGCAGCTGGTCCTGGATGTCAGGGAGCACCTGCTGCTGCAGCTCTGACAGTGGGCCGCGGATGTCCTCCTGGGCGTGGAGACGGCTCTCTGGAACACATGGGCAGAAAGACACACACCGGGGGGTTAGGGGGGGGGTCACACTGCGCAGGGCTCGGGTCCCGAGGCTAGACTGTGGTCATTGGGGGGGGGACCCCGATCCTCCAGGTTCATTTAGGAGTCATGGCGTCGGCCCTGGGGAACGTGTAGACTGCCATGACCTGTCATGATCTAAGAGAGTCAATGTGTGTCTCACCTATATCTGACAGGTACTCCTCTCGCACTCGGATTTTCAAGGGCTGCCAAAATAAAACCAAAAAGACAACGTTACCTTCCCTCACACACACACACACACACACACACACACACCGTGGTGTTTCCTTTAGTTATGACAGTTGTTTTTCTTCCTTAAATCTTTATTGTTGATGCTACATACGGCGTCCGGGTCCAGATAGTGTGAGCAGATCTGAGGGGCCAGGGCGCGGGCGTCTTTCGGACTGGAGCCCAGGTAGGCCTCCACCGACAGGTAGAACAACTGTACCACACACACACACACACACACACACACACACACACACACACACACACACACGCCCCGTATTAAATGGCTTGAACACGACAACAAAACGTGTCGTGCGGTGTGTGTTTCCCAACGGAGGGGCACGCCCACCAGAGGGTTGGGGTCCAGCAGCTGGCTGAAGACGTAGCGCAGGAACACCGTCATGTGGGCCGGTCGGGACTTCAGCAGCTCGATGTCCTGGAAGGGGCCGTCCATCTGAGAGGAGAGAGAGAGAGAGAGAGAGAGAGAGAGAGAGAGAGAGAGAGACAAAGAGAAAGAAAGACAGCGACAAAGAGAGAGAGAGAGACGGAGCGAGAGAGAGGAGAAAGACAGGACAGAGAGAGATAGGGGGCGAAGGGTTCAACATTCAAAGAAAGGCTGGTAACACTCCGTTTTCTTCTAAAGAAGAAGAAGGTAAAGGGGATGAAGTCGGGTCTGACCTCGTTGAAAGCGTAGCCGTCCTCCTCTTCCTCTTCTTCTTCGGGGCCAATGATATGGCCCTTTCCACCCTGAAAACACACACACACACACACACACACACACACACACACAGACACACACACCACACCGACCACAGATGTTATGGAGTCTGACTGCGTTGAGTAGACATGAGACTATGATATAGGGGGAGCAGAATGTTGGGCGTGTTCCTGTGTGTGTGTGTGTGTGTGTGTGTGTGTGTGAGTGTGTGTGTGTGAGTGTGTGTGTGTGAGCTCCTATCCCAGACGAGGGAAGGCGGTGCACGTTCAAACGCGTTCATCAGCTGCGTTGGATAGGGTTAGCACGGTTGCACAGCTTGTGGTACCGTTTGAAGAGAGAGTGTGTGTGTGTGTGCTCTCACCGAGTCAGAGACGGAGTGTGTGTAGGAGCCCTGTCTCCTGTGCAGGGGGGTCCGGAAGGAGGAGGAGGAGGGGGAGGAGTGGGGGCTCTCACAGGCCTGGGAAGGAGGAGGAGGCAGGGGGGGGAGGGGGGGGCAGGGTGAGTAGGACTGTAACATTCACAAGAACATGCCCAGGCTCAGGGGGACGGGCGTCCGTCACTGCTTACCTCAAAGTCCGCTTCATTGGAGTCCACCGACAAACGGCCTGGAAGAACAAGAACCAGAGAACCGTTTTCACAGCAACACACGCCTGCCATTGTTTTCTTTCTCTCCTAGCCGTAAGTAAAGCATGTTGAACTGCCTATACATATAAAATGTGCCATACAGATACATTTGGTTGGACTTGGACTTGGTCGCGCACACGCACACACACACACACACACACACGCACGCACACACACACATACGCACGCACGCACGCACGCACGCACGCACGCACACACGCACACATACATACAAACTCTAAGGACACAAACCTTCCCCCGCTATGAGATAATTGGTCACAGATTCCGATCGGGTTCCGTCCTGGGGAGACACAACAAGGCAGCTGTGAGTGAGGCTCCAGCCATGGCCGTGTAAACCCACCGCCATAACCAAGGAGAGTGGTGTGAGGGGAGAGGGTCTGACCTGGTCCTGCTGCATCTTCACTCGGACTTGGTGGGCCCGCCTCTTGGCGCTCTCGATGCGCTCCTCCAGAGAGGAGGAGGAGGAGGGGTTCCGTGAGAGCTCGTCCATCAAGTCCTGCCGACAGAGCGAAATGGGAGGGGCACGGGTCAACGAGGAAAGCCACTGATTCTCCAGCTCACAGCTAAGCCTTTCCAGTCGAAAGTGAAACGAAAGACTGCCTCGAAGGCTCTTCTGACTTCTGCGAGAGTCTATGTGTGTGTGTGTGTGTGTGTGTATGTGTGTGTACCTGGAGTTCGGCCTCTCCCTGTTGCAGCATGTTCCTGAGGATCTGAGTGGCGTGTTTCTGTATATCAGGGGCCTGAGAAAAACAAACAAAAACAAAAGACAGGAGACAATCCATCTCGCTGTCAATCAAATGTCACGGAAGACGGTGGACTGGTCACCTAGTGGGATCAGTGGGTTTGGGCTTATGATATTCAGATTTATTGCATGTAACATTTACCCTTTACTAACAAATGGTTGTTTTATTGTTATTTTATGATTTTGGCGTATTTTTAGGAAATATTTTATATAATGGTATGAGGGTTTATTAATAAATCAAATTGGTTGTTTTTTGTTAATCACATATGAAATGTCTGTGTGTGTGTGTGTGTGTGTGTGTGTGTGTGCGAGGAAGTCACCTGTAGTGGCTTGGGTCCTGTGATTCTTTGGGAGGGGGTGCTAGTAAGTCCAGGCAGGGGCGGAGGTGGTGGGGGCGGGGCCTCACCGCCCAAAGAGGTCCTTTGATTGGGCAGGAGGTCGGTGGGGAGGGGCTCCAGTGACAGGGCCACCGTTGAGGGCGGGGGCCCTTGTAGTGTGAGAGCGACATAGGTGCCAGCTGCAAGGTGGAGGGGGGGGGGGGGGGGAGACAGAGAGGAGGAGGTAAGATTTCGAAACAAGCCAATTGACTACTTCCATTTGACCGTATATTTGCTAGAGTCTCACAGAAACGGCTACTGCCACTCACACTTGATGAGCTTCACCACCTCCTGATGAGACATGGAGGACACCAGGGAGCCGTTGACCTGTGGCGGGTTACGGGGCGGAGAGGTGAGGAGACGGACAGACGGAGAAGGGATAGAGGGACGGAGGAGGGGGAGAGAGGGGAGAGAAACAGAAATACAATGGGGGTGTTTAGAAGGAGGCAGGCACAGCCGCCCCGTGGTGTTTTTTCCACTGGTGTCCATAGTAGCCATAGTAACCTTTATGATGCGGTCGCCCTCGTGGACTCCAGCCTTCACTGCTGCCCCGCCTGTCAGGGAAGACCGTGGCCGTCAGGTCAGGGATGTAAAGATAGCGACAGGATTCTGATTCTGTGTGCGTGTGTGTGTGTTTGTGTGTGTGTGTGTGTGCGCGCGCGTGTGTTCCGTCTGACCTGGCCGGACGTTCTGCACCAGCTTGATCCTCTCGCCGCACACGGTGAAGCCGAAGCCCAGCTGGTCTTTCTGCACCACGACGCATCGCTGGACCAGCCCTGGACCTGCAGGGTACAGGGAGGGGAGGGGTAGAAGGAGAGAGGGGCCGAGCGAGCGACGGAGAAGAAACAAGAGAGAGAGAGAGAGAGAGAGAGAGAGAGAAAGAGATGAGGTGAGCAACCAGCGCGAACGGGAGAGCAGCGCGCAACACAAGCCGCCACGTGCCTTGTAAAACGACCACGACCCCGCCATGCTGCTGCAGACCTCACCTGTGCTCTCGGAGGGGAGGTCGGCCGGTGGCTCCCTCTGCTGGGCGGCGGAGGCCTTGCGCTCCGAGTCCCCTATGGTCAAGCTGCTGAGCCTGAGGGCCACAGACGGCACACATGGTAAAGAGAGAGCAGTCGTTGGGCGCAAACACACAGAGAGATGACTTACTGGTTACTGGGGGGGGGGGGGTCTGCTGTTTACAATAGGAGAAAAGGAGATCTGCCAGAAGCATGGGGAAAAAGGAGAGAGAGAGACAGAGAGAGAGAGAGAGAGAGAGAGAGAGAGCCCAAGCAGAGTGGCGGAGCGGGACAAGCAGCTGTAGGCAGAGAGATGGACGGAGCAAGGAGAGGATGTCCGGAGAACAGAAGCATGGGAGGGAGATGGGGGGGGGGCAAAGACAGAGAGAGACAGAGAGAGAAAGAGAGGCAGAGAGAGAGACAGAGAGAGGCACGCTGGGACAGGAGGCACAGTAGGAATGCCGGAGACATCGTTGTGAGAGAAGAGAGGTCGGACAGTCCCCGAAAACTCACCAAGCAGCGAAAGGGCTGTAAGGGAGGCGTGATAGAAAAGTCAGAGGAAACAAAGAGAGGGGGGAGGGGAGAGGGACCCAAGAAGAGAGACACGTTTAGAGTCGCGCCCAGACAATCCGCTCCGAATTCGGAGAGAGGAAAAAACGAGGGAGAACGCGCCGAGTCCCCTGACCTTTTCCCGGCCCCCCAACGGACCGGCAGCAAGTCCGCAATGGTGTCCAACCGAAGGCTATACACCCACAACGACGTAGTAGGCCACGTTCTAGATAAGCGCTCCTGGGAGGAGCTCCGTGGCCACACAGCTTAGCCGAGCTTGCCTCGATTGGCTACAACACGGAGTCAGTGTGACCTGTTAACGCTAGGCTCGACAGAGTTGGGATGTCGTGAACCACGGGGTCATGCTTGTCATGCGTGGCGTTCTCCCTTGACACACAGGCGCAGGACACACAGCGAACAAGCAAACCCCCATCAGCCCCGTGTTGTACCGTCTGGAGCCCTGGAAAGACCCCGAGCAGACCATGAGCTCTCATTGGACAGCCGTCCAATCTGATTCAGGCGTGAGGGTTTCTTATTGGCTGCCCAGCTGTCACCGTCACAGTCAGATGTGGCCACACGGACATAAAGTAGGCATGCAGAGCAGCCATCAGGCAGGCAGACACAGACAGACAGGCAGAAATAGACAGACAGGCCGACAGGCAGGCAGACATAGAGAAACAGGCCGACAGGCAGAAAGACAAAGAAAGCATAAACAGGCGGAACATGAGGGGGTATGTGATTGAGACAAACACGGATAGAGAAAACATCACACAAAGATGATGAGAAATGGAAAAGGAAAAGGACAGACCAGAAAAGAACACAACCAATAAGAAGATATCAGAAGGGTAGTGTGTCCATTTTGTTTGGATTGTTGTGAGTGATAGTGAAACCTCCTTATCTCTCTTAATGGGCCGGTTCGACATGCTCCAGGAAATAGAATAATTTATTTGGCTAATTCTTCCGGGAAACACTACCTGTCCTAGGGACAGGAAACTTTGATCAAACCATCGACTGAGCTGGGGGTGCACATTTTGGGGGTGGGTTCTGGACAAAAAATAAATAAACAAATGAAAAAATAAAACAACAAATACTCTTTGACTGACACTAGCCATTAGCCCTCTTTGTCCGCCTTCCTCGAGCTGCAGCAGCCTTACCTGTCCAGTGTTGAGGAGGGCTGACGAAGGCTCATGTCTACGGCTGGACGCTGTTGGTGGTGGTGGTGATGGGGGGGGGGGGGGCTACGGTTCCTGTGCTGATGTCCTGTCCTGGGTCACAGCGCCTTCGCCATCCCTCTCCTCTTCAAGTGGTCTCAGTCACAGCGCGTGAAGTTCTCCACTTTGCTTCTCCCAGCAGTCTAGAATGTGCAACGCTCCGTGCGTCAGCTACGGGAAGTCCTGGCGACTTCCCAGAGACCCTGGAGACTCCTCTTCATGCTTTTGTACGAGGCTACAGTTTCAAGTAATGTCAGTCGGCGTCAATTAAGAGGACACAAAGCCATCAGTTGATACAGTGTTGATTACCGTTTACAAGATTTTCTGCGTGCAAGGTTTGGTATAGTGGCTAAGGCTCATTCAAAACAAGAGACGGGGCAGCTTGCTTGCACAGCCGTCATCAATTATGAATGACTTGCGCTTGTAGTGCTCACTACAATGGGTGGGATGTCAGTAGTTCCCCTTCCAATCTGCTCTCCAAGTGCAAATTCCCCCCAAACATACACACTCTCACAAGCAAAATAGTGCCCGAGGCTGCAATCTTACAATGTTAGCCAGAGTAAATGCCTGAGTCTGGGTTATTTCCACCCATAATGTTGAAGTGTGCACATTTTCCGAAGCTAGCCATTAGTTACTTAAAACTAGGTGGTATCTAAATTTTGTCAAAACAGTGTCAACAGGAGAGGTTTACTTGTGCTAGATTACAGCTATAATGCCTTTACAAGAATGTTACTGTCCCTAAATACCGACCTTTGTCAGTTTATCGTGCAATATCTCAGTATTACTTACTGTCCCAAGTAGCAGTAGGCTTGCCTATTTTGCAAGCTAATACTTCTACCTTTTAGCAATATTATTGAAGAATAATCACTATTATTCATGTGTAGCAGGTATACACAACGGCAATGATATTACTGAGTGGATACTCACTAAAACTGGCTTGCATTACTAAACAACGGTGCACCGAGTTAAAAACCTTGCAAGCTATGTTGTCCCGTTGCATGGCTAACCTTGCATTGCGTTACGTTCCCGTAAGCCAGTTAGCCAGAAATTGAAAAGAGACCAGCAAATAATTAAATTGTGCAAAAATTGAAATAATTAGTATAACTTAAACAGTGCATTATTCTTAAGCAGTGTTGTATCTTCCTTTTCAGTACGTAGTAACTAGCAGCAAAAAGTGGCGTGCTATAGAGTACCTAGTAGCTAGCTGCTCTGCTATCCCAGCACGGCAGGCCAAAAAGCCGTCCACGACATCTCGTGGCTACTCTGCTCGAGCGCTCTCCCCTCGGTGTTTGTGTGCGCTCCACAGAGTCAGTCGGAATGTCTACGAGAGGCTACCAATTAGCTATGCAAACTCCAAGGACAGACTTTTGTTCAAAGTCGCTTGCGGTATAAGCATTGGTGTGCAATCACATTTTTCTGAAATCGTGGATTTTAAATCCAGTTCACCCTTTGCCTTGCAATTTCCATACGTTAGCCAAAATTCCCGACTGAACCAAAGCTGCCAATGTTGCTCTTCGATTCCTTTTCCAATTGTCTTTGTTGTGGTGCATTTAGGGCTCAACTCCCTTGTCATTGATCACCCGTTCCCCATTTTCCAGTGAAGCATAATTTCCTGATGAACGAAGAATCCCGTAAGCTACAGTCCGAATAACAATGATCCCAGTCGTGTTGTTATACAGTGTCCGCGTCAGCTTGCTGGCTGCCGAATACACTATGTCCTCAAAGATCGAGAGATCAAGAAGCCACACTCCCCCATGCGGTTGGATTGCAGAACTCCAATCACCTCTCAAGCTCGCGTTTCCACTACTATCTGCCAACAGAAATAAAGGCTATGGTTTCGTATCGAAACCGACTCCTGACCAACCTAAATTCAGGTATCTATTCTAGACCATGGAACTATGATGAAGACCCGGTCTAGCTCAACAGGCTTTCCAAGGAGAACAACAACACTCAACAGAACAGCTTGGCCATGCAGTTTGATTTTTCAGCGCATGTGCTTTTTCAGAGTTTTTAAGTGTTGTCTGGCATAACAAACTTCAAAATCATAGTTTTAGCGTGTGTCCATAGCCTACTTGCATATTATTCAATGACAATGAGAAGCACGATTCTAATGGTCATGATAAACACTAAAAAGGGGCGTAGAAAAGCGGCCAAGAATTCAACGCACCATACCAAATTTGGTCACAGTTGGGCGTGGGAGATTTCAAGAATGAAAAACTGTCCAGAAAGTGGCTGTGCGCTGCCTTCGCTGTCGCTGGGCATCGCCAGATGTGAGAGCTAAGAACGTTATGACAGATGAGAAAAGGTAAGAATAACGATTCCTTAAACAAAACGACACCCTAAACTCAAGCATATATATCTTTATCTCATGATGAGAAATTGTAATGTTTCCCCCGTCCGCTATTCTGGAACCAGTATCTTCCGTTATCGACCCCTGTGGCTACATTTTTTTTGTCTATATTATTCCTTAAGATTATTTAGATTACTAAAATTAGCATTTGACATTTAACTCTTTCGTTGGTTTTGATTTAATGATATAGCTCAGAGAAATGCTTGCGCAAATAACTTTTCTACATTCTACTGCGTCCGGGAGGGGGGTTGATATTGAATACGAAAGTATACATTCACCACGCATAAAACCACTGAACACCTAAAGAAACCGCATCCTCCCAACCATTCTGCTAAACTCAAATTAGGTTTTCCTCGTGGCTCTTGACCGCTTCAATACAGAGACGAAGCCACGCGTGTTTCTACATCCCTGACTTGTAGGTAGTCTAGATGTTTCACCTTCTCACATACACAGAAGGGAAGGCCATGATGCATGACTTGTAAACCCATGCTGTTTTTGTAATCAGGTTTCTCCTGCGGATGTGCTATTAGTGCTACTTCCTGTATATGATTCTCATTACCCAGAAAGGAAGTGGTTATCTAAAGCTCCATTGCCTGATACACTATGTTAACACTCATTTACATTTTTTATTTTTCAACTCTGATACCTTACACGGTCTTTGCTGATTATTCATAGATTTTAACTGTGCATTTTGCCACTAACAAACCTTGTTGCTGGCCTTAAATCCAGAGTTTGAGAATGTCTGTATAAAATAAATAAAACTTCTTTATGATATGCTGAATGTCTTCTTGTATTAAAACACAATTTAATCATTTTGTATTTATAGTTCTTGAATGAAAGAGTTTGTTTTTTCTCCTTGAAAGATTTGACTGTTCTGAAGAAATCCGAAGATAACTGAAGTTGGTTTGCCTTCAGCACTGACCGTGGGACACAAGAGGGCGTGCGTGTTCTTAGCAAAGCCCTATCCGCTTGAGAATGAGGGACTTTCCCAATCGGACTGTACTGTGTACTGCACAGCACAAGTCACAACTAGATTAGCTGAAGGAGCTTCCTTAAACATGTGTTATGCTTCAAGCACGTTTCATTTGAGCATGCATTTGGAGATAGACTCCGCCTTGAAAAGGAATGTAGCTGCGAAATTAATTTCGACTAAGAGTAGAAACTGAACCTCACGTCTGATTGTTTTGTCTCACTCTAGAAAACGGGCTGAGGAAAAAATTTAAGGACCACTCCACATTCATCCGGTGGCCACTCTACACGACTACAAATCCCATAACGCCCCTAAAGTGTGACGTTCCATCATGCCCTTGATAATGCTCCCCACCTCCCAGGTACTGTGGGTGCGCTGGGCAGCGCTGGTGTTCAGCTGTGTAGCGTTCAGCGTCGCCGCCAGCGGGGCGGTGCTCCCCGAACGCGGCCTGGCCGACTGGTGTGTGTTCTGCTGGATCTTCAGCTTCGCCTGCACCCTGCTGGTGCTCCTAGTGGAGATATTCCAGCTCCAGGCCCGCGCCCCCGTCTCCTGGTCCAACTTCCCCGTCACGGTGGCCTGCTACGCCGCCCTGCTCTGCCTCTCCGCCTCCGTCATCTTCCCCCTCTTCTTTCTGAAGGGCTACCAGGGCTACAGCGAGGCGCGCGACCACCGCATCGTCTCCACCGTCTTCTCCTGCCTGGCCACGGTGGCCTACCTGGGCGAGGTGAGCCTCTCCAGGGCCCAGCCCGGCGTGGTGGCCGGCTACATGGCCACGGCGCCCGGCCTGCTCAAAGTCTGCCAGACCTCCATGGCCTGCGTCATCTTCCTCCTGGTCAGCGACCCCGTGTCGTACGACCGGCACCCGGCGCTGAAGTGGTGCATGGCCGTCTACTGCCTCTGCTTCATCCTGTCCATGGGCGTGGTGGTGCTTTGCGTCGGCGAATGGACCGGCTGCCTGCCGGTCCCTTTCCCCCGCTTCCTGTCGGCCTACGGCCTGCTGGCGGTGGCCATGTACCTGACGGCCACAGTCGTGTGGCCCGTGTTCCAGTTCGACAGGCGCTACCAAGGGGGGGGATCGCCGCAGACCAGACCCATCGCCGTGGCAGTGCTGACGGGTCTCAACTTCCTGCTGTACCTGGCGGACCTGGTCTACACGGCCAGACTGGTGTTTGTGAGCGTCTGACCAAGCGGGATGGAGGGAGCGAGGGAGGGAGGGAGAGAGAGAGATTGTAAGTGAAATGAATTTGCAGAGTTACTGTAAAACGAGAAAAGACGTTGTGTCTTTTATTCTGCTTTAATTTCAATTGTGAGTGGCAGAGTGTGAATGTGAATCAGTTGAATCAGATCACCTAATCAGATATTAGGTCATATTTTTTATGAGTAGATTGTTTTTTTGCCCTGGCATGCATATTACTGAGGTTTGCCTAAACCTAAGTTTATCAAGTGTCCATTGCTGTTTTAAACTGTAAAACTAAGGATTATTTAATTAAAATGTCTAGTCTAAATGTTGCAGATGGTTTTAGTTTTTGTATTTCCTATGGCTGACTGTTTGAAAGAATATTCCAAACATTAATGTAAAGACTGTTTGATGAATGGGGCCAATTACATGAAAAGACACTGAAGATAACTTGCTCGACAAAGAATGCCCCTTATACACTCTAATGGGTGTCATAGTTTCAATCTTATTTTGAACACTGGCATTACAATGAGTATAAAATAACAGGACTAGCTCTGTACCAAGAGCCGCATTGGATATAAGTTAAACAAAACTAACCTTAGGTATGGAGGTCAATTTCAGTGACTGTGTTTGGCAATCTGAAAATATCTCTGTTGAAATAGTTTCCTAAGTTTCATGGAGTTTTAAATAATTTATGATATTTCAGCAATTAGAAAAAGACATCGCCTCGATTGGCACACCTCGGTTACGTAACACTGACATGACATTGTTGAGCAACAATTGAAAGCTGAGTAATTGAGGTGTATGACGGAATTCGCAACTCTCTTCAACCCGTTATGAAACTCCACGCGCTCTGCCGCTGTTCCGAGTACAAAGAGCAGGTCTGTCAATCTTTGTCAGTGTGACAGTGCTCGTCAGTAAAAATGGCCCAGCAGGGAATTATGCTTTACCAGAAACAGGACCAGTTCTGCTTTTCCATCCGTTTGAACTTCCTAACGGAACCAGTCACATGATTAATTGCAAAAAACATATCATAACAAAAACTGCCAATGCTGGTAAGATTGCCTCAGACAAAGAAATAAAGAGAATAAAGAAAATCCTTACCACCAGAGGGTATTCCCTGGGCAAGTGTTTATGTCATGTTTACTGAGAATTATCTTTTAACCTTTGGACATATAATATTTCTTTTTTTAAATTACAAGACTTAAATTCATTCTTTGAATTATTTAAACAAATACTTGTTTTGAAACTGTTTTGCTTTTGTATTTTGAGTTAAGTGATCAAACTAAGATGGTTCTTGTGGCTGTTTAGTTTACTTTGGTTGTGCAAAATGTGAAATAAAACTACATTTGATACAAGTCTCTCTGGGGTGAAAATAATATGTGTTACTTGTTTTAGCTATTCATGTTCAATCTCTGGTCGATCCTGTCCTTTAACCTTATGCAGGGTTCTCTAAGTCAGTCGCTTTAAAAGCCACACCCCCTCTCTAACCAGGAAATACCTCCCGCTTTCTCCAACTCTGTTCTGAGAATACGAAACTTAAACGTTTGTCTCTGTCGGTGTGAAGGTGATTGTCAGTAAAAATGGCCCAGCAGGGAGTTCTACTGGACCAGGACCAGTTCTGCTGTTCTATCTGTCTGGACCTCCTAAAGGAACCAGTCACTATCCCCTGTGGACACAGTTACTGCAGCAGCTGTATCCAGGGTTGCTGGGACCAGGATGAGCCGAAGGGAGTGTACAGCTGCCCCCAGTGCAGAGAGAGCTTCAGTCCAAGGCCTGCTCTGAGGAAGAACAACATGCTGGCTGAGGTGGTGGAGAAACTGAAGAAGACAGGAGGCCAGCAGGCTTCTTCTCCCTCTGCTGCTCAGGACTACGCTGGACCAGGAGACGTGGCCTGTGATTTCTGCACTGGGAGCAGACAACACAAAGCCCTCATGTCTTGTCTGGCGTGTATGGCGTCTTACTGTGAGACTCACCTCCAGCCTCACTATGCTCTCCCCGTGTTGAAGAAGCACAAGCTGGTCAAAGCCACGGCCCAGCTGCAGGAGAAGATGTGCTCTGCTCATGACAAGCTGTTGGAGGTCTACTGTCGGACAGACCAGCAGTGTATCTGTTATCTGTGTACCATGGATGAACATAAAGGCCATGATACAGTGTCAGCTGCAGCAGAGAGGACTGACAAACAGGTGAGACCAGAGGGTTGGAAAACTCAATGAGGAGTTATAACAATAGATCAAAATATTCTGGGTAAAATGAAAAACTGATTTCCCATCTTCAATAGAGAACCAACCCAAATATTAGACACTAAAAATAAAAAACTGAGCAATTTTAAAGCTCCTTGCCAATGCTCATTATAAGTAGTAAGTGACTTACTTGTACTGGTTATATATTGAAGCCTACTTTCAACGTAGTAACAACACTAATTTGTTGTATGTTTAAACAAATCCTTCTCAAACAATTGAATTACAGAAGCAGCTTGGAGTGACTCGTCAGAAAGTCCAGCAGAGAGTCCAGGAGAGAGAGAAGGAGTTGAAGAAACTCAGACAGGCTCTGGAGTCCCTCAATGTGAGCAAGTAATATTTATACATTCAAAAAAATTCCTGAATAGGCTATAGCCTCATTTATTTCATAACAATTTAAAGTTGTTATAGATAACTTTTGATGTATTGGTGTAATATCAATACATTTCTGATTGCACATTGTAGGCCTAATGTTTAAATGGGAGAATGAAAAAATCGTGGGCCAGATAAGTCCTCTTGAAGTATCAATTTGTTAATTTGGTCTGGCACTGTGTGCGGTTTCCCGCGAAACTCTGACGAATTGGCCTAAGGCACAAGGAAGTGCGTTAGTAAATCAGGAAGACATGAATCTTGGCGGCTTAGACAAGATAGACAAACAAATAGATGTCCTCTTTGCGACAGCTAGGGAAAATAATGAAATCTAGTAAACGGTAGGGGAACCAAAATCACCTTGCTACATAAAGTTTAGAAAAGGCAATATTACAATTAGATGCCCATCTCTCACAATCCAAAAGAAATGATTGCACTGTGTATTGGAACTTAGCAAACATTATCAATGTGTGTTTTTATCTTCACAGAGAACTGCCCAGGCAGCAGTGGATGACAGTGAGAGGATCTCCACTGAGCTGATCCTCTCCATTGAGAAGAAACGCTCTGAGGTGAAGGAGCTGATCAGAGACCAGCAGAGGACTGCAGTGAGTCAGGCTGAAGGACTACTGGGGCAGCTGGAGCAGGAGATAGCTGAGCTGAGGAGGAGAGACGCTGAGCTGGAGCAGTTCTCACACACTGACGACCACATTCACTTCCTTCAGGTAAATCACACAAAGTATGATAAGGTCTACTGTTATACCAATAAATACAATCATATTTGATCCATTTAAATGAACTGAAATCAGATGTTATCTTTCTTCTCTTCCCTAAGTCTCTGATTCCTCTTCTGTGTTACTTCAACTCTCCAGAGTTTCCAGTCTCTCTCCAGTCCCAGTGTGTCTTCCGACCTCCCCAGTATTGTTGTTCATCCTCTTCCATACTTCAGAGATGTGAGTGAAGCAATGTCTGACCTGAGAGAGAAACTAGAGGACATCCTGAAGAAGACGTGGCCCAAGATCTCAACGACAGGTCAGATGAGATGAAGAATATTTACATTCAAATGTATTCTTTATACATAATGTTGATTATATTATGTAGGTTGTCTTCACTTTTACAATGGTATGTGCACTGTAAAGTGAATGTTTGATTCTTTCTACAGTTTCTAGTGTTGACATTTTAAAACCAGCAGAGCCAAGCACCCCGGGATGGTTTTCTACAATGTAAGTAACTTACATTGCATATTTCATCACCAGAACTATCATAATATTCA
>CM030188.1:7481962-7499462 GCA_017639675.1 Aplochiton taeniatus | reverse complement strand
TATTATACAGTCAGCTGTATTTCAAATTTGAACCTCTCTGACGATAGTTATTATTCCATACAAAATAAGCTGACCTTGGAGTCTTACTTCCACCTAGTTCCAGTCTAACCGTATCCTGATCTTCCAGACAGCTTTAATTACTGGTGGTAGGTGCTGTGTAGAGAGGGTCTGTCTGGATGCTGTTACTGAGAGGTGGAGTGGAGTGGTAGGAAGGATTGGATATCAGGAGATCAGGAAATGGGAATGATTCACATGTTGGATACAATGACCCTCCTCCACAGAGTCCAGACTACCTTCACACAGCCCCTCTATCCTGGGATTGGGCTTGGCTATTAAGATGATACTACACAGCTGTAGAGGCTCTAGTGGACACATCATGGACTACAGAGCTCTTCCCCACTATCCAAATTGTAACAAATCATCCCAAATTGTACAATGTTTACACAGCCTCTTCATTCAGATCTGATCAGTTCTGCTGTTCTGAGTCTGGACCTCCCACATGAACCAGTCACATGTTTAAGAAGACAATTCTATTGAACTGTTATCAAATTAAAATCAAGGGATTAAATGAATTGCAACAAAAAAAACTAAAAAAAATGTTTTAAGAAAAACTGGTAATGCTAATAATGACCTCAAACAGTGAGAATGGCAGAAATCCTCACCACCAGGTGATGGTCTTGGACACAAGTTTGTGTCATGTTGATTCAGCACAATCTTTGAACCATTGGACACTGAGGGATTTTGTAAATGACAAGACTAAGATACACTCTTTGAATTAGTAAACAAAAGATTAGTTCCATAATTGCTTTGCTTGTTTATTTTGGCTTGATTGATCAAACTGAAATGGTTCTTGTGGCTTTTTCATAGACTTTGGTTGTTCTAAAATGTGACATAAAAACACCTTTAAAGCATTTCCCTTTAAAGTGAAAAGGATGTGAATAGAAAATGAATAGTGAGTTCATGGTTTTACCCCTTCATGTTCAATCCGTTCTATCCTTTCTGTTTGCCATTAACACGGTCCGTCTCTTTAAAAGCCACACCCCTTCTCCAACCAGGAAATACCTCCCACTTTCTCCAACTCTGTTCTGAGAAAATGAAACTTAAACATTTGTCTCTGTCTGTGTGAAGGTGATTGTCAGTAAAAATGGCCCAGCAGGGAGTTCTACTGGACCAGGACCAGTTCTGCTGTTCTATCTGTCTGGACCTTCTAAAGGAACCAGTCGCCATCCCCTGTGGACACAGTTACTGCAGCAGCTGTATCCAGGGTTGCTGGGACCAGGATGAGCCGAAGGGAGTGTACAGCTGCCCCCAGTGCAGAGAGAGCTTGAGTCCAAGGCCTGCTCTGAGGAAGAACAACATGCTGGCTGAGGTGGTGGAGAAACTGAAGAAGACAGGAAGCCAGCAGGCTTCTTCTCCCTCTGCTGCTCAGGACTACGCTGGACCAGGAGACGTGGCCTGTGATTTCTGCAGTGGGAGCAGACAGCACAAAGCCCTCATGTCTTGTCTGGTGTGTATGGCGTCTTACTGTGAGACTCACCTCCAGCCTCACTATGCTCTCCCCGTGTTGAAGAAGCACAAGCTGGTCAAAGCCACGGCCCAGCTGCAGGAGAAGATGTGCTCTGCTCATGACAAGCTGTTGGAGGTCTACTGTCAGACAGACCAATAGTGTATCTGTCTGCTGTGTGTCATGGAGGAACATAAAGGCCATGATACAGTGTCAGCTGCAGCAGAGAGGACTGACAAACAGGTGAGACCAGAGGGTTGGAACACTCAATGAGGAGTTATATCAATAGATCAAAATATTCTGGGTAAAATGAAAAACTGATTTCCCTCCTTCAATAGAGAACCAACCCAAATATTAGACACTAAAAATAAAATCATGAGCAATTTTAAAGCTCTTTGCCAATGCAAATTATAAATGTTAAATTCCTTACTTGTCAATATTGTTAATGAATGTACGTTTGGACTGGTTTTATATGAAGCCTATTGAACAGCTAACGTAATAAAAACTCTCATTGTTGTCTTTTAAAATAAATCATTCTTAAACAATGAAATCACAGAAGCAGCTTGGAGTGACTCGTCAGAAAGTCCAGCAGAGAGTCCAGGAGAGAGAGAAGGACCTCAAGAAACTCAGAAAGGCTCTGGAGTCTCTCAAGGTGAGAATGTACTAAAAAGAACAGCAAAACAACAAAAATAAATATATCTATAGAATATTTTGATATATTGATATTACAACCACATCATGGGCGTTGCTAGGCCCTTTTACTGGGTCACGTGCCCCAGTATTGATTTGCGGTGTCCACTTTTCTGCCCACACTCGGAAACCAAATAAATGAGTAACACTGGTCGCGCAGAATACCGTCCATTTGAACTCAGCCAATAGTATAAATGTGTTTGTCTGTGTTTTTATCTTCACAGAGAACTGCCCAGGCAGCAGTGGAGGACAGTGAGAAGATCTTCACGGAGCTAATCCTCTCCATTGAGAAGAAACGCTCTGAGGTGAAGGAGCTGATCGGAGACCAGCAGAGGACTGCAGTGAGTCAGGCTGAAGGACTACTGGGGCAGCTGGAGCAGGAGATAGCTGAGCTGAGGAGGAGAGACGCTGAGCTGGAGCAGCTCTCACACACTGACGACCACATTCACTTCCTTCAGGTAAATCACACAAAGTATGACAAGGTCTACTGTTATACCAATAAATACATTCATATTTGATCCATTTAAATGAACTGAAATCAGATGTTATCTTTCTTCTCTTCCCTAAGTCTCTGATTCCTCTTCTGTGTTACTTCAACTCTCCAGAGTTTCCAGTCTCTCTCCAGTCCCAGTGTGTCTTCAGACCTCCCCAGTATTGTTGTTCATCCTCCTCCATACTTCAGAGATGTGAGTGATGCAGTGTCTGACCTGAGAGAGAAACTAGAGGACATCCTGAAGGAGACGTGGCCCAATATCTCAACGACAGGTCAGATGAGATGAAGAATATTTACATTCAAATGTATTCTTTATATATAATGTTGATTATATTATGTAGGTTGTCTTCACATTTACAATGGTATGTGCACTGTAAAGTGAATGTTTGATTCTTTCTACAGTTTCTAGTGTTGACATTTTAAAACCAGCAGAGCCAAGCACCCGGGATGGTTTTCTACAATGTAAGTAACTGACATTGCATATTTCATCACCAGAACTACCATAATATTCATAGAATGATTCATCTTGACACAATAAATGACAAAATTCCAACAATAAACTGTACATAACAAAACAACAATGACACATGTTTATGAAGATGTGGTGAATTGTCTCTGAACTGGTGTCTTCTCTGTTCTACTCCAGATTCCTGTCCTCTCACTCTGGACCTGAACACAATAAACAAAAATCTCTCCCTATCAGAAGGGAACGGGAAGGTGACAGCTACACAACAAGTCCAACCATATCCTGATCATCCAGACAGGTTTACTGACTGTTGGCAGATCCTGTGTAGAGAGGGTCTGTCTGGACGTTGTTACTTGGAGGTGGAGTGGAGTGGTGGACGGGTTAATACAGCAGTCTCCTATAAAGACATCAGGAGGACCGGCCGTGTGAAAGAATCACGCTTTGGACAAAATGACAAGTCCTGGAGTTTAGATTGCTCTACAGGTGGTTACAGTTTCAGACACAATAATGTTAAGACTAAAGTATCAGGCCCTCAGTCCTCCAGAGTAGGAGTGTACCTGGACCACAAGGCAGGTACTCTGTCCTTCTACAGTGTCTCTGACACAATGACCCTGCTCCACAGAGTCCAGACTACCTTCACACAGCCCCTCTATCCTGGGATTAGGCTTTGCCAAATTGGTGATACTGCAGAGCTGCAGAAGCTCTAGTGGACACATCATGGACTACAGAGCTCTTCCTGACTATCCAAATTGTAACAATACAATTACAATATTTTATGTTTTCACAGCCCCTCTATCCTGTGCTTAGTCTTTGGCAATTTGGTGACACTAGTGTTTCTGAAGCATTGGTAGACATATTCAACTAAAGTGACACGTACCAAATCAATTATAGTGCAGCTCATTGGGCTGCTGCAAGAATGAATCACAATATTTTCATGGACTGAGCAACTTGGTAAAATACTTATATTGTATATTTTGTCAGAAGTCAGGCCTGAAATATTTGTCATATGCGTATTACAGAATGAATCTCCGCCATTAGGCCCTGCTATTAGACATGTACTCTGTTTGCACACATTTCTGTCATGTCCAACAGGTAGCAGATATATATTACTGATATATTATTGCTGTAATTTATTGTCTAAATGATTTAGGTGAGCACTTTGTTTGGTGATGCTTTCTATAATTGTCAAAGGTTTAGGTTCATTCAACTTTAGGTTGAATATATTAAAGGTAACTTTTAGGTAACTTTGGTCGCTAGATTACATGTGTGTATTTATATATATATATATATAAATATATATATATATATATATATATATACATTTCTAGTTAAGCGTTACTTGAATTTGTGAAATGTCATTATCTTAATTGTTGAAGCCTTCAAAGTACATCCCGCCTTTTCATTATTTGCCAGGTTTTTTTATTCAACCCAGTTCACTTTTATGTGTTGCGATTGACTTTGTTTGATATAACATTTCATGATTTGAAATAAAAAGTCTCTTGAAACAATTTGTTAATAGCATTCTCTTAATTGTCCTAGCTTTGAATGTACTCTCTGTTCCATCCTGTCTTTCCATTATATGCCAGTTCTCAAGCGATATGTAGAGAGGGTCGGTCCGGACGCTGTGATTGAGTGGTGGAGTATTATAGCAGAATGGAAGATAATGAAGCTGTCTCGTTTAAAGACATCAGCAGAAAAAGGGAAATGGAGTGTTTCACTTTTGACTAAACAACAAGTCCTGGAGTTCAGAGTGCTCTGAAAGTGGTTTCTGTTTCAGACACAATAATGTAAAGACACAAGCCCTCAGTTTTCCAGAGTAGCAGTGTTCTGTTATCGCAAGGCAGGTACTCTGTCCTTCTTTGCTCTATCTCACACAATCTCCACTATGACCCTGAGTGAAGTGAAACCATTGTATTTCATTTGTCAACAACTTCATTTAAGTGTATATAATGTAAGCATCTGTTGATCAGTAAGTACTTTGATTCATAGTGGAGGGGATAATCCCCATTATTGTTCACTTTTGATTAAAATATGAAATGCTGGCATATTTCAGTGATGATTGAGATGACCATAACCTGATGTATTTTTTTCAGTTTACTCTGCCTTGTTGGGACTTGTAGTCCTCTCTTTTGATTCATATGTTGCTAAGCTCACATTGACTGCCATAGCTGATGGTAGAGAGAAAGTGGTTGAAAGAATCGTGTTTTTTCACCAACATCTCAACAATGTTGTTTATGTGATCAGCAAGCGGAGAGTGGATATTATTATTTTTTCCCGAACACATCATTCCATTTTAGGGCACTGTCTTTTGCTGACTGCATATAATGCACTTGAATCATCCACCAAACACCAAACACTATTAACCAATCCTCTACGCTGGACGTCACATGTGTAGCTCCGGTTGTCAAGCAGACCTGTGCCACTGTTATAGGCCAATGAGACTAAATGTGCAAGTTCCGGATGAACGCTTGTCAGGATTCCACAAGATCTGGTTATATGCTTCATCAATTACTGTACTTCCTAACATAAAAAACATTATATTTAACACTTATGAGAAGAATTGCAAAATATATGTTTTAACAAAAACTGTCCATACAGGAAGTATGGCTGAAACAGGGACAACAGAGAAAATACTCACCACCAGATGGTGGTCTTGACCAAGTGTTCATGTCCTGTTTACTCAGCACAATCTTTTAACCTTTGGACAAAGAATTATTTTTTTAAATTTAATTTGTAAAAGAATATTTGCTTTAGAATGGTCATTCGTCTGTATTTTGAGTAAATGGATCAATCTGAAGTGGTTCTTGTGGTGGATAACATGAAAATCCAAGTAAATCCATCTTTAAATGTATTTACTTTATAGTTTACGGTAGTCAATGATAACAATAATTATCAGCATCATAATCATCATTTGATTATCATAACAGTATACCCACTGTCTCTCAGATTTCTATCTTCTGGCATCTCTCTCCTCCAGAGTTATATCCTTTTTCTCCAGAAAGGTTCACTAACCGGTGGCAGGTGCTGTGTAGAGAGGGTCTGTCTGGACGCTGTTACTGGGAGGTGGAGTGGAGTGGTAACCAGGTTTATACAGCAGTCTCCTATAAATACATCAAGAGAACAGGGTTTGGAAATGATTCACACCTAGGACACAATGTCAAGTCCTGGAGTTTAGAGTGCTCTACAGGTGGTTACATTTTCAGACACAATAATGTTGTGACTAAAGTATCAGGCCCTCCGTGCTCCAGAGTAGGAGTGTCCCTGGACCACAAGGCAGGTACTCTGTCCTTCTACAGTGTCTCTGACACAATGACCCTCCTCCACAGAGTCCAGACTACCTTCACACAGCCCCTCTATCCTGGGATTTGGCTTCACTATGATGGAGATTCTGTTAAGCTACAAAAGCTCTAGTGGACCCATTATGGTGTACAATTCCCTTCAGCACATCTCACATAGTACCAGCACATCGACAATACAGTTCAGTGGGCAACTGTTCAGCGTTTATGAATCACAAGAGTTTCGAAAAAATAATAATTTCATGCTTCAAAACAAATCTGGACACAGAAATGTATTTTATGAGGAATACAATAACCGTTTTATCTATTTGCCATTAATCAACCAGATTCGTTTTCTGTTGATGGATCTTATAATGCCTTACACACAAATCTTCTTTGGATATTTTTCTTTGAACATTTAATTCCAAAGCATGGAATGATTTCGTTCTGTAAGATTTACCGGTATCAAATGATAATTCAATAATAAACTGAGTTGCTTCTCTTTCAAAAGAGACTAAAATAAAAGTGATCAAAACATGCAAATAAAAGTTGTTTTTTCCTCCTCTCTCTCTCTCTCTCTCTCCCTCTTTGTTTCTCTCTCATATGTTGATAGGAAATGATAAAGGTTTGTGCAATGGTAGGGTGTGTCTGTGTGTTTCTATTAAAGAGGGAGAGAAACGGAACAAGATGGAACGAGATTAACTGAGAGAATACATGGAGGGAAGGAAGAAAAAGCCCGGAGGAAAAACGAATACTGTGTCCCGTTCATCCCGTCCTCTTCTCAAACGTCTCTTCTCTTTGGATGTCTTGATGAGCTCACCTGTTACTTTCTCTGTGTCACACTCTTTGTTCTCTCTCCACTGTATTCTGGGGGAAGGCTCGGAGTGTTGTTGACAGAGGGTCAAGGCAGAAAACACCAAAAGGGTATGATAAGATGAAATCTACACAAAAATATTGATTTAGCTTTCCCATAAGGGGCACTGGTTATATGGGAATGCTGAATAACGTTGTATACTAATTACTGAGGGGCTTTGTACTATATTTTTGGGGAACGTTTAGAATGGAGTACTGGGCTGAGCACTTTTTACTACCTAAAAGATTGCTAATAACAGGATCTTTCTATTTTTTGGGATCAAATATGTGCATAGGTTATCTCAGCTTGCCGATGATGCCATTTCAAAGACATGTATTCAAAATCATGCAATGTTATTTTGATGTCGATATTTCAACATATCAGCTGATTATGAGTATTTCAATGGAAAATATAAATAATATAATTATGTAAATTGCTGTCTAAAGATGAAACCATTATTTGTAGGTTTCTTCCGAGAAGAGCTAAAAAAAATGTAATGGTATAAACATTTCCTAAGATAATTGGCAAACTTTTTTTAAATTTTGGCACTGTAGTCTTCCAGGGAGAACCAGCTATTTATCCCCGTCTCTCCTCGTAGGTTTGTAACTTTGAATTACAACAATAAATATGGGGTCATTTCAAATCCATATATTTCCCTTTACGCCTTTTAAAGAGAGAGATACGGAGAGAGAGAAAGAGAGAGCGAGTGAGAGCGAGGGAGCTGCTTTCCTTTTAATTGTGAAATGTAGAGTGTAAAATGTAATTCATTTAAATCAAATGAAAGGACTTATAAAGAGAGTATTAGCCCTGGCCTGCATTTCACTGAGGTTTGGCTTTTTCCAGCGTTTATCAAGCATCCACTGCCGTTTTCAAGTGTAAAACTGATGATTTTTAAACAAAATGTCCAGTCTAAGTGTTGCAAACGGTTTTAGTGTTAGTTTCCTGTGGCTGGATTTTTTAAAAGAATATTATTCAACAGTAACTTAAAGGCTGTCTGATTACTGGTACCCATTACATGAAAAGATGTTACTTTGCCAAGTTCTAGAGCCTGCCTCTAAAAACTTGTTAGACTTGTTCAACAAAGGGTGTCCTTTATATTCCTTAATGGGTGTCATAGTTTCAGTGTCAACTTGAACACTGGCATTCCACTGACCATAGAAAAACAAGGACTAGCTCAGTATCAAGAGCCGTATTTGAACATAAGTTCGCAAAATGAACGGTAGGTATGGAAGTCAATTTCAGTGACTGTATCTGAGAATATCTGTTGAATTAGTTTCATAAGTTTCATGGAGTTTTAAATCATTTATGATATTTCAGCAATTAGAAAAATACATCGCCTCGATTGGCACACCTCGGTTACGTAACACTGACATGACATTGTTGAGCAGCAATTGAAAGCTGAGTAATTGAGGTGTATGACGGAATTCGCAACTCTCTTCAACCCGTTATGAAACTCCACGCGCTCTGCCGCTGTTCCGAGTACAAAGAGCAAGTCTGTCAATCTTTGTCAGTGTGACAGTGCTCGTCAGTAAAAATGGCCCAGCAGGGAATTATGCTTTACCAGAAACAGGACCAGTTCTGCTTTTCCATCCGTTTGAACTTCGTAACGGAACCAGTCACATGATTAATTGCAAAAAACATATCATAACAAAAACTGCCAATGCTGGTAAGATTGCCTCAGACAAAGAAATAAAGAGAATAAAGAAAATCCTTACCACCAGAGGGTATTCCCTGGGCAAGTGTTTATGTCATGTTTACTGAGAATTATCTTTTAACCTTTGGACATATAATATTTCTTTTTTTAAATTACAAGACTTAAATTCATTCTTTGAATTATTTAAACAAATACTTGTTTTGAAACTGTTTTGCTTTTGTATTTTGAGTTAAGTGATCAAACTAAGATGGTTCTTGTGGCTGTTTAGTTTACTTTGGTTGTGCAAAATGTGAAATAAAACTACATTTGATACAAGTCTCTCTGGGGTGAAAATAATATGTGTTACTTGTTTTAGTCCTTCATGTTCAATCTCTGGTCGATCCTGTCCTTTAACCTTATGCAGGGTTCTCCAAGTCAGTCTCTTTAAAAGCCACACACCCTCTCTAACCAGGAAATACCTCCCGGTTTCTCCAACTCTGTTCTGAGAATACGAAACTTAAACGTTTGTCTCTGTCGGTGTGAAGGTGATTGTCAGTAAAAATGGCCCAGCAGGGAATTCTACTGGACCAGGACCAGTTCTGCTGTTCTATCTGTCTGGACCTTCTAAAGGAACCAGTCACTATCCCCTGTGGACACAGTTACTGCAGCAGCTGTATTCAGGGTTGCTGGGACCAGGATGAGCCGAAGGGAGTGTACAGCTGCCCCCAGTGCAGAGAGAGCTTCAGTCCAAGGCCTGCTCTGAGGAAGAACAACATGCTGGCTGAGGTGGTGGAGAAACTGAAGAAGACAGGAGGCCAGCAGGCTTCTTCTCCCTCTGCTGCTCAGGACTACGCTGGACCAGGAGACGTGGCCTGTGATTTCTGCACTGGGAGAAGACAGCACAAAGCCCTCATGTCTTGTCTGGTGTGTATGGCGTCTTACTGTGAGACTCACCTCCAGCCTCACTATGCTCTCCCCGTGTTGAAGAAGCACAAGCTGGTCACAGCCACGGCCCAGATGCAGGAGAAGATGTGCTCTGCTCATGACAAGCTGTTGGAGGTCTACTGTCGGACAGACCAGCAGTGTATCTGTCTGCTGTGTGTCATGGAGGAACATAAAGGCCATGATACAGTGTCAGCTGCAGCAGAGAGGCCTGACAAACAGGTGAGACCAGAGGATTGGAACCAAATGAAGAGTTAACAATAGATGGAAATAGTCTGGCTAAAATGAACATTTTCCCTCCTTGATTAGAGAACCAACCAAACATTTTAGAAACAAAAATAAAACCATTAGCAATTTTTTTCAGCTCTTCCCCATGGTCATTTTAAGTAGTAAGTGACTTACTTGTACTGGTTATATATTGAAGCCTACTTTCAACGTAGTAACAACACTAATTTGTTGTATGTTTAAACAAATCCTTCTCAAACAATTGAATTACAGAAGCAGCTTGGAGTGACTCGTCAGAAAGTCCAGCAGAGAGTCCAGGAGAGAGAGAAGGAGTTGAAGAAACTCAGACAGGCTCTGGAGTCCCTCAATGTGAGCAAGTAATATTTATACATTCAAAAAAATTCCTGAATAGGCTATAGCCTCATTTATTTCACAACAATTTAAAGTTGTTATAGATAACTTTTGATATATTAGTGTAATATCAATACATTTCTGATTGCACATTGTAGGCCTAATGTTTAAATGGGAGAATGAAAAATTGTGGGCCAGATAAGTCCTCTTGAAGTATCAATATGTTAATTTTGTCTGCCACTGTGTGCGGTTTCCCGCAAAACTCTGACGAATTGCCCTAAGGCACAAGGAAGTGCGTTAGTTAATCAGGAAGACATGAATCTTGGCGGCTTAGACAAGATAGACAAATAAATGGACGTCCCCTTTACGACACCTAGGGAACATAATGAAATCTAGTAAACGGTAGGGGAACCAAAATCACCTTGCTACATAAAGTTTAGAAAAGGCAATATTACAATTATATGCCCATCTCTCACAATCCAAAAGAAATGATTGCACTGTGTATTGGAACTTAGCAAACAGTATCAATGTGTGTTTTTATCTTCACAGAGAACTGCCCAGGCAGCAGTGGATGACAGTGAGAGGATCTCCACTGAGCTGATCCTCTCCATTGAGAAGAAACGCTCTGAGGTGAAGGAGCTGATCAGAGACCAGCAGAGGACTGCAGTGAGTCAGGCTGAAGGACTACTGGGGCAGCTGGAGCAGGAGATAGCTGAGCTGAGGAGGAGAGACGCTGAGCTGGAGCAGCTCTCACACACTGACGACCACATTCACTTCCTTCAGGTAGATAACATGAAAATCCAAGTAAATCCATCTTTAAATGTATTTAATTTTTAGTTTACGGTAGTCAATGATAACAATAATTATCAGCATCATTATCATCATTTGATTTTCATATCATTTTACCCACTGTCTCTCAGATTTCTATCTTCTGGCATCTCTCTCCTCCAGAGTTTCCAGTCTCTCTCCAGTCCCAGTGTGTCTTCAGACCTCCCCAGTATTGTTGTTCGTCCTCTTCCATACTTCAGAGATGTGAGTGAAGCTGTGTCCGACCTGAGAGAGAAATTAGAGGACATCCTGAAAGAAAATTGGCCCAAGATCTCAACGACAGGTCAGACTGAGATTATGGAAATTAAATGACCTCAGGAAATATGATTGTTTGAAGTTCTCAGTCTAACAATGCTGTTTATGAATTTGATTTTAGTATCTTCGGTGAAATATCCAACCCACCCAGAGCCAAAAACCAGAGATGAGTTTTTACAATGTAAGTCAAAGACACACCATTTATTCATCAGAAACATGTAACCATTAAATAAACATATGATAACGTTGATAGCAGGACATTTAACAAACCTCCACACCTTTGTTTACAATAATGTGTGACAGATGTCCCCAACTGTCTCTCTTACAGACTCCTGTTATCTCACTCTGGATCTGAACACAATAAACAGCTACCTTTCCCTGTCAAAGGGGGAAAGGAAGGTGAAATTAACATGCCAAACTAGTCTATATCCCCTTTCTCCAGAAAGGTTCACTAACCTGTGGCAGGTGCTGTGTAGAGAGGGTCTGTCTGGACGCTGTTACTGGGAGGTGGAGTGGAGTGGTACCCAGGTTTATACAGCAGTCTCCTATAAAGACATCGAGAGAAAAGGGAGGGGAAAAAATTCACACCTAGGACACAATGTAAAGTCCTGGAGTTTAGAGTGCTCTACAGGTGGTTACAGTTTCAGACACAATAATGTTGAGACTAAAGTATCAGGCCCTCAGTCCTCCAGAGTAGGAGTGTACCTGGACCACAAGGCAGGTACTCTGTCCTTCTACAGTGTCTCTGACACAATGACCCTGCTCCACAGAGTCCAGACAACCTTCACACAGCCCCTCTATCCTGGGATTTGGCTTCACTATGTTGGTGATACTGCAGAGCTGCAGAAGCTCTAGTGGACACATCATGGACTACAGAGCTCTTCCCAACTATCCAAATTGTAACAATACAATTACAATATCTTATGTTTTCACAGCCCCTCTATCCTGTTATGTAACACTGACATGACATTGTTGAGCAGCAATTGAAAGCTGAGTAATTGAGGTGTATGACGGAATTCGCAACTCTCTTCAACCCGTCATGAAACTCCACGCGCTCTGCCGCTGTTCCGAGTACAAAGAACAGGTCTGTCAATCTTTGTCAGTGTGACAGTGCTCGTCAGTAAAAATGGCCCAGCAGGGAATTATGCTTTACCAGAAACAGGACCAGTTCCGCTTTTCCATCCGTTTGAACTTCCTAACGGAACCAGTCACATGATTAATTGCAAAAAACATATCATAACAAAAACTGCCAATGCTGGTAAGATTGCCTCAGACAAAGAAATAAAGAGAATAAAGAAAATCCTTACCACCAGAGGGTATTCCCTGGACAAGTGTTTATGTCATGTTTACTGAGAATTATCTTTTAACCTTTGGACATATAATATTTCTTTTTTTAAATTGCAAGACTTAAATTCATTCTTTGAATTATTTAAACAAATACTTGTTTTGAAACTGTTTTGCTTTTGTATTTTGAGTTAAGTGATAAAAACTAAGATGGTTCTTGTGGCTGTTTAGTTTACTTTGGTTGTGCAAAATGTGAAATAAAACTACATTTGATACAAGTCTGGGGTGAAAATAATATGTGTTACTCTTTTTAGCTATTCATGTTCAATCTCTGGTCGATCCTGTCCTTTAACCTTATGCAGGGTTCTCTAAGTCAGTGGCTTTAAAAGCCACACCCCCTCTCTAACCAGGAAATACCTCCCCCTTTCTCCAATTCTGTTCTGAGAAAATGAAACTTAAACATTTGTCTCTGTCGGTGTGAAGGTGATTGTCAGTAAAAATGGCCCAGCAGGGAATTCTACTGGACCAGGACCAGTTCTGCTGTTCTATCTGTCTGGACCTTCTAAAGGAACCAGTCACTATCCCCTGTGGACACAGTTACTGCAGCAGCTGTATTCAGGGTTGCTGGGACCAGGATGAGCCGAAGGGAGTGTACAGCTGCCCCCAGTGCAGAGAGAGCTTCAGTCCAAGGCCTGCTCTGAGGAAGAACAACATGCTGGCTGAGGTGGTGGAGAAACTGAAGAAGACAGGAGGCCAGCAGGCTTCTTCTCCCTCTGCTGCTCAGGACTACGCTGGACCAGGAGACGTGGCCTGTGATTTCTGCACTGGGAGCAGACAGCACAAAGCCCTCATGTCTTGTCTGGTGTGTATGGCGTCTTACTGTGAAACTCACCTCCAGCCTCACTATGCTCTCCCCGTGTTGAAGAAGCACAAGCTGGTCAAAGCCACGGCCCAGCTGCAGGAGAAGATGTGCTCTGCTCATGACAAGCTGTTGGAGGTCTACTGTCGGACAGACCAGCAGTGTATCTGTTATCTGTGTACCATGGATGAACATAAAGGCCATGATACAGTGTCAGCTGCAGCAGAGAGGACTGACAAACAGGTGAGACCAGAGGGTTGGAAAACTCAATGAGGAGTTATAACAATAGATCAAAATATTTTGGGTAAAATGAAAAACCGATTTCCCATCTTCAATAGAGAACCAACCCAAATATTAGACACTAAAAATAAAATCATGAGCAATTTTAAAGCTCCTTGCCAATGCAAATTATAAATGTTAAATTCCTTACTTGTCAATATTGTTTATGAATGTACGTTTGGACTGGTTTCATATGAAGCCTATTGAACAGCTAACGTAATAACAACTCTCATTGTTGTCTTTTAAAATAAATCATTCTTAAACAATGAAATCACAGAAGCAACTTGGATTGACTCGTCAGAAAGTCCAGTAGAGAGTCCAGGAGAGAGAGAAGGACCTCAAGAAACTCAGACAGGCTCTGGAGTCCCTCAATGTGAGCAAGTCATATTTATACATTCAAAAAAATTCCTGAATAGGCTATAGCCTCATTTATTTCACAACAATTTAAAGTTGTTATAGATAACTTTTGATGTATTAGTGTAATATCAATACATTTCTGATTGCACATTGTAGGCCTAATGTTTAAATGGGAGAATGAAAAAATCGTGGGCCAGATAAATCCTCTTGAAGTATCAATATGTTAATTTTGTCTGCCACTGTGTGCGGTTTCCCGCAAAACTCTGACGAATTGGCCTAAGGCACAAGGAAGTGCGTTAGTAAATCAGGAAGACATGAATCTTGGCGGCTTAGACAAGATAGACAAACAAATAGACGTCCTCTTTGCGACAGCTAGGGAAAATAATGAAATCTAGTAAACGGTAGGGGAACCAAAATCACCTTGCTACATAAAGTTTAGAAAAGGCAAAATTACAATTAGATGCCCATCTCTCACAATCCAAAAGAAATGATTGCACTGTGTATTGCCTATTGGAACTCAGCAAACAGTATCAATGTGTGTTTTTATCTTCACAGAGAACTGCCCAGGCAGCAGTGGATGACAGTGAGAGGATCTCCACTGAGCTGATCCTCTCCATTGAGAAGAAACGCTCTGAGGTGAAGGAGCTGATCAGAGACCAGCAGAGGACTGCAGTGAGTCAGGCTGAAGGACTACTGGGGCAGCTGGAGCAGGAGATAGCTGAGCTGAGGAGGAGAGACGCTGAGCTGGAGCAGTTCTCACACACTGACGACCACATTCACTTCCTTCAGGTAAATCACACAAAGTATGACAAGGTCTACTGTTATACCAATAAATACATTCATATTTGATCCATTTAAATGAACTGAAACCAGATGTTATCTTTCTTCTCTTTCCTAAGTCTCTGATTCCTCTTCCGTGTTACTTCAACTCTCCAGAGTTTCCAGTCCCTCTCCAGTCCCAGTGTGTCTTCAGCCCTCCCCAGTATTGTTGTTCATCCTCCTCCATACTTCAGAGATGTGAGTGAAGCTGTGTCTGACCTGACAGTGAAACTAGAGGACATCCTGAAGGAGACGTGGCTCAAGATCTCAACGACAGGTCAGATGAGATGAAGAATATTACATTCAAGTGTATTCTTTATATATAATGATGATTATATTATGTAGGTTGTCTTCACTTATACAATGGTATGTGCACTGTAAAGTGAATGTTTGATTCTTTCTACAGTTTCTAGTGTTGACATTTTAAAACCAGCAGAGCCAAGCACCCGGGATGGTTTTCTACAATGTAAGTAACTGACATTGCATATTTCATCACCAGAACTATCATAATATTCATAGAATGATTCATCTTGACACAATAAATGACAAAATTCCAACAATAAACTGTACATAACAAAACAACAATGACACAAGTTGATGAAGATGTGGTGAGTGGTCTCTGAACTGGTGTCTTCTCTGTTCTACTCCAGATTCCTGTCCTCTCACTCTGGACCTGAACACAATACGCAATTATCTCTCCCTGTCAGAAGGGAACAGGAAGGTGACGCTTACACAAAAAATCCAACGATATCCTGATCATCCAGACAGGTTTCACTGAACCTGTGGCAGATGCTGTGTAGAGAAGGGTCTGTCTGGACGCTGTTACTAGGGAGGTAGAGTGGAGTGGTACCCAGGTTTATACAGCAGTCTCCTATAAAGACATCAAGAGAACAGGGTTTGGAAATGATTCACACCTAGGACACAATGTCAAGTCCTGGAGTTTAGAGTGCTCTACAGGTGGTTACAGTTTCAGACACAATAATGTTGAGACTAAAGTATCAGGCCCTCAGTGCTCCAGAGTAGGAGTGTACCTGGACCACAAGGCAGGTACTCTGTCCTTCTACAGTGTCTCTGACACAATGACCCTGCTCCACAGAGTCCAGACTACCTTCACACAGCCCCTCTATCCTGGGATTTGGCTTCACTATGATTGGATGATACTGCTAGAGCTACAGAAGCTCTAGTGGACCCATTATGGTGTACAGTTCCCTTCAGCACATCTCACATAGTACCGGCACATCGACAATACAGTACAGTGGGCAACTGTTCAGCGTTTATGAATCACAATAGAGTTTGGAAAAAATAATAATTTCATGCTTCAAAACAAATCTGGACACAGAAAAGTATTTCATGGGGAATACAATAAACGTTTTATCTATTAGCCCTCTCATTAATCAACCAGATTCGTTTTCTATTGATGGATCTTATAATGCCTTATACACAAATCTTCTTTGGATATTTTTCTTTGAACATTTAATTCCAAAGCATGGAATGATTTCGTTCTGTAAGATTTACCGGTATCAAATGATAATTCAATAATAAACTGAGTTGCTTCTCTTTCAAAAGAGACTAAAATAAAAGTGATCAAAACATGCAAATAAAAGTAGTTTTTTCCTCCTCTCTCTCTCTCTCGCTCTCTCTCTCTCTCCCTCTTTGTTTCTCTCTCATATGTTGATAGGAAATGATAATGGTTTGTGCAATGGTAGGGTGTGGCTGTGTGTTTCGTTTTCTGTTTTTGTGTTAGAGGAAAGAGATGCTAATTGTTCTTGATCAAGCAGATGTTGTAGCTGAGCTTTGTCTCTGTACACGAACACACCAATATTGACATGAAAGCCATGGTAGGGTGTGGCTGTGTGTTTCTATTAAAGAGGGAGAGAAACGGAACAAGATGGAACGAGATGAACTGAGAGAATACATGGAGGGAAGGAAGAAAAAGCCCGGAAGAAAAACGAATACTGTGTCCCGTCCATCCCGTCCTCTTCTCTTTGGATGTCTTGATGAGCTCACCTGTTACTTTCTCTGTGTCACACTCTTTGTTCTCTCTCCACTGTATTCTGGGGGAAGGCTCGGAGTGTTGTTGACAGAGGGTCAAGGCAGAAAACACCAAAAGGGTATGATAAGATGAAATCTACATGAAAATATTGATTTAGCTTTCCCATAAGGGGCACTGGTTATATGGGAATGCTGAATAACGTTGTATACTAATTACTGAGGGGCTTTGTATTATATTTTTGGGGAACGTTTAGAATGGAGCACTGGGCTGAGCACTTTTTACTACCTAAAAGATTGCTAATAACAGGATCTTTCTATTTTTTTTGATCAAATATGTGCATAGGTTATCTCAGCTTGCCGATGATGCCATTTCAAAGACAGGTATTCAAAATCAT
>CM030188.1:7465308-7481862 GCA_017639675.1 Aplochiton taeniatus | reverse complement strand
ACAAGCTGTTGGAGGTCTACTGTCGGACAGACCAGCAGTGTATCTGTCTGCTGTGTGTCATGGAGGAACATAAAGGCCATGATACAGTGTCAGCTGCAGCAGAGAGGCCTGACAAACTGGTGAGACCAGAGGATTGGAACCAAATGAAGAGTTGAGAGTGATACTTAGCAAACAGTATCAATGTGTGTTTTTATCTTCACAGAGAACTGCCCAGGCAGCAGTGGATGACAGTGAGAGGATCTCCACTGAGCTGATCCTCTCCATTGAGAAGAAACGCTCTGAGGTGAAGTAGCTGATCAGAGACCAGCAGAGGACTGCAGTGAGTCAGGCTGAAGGACTACTGGGGCAGCTGGAGCAGGAGATAGCTGAGCTGAGGAGGAGAGACGCTGAGCTGGAGCAGCTCTCACACACTGACGACCACATTCACTTCCTTCAGGTAGATTACATGAAAATCCAAGTAAATCCATCTTTAAATGTATTTACTTTTTAGTTAAAGGTAGTCAATGATAACAATAATTATCAGCATTATTATCATCATTTGATTTTCATATCATTTTACCCACTGTCTCTCAGATTTCTATCTTCTGGCATCTCTCTCCTCCAGAGTTTCCAGTCTCTCTCTAGTCCCAGTATGTCTTCGAACCTCCCCAGTATTGTTGTTCGTCCTCTTCCATACTTCAGAGATGTGAGTGAAGCTGTGTCCGACCTGAGAGAGAAACTAGAGGACATCCTGAAAGAAAATTAGCCCAAGATCTCAACGACAGGTCAGACTGAGATTATGGAAATTAAATGACCTCAGGAAATATGATTGTTTGAAGTTCTCAGTCTAACAATGCTGTTTATGAATTTGATTTTAGTATCTTCGGTGAAATATTCAACCCACCCAGAGCCAAAAACCAGAGATGAGTTTTTACAATGTAAGTCAAAGACACACCATTTATTCATCAGAAACATGTAACCATTAAATAAACATATGATAACGTTGATAGCAGGACCTCTAACAAACCTCCACACCTTTGTTTACAATAATGTGTGACAGATGTCCCCAACTGTCTCTCTTACAGACTCCTGTTATCTCACTCTGGATCTGAACACAATACACAGCAACCTTTCCCTGTCAGAGGGGGCAAGGAAGGTGAAATTAACATCCCAAACTAGTCTATTTCCCTTTTCTCCAGAAAGGTTCACTAACCGGTGGCAGGTGCTGTGTAGAGAGGGTCTGTCTGGACGCTGTTACTGGGAGGTGGAGTGGAGTGGTACCCAGGTTTATACAGCAGTCTCCTATAAAGACATCGAGAGAAAAGGGATGGGAAAAAATTCACACCTAGGACACAATGTCAAGTCCTAGAGTTTAGAGTGCTCTACAGGTGGTTACAGTTTCAGACACAATAATGTTGAGACTAAAGTATCAGGCCCTCAGTGCTCCAGAGTAGGAGTGTACCTGTACCACAAGGCAGGTACTCTGTCCTTCTACAGTGTCTCTGACACAATGACCCTGCTCCACAGAGTCCAGACTACCTTCACACAGCCCCTCTATCCTGGGATTTGCCTTCACTATGTTTGTGATACTGCAGAGCTGCAGAAGCTCTAGTGGACACATCATGGACTACAGAGCTCTTCCCAACTATCCAAATTGTAACAATACAATTACAATATCTTATGTTTTCACAGCCCCTCTATCCTGTTACGTAACACTGACATGACATTGTTGAGCAGCAATTGAAAGCTGAGTAATTGAGGTGTATGACGGAATTCGCAACTCTCTTCAACCCGTTATGAAACTCCACGCGCTGTGCCGCTGTTCCGAGTACAAAGAACAGGTCTGTCAATCTTTGTCAGTGTGAAAGTGCTCGTCAGTAAAAATGGCCCAGCAGGGAATTATGCTTTACCAGAAACAGGACCAGTTCTGCTTTTCCATCCGTATGAACTTCCTAACGGAACCAGTCACATGATTAATTGCAAAAAACATATCATAACAAAAACTGCCAATGCTGGTAAGATTGCCTCAGACAAAGAAATAAAGAGAATAAAGAAAATCCTTACCACCAGAGGGTATTCTTGGGCAAGTGTTTATGTCATGTTTACTGAGAATTATCTTTTAACCTTTGGACATATAATATTTCTTTTTTTAAATTACTAGACTTAAATTCATTCTTTGAATTATTTAAACAAATACTTGTTTTGAAACTGTTTTGCTTTTGTATTTTGAGTTAAGTGATCAAACTAAGATGGTTCTTGTGGCTGTTTAGTTTACTTTGGTTGTGCAAAATGTGAAATAAAACTACATTTGATACAAGTCTCTCTGGGGTGAAAATAATATGTGTTACTTGTTACTTTAGCTATTCATGTTTAATCTCTGGTCGATCCTGTCCTTTAACCTTATGCAGGGTTCTCTAAGTCAGTCGCTTTAAAAGCCACATCCCCTCTCTAACCAGGAAATACCTCCGCCTTTCTCCAACTCTGTTCTGAGAATACGAAACTTAAACGTTTGTCTCTGTCGGTGTGAAGGTGATTGTCAGTAAAAATGGCCTGGCAGGGAGTTCTACTGGACCAGGACCAGTTCTGTTGTTCTATCTGTCTGGACCTTCTAAAGGAACCAGTCGCCATCCCCTGTGGACACAGTTACTGCAGCAGCTGTATCCAGGGTTGCTGGGACCAGTGTGAGCCAAAGGGAGTGTACAGCTGCCCCCAGTGCAGAGAGAGCTTCAGTCCAAGGCCTGCTCTGAGGAAGAACAACCTGCTGGCTGAGGTGGTGGAGAAACTGAAGAAGACAGGAGGCCAGCAGGCTTCTTCTCCCTCTGCTGCTCAGGACTACGCTGGACCAGGAGATGTGGCCTGTGATTTCTGCAGTGGGAGCAGACAGCACAAAGCCCTCATGTCTTGTCTGGTGTGTATGGCGTCTTACTGTGAGACTCACCTCCAGCCTCACTATGCTCTCCCCGTGTTGAAGAAGCACAAGCTGGTCAAAGCCACGGCCCAGCTGCAGGAGAAGATGTGCTCTGCTCATGACAAGCTGTTGGAGGTCTACTGTCGGACAGACCAGCAGTGTATCTGTCTGCTGTGTGTCATGGATGAACATAAAGGCCATGATACAGTGTCAGCTGCAGCAGAGAGGCCTGACAAACAGGTGAGACCAGAGGGTTGGAACACTCAATGAGGAGTTATAACAATAGATCAAAATATTCTGGGTAAAATGAAAAACTGATTTCCCTCCTTCAATAGAGAACCAACCCAAATATTAGACACAAAAAATAAAATCATGAGCAATTTTAAAGCTCCTTGCCAATGCAAATTATAAATGTTAAATTCCTTACTTGTCAATATTGTTTATGAATGTACGTTTGGACTGGTTTTATATGAAGTCTATTGAACAGCTAACGTAATAACAACTCTCATTGTTGTCTTTTAAAATAAATCATTCTTAAACAATGAAATCACAGAAGCAGCTTGGAGTGACTCGTCAGAAATTCCAGCAGAGAGTCCAGGAGAGAGAGAAGGACCTCAAGAAACTCAGAAAGGCTCTGGAGTCTCTCAAGGTGAGAATGTAATAAAAAGAACAACAAAACAACAAAAATAAATATATATCTATAGAATATTTTGATATATTGATATTACAACCACATCATGGGCGTTGCTAGGCCCTTTTACTGGGTCACGTACCCCAGTATTGATTTGCGGTGTCCACTTTTCTGCCCACTCTCGGAAACCAAATAAATGAGTAACAATGGTCGCGCAGAATACCGTCCATTTGAACTCAGCCAATAGTATAAATGTGTTTGTCTGTGTTTTTATCTTCACAGAGAACTGCCCAGGCAGCAGTGGAGGACAGTGAGAAGATCTTCACGGAGCTGATCCTCTCCATTGAGAAGAAACGCTCTGAGGTGAAGGAGCTGATCAGAGACCAGCAGAGGACTGCAGTGAGTCAGGCTGAAGGACTACTGGGGCAGCTGGAGCAGGAGATAGCTGAGCTGAGGAGGAGAGACGCTGAGCTGGAGCAGCTCTCACACACTGACGACCACATTCACTTCCTTCAGGTAAATCACACAAAGTATGACAAGGTCTACTGTTATACCAATAAATACATTCATATTTGATCCATTTAAATGAACTGAAATCAGATGTTATCTTTCTTCTCTTTCCTAAGTCTCTGATTCCTCTTCCCTGTTTACTTCTCACTCTCCAGAGTTTCCAGTCTCTCTCCAGTCCCAGTGTGTCTTCAGCCCTCCCCAGTATTGTTGTTCATCCTCCTCCATACTTCAGAGATGTGAGTGAAGCTGTGTCTGACCTGAGAGAGAAACTAGAGGACATCCTGAAGGAGACGTGGCTCAAGATCTCAACGACAGGTCAGATGAGATGAAGAATATTACATTCAAATGTATTCTTTATATATAATGATGATAATATGATGTAGGTTGTTTTCACTTTTACAATGGTATGTGCACTGTAAAGTGAATGTTTGATTCTTTCTACAGTTTCTAGTGTTGACATTTTAAAACCAGCAGAGCCAAGCACCCGGGATGGTTTTCTACAATGTAAGTAACTGACATTGCATATTTCATCACCAGAACTATCATAATATTCATAGAATGATTCATCTTGACACAATAAATGACAAAATTCCAACAATAAACTGTACATAACAAAACAACAATGACACATGTTGATGAAGATGTGGTGAGTTGTCTCTGAACTGGTGTCTTCTCTGTTCTACTCCAGATTCCTGTCCTCTCACTCTGGACCTGAACACAATAAACAAAAATCTCTCCCTATCAGAAGGGAACGGGAAGGTGACAGCTACACAACAAGTCCAACCATATCCTGATCATCCAGACAGGTTTACTGACTGGTGGCAGATCCTGTGTAGAGAGGGTCTGTCTGGACGTTGTTACTTGGAGGTGGAGTGGAGTGGTGGACGGGTTAATACAGCAGTCTCCTATAAAGACATCAGGAGGACCGGCCGTGTGAAAGAATCACGCTTTGGACAAAATGACAAGTCCTGGAGTTTAGATTGCTCTACAGGTGGTTACAGTTTCAGACACAATAATGTTGAGACTAAAGTATCAGGCCCTCAGTCCTCCAGAGTAGGAGTGTACCTGGACCACAAGGCAGGTACTCTGTCCTTCTACAGTGTCTCTGACACAATGACCCTGCTCCACAGAGTCCAGACTACCTTCACACAGCCCCTCTATCCTGGGATTTGGCTTCAATTTGTTCGTGATACTGCAGAGCTGCAGAAGCTCTAGTGGACACATCATGGACTACAAGGCCCTTCCCTACTATCCAAATTGTAACAATAAAATTACAATATCTTATGTTTTCACAGCCCCTCTATCCTGTGCTTAGTCTTTGGCAATTTGGTGACACTGTAATGTTTCTGAAGCATTGGTAGACATATTCAACTAAAGTGACACGTACCAAATCAATTATAGTGCAGCTCATTGGGCTGCTGCAAGAATGAATCACAATATTTTCATGGACTGAGCAACTTGGTAAAATACTTATATTGTATATTTTATTAGAAGTCAGGCCTGAAATATTTGTCATATGCGTATTACAGAATGAATCTCCGCCATTAGGCCCTGCTATTAGACATGTACTCTGTTTGCACACATTTCTGTCATGTCCAACAGGTAGCAGATATATATTACTGATATATTATTGCTGTAATTTATTGTCTAAATGTTTTAGTTGAGCACTTTGTTTGGTGATGCTTTCTACAATTGTCAAAGGTTTAGGTTGATTCAACTTTAGGTTGAATATATTAAAGGTAACTTTTAGGTAACTTTGGTCGCTAGATTATATGTGTGTATATATATATATATATATATATATATATATATATATATATATTAATTTCTAGTTAAGCGTTACTTGAATTTGTGAAATGTCATTATCTTAATTGTTGAAGCCTTCAAAGTACATCCCGCCTTTTCATTATTTGCCAGGTTTTTTTATTCAACCCAGTTCACTTTTATGTGTTGCGATTGACTTTGTTTGATATAACATTTCATGATTTGAAATAAAAAGTCTCTTGAAAAAGTGTGTTAAATAGCTTTCTCTTAATTGTCCTAGCTTTGAATGTACTCTCTGTTCCATCCTGTCTTTCCATGATATGCCAGTTCTCAAGCGATATGTAGAGAGGGTCGGTCCGGACGCTGTGACTGAGTGGTGGAGTACTGTAGCAGAATGGAAGATAATGAAGCTGTCTCGTTTAAAGACATCAGCAGAAAAAGGGAAATGGAGTGTTTCACTTTTGACTAAACAACAAGTCCTGGAGTTCAGAGTGCTCTGAAAGTGGTTTCTGTTTCAGACACAATAATGTAAAGACACAAGCCCTCAGTTTTCCAGAGTAGCAGTGTACTGTTATCGCAAGGCAGGTACTCTGTCCTTCTTTGCTCTATCTCACACAATCTCCACTATGACCCTGAGTGAAGTGAAACCATTGTATTTCATGTGTCAACAACTTCATTTAAGTGTATATAATGTAAGCATCTGTTGATCAGTAAGTACTTTGATTAATAGTGGAGGGGATAATCCCCATTATTGTTCACTTTTGATTAAAATATGAAATGCTGGCATATTTCAGTGATGATTGAGATGACCATAACCTGATGTATTTTTTTCCGTTTACTCTGCCTTGTTGGGACTTGTAGTCCTTTCTTTTGATTCATATGTTGCTAAGCTCACATTGACTGCCATAGCTGGTGGTAGAGAGAAAGTGGTTGAAAGAATCGTGTTTTTTCACCAACATCTCAACAATGTTGTTTATGTGATCAGCAAGCGGAGAGTGGATATTATTATTTTTTCCCGAACACATCATTCCATTTTAGGGCACTGTCTTTTGCTGACTGCATATAATGCACTTGAATCATCCACCAAACACCAAACACTATTAACCAAACCTCTACGCTGGACGTCACATGTGTAGCTCTGGTTGTCATGCAGACCTGTGCCACTGTTATAGGCCAATCAGACTAAATGTGCAAGTTCCGGATGAACGCTTGTCAGGATTCCACAAGATCTGGTTATATGCTTCATCAATTACTGTACTTCCTAACATATAAAAACATTATATTTAACACTTATGAGAAGAATTGCAAAATATATGTTTCAACAAAAACTGTCTATACAGGAAGTATGGCTGAAACAGGGACAACAGAGAAAATACTCACCACCAGATGGTGGTCTTGACCAAGTGTTCATGTCCTGTTTACTCAGCACAATCTTTTATCCTTTGGACAAAGAATTCGTTTTTCAAATTTAATTTGTAAAAGAATATTTGTTTTAGAATTGTCATTCGTCTGTATTTTGAGGAAATGGATCAATCTGAAGTGGTTCTTGTGGTAGATAACATGAAAATCCAAGTAAATCCATCTTTAAATGTATTTACTTTTTAGTTTACGGTAGTCAATGATAACAATAATTATCAGCATCATTATCATCATTTGATTATCATAACATTTTACCCACTGTCTCTCAGATTTCTATCTTCTGGCATCTCTCTCCTCCAGAGTTATATCCTTTTTCTCCAGAAAGGTTCACTAACCGGTGGCAGGTGCTGTGTAGAGAGGGTCTGTCTGGACGCTGTTACTGGGAGGTGGAGTGGAGTGGTAACCAGGTTTATACAGCAGTCTCCTATAAATACATCAAGAAAACAGGGTTTGGAAATGATTCACACCTAGAACACAATGTCAAGTCCTGGAGTTTAGAGTGCTCTAAACTTGCCACTGACTTACCTAAGACAGGAAGTAGGCACTGATCACCCTTTGTCAAACAGATGTAAGGCCTCAGGTGGGCTGAGGTGTGGAGATGTCGACTGACAGGACAGAGGCTGGATCAGTTAGGAGGACCCCCCCCTTTACACGGCATGCTACAGCAAGCATGACATGAAGCCAATAGGTTTGTGTGTGTGTGTGTGTGTGTGTGTGTGTGTGTGTGTGTGTGTGTGTGTGTGTGTGTGTGAGAGAGAGAGAGAGAGAGAGAGAGAGAGAGAGAGAGAGAGAGAGAGAGAGTGAGAGAGAGAGAGAGAGAGAGAGAGAGAGAGAGAGAGAGAGAGAAAGAGAGAGAGAGAGAGAGAGAGAGAGAGAGAGAGAGAGAGAGAGAGAGAGAGAGAGAGAGAGAGAGAGAGAGAGAGAGAGAGAGAGAGAGAGAGAGAGAGAGAGACAATCGATGAAACAGCAAGTGGCGGGAAGGAGTACCAACAAGGAAAAGTAAAGTTTCTCATCAGCTTCTGTCTTCATTCACCCTGCCCTTCTCAGTCTTTTTCTTCCCCTGCTGTTTGAGCAAAACTTTAGGGTGATGTATTGAAAGTGTTCAGGCACAAAACCCAAAGAGGAATGAGACAATGAAATGTACTTGGGATTCATGAGAACAATCTTTCAGCTTCTGCATCACATGCCTTGGTGTTATGGAGATAATACAGAGCCACGCATCAATTGGTGGACAGAAAGAATATTGTGAGGTTCCTAGGCACAGACCAAGGTTGACAGGACAGTTTGTGTTGGGATTAACCCTTTTATTGTTCACCCCTCACCCACACACACACACACACACACACACACACACACAAAGCCGATGCTGGTGCTGGTGCTTTCCTCCAGCCAAGCCACCTACTGAAACAAACAGACACCCTCATATAGCATTGCTCCAATGAATCACCAGACTGAACACTCACCTGTTGCTACCTGGTAATCTGTCAGAGGAATTCCTCATCACCACCATGGTCCTGCAGCGCCCTCTACCGGACGAATGCCAGCACAACCCTCACAAATATGCAGGAGAATTCCCCAAATAAATAGATCAACGCTTTAAATTGTTTACCTTCCGAAGTATTCATTATTTAGAAGATTCGTAGCTCTGTTATAACGAAGAGTTTTATTGTCTTCTTCACTTTGTTTGTTGTGGTTAAATAGATATACAAACATGGTAGAAAAAGAATAATACCATAACAATTTGTCAACATTTATCTTGCTTATTTTAGTATTATACAGTCAGCTGTATTTCAAATTTGAACCTCTCTGACGATAGTTATTATTCCATACACAATAATCTGACCTTGGAGTCTTACTTCCACCTAGTTCCAGTCTAACCGTATCCTGATCTTCCAGACAGCTTTAATTACTGGTGGTAGGTGCTGTGTAGAGAGGGTCTGTCTGGATGCTGTTACTGAGAGGTGGAGTGGAGTGGTAGGAAGGATTGGATATCAGGAGATCGAGAGAAAAGGGAGGGGAAAAAATTCACACCTAGGACACAATGTCAAGTCCTGGAGTTTAGAGTGCTCTACAGGTGGTTACAGTTTCAGACACAATAATGTTGAGACTAAAGTATCAGGCCCTCAGTCCTCCAGAGTAGGAGTGTACCTGGACCACAAGGCAGGTACTCTGTCCTTCTACAGTGTCTCTGACACAATGACCCTGCTCCACAGAGTCCAGACTACCTTCACACAGCCCCTCTATCCTGGGATTTGGCTTCACTATGTTGGTGATACTGCAGAGCTGCAGAAGCTCTAGTGGACACATCATGGACTACAGAGCTCTTCCCAACTATCCAAATTGTAACAATACAATTACAATATCTTATGTTTTCACAGCCCCTCTATCCTGTTATGTAACACTGACATGACATTGTTGAGCAGCAATTGAAAGCTGAGTAATTGAGGTGTATGACGGAATTCGCAACTCTCTTCAACCCGTTATGAAACTCCACGCGCTCTGCTGCTGTTCCGAGTACAAAGAACAGGTCTGTCAATCTTTGTCAGTGTGACAGTGCTCGTCAGTAAAAATGGCCCAGCAGGGAATTATGCTTTACCAGAAACAGGACCAGTTCTGCTTTTCCATCCGTTTGAACTTCCTAACGGAACCAGTCACATGATTAATTGCAAAAAACATATCATAACAAAAACTGCCAATGCTGGTAAGATTGCCTCAGACAAAGAAATAAAGAGAATAAAGAAAATCCTTACCACCAGAGGGTATTCCCTGGACAAGTGTTTATGTCATGTTTACTGAGAATTATCTTTTAACCTTTGGACATATAATATTTCTTTTTTTAAATTGCAAGACTTAAATTCATTCTTTGAATTATTTAAACAAATACTTGTTTTGAAACTGTTTTGCTTTTGTATTTTGAGTTAAGTGATAAAAACTAAGATGGTTCTTGTGGCTGTTTAGTTTACTTTGGTTGTGCAAAATGTGAAATAAAACTACATTTGATACAAGTCTGGGGTGAAAATAATATGTGTTACTCTTTTTAGCTATTCATGTTCAATCTCTGGTCGATCCTGTCCTTTAACCTTATGCAGGGTTCTCTAAGTCAGTGGCTTTAAAAGCCACACCCCCTCTCTAACCAGGAAATACCTCCCCCTTTCTCCAATTCTGTTCTGAGAAAATGAAACTTAAACATTTGTCTCTGTCGGTGTGAAGGTGATTGTCAGTAAAAATGGCCCAGCAGGGAATTCTACTGGACCAGGACCAGTTCTGCTGTTCTATCTGTCTGGACCTTCTAAAGGAACCAGTCACTATCCCCTGTGGACACAGTTACTGCAGCAGCTGTATTCAGGGTTGCTGGGACCAGGATGAGCCGAAGGGAGTGTACAGCTGCCCCCAGTGCAGAGAGAGCTTCAGTCCAAGGCCTGCTCTGAGGAAGAACAACATGCTGGCTGAGGTGGTGGAGAAACTGAAGAAGACAGGAGGCCAGCAGGCTTCTTCTCCCTCTGCTGCTCAGGACTACGCTGGACCAGGAGACGTGGCCTGTGATTTCTGCACTGGGAGCAGACAGCACAAAGCCCTCATGTCTTGTCTGGTGTGTATGGCGTCTTACTGTGAGACTCACCTCCAGCCTCACTATGCACTCCCCGTGTTGAAGAAGCACAAGCTGGTCAAAGCCACGGCCCAGCTGCAGGAGAAGATGTGCTCTGCTCATGACAAGCTGTTGGAGGTCTACTGTCGGACAGACCAGCAGTGTATCTGTTATCTGTGTACCATGGATGAACATAAAGGCCATGATACAGTGTCAGCTGCAGCAGAGAGGACTGACAAACAGGTGAGACCAGAGGGTTGGAAAACTCAATGAGGAGTTATAACAATAGATCAAAATATTTTGGGTAAAATGAAAAACCGATTTCCCATCTTCAATAGAGAACCAACCCAAATATTAGACACTAAAAATAAAATCATGAGCAATTTTAAAGCTCCTTGCCAATGCAAATTATAAATGTTAAATTCCTTACTTGTCAATATTGTTTATGAATGTACGTTTGAACTGGTTTCATATGAAGCCTATTGAACAGCTAACGTAATAACAACTCTCATTGTTGTCTTTTAAAATAAATCATTCTTAAACAATGAAATCACAGAAGCAACTTGGATTGACTCGTCAGAAAGTCCAGTAGAGAGTCCAGGAGAGAGAGAAGGACCTCAAAAAACTCAGACAGGCTCTGGAGTCCCTCAATGTGAGCAAGTCATATTTATACATTCAAAAAAATTCCTGAATAGGCTATAGCCTCATTTATTTCACAACAATTTAAAGTTGTTATAGATAACTTTTGATGTATTAGTGTAATATCAATACATTTCTGATTGCACATTGTAGGCCTAATGTTTAAATGGGAGAATGAAAAAATCGTGGGCCAGATAAGTCCTCTTGAAGTATCAATATGTTAATTTTGTCTGCCACTGTGTGCGGTTTCCCACAAAACTCTGACGAATTGGCCTAAGGCACAAGGAAGTGCGTTAGTAAATCAGGAAGACATGAATCTTGGCGGCTTAGTCAAGATAGACAAACAAATAGACGTCCTCTTTGCGACAGCTAGGGAAAATAATGAAATCTAGTAAACGGTAGGGGAACCAAAATCACCTTGCTACATAAAGTTTAGAAAAGGCAAAATTACAATTAGATGCCCATCTCTCACAATCCAAAAGAAATGATTGCACTGTGTATTGCCTATTGGAACTCAGCAAACAGTATCAATGTGTGTTTTTATCTTCACAGAGAACTGCCCAGGCAGCAGTGGATGAAAGTGAGAGGATCTCCACTGAGCTGATCCTCTCCATTGAGAAGAAACGCTCTGAGGTGAAGGAGCTGATCAGAGACCAGCAGAGGACTGCAGTGAGTCAGGCTGAAGGACTACTGGGGCAGCTGGAGCAGGAGATAGCTGAGCTGAGGAGGAGAGACGCTGAGCTGGAGCAGTTCTCACACACTGACGACCACATTCACTTCCTTCAGGTAAATCACACAAAGTATGACAAGGTCTACTGTTATACCAATAAATAAATTCATATTTGATCCATTTAAATGAACTGAAACCAGATGTTATCTTTCTTCTCTTTCCTAAGTCTCTGATTCCTCTTCCGTGTTACTTCAACTCTCCAGAGTTTCCAGTCCCTCTCCACTCCCCGTGTGTCTTCAGACCTCCCCAGTATTGTTGTTCATCCTCCTCCATACTTCAGAGATGTGAGTGAAGCTGTGTCTGACCTGACAGTGAAACTAGAGGACATCCTGAAGGAGACGTGGCCCAAGATCTCAACGACAGGTCAGATGAGATGAAGAATATTACATTCAAATGTATTCTTTATATATAATGATGATTATATTATGTAGGTTGTCTTCACTTATACAATGGTATGTGCACTGTAAAGTGAATGTTTGATTCTTTCTACAGTTTCTAGTGTTGACATTTTAAAACCAGCAGAGCCAAGCACCCGGGATGGTTTTCTACAATGTAAGTAACTGACATTGCATATTTCATCACCAGAACTATCATAATATTCATAGAATGATTCATCTTGACACAATAAATGACAAAATTCCAACAATGAACTGTACATAACAAAACAACAATGACACAAGTTGATGAAGATGTGGTGAGTTGTCTCTGAACTGGTGTCTTCTCTGTTCTACTCCAGATTCCTGTCCTCTCACTCTGGACCTGAACACAATACGCAATTATATCTCCCTGTCAGAAGGGAACAGGAAGGTGACGCTTACACAACAAATCCAACGATATCCTGATCATCCAGACAGGTTTACTGACTGTTGGCAGATCCTGTGTAGAAAGGGTCTGTCTGGACGCTGTTACTAGGAGGTAGAGTGGAGTGGTATACAGGTTTCTACAGCAGTCTCTTATAAAGACATCAAGAGAAAAGGGATGGGAAATGATTCACACCTAGGACACAATTTCAAGTCCTGGAGTTTAGAGTGCTCTACAGATGGTTACAGTTTCAGACACAATAATGTTGAGACTAAAGTATCAGGCCCTCAGTCCTCCAGAGTAGGAGTGTACCTGGACCACAAGGCAGGTACTCTGTCCTTCTACAGTGTCTCTGACACAATGACCTTGCTCCACAGAGTCCAGACTACCTTCACACAGCCCCTCTATCCTGGGATTTGGCTTCACTATGTTGGTGATACTGCAGAGCTGCAGAAGCTCTAGTGGACACATTGTGGACTACAGAGCTCTTCCCAACTATCCAAATTGTAACAATACAATTACAATATCTTATGTTTTCACAGCCCCTCTATCCTGTGCTTAGTCTTTGGCAATTTGGTGACACTAGTGTTTCTGAAGCATTGGTAGACATATTCAACTAAAGTGACACGTACCAAATCAATTATAGTGCAGCTCATTGGGCTGCTGCAAGAATGAATCACAATATTTTCATGGACTGAGCAACTTGGTAAAATACTTATATTGTATATTTTATTAGAAGTCAGGCCTGAAATATTTGTCATATGCGTATTACAGAATGAATCTCCGCCATTAGGCCCTGCTATTAGACATGTACTCTGTTTGCACACATTTCTGTCATGTCCAACAGGTAGCAGATATATATTACTGATATATTATTGCAGTAATTTATTGTCTAAATGTTTTAGTTGAGCACTTTGTTGGTGATGCTTTCTACAATTGTCAAAGGTTTAGGTTGATTCAACTTTAGGTTGAATATATTAAAGGTAACTTTTAGGTAACTTTGGTCGCTAGATTATATGTGTGTGTGTATATATATATATATATATATATATATATATATATATATAATTATATATATATATATATATATATATATATTAGTTTCTAGTTAAGCGTTACTTGAATTTGTGAAATGTCATTATCTTAATTGTTGAAGCCTTCAAAGTACATCCCGCCTTTTCTTTATTTGCCAGGTTTTTTTATTCAACCCAGTTCACTTTTATGTGTTGCGATTGACTTTGTTTGATATAACATTTCATGATTTGAAATAAAAAGTCTCTTGAAACAATTTGTTAAATAGCATTCTCTTAATTGTCCTAGCTTTGAATGTACTCTCTGTTCCATCCTGTCTTTCCATTATATGCCAGTTCTCAAGCGATATGTAGAGAGGGTCGGTCCGGACGCTGTGACTGAGTGGTGGAGTACTGTAGCAGAATGGAAGATAATGAAGCTGTCTCGTTTAAAGACATCAGCAGAAAAAGGGAAATGGAGTGTTTCACTTTTGACTAAACAACAAGTCCTGGAGTTCAGAGTGCTCTGAAAGTGGTTTCTGTTTCAGACACAATAATGTAGACACAAGCCCTCAGTTTTCCAGAGTAGCAGTGTTCTGTTATCGCAAGTCAGGTACTCTGTCCTTCTTTGCTCTATCTCAAACAATCTCCACTATGACCCTGAGTGAAGTGAAACCATTGTATTTCATGTGTCAACAACTTCATTTAAGTGTATATAATGTAAGCATCTGTTGATCAGTAAGTACTTTGATTAATAGTGGAGGGGATAATCCCCATTATTGTTCACTTTTGATTAAAATATGAAATGCTGGCATATTTCAGTGATGATTGAGATGACCATAACCTGATGTATTTTTTTCCGTTTACTCTGCCTTGTTGGGACTTGTAGTCCTCTCTTTTGATTCATATGGTGCTAAGCTCACATTAATTGCTATAGCTGGTGGTAGAGAGAAAGTGGTTGAAAGAATCGTGTTTTTTCACCAACATTTCAACAGTGTTGTTTATGTGATCAGCAAGCGGAGAGTGGATATTATTATTTTTTCCCGAACACATCATTCTATTTTAGGGCACTGACTTTCGCTGACTGCATATAATGCACTTGAATCATCCAACAAACACCAAACACTATTAACCAATCCTCTACGCTGGACGTCACATGTGTAGCTCCGGTTGTCAAGCAGACCTGTGCCACTGTTATAGGCCAATGAGACTAAATGTGCAAGTTCCGGATGAACGCTTGTCAGGATTCCACAAGATCTGGTTATATGCTTCATCAATTACTGTACTTCCTAACATAAAAAACATTATATTTAACACTTATGAGAAGAATTGCAAAATATATGTTTTAACAAAAACTGTCTATACAGGAAGTATGGCTGAAACAGGGACAACAGAGAAAATACTCACCACCAGATGGTGGTCTTGACCAAGTGTTCATGTCCTGTTTACTCAGCACAATCTTTTAACCTTTGAACACAGAATTAGTTTTTTGAATGACAAGACTTGAAAATATTACTTGAATTTGTAAAAGAATATTTGTTTTAGAATTGTCATTCGTCTGTATTTTGAGTAAATGGATCAATCTGAAGTGGTTCTTGTGGATTGTAATTTACTTTGGCTGTTCTAAAATGTGAAATAAAAATACCTTCATACAAGTCTCTTTGATTGTGAAAATAATGTGAATGGGGAAATAATAGTGGGTAATTTGGTATAGCCCTTCACGTTCAATTTTGGCCTATCCTGTAATTTTGCCATATACAAGGTGTTCTTCGTCCCTCTCTTTAAAAGCCACACCCCTTCTCCAACCAGGGAATACCTCCCCCTTTCTCCAACTCTGTTCTGAGAAAACGAAACTTAAACGTTTGTCTCTGTCGGTGTGGAGGTGATTGTCAGTAAAAATGGCCCAGCAGAGAGTTCTACTGGACCAGGACCAGTTCTGCTGTTCTATCTGTCTGGACCTCCTAAAGGAACCAGTCACTATCCCCTGTGGACACAGTTATGAGGAGGAGTTATAACAATAGATCAAAATATTCTGGGTAAAATGAAAAACTGATTTCCCTCCTTCAATAGAGAACCAACCCAAATATTAGACACTGTCGAGATAGACCTTTTGGCCTCCTCTCTCATCGGGTCCGTTATTCCAGAGGAAGGATCACAAATGGAGACAGTTGTTTAGTCAAAACGTATTTTAATTCACTCAGAGTATATGTATATTATCACACGCATATGGTTTATTAACCTTTAAGCAATTATTGTAATAATAGCAGTTTACCTTAGCTCATACCCCGCAAAGCTGAATATAAGGAGAGTGGAGAAGACTGTGACGCCCCAGTTCCCTCTGCCAGTCTAACTTTTGTCTCCTGCTCTCTTAGTATATAAGTTTAGCGCCACACACATTTGCACCCCACATGACCGATACCAGACGTTTTCCTGTTGACTTCTTACACAGGATGCTTCTTCGCTCTTCGTTCTCTAAGCCTGACTCAGATCGTGGTTCAGCGACAGACTTAATCTGTTGTTCCTCTTTCTCTGTCTGGCCTTAATGATTTTACAATAATCTGGTATTAATTATCTCAC
>CM030188.1:7335308-7460308 GCA_017639675.1 Aplochiton taeniatus | reverse complement strand
TGTTCGTCCTCTTCCATACTTCAGAGATGTGAGTGAAGCTGTGTCCGACCTGAGAGAGAAACTAGAGGACATCCTGAAAGAAAATTAGCCCAAGATCTCAACGACAGGTCAGACTGAGATTATGGAAATTAAATGACCTCAGGAAATATGATTGTTTGAAGTTCTCAGTCTAACAATGCTGTTTATGAATTTGATTTTAGTATCTTCGGTGAAATATTCAACCCACCCAGAGCCAAAAACCAGAGATGAGTTTTTACAATGTAAGTCAAAGACACACCATTTATTCATCAGAAACATGTAACCATTAAATAAACATATGATAACGTTGATAGCAGGACCTCTAACAAACCTCCACACCTTTGTTTACAATAATGTGTGACAGATGTCCCCAACTGTCTCTCTTACAGACTCCTGTTATCTCACTCTGGATCTGAACACAATACACAGCAACCTTTCCCTGTCAGAGGGGGCAAGGAAGGTGAAATTAACATCCCAAACTAGTCTATTTCCCTTTTCTCCAGAAAGGTTCACTAACCGGTGGCAGGTGCTGTGTAGAGAGGGTCTGTCTGGACGCTGTTACTGGGAGGTGGAGTGGAGTGGTACCCAGGTTTATACAGCAGTCTCCTATAAAGACATCGAGAGAAAAGGGATGGGAAAAAATTCACACCTAGGACACAATGTCAAGTCCTAGAGTTTAGAGTGCTCTACAGGTGGTTACAGTTTCAGACACAATAATGTTGAGACTAAAGTATCAGGCCCTCAGTGCTCCAGAGTAGGAGTGTACCTGTACCACAAGGCAGGTACTCTGTCCTTCTACAGTGTCTCTGACACAATGACCCTGCTCCACAGAGTCCAGACTACCTTCACACAGCCCCTCTATCCTGGGATTTGCCTTCACTATGTTTGTGATACTGCAGAGCTGCAGAAGCTCTGGTGGACACATCATGGACTACAGAGCTCTTCCCAACTATCCAAATTGTAACAATACAATTACAATATCTTATGTTTTCACAGCCCCTCTATCCTGTTACGTAACACTGACATGACATTGTTGAGCAGCAATTGAAAGCTGAGTAATTGAGGTGTATGACGGAATTCGCAACTCTCTTCAACCCGTTATGAAACTCCACGCGCTGTGCCGCTGTTCCGAGTACAAAGAACAGGTCTGTCAATCTTTGTCAGTGTGAAAGTGCTCGTCAGTAAAAATGGCCCAGCAGGGAATTATGCTTTACCAGAAACAGGACCAGTTCTGCTTTTCCATCCGTATGAACTTCCTAACGGAACCAGTCACATGATTAATTGCAAAAAACATATCATAACAAAAACTGCCAATGCTGGTAAGATTGCCTCAGACAAAGAAATAAAGAGAATAAAGAAAATCCTTACCACCAGAGGGTATTCCCTGGGCAAGTGTTTATGTCATGTTTACTGAGAATTATCTTTTAACCTTTGGACATATAATATTTCTTTTTTTAAATTACTAGACTTAAATTCATTCTTTGAATTATTTAAACAAATACTTGTTTTGAAACTGTTTTGCTTTTGTATTTTGAGTTAAGTGATCAAACTAAGATGGTTCTTGTGGCTGTTTAGTTTACTTTGGTTGTGCAAAATGTGAAATAAAACTACATTTGATACAAGTCTCTCTGGGGTGAAAATAATATGTGTTACTTGTTACTTTAGCTATTCATGTTTAATCTCTGGTCGATCCTGTCCTTTAACCTTATGCAGGGTTCTCTAAGTCAGTCGCTTTAAAAGCCACATCCCCTCTCTAACCAGGAAATACCTCCGCCTTTCTCCAACTCTGTTCTGAGAATACGAAACTTAAACGTTTGTCTCTGTCGGTGTGAAGGTGATTGTCAGTAAAAATGGCCTGGCAGGGAGTTCTACTGGACCAGGACCAGTTCTGTTGTTCTATCTGTCTGGACCTTCTAAAGGAACCAGTCGCCATCCCCTGTGGACACAGTTACTGCAGCAGCTGTATCCAGGGTTGCTGGGACCAGTGTGAGCCAAAGGGAGTGTACAGCTGCCCCCAGTGCAGAGAGAGCTTCAGTCCAAGGCCTGCTCTGAGGAAGAACAACCTGCTGGCTGAGGTGGTGGAGAAACTGAAGAAGACAGGAAGCCAGCAGGCTTCTTCTCCCTCTGCTGCTCAGGACTACGCTGGACCAGGAGATGTGGCCTGTGATTTCTGCAGTGGGAGCAGACAGCACAAAGCCCTCATGTCTTGTCTGGTGTGTATGGCGTCTTACTGTGAGACTCACCTCCAGCCTCACTATGCTCTCCCCGTGTTGAAGAAGCACAAGCTGGTCAAAGCCACGGCCCAGCTGCAGGAGAAGATGTGCTCTGCTCATGACAAGCTGTTGGAGGTCTACTGTCGGACAGACCAGCAGTGTATCTGTCTGCTGTGTGTCATGGATGAACATAAAGGCCATGATACAGTGTCAGCTGCAGCAGAGAGGCCTGACAAACAGGTGAGACCAGAGGATTGGAACCAAATGAAGAGTTAACAATAGATGGAAATTGTAAAATAGAAAAGAGAAAATAGAAAATGAAAAACTGATTTTCCCTCCTTGAATAGAGAACCAACATTTTAGAAACAAAAATAAAGCCATTAGCAATTGTTAAGCTCTTCCCCATGAACATTATAAGTAGTAAGTGACTTACTTGTACTGGTTATATATGAAGCCTATTGAACTTTCAACGTAGTAACAACACTAATTTGTTGCATGTTTAAACAAATCCTTCTCAAACAATTAAATTACAGAAGCAGCTTGGAGTGACTCGTCAGAAAGTCCAGCAGAGAGTCCAGGAGAGAGAGAAGGACCTCAAGAAACTCAGAAAGGCTCTGGAGTCTCTCAAGGTGAGAATGTAATGCAAAGAACAACAACACAATCAAAAAATAATATATGTATCTATAGAATAGTTTGATATATTGATATTACAACCACATCATGGGCGTTGCTAGGCCCTTTTACTGGGTCACGTGCCCCAGTATTGATTTGCGGTGTCCACTTATCTGCCTACTCTCGGAAACCAAATAAATGAGTAACAATGGTCGCGCAGAATACCGTCCATTTGAACTCAGCCAATAGTATAAATGTGTTTGTCTGTGTTTTTATCTTCACAGAGAACTGCCCAGGCAGCAGTGGAGGACAGTGAGAAGATCTTCACTGAGCTGATCCTCTCCATTGAGAAGAAACGCTCTGAGGTGAAGGAGCTGATCAGAGACCAGCAGAGGACTGCAGTGAGTCAGGCTGAAGGACTACTGGGGCAGCTGGAGCAGGAGATAGCTGAGCTGAGGAGGAGAGACGCTGAGCTGGAGCAGCTCTCACACACTGACGACCACATTCACTTCCTTCAGGTAAATCACACAAAGTATGATAAGGTCTACTGTTATACCAATAAATACATTCATATTTGATCCATTTAAATGAACTGAAATCAGATGTTATCTTTCTTCTCTTTCCTAAGTCTCTGATTCCTCTTCCCTGTTTCTTCTCCTCTCCAGAGTTTCCAGTCTCTCTCCAGTCCCAGTGTGTCTTCAGACCTCCCCAGTTTTGTTGTTCATCCTCCTCCATACTTCAGAGATGTGAGTGAAGCTGTGTCTGACCTGAGAGAGAAACTAGAGGACATCCTGAAGGAGACGTGGCTCAAGATCTCAACGACAGGTCAGATGAGATGAAGAATATTACATTCAAATGTATTCTTTATATATAATGATGATAATATGATGTAGGTTGTTTTCACTTTTACAATGGTATGTGCACTGTAAAGTGAATGTTTGATTCTTTCTACAGTTTCTAGTGTTGACATTTTAAAACCAGCAGAGCCAAGCACCCGGGATGGTTTTCTACAATGTAAGTAACTGACATTGCATATTTCATCACCAGAACTATCATAATATTCATAGAATGATTCATCTTGACACAATAAATGACAAAATTCCAACAATAAACTGTACATAACAAAACAACAATGACACATGTTGATGAAGATGTGGTGAGTTGTCTCTGAACTGGTGTCTTCTCTGTTCTACTCCAGATTCCTGTCCTCTCACTCTGGACCTGAACACAATACGCAATTATCTCTCCCTGTCAGAAGGGAACAGGAAGGTGACAGTTACACGACAAGTCCAACCATATCCTGATCATCCAGACAGGTTTACTGACTGGTTGAAGATCCTGTGTGTAGAGGGTCTGTCTGGACGCTGTTACTGGGAGGTAGAGTGGAGTGGTAGACAGGTTTGTATAGCAGTCTCCTATAAAGACATCAAGAGAAAAGGGATGGGAATATATTCACATCTAGGACACAATTTCAAGTCCTGGAGTTTAGAGTGCTCTACAGATGGTTACAGTTTCAGACACAATAATGTTGAGACTAAAGTATCAGGCCCTCAGTCCTCCAGAGTAGGAGTGTACCTGGACCACAAGGCAGGTACTCTGTCCTTCTACAGTGTCTCTGACACAATGACCCTGCTCCACAGAGTCCAGACTACCTTCACACAGCCCCTCTATCCTGGGATTTGGCTTCAATATGTTCGTGATACTGCAGAGCTGCAGGAGCTCTAGTGGACACATCATGGACTACAGAGCCCTTCCCTACTATCCAAATTGTAACAATAAAATTACAATATCTTATGTTTTCACAGCCCCTCTATCCTGTGCTTAGTCTTTGGCAATTTGGTGACACTGTAATGTTTCTGAAGCATTGGTAGACATATTCAACTAAAGTGACACGTACCAAATCAATTATAGTGCAGCTCATTGGGCTGCTGCAAGAATGAATCACAATATTTTCATGGACTGAGCAACTTGGTAAAATACTTATATTGTATATTTTATTAGAAGTCAGGCCTGAAATATTTGTCATATGCGTATTACAGAATGAATCTCCGCCATTAGGCCCTGCTATTAGACATGTACTCTGTTTGCACACATTTCTGTCATGTCCAACAGGTAGCAGATATATATTACTGATATATTATTGCTGTAATTTATTGTCTAAATGTTTTAGTTGAGCACTTTGTTGGTGATGCTTTCTACAATTGTCAAAGGTTTAGGTTGATTCAACTTTAGGTTGAATATATTAAAGGTAACTTTTAGGTAACTTTGGTCGCTAGATTATATGAGTGTATATATATATATATATATATATATATATATATATATATATATATATATATATATATATATATTAATTTCTAGTTAAGCGTTACTTGAATTTGTGAAATGTCATTATCTTAATTGTTGAAGCCTTCAAAGTACATCCCGCCTTTTCATTATTTGCCAGGTTTTTTTATTCAACCCAGTTCACTTTTATGTGTTGCGATTGACTTTGTTTGATATAACATTTCATGATTTGAAATAAAAAGTCTCTTGAAAAAATGTGTTAAATAGCTTTCTCTTAATTGTCCTAGCTTTGAATGTACTCTCTGTTCCATCCTGTCTTTCCATTATATGCCAGTTCTCAAGCGATATGTAGAGAGGGTCGGTCCGGACGCTGTGACTGAGTGGTGGAGTACTGTAGCAGAATGGAAGATAATGAAGCTGTCTCGTTTAAAGACATCAGCAGAAAAAGGGAAATGGAGTGTTTCACTTTTGACTAAACAACAAGTCCTGGAGTTCAGAGTGCTCTGAAAGTGGTTTCTGTTTCAGACACAATAATGTAAAGACACAAGCCCTCAGTTTTCCAGAGTAGCAGTGTTCTGTTATCGCAAGGCAGGTACTCTGTCCTTCTTTGCTCTATCTCAAACAATCTCCACTATGACCCTGAGTGAAGTGAAACCATTGTATTCATGTGTCAACAACTTCATTTAAGTGTATATAATGTAAGCATCTGTTGATCAGTAAGTACTTTGATTCAAAGTGGAGGGGATATTGTTCACTTTTGTTTAAAATATGAAATGCTGGCATATTTCAGTGATGATTGAGATGACCATAACCTGATATCTTTTTTTTTCAGTTTACTCTGCCTTGTTGGGACTTGTAGTCCTCTCTTTTGATTCATATGTTGCTAAGCTCACATTGACTGCCATAGCTGGTGGTAGAGAAAAAGTGGTTGAAAGAATCGTGTTTTTTCACCAACATCTCAACAATGTTGTTTATGTGATCAGCAAGCGGAGAGTGGACATTATTATTTTTTCCCGAACACATGTTTCCATTTTAGGTCACTGACTTTCGCTGACTGCATATAATGCACTTTAATCATCCAACAAACACCAAACACTATTAGCCAATCCTCTACGCTGGACGTCACATGTGTAGCTCCGGTTGTCAAGCAGACCTGTGCCACTGTTATAGGCCAATGAGACTAAATGTGCAAGTTCCGGATGAACGCTTGTCAGGATTCCACAAGATCTGGTTATATGCTTCATCAATTACTGTACTTCCTAACATAAAAAACATTATATTTAACAATAAATGACAAAATTCCAACAATAAACTGTACATAACAAAACAACAATGACACATGTTGATGAAGATGTGGTGAGATGTCTCTGAACTGGTGTCTTCTCTGTTCTACTCCAGATTCCTGTCCTCTCACTCTGGACCAGAACACAATACACAACTATCTCTCCCTGTCAGAAGGGAACAGGAAGGTGACAGCTACACGACAAGTCCATTCATATCCTGATCATCCAGACAGGTTTACTGGCTGGTGGTAGATGCTGTGTAGAGAGGGTCTGTCTGGACGTTGTTACTGGGAGGTAGAGTGGAGTGGTAGACGGGTTTATACAGCAGTCTCCTATAAAGACATCAGGAGGACCGGCCGTGTGAAAGAATCACGCTTTGGACAAAATGAAAAGTCCTGGAGTTTAGATTGCTCTGTCACACTTTTAGAGGAAGTCTTGACCAACTTTCTCTTTCTTAAGATTCTATTGTTATAATGATGAAGCTATAGATTGCCCATCGACACTAACTAGTCTACAGTGCAATGAATTTCCTTTAGGAGCAATGTACTTTTTTTAATTTGTAATGTTTTGTATTAATTACAATATACAATAAATACACATGCTACACGTAGTTGGTCTTTCTCTCTCTCTCTCTCTCTCTCTCTCTCTCTCTCTCTCTCTCTCTCTCTCTGTCTCTCTCTCTCTCTCTCTCTCTCTCTCTCTCTCTCTCTTTCTCTCTCTCTCTCTCTCTCTCTCTGATAGGAAGAAACCACAGAAAAGAGTGACTATGAGTGTACATTCTCTGTCTCACTCTCTTTCTCTCTCTTTCTCAAACACACAATCTCTGCCTGTCATGCTTGCTGTGGCAATGCATAAAGAATAGACTTGCGTGTGGGTGTGTCTGTGCCACTGACTTACCTAAGACAGGAAGTAGGCACTGATCACCCTTTGTCAAACAGATGTAAGGCCTCAGGTGGGCTGAGGTGTGGAGATGTCGACTGACAGGACAGAGGCTGGATCAGTTAGGAGGACCCCCCCCTTTACACAGCATGCTACAGCAAGCATGACATAAAGCCAATAGGTTTGTGTGTATGTGTGTGTGTGTGTGTGTGAGATAGAGAGAGAGAGAGAGAGAGAGAGAGAGAGAGAGAGAGAGAGAGAGAGAGAGAGAGAGAGAGAGAGACCATCGATGAAACAGCAAGTGGCGGGAAGGAGTACCAACAAGGAAAAGTAAAGTTTCTCATCAGCTTCTGTCTTCATTCACCCTGCCCTTCTCAGTCTTTTTCTTCCCCTGCTGTTTGAGCAAAACTTTAGGGTGATGTATTGAAAGTGTTCAGGCACAAAACCCAAAGAGGAATGAGACAATGAAATGTACTTGGGATTCATGAGAACAATCTTTCAGCTTCTGCATCACATGCCTTGGGGTTATGGAGATAATACAGAGCCACGCATCAATTGGTGGACAGAAAGAATATTGTGAGGTTCCTAGGCACAGACCAAGGTTGACAGGACAGTTTGTGTTGGGATTAACCCTTTTATTGTTCACCCCTCACCCACACACGCACACACACACACACACACAGACACCAAAGCCGATGCTGGTGCTGGTGCTTTCCTCCAGCCAAGCCACCTACTGAAACAAACAGACACCCTCATATAGCATTGCTCCAATGAATCACCAGACTGAACACTCACCTGTTGCTACCTGGTCATCTGTCAGAGGAATTCCTCATCACCACCATGGTCCTGCAGCGCCCTCTACCGGACGAATGCCAGCACAACCCTCACAAATATGCAGTAGAATTCCCCAAATAAATAGATCAACGCTTTAAATTGTTTACCTTCCGAAGCATTCATTATTTAGAAAATTCGTAGCTCTGTTATAACAAAGAGTTTTATTGTCTTCTTCACTTTGTTTGTTGTGGTTAAATAGATATACAAACATGGTAGAAAAAGAATAATACCATAACAATTTGTCAACATTTAACTTGCTTATTTTAGTATTATACAGTCAGCTGTATTTCAAATTTGAACCTCTCTGACGATAGTTATTATTCCATACACAATAATCTGACCTTGGAGTCTTACTTCCACCTAGTTCCAGTCTAACCGTATCCTGATCTTCCAGACAGCTTTAATTACTGGTGGTAGGTGCTGTGTAGAGAGGGTCTGTCTGGATGCTGTTACTGAGAGGTGGAGTGGAGTGGTAGGAAGGATTGGATATCAGGAGATCAGGAAATGGGAATGATTCACACGTTGGATACAATGACCCTCCTCCACAGAGTCCAGACTACCTTCACACAGCCCCTCTATCCTGGGATTGGGCTTGGCTATTATGATGATACTACACTGCTGTAGAGGCTCTAGTGGACACATCATGGACTACAGAGCTCTTCCCCACTATCCAAATTGTAACAAACCATCCCAAATTGTACAATGTTTACACAGCCTCTTCATTCAGATCTGATCAGTTCTGCTGTTCTGAGTCTGGACCTCCCACATGAACCAGTCACATGTTTAAGAAGACAATTCTATTGAACTGTTATCAAATTAAAATCAAGGGATTAAATGAATTGCAACAAAAAAAACAAAAAAAATGTTTTAAGAAAAACTGGTAATGCTAATAATGACCTCAAACAGTGAGAATGGCGGAAATCCTCACCACCAGGTGATGGTCTTGGACACGAGTTTGTGTCATGTTGATTCAGCACAATCTTTGAACCATTGGACACTGAGGGATTTTGTAAATGACAAGACTAAGATACACTCTTTGAATTAGTAAACAAAAGATTAGTTCCATAATTGCTTTGCTTGTTTATTTTGGCTTGATTGATCAAACTGAAATGGTTCTTGTGGCTTTTTCATTGACTTTGGTTGTTCTAAAATGTGACATAAAAACACCTTTAAAGCATTTCCCTTTAAAGTGAAAAGGATGTGAATAGAAAATGAATAGTGAGTTCATGGTTTTACCCCTTCATGTTCAATCTGTTCTATCATTTCTGTTTGCCATTAACACGGTCCGTCTCTTTAAAAGCCACACCCCTTCTCCAACCAGGAAATACCTCCCACTTTCTCCAACTCTGTTCTGAGAAAATGAAACTTAAACATTTGTCTCTGTCTGTGTGAAGGTGATTGTCAGTAAAAATGGCCCAGCAGGGAGTTCTACTGGACCAGGACCAGTTCTGCTGTTCTATCTGTCTGGACCTCCTAAAGGAACCAGTCACTATCCCCTGTGGACACAGTTACTGCAGCAGCTGTATCCAGGGTTGCTGGGACCAGGATGAGCCGAAGGGAGTGTACAGCTGCCCCCAGTGCAGAGAGAGCTTCAGTCCAAGGCCTGCTCTGAGGAAGAACAACATGCTGGCTGAGGTGGTGGAGAAACTGAAGAAGACAGGAGGCCAGCAGGCTTCTTCTCCCTCTGCTGCTCAGGACTACGCTGGACCAGGAGACGTGGCCTGTGATTTCTGCACTGGGAGCAGACAGCACAAAGCCCTCATGTCTTGTCTGGCGTGTATGGCGTCTTACTGTGTGACTCACCTCCAGCCTCACTATGCTCTCCCCGTGTTGAAGAAGCACAAGCTGGTCAAAGCCACGGCCCAGCTGCAGGAGAAGATGTGCTTTGGTCATGACAAGCTGTTGGAGGTCTACTGTCGGACAGACCAGCAGTGTATCTGTCTGCTTTGTGTCATGGATGAACACAAAGGCCATGATACAGTGTCAGCTGCAGCAGAGAGGCCTGACAAACAGGTGAGACCAGAGGATTGGAACCAAATGAAGAGTTAACAATAGATGGAAATAGTCTGGGTAAAATGAACATTTTCCCTCCTTGAATAGAGAACCAACCAAACATTTTAGAAACAAAAATAAAACCATTAGCAATTTTTTCAGCTCTTCCCCATGGTCATTATAAGTAGTAAGTGACTTACTTGTACGGGTTATATATTGAAGCCTACTTTCAACGTAGTAACAACACTAATTTGTTGTATGTTTAAACAAATCCTTTTCAAACAATTGAATTACAGAAGCAGCTTGGAGTGACTCGTCAGAAAGTCCAGCAGAGAGTCCAGGAGAGAGAGAAGGAGCTGAAGCAGCTCAGAAAGGCTCTGGAGTCTCTCAAGGTGACACAATAAAAAAATAATATATATATCTATAGAATATTTTGATATATTTATATTACAACCACATCTTGGGCGTTGCTAGGCCCTTTTACTGGGTCACGTGCCCCAGTATCGATTTGCGGTGTCCACTTATCTGCCTACTCTCGGAACCAAATAAATGAGTAACAATGGTCGCGCAGAATACCGTCCATTTGAACTCAGCCAATAGTATAAATGTGTTTGTCTGTGTTTTTATCTTAACAGAGAACTGCCCAGGCAGCAGTGGAGGACAGTGAGAAGATCTTCACGGAGCTGATCCTCTCCATTGAGAAGAAACGCTCTGAGATGAAGGAGCTGATCAGAGACCAGCAGAGGACTGCAGTGAGTCAGGCTGAAGGACTACTGGGGCAGCTGGAGCAGGAGATAGCTGAGCTGAGGAGGAGAGACGCTGAGCTGGAGCAGCTCTCACACACTGACGACCACATTCACTTCCTTCAGGTAAATCACACAAAGTATGACAAGGTCTACTGTTATACCAATAAATACATTCATATTTGATCCATTTAAATGAACTGAAATCAGATGTTATCTTTCTTCTCTTTCCTAAGTCTCTGATTCCTCTTCTGTGTTACTTCAACTCTCCAGAGTTTCCAGTCTCTCTCCAGTCCCAGTGTGTCTTCAGACCTCCCCAGTATTGTTGTTCATCCTCCTCCATACTTCAGAGATGTGAGTGAAGCTGTGTCTGACCTGAGAGAGAAACTAGAGGACATCCTGAAGGAGACGTGGCCCAAGATCTCAACGACAGGTCAGATGAGATTAAGAATATTACATTCAAATGTATTCTTTATATATAATGATGATTCTATTATGTAGGTTCTCTTCACTTATGCAATGGTATGTACACTGTAAAGTGAATGTTTGATTCTTTCTACAGTTTCTAGTGTTGACATTTTAAAACCAGCAGAGCCAAGCACCCGGGATGGTTTTCTACAATGTAAGTAACTGACATTGCATTTTTCATCACCAAAACTATCATAATATTCATAGAATGATTCATCATGACACAATAAATGACAAAATTCCAACAATAAACTGTACATAACAAAACAACAATGACACATGTTGATGAAGATGTGGTGAATTGTCTCTGAACTGGTGTCTTCTCTGATCTACTCCAGATTCCTGTCCTCTCACTCTGGACCTGAACACGATACACAAGAAACTCTCCCTGTCAGAAGGGAACAGGAAGGTGACAGCTACACAACAAGTCCAACCATATCCTGATCATCCAGACAGGTTTACTAGCTGTTGGCAGATCCTGTGTAGAGAGGGTCTGTCTGGACGTTGTTACTGGGAGGTAGAGTGGAGTGGTAGACGGGTTTATACAGCAGTCTCCTATGAAGACATCAAGAGAACAGGGATTGGAAATGATTCACACCTAGGACACAATGGCAAGTCCTGGAGTTTAGAGTGCTCTACAGGTGGTTACAGTTTCAGACACAATAATGTTGAGACTAAAGTATCAGGCCCTCAGTCCTCCAGAGTAGGAGTGTACCTGGACCACAAGGCAGGTACTCTGTCCTTCTACAGTGTCTCTGACACCATGACCCTGCTCCACAGAGTCCAGGCTACCTTCACACAGCCCCTCTATCCTGGGATTTGGCTTTGCTATTTTGGTGATACTGCAGAGCTGCAGAAGCTCTAGTGGACACATCATGGACTACAGAGCTCTTCAAACTATCCAAATTGTAACAATACAATTACAATAGCTTATGTTTTCACAGCCCCTCTATCCTGTGCTTAGTCTTTGGCAATTTGGTGACACTGTAGTGTTTCTGAAGCATTGGGAGACATATTCAACTAAAGTGACACGTACCAAATCAATTATAGTGCAGCTCATAGGGCTGCTGCAAGAATGAATCACAATATTTTCATGGACTGAGCAACTTGGTAAAATACTTATATTGTATATTTTGTCAGAAGTCAGGCCTGAAATATTTGTCATATGCTTATTACAGAATGAATCTCCGCCATTAGGCCCTGCTATTAGACATGTACTCTGTTTGCACACATTTCTGTCATGTCCAACAGGTAGCAGATATATATTACTGATATATTATTGCTGTAATTCAATGTCTAAATGATTTAGTTGAGCACTTTGTTTGGTGATGCTTTCTATAATTGTCAAAGGTTTAGGTTCATTCAACTTTAGGTTGAATATATTAAAGGTAACTTTTAGGTAACTTTGGTAACTAGATTATATGTGTGTATATATATATATATATATATATATATATATATATATATATATATATATATATATATATATATATATATATATGTATATATATATATATATATATGTTAGTTTCTAGTTAAGCGTTACTTGAATTTGTGAAATGTCATTATCTTAATTGTTGAAGCCTTCAAAGTACATCCCGCCTTTTCTTTATTTGCCAGGTTTTTTTATTCAACCCAGTTCACTTTTATGTGTTGCGATTGACTTTGTTTGATATAACATTTCATGATTTGAAATAAAAAGTCTCTTGAAACAATTTGTTAAATAGCATTCTCTTAATTGTCCTAGCTTTGAATGTACTCTCTGTTCCATCCTGTCTTTCCATGATATGCCAGTTCTCAAGCGATATGTAGAGAGGGTCGGTCCGGACGCTGTGATTGAGTGGTGGAGTACTGTAGCAGAATGGAAGATAATGAAGCTGTCTCGTTTAAAGACATCAGAAGAAAAAGGGAAATGGAGTGTTTCACTTTTGACTAAACAACAAGTCCTGGAGTTCAGAGTGCTCTGAAAGTGGTTTCTGTTTCAGACACAATAATGTAAAGACACAAGCCCTCAGTTTTCCAGAGTAGCAGTGTTCTGTTATCGCAAGGCAGGTACTCTGTCCTTCTTTGCTCTATCTCACACAATCTCCACTATGACCCTGAGTGAAGTGAAACCATTGTATTTCATGTGTCAACAACTTCATTTAAGTGTATATAATGTAAGCATCTGTTGATCAGTAAGTACTTTGATTAATAGTGGAGGGGATAATCCCCATTATTGTTCACTTTTGATTAAAATATGAAATGCTGGCATATTTCAGTGATGATTGAGATGACCATAACCTGATGTATTTTTTTCCGTTTACTCTGCCTTGTTGGGACTTGTAGTCCTTTCTTTTGATTCATATGTTGCTAAGCTCACATTGACCGCCATAGCTGGTGGTAGAGAGAAAGTGGTTGAAAGAATAGTGTTTTTTCACCAACATCTCAACAATGTTGTTTATGTGATCAGCAAGCGGAGAGTGGATATTATTATTTTTTCCCGAACACATCATTCCATTTTAGGGCACTGACTTTCGCTGACTGCATATAATGCACTTGAATCATCCAACAAACACCAAACACTATTAACCAATCCTCTACGCTGGACGTCACATGTGTAGCTCCGGTTGTCAAGCAGACCTGTGCCACTGTTATAGGCCAATCAGACTAAATGTGCAAGTTCCGGATGAACGCTTGTCAGGATTCCACAAGATCTGGTTATATGCTTCATCAATTACTGTACTTCCTAACATATAAAAACATTATATTTAACACTTATGAGAAGAATTGCAAAATATATGTTTCAACAAAAACTGTCTATACAGGAAGTATGGATGAAACAGGGACAACAGAGAAAATACTCACCACCAGATGGTGGTCTTGACCAAGTGTTCATGTCCTGTTTACTCAGCACAATCTTTTATCCTTTGGACAAAAAATGTGTTATTCAAATTTAATTTGTAAAAGAATATTTGTTTTAGAATTGTCATTCGTCTGTATTTTGAGGAAATGGATCAATCTGAAGTGGTTCTTGTGGTAGATAACATGAAAATCCAAGTAAATCCATCTTTAAATGTATTTACTTTTTAGTTTACGGTAGTCAATGATAACAATAATTATCAGCATCATTATCATCATTTGATTTTCATAACATTTTACCCACTGTCTCTCATATTGCTATCTTCTGGCATCTCTCTCCTCCAGAGTTATATCCCTTTTCTCCAGAAAGGTTCACTAACCGGTGGCAGGTGCTGTGTAGAGAGGGTCTGTCTGGACGCTGTTACTGGGAGGTGGAGTGGAGTAGTAACCAGGTTTATACAGCAGTCTCCTATAAAGACATCAAGAGAACAGGGTTTGGAAATGATTCGCACCTAGGACACAATGTCAAGTCCTGGAGTTTAGAGTGCTCTACAGGTGGTTACATTTTCAGACACAATAATGTTGTGACTAAAGTATCAGGCCCTCCGTGCTCCAGAGTAGGAGTGTCCCTGGACCACAAGGCAGGTACTCTGTCCTTCTACAGTGTCTCTGACACAATGACCCTGCTCCACTGAGTCCAGACTACCTTCACACAGCCCCTCTATCCTGGGATTTGGCTTAGCTATTTGGATGATACTGCAGCACTGCAAAAGCTGTAGTGGACACATCATGGACGACAGAAATCTTCCCAATTGTCCAAATTGTAACAATACAAATACAACAGAGAATGTTTGTGATTCTTGTTCATGCACCACTTTTTAGATGGAAAACTTTGACAAATAATGACATGCATTTAAAAGAGTAGCCTTCAGCACTTAAGTTTATTTCAGAGGAATGGATTACAAATGTTTATGTTTTGCCCTTCCCAATCACCCATTGTGGTTATAAACCTATATGTGGTGCTCTTAGATGTCACAATATATTGCTCTCTCTCTCTCTCTGTCTGTCTCTCTCTCTCTCTCTCTCCATCTCTTTCTCTCTCTCTCTCTCTCTCTCTCTCTCTCTCTCTCTCTCTCTCTCTCTGATAGGAGGAAACCATTGAAAAGAGTGACTATGAGTGTACATTCTCTGTCCCTCACTCTCTTTCTCTCTCTTTGTAAGGCCTCTCTTTTGTACAGATGTAAGGCCTCAGGTGGGCTGAGGTGTGGAGATGTCGACTGAGAGGACAGAGAATGGATCAGTTAGGAGGACACGCCCCCCCCCCCCTTAAACTGCATGCTAAAGCTAGCATGACATGAAGCCAATAGGTTTGTGTGTGTGTGTGTGTGTGTCTGTGTGTGTGTGTGTGTGTGTGTCTGTGTGTGTGTGTGTGTGTGTGTGTGTGTGTGTGTGTGTGTGTGTATGTGTGTGTGCATTTCCCTTTAAAGTGAAAAGGATGTGAATAGAAAATGAATAGTGAGTTCATGGTTTTACCCCTTCATGTTCAATCTGTTCTATCCTTTCTGCTTGCCATTAACACGGTCCGTCTCTTTAAAAGCCACACCTCTTCTCCAACCAGGAAATACCTCCCGCATTCTCCAACTCTGTTCTGAGAAAATGAAACCTAAACATTTGTCTCTGTCTGTGTGAAGGTGATTGTCAGTAAAAATGGCCCAGCAGGGAGTTCTACTGGACCAGGACCAGTTCTGCTGTTCTATCTGTCTGGACCTTCTAAAGGAACCAGTCACTATCCCCTGTGGACACAGTTACTGCAGCAGCTGTATCCAGGGTTGCTGGGACCAGGATGAGCCGAAGGGAGTGTACAGCTGCCCCCAGTGCAGAGAGAGCTTCAGTCCAAGGCCTGCTCTGAGGAAGAACAACATGCTGGCTGAGGTGGTGGAGAAACTGAAGAAGACAGGAGGCCAGCAGGCTTCTTCTCCCTCTGCTGCTCAGGACTACGCTGGACCAGGAGACGTGGCCTGTGATTTCTGCCCTGGGAGCAGACAACACAAAGCCCTCATGTCTTGTCTGGCGTGTATGGCGTCTTACTGTGAGACTCACCTCCAGCCTCACTATGCTCTCCCCGTGTTGAAGAAGCACAAGCTGGTCAAAGCCACGGCCCAGCTGCAGGAGAAGATGTGCTCTGCTCATGACAAGCTGTTGGAGGTCTACTGTCGGACAGACCAGCAGTGTATCTGTTATCTGTGTACCATGGATGAACATAAAGGCCATGATACAGTGTCAGCTGCAGCAGAGAGAACTGACAAACAGGTGAGACTGTAAGTGTACTTAACGGTTGATTAAGGTTTCTATTTTGTTGTTTGCATTTTTAGGGGATTTTTCTTCACCAAAATAAAAAACAACTATGAAGTTAAACACACGTCTTATTCCCTTATAGTTGAATGTTTATTCCCTCTATCAGTCTAAATGTTGATGAGTTCAATGTTTAATCAGAGCTCTACTTTGCTACACGTCAATTGTATTGGTATTAGTTACGGTGGATAAAGATATTATGAGCTGAACTTTACCTCCTAGAGATGTACAGTCAGTCCTGTCAAATATAAAGCCTTAAGAACTGTCAATGTCAAATAGTTGTTTTTTGGAACAATGTAATCACAGAAGCAGCTTGGAGTGACTCGTCAGAAAGTCCAGCAGAGAGTCCAGGAGAGACAAAAGGAGCTGAAGCAGCTCAGACAGGCTCTGGAGTCTCTCAAGGTGAGAATGTAATGCAAAGAACAACAACACAATCAAAAAAGAATATATGTATCTATAGAATATTTTGATATATTGATATTACAACCACATCATGGGCATTGCTAGGCCCTTTTACTGGGTCACGTGCCCCAGTATTGATTTGCGGTGTCCACTTATCTGCCTACTCTCGGAAACCAAATAAATGAGTAACAATGGTCGCGCAGAATACCGTCCATTTGAACTCAGCCAATAGTATAAATGTGTTTGTCTGTGTTTTTATCTTCACAGAGAACTGCCCAGGCAGCAGTGGAGGACAGTGAGAAGATCCTCACTGAGCTGATCCTCTCCATTGAGAAGAAACGCTCTGAGGTAAAGGACCTGATCAGAGACCAGCAGAGGACTGCAGTGAGTCAGGCTGAAGGACTACTGGGGCAGCTGGAGCAGGAGATAGCTGAGCTGAGGAGGAGAGACGCTGAGCTGGAGCAGCTCTCACACACTGACGACCACATTCACTTCCTTCAGGTAAATCACACAAAGTATGACAAGGTCTACTGTTATACCAATAAATACATTCATATTTGATCCATTTAAATGAACTGAAATCAGATGTTATCTTTCTTCTCTTTCCTAAGTCTCTGATTCCTCTTCTGTGTTACTTCAACTCTCCAGAGTTTCCAGTCTCTCTCCAGTCCCAGTGTGTCTTCAGACCTCCCCAGTATTGTTGTTCATCCTCCTCCATACTTCAGAGATGTGAGTGAAGCTGTGTCTGACCTGAGAGAGAAACTAGAGGACATCCTGAAGGAGACGTGGCCCAAGATCTCAACGACAGGTCAGATGAGATGAAGAATATTACATTCAAATGTATTCTTTATATATAATGATGATAATATGATGTAGGTTGTCTCCACTTTTACAATGGTATGTGCACTGTAAAGTGAATGTTTGATTCTTTCTACAGTTTCTAGTGTTGACATATTAAAACCAGCAGAGCCAAGCACCCGGGATGGTTTTCTACAATGTAAGTAACTGACATTGCATATTTCATCACCAGAACTACCATAATATTCATAGAATGATTCATCTTGACACAATAAATGACAAAATTCCAACAATAAACTGTACATAACAAAACAACAATGACACATGTTGATGAAGATGTGGTGAATTGTCTCTGAACTGGTGTCTTCTCTGTTCTACTCCAGATTCCTGTCCTCTCACTCTGGACCTGAACACGATACACAAGAAACTCTCCCTGTCAGAAGGGAACAGGAAGGTGACAGCTACACAACAAGTCCAACCATATCCTGATCATCCAGACAGGTTTACTGGCTTGTGTCAGATCCTGTGGAGAGAGGGTCTGTCTGGACGTTGTTACTGGGAGGTAGAGTGGAGTGGTAGACGGGTTTATACAGCAGTCTCCTATGAAGACATCAAGAGAACAGGGATTGGAAATGATTCACACCTAGGACACAATGGCAAGTCCTGGAGTTTAGAGTGCTCTACAGGTGGTTACAGTTTCAGACACAATAATGTTGAGACTAAAGTATCAGGCCCTCAGTCCTCCAGAGTAGGAGTGTACCTGGACCACAAGGCAGGTACTTTGTCCTTCTACAGTGTCTCTGACACCATGACCCTGCTCCACAGAGTCCAGGCTACCTTCACACAGCCCCTCTATCCTGGGATTAGGTTTAGCCATTTTGGTGATACTGCAGAGCTGCAGAAGCTCTAGTGGACACATCATGGACTACAGAGCTCTTCCGTACTATCCAAATTGTAACAATACAATTACAACAGAGAATGTTTGTGTTCCTTGTTCATGCATCACTTTTCAGATGGGAAATTGGAACAAATAATGACATGTCTTTTAAAATAGTAGCCTTCAGGACTTGGAACAAATTCATTTCAGATGAAGGTATTACAAGTTTCTATGTTTTCCTTTTCACAGCCAATTATATTTTATTGAAGTCAATGTGCAATTTAACTTGTAGGTTGTACGGTTAAACGTTAAGATGCCATTTGTACTTTCCCATATCCCACTTTTAATTTTGCTCCACTGGTGTAGAAGATCAAGTTATCAATAAATCTACATGGTTTTATCGTAGATTCGTGTGTCTCTGCTTCTTTTCTTCCAAATAGCAAAATAAAATTCACATAGAATAAAAGATCTTTTTTTCTCTCTCTCTCTCTCTCGCTCTCTCTCTCGCTCTCTCAGTCGCTGTCTTGCTGATAGGAGGAAACCACAGAAAAGAGTGACTATGAGTGTACACAGGACCTCTCTGTGTGTGTCTGTGCCACTGACTTACATAGAAACAGGAAATTGGCACTGATCACTCTTTGCCAAACAGATGTAAGGCCTCAGGTGTGCTGAGGTGTGGAGATGTCGACTGACAGGACAGAGGCTGGATCATTTAGGAGGACACGCCCCCCACCCCCCCACCCACCCACACACACACACACACACACACACACACACAATTCTATTATTTATACACTGCATGCTACAGCAAGCATGACACGAAGCAAATGTGTGTTTGAGAAAGAGAGAAAGAGAGTGAGTGAGTGAGTGAGAGAGAGAGAGTGAGTGAGAGAGAAAGAGAGAGAAAGAGAGAGAGAGAGAGAAAGAGAGAGAGAGAGAGACCATTGATGAAACAGCAAGTGGAGGGATAGAGTAACAACAAGGAAAACATAGTCAAGTGAAGTTTCTCACCAGCTTCTGTCTTCCTTCGACCGGCCCGTCTCAGCCTTCCCTTTTCCTCTCCTCTCAGGATCTGGTGGGGTTTTTGGGGGGGGTGAGTACACCTCTGTCTCTTTTCTTCTTTTCCTCAGAATTGTTTCGGTCTCAGTAGCTGGCCCGGGATCACCCCGCCTCAATGAAAATTACGTCTTTAAGTAATAAATTAATGTAGAAATTTTACACCAGACTTAATGGATATATTTTTGTAAAACATTGATTTCTCTTGCCACATGTGTGATTTGGTTTGTCCCTCTCTGGTGCTACTTGGGCTTTGACCTGCCTTGTTACTTCAAAAGGTAGTTCAGTAGGTTGGTTTGAACGGGTGTGTCCACTGCGAAATGAGTAAAGCGCGCACATACACACACCCACACACGCCCACACACACTTTAGAGTGTGTCTCATGAATCAGCGTAAAGCAAACAAAGTCAATCTGTCACTCAGAGAGGCCATACTGGGATTGCTTTATGTTCCGTTGTTAGTCTAGGTGGACTGCGTCCCTCTCACTGTGTCTCCTTGCACTCTCTTCTCTCCCTCTTTTCCCCCCTTTCTTTCGCGAACTACTAGATTGCCAATGCAGAGATCCCTTTAGCTTGCAACACCTATTGCTTAGATGGGTAAGCCACAGCACACTTGCAAGTTCACTGCCACACTCATATAACAGATAATAATTTTCTTTTCAAAACGGAGTCCAAGCAGGTTTAGCTGGCGACCATGCTTGTCTGTTTCGGTGTGTTTGTGTGTGAAAGGAAAAAAAAAACAGATATACAGGGTATGCTCATTTGTGTGCTTAAGCGGGTGTGTGTGGGTGTGTTAGTCTGAGTAAGATTCCAGATATGCTGAACATGCTTTGACATGCTGTGTCACTCCAACACATCGTTACTATGCTGCGTTGCCATGCAGTCGGCTACTGTCAAAGATTCCTGGGCCTGTGTTCTAAATCACCATGCAAAACAGATCAGGCATGCATATGCAAATGTTTGTGTGTGTGTGTGTGTGTGTGTGTGTGTGTGTGTGTGTGTGTGTGTGTGTGTGTCTAAAAACCCAAACAGAGGAAAGGACAGGGTGACAGAGACAGAGAAGGAAGAAGGGGAGAAAAAAAAAACGGATCACTTTCTGAAGGCGAAAGATTGATTTCTGTGTGTGTGTGTGTGTGTGTGTGTGTGTGTGTGTGTGTGTGTGTGTGTCTGACTGTTGGCCTCCTCATGTCTGGTCTCGTCGTTCAGGAATTAGAGGCTCCCCGTCAGAACCTGCTCCGCTTGCGCCAGACTCCCGCTCGGGGGGACCGGGACGGCTTCCCACACGCGTGTCAGGAGAAACCCATGCCGTAAGAAGACCATTTGCACCGCCAGGTACGTGTTGGCCTTCTACTCGTACTGAATCTTTCATTTCGGTGTGTGTGTGTGTGTGTGTGTGTGTGTCTAAAAACCCAGACAGAGGAAAGGACAGGGCGACAGAGACAGAGAATGACAAAAAAAAACAGGATCACTTTCTGAAGGCGACAGATTGATTTCTGTGTGTGTGTGCGTGTGTGTGAGTGTGTGTGTGTGTGTGTGAGTGTGTGTGTCCGACATGCTCTCTCGCTCTTTGGCCGTCTCCGTCTCTCACAGACGCATACACGCATGCGCATACACACACACATACGAACACACAAGACCTCAGTGTACAAGCCACTTCTTATGGCTATTATGCACTATGTACGCTAAGTCCACCGTCCAGCATCATTTGTAGTTCCTTGTGGGTGTAGTGTTCCGGTCACTAAGAGAAGGCCCTCATCTTCTCCCTCTTGTGTATTTTCCTGACCTGTTTAGACTGTTTATTGATCTTGATCATGCACACACACACAAACACACAAACACAGGGAAATTGTTAGCATGCTACTGATAACCAGATAACCAGTTTGATGGCCACTGAGGGAAGCTGAAACGGAAACTGTACAAAATGGGAGGATGTGGAATGATCATATCAATTCAACATCATTCTCCGATACGATCAACTGACAACACCTTCTTTGTCTTTGACAGCAGCCTATGATGGACTACAACGCCAGCGCCCCCCCCAATAGGTCCTTGCCTTCCTTTCCCTCTTCGCCTCCCCCCCTCTCGGACGCCGCCCTCAACACCTCCTCCTCCGTCGCCGTGGGCGACACGGTGGGGGCGCTCATCCTCAGCCTGGCCTTCCTCCTTGGCGTCCCCGGCAACCTCTTCATCATCTGGAGCATCCTGGCCCGCTCCCGCAAGCAGTCGGTCACCACCCTCCTCATCCTCAACCTGGCGCTGGCCGACGGCTCACTCATGGCGCTCACGCCCTTCTTCGTGGTGTACCTGGTCCGGAGGGCCTGGGTGTTTGGCAACGTCATGTGCAAAGTGCTCTTCTACCTCTGCCTGGCCAACATGTACGCCTCCATCCAGCTCATCACCCTCATGAGCCTCCACCGCCTGGTGGCCATCTTGTGGCCCGCGCGCCTCAGCACCGTGGCCAGCCGGGGGAGAGTCCTGCGGGCCCTGGTGGCGCTGTGGCTGCTGGTGATGGCCGCCTCCGTCCCCGCTCTGCTGTTCCGGGCGCAGAGGGAAGTGCCTGGGGAGGAGCACCGCGTGGTGTGCGAGTCGTTCCACAAGCAACAGAGCCACGTGAGTAGAGAGGGAGGGGTGTGTGTGTGGGGGTGCAGGGAAGCTCAAGTCTAAAATAAAATCATATTTTGAAACTCTTACACTTTTATTTTTTTTTTTACTACTGCATTTTCTCTAGTTGTCCTCTGACAACACATCTACCCTATTTCCCTTTGACCATCTACCCTATTTCCCTATTACCCTCCCTACATCTACCCTATTTCACAAGGTGTTTTGAATTGATTGATTGCTTGTGGGCGTTCACCACTGAAAACGCCATGTGAGTTGGAAAGGAAGAAAGAGGCACCTTAAAATAATTAACAATAGTGTTCACACGTTTTTAAATCATCTTCATAGACACTATGGAATCACGGGAAAACGAAGGGTTGTTACTGTTTGGTTGCTAGACAAACGCTCGCCCCTGCCCTGTGTCTTCACATGCCATGTGGGTGTGCTGTCCGTCTCAGCTCTGAATTGTGCTTTGGGCGTGGCAAGGTCTGTTTGAATGAATGCGTTCACACCTTCTGTGATCCTAACAGGTGGTCCTGCAGTACACCATGGAGCTAGTCCTGGGGTTCGTCATTCCCTACACAGTGATTGTAGGCAGCTACATTTGCATTCTCCGCCGGATCCGGCAGACAAGGTTTCAGCGACGGGTCCGCAGCGAAAAGCTCATCCTGGCCATAGTGGCGACTTTCTGTGTGTTTTGGATGCCCTACCACATCATCAACATGGTGCAGGTATGCAAAGCAGATTATGGTTCCCAATCCAGTCCTCAAGGACCCCCCCCCCCCCCCTCGCCCTCCCCCTCCCCCTCCCCCAAGTCTTTCCAGGTATTTGGTCTTCCCCAGTGCTAGCACACCTGGTGTAATTAGTCACAGCCTTGCTGTACGTGTCTTAATTACACCAGGTGTGCTAGCACTTGAGAAGATCAAATAATCAAATACCCGGAATGGCAGAGTGTCCCCGAGGACCGGATTGGGAACAATTGGCTGATATCGCGGGCATTTGCATGCGTGTGAGAACGCTTGCGTGTAAAATGGGGAGTCAAGTTGTCATGCAAGCTACAAAAAATGTGGCTATGAGTGTTTTATTTCAGATAGAAAACTCGGTCCGTCAAACTGATTTTTTTCATGATCATACAAGTGTGTTGCTTACAGGTTGCAGCAGCATTGCATCCTGAGAAGTCCGACATGAGACACAGGTACTAGCAAAAGTAACCTACTCCATAACATCGCACCTCACTAAATTCTGTGTACCATTGGATAGGATAGGAAAATGAACAATCGTTGTCGACTTGCCATCTAATCCATGTCAAGATTATGTATGTTCCACAATCCAAAGTCCCTTCATTTCACAGCACTTCCTTTTCTCCCCGTCTCTGTTTCATCCATATCTCTTTACCTTTACCCCCCCCCCCCACACCCCCCCCCCCCCACACACACACACACACACACACACACTACCTCCATCTAGACTGGATGGCATCTGCAAGTCCTATCGCCCAATCACTTCCGCGTTGGCGTTCATCAGTAGCTGCGCCAACCCCGTTCTCTACACTTTCGCCGGGAAGTCCTACATCCGCCGCGACGGCTTAGCCTTCATGGCCCGCCTGTTCGAGGGCACGGCCCTGGACTACGCCACCAGGAAAAGTCTGCAGAACAGCCGGGAAAAAGACAAGGACGCAGATGGGGTCATGTTGAAGGACAGGGATCCGGAGTCGACGACTAGTGCTAACGGTTGCCTCACGGTGAAACCTCCGAAGAGCAATACCTAAATACAGTTAAAGCCGTTGCTGGATGCCACTGTGTGGCTGCTTTGGAGGTAAATAAAACAGTGGCCATGCACTTCTGTTATATAGGCAGTAGATGGGAGTAAAGGTCTAATGAGTTCACTACCTCATCCTCTTCTCTCCCTCTTTCTCTCTCTCTCTCTCTCATAAGGTGGTGCTTTTAAAGGCTGTTTTGAACAAAAGTACATCAGTTATCAACATCGGCAAAAAACGATTGATTTACTTGATATCAAACCTTTAAAATGGAAGAATATCAATGAACATGCTGAATGATTTTTTATCTCATATTTTTGTCCCTTGTGTTTACTGAGCTTTTATGCATTTTCTGTGCCTGGATGAATTTTTTTCTTGACATGAATGTAGACAGGTGATTTTATTTCCATGTGAGTCCGAGCCCATACATGAGATGTTTTTTTATTTATTTTCTTTGCATGAAATAATGTTCTAAAATGGTTTTATATTTTGATATTGCACCCATACTCCCTTCCCTTGCTGAACTTTTTCAGGGTTAGTATTTAGCCAGAGAGTTGTTGATCTTTTTTTTTTAACTATGATGTCAAAATTGTATTACAAACCACAGTTTTTTTTATGTCAGAAATGATAAAAGACGTCATGTCACAACTAGTTGTTTTGCAAGTGCATGAAAATAAACACGATGTACTGTCATGAAGAACATGGGATGCAACATCCGTCCACCTCCACCCAAGAAGTTGCACATTTTCTTGACGCTGCAATTCTGTCAGGAAGGCGCGGTACATGTTTCAACAAGAGTTACACCATAAACCCACCGAGTTGCTGACGAGCGGAGAAAACAAGATAGCGCTCAGCACGCTCAAACGACCGAACCGAAACAAGAGCCTGAAGTTAAAGTAAACACAGCGTCTTACTCGCGCACCATCCGGCTCGTTTCTTCGCTGAACTTCATCTTTTTTCTCAGCAAGACCTTCCCCTTGTTAGTCCTCCTGGCCTCGCTCCTTGCCCGCACCAATCCCATCACGCCCTGCTCTCCGGCCACTTCCGTCCATGTTGGAGGGGGAGCTCTCCAGCAGGCTTCTCAGACCATGACGGACGAGAGGAGTCACAATATCTGTCTACAAGGAGCGCGCTGGAACACCCGATGAATGGAAAAGACAAGTATAGTGTAGGTGTCTTTTTGAGTGACACATATAGAATTCATTCATGGCATTCCTTGGTGTCACTAAGACAACATATTGAAGTGACCTTTGCCACGTTTTGGAGGTTTGATATTTGGTGACAGTGAGAACCATGTTTTCCTATCAATTTGAAAACCTCTTATCAAACTTCTGTTCTTCTGCAATCAGCTGTAATTGGCACTTGCGAAACTGACCAAGCGAGGATAGGATTTTTTTTCTGAAATACAACAGTTACTGTTAATCTGAAGTAAACTACTCCCAATCACTGACCCTGTATAAACGTCCTCAAGCTATTCAGGCTCTGCTTGTAAGAAGAACATCCTTGAGTGGTTATTTAATATCATGGCAGGGTACTCTGAACATTTATGCAGGGGTTTGACGGCTGATAAAACACTAGGTTTGAAAACAAGGTGGAGAAGCCGATGAGCAAGATGTATGATACTTCAAATCAGCGTGTGTATGGAATGGAAAAGGACCCAAGACCCATAGGCAATTTGGATTGAGCAGAGGTCCCTTCGATGGCTGACACAGCTGGCCTGTAGGCAAGGGTAACAATAAAAAACAGTGTAGTTCCTGTTAAACTGGCTTTGTTTGATGTCAAGCTAACTGACATGAAACCACAGGTGACCGAGACACAGATTTGACTAAAATATGAATTGAAATAGAAGGATAGATAGAAACGATGGCCACTGGTATGTGCCTTGTCAGCACTCGCTCAAATGGTAGGATTATGATAAGAATCAGAATATGATCGGCACTAAACGAAGATTTCAGAGGAAGGGATCTGCGATTGCATAATAGCCAGATGAGCTCAAACATGTTTCCTGTTTGTGGTCATGCAGTGGCGATTGTAGATTGTATTTCCCGTTGTAAAGCTCACTAAGATTGTTGAAGACAGAGTGAGGACAGGACAGCAGCTCTTGAGTAGCAGTAAAATCAAAGGCACAGCCTGCGTGTGAATGTAATCCTTCACCATCTGAAAAGGAGACACCAGCTGAAGGTTAGTATGTCACCTGAGCAGAACTTGGGGTAAGGGTGGCCAATCAAACTGGCTATAATACAGCATGTGTTAAATCGATTGTGTTGCATTTTCCCTGTTATTTATGAACTAACAAATCTACCATACGAGCAGATGGTTACACTTAATTAAGCTATGTATGTTTGTTTTATGAGTGCTTTATGTATTTGTCACTTTTGGATGGTAGTATTAGCCCAAACTGTAAATGAAGAGCAGAAGAGCATATATGTGATAAAAAAAACTGCTCATTATTAGAATCAACCTGTCAATCAATTTGACTATGTGTGCTTATTTAGTGGTATGATTTGATATTTCTCCAAAACTGACATGGGCTGTCCGACATTGTGCAAAGATGTATTACGTATGGAGCAAAGCTATTTAAAGTCATAGAAAGAATAGAATACGTTTTACATGCTATGTTTACAGAGGTATAGATAAACACCGAACTGAGATCATATTTTTTGTCTTTTCTTTTCTTTTTCTTTCTAAATGACGACGTCCAACTGGAACAAACAGGAGTAAGCAAGTTTACATTCCACATTCTCAGACCTTTCTCATGGCAACGACCGTCCCCCCCAGCACCTCCTCCTCCTCCTCCCCGGCCTCCTCTTTTCCTCCCCTCTCCGTCTCGCATCAGGTCGGCATCGCCATCCTCACCCTGGCCTTCATCCTTGGGTTCCCCGGCAACCTGTTCGTGGTGTGGTCGGTGTTGTGCCGGGTGAGGAAGCGTTCGGTCACGTGCCTCTTGGTCCTTAACCTGGCCATGGCCGACGCCCTGGTGCTCCTCAGCGCCCCCTTCTTCCTGCGCTACCTGGCCGGCCAGAAGGGCTGGGAGTTTGGCGCGGTGGCCTGCAAGCTGGTGCACTACCTGTGCAGCGTCAACATGTACGTGTCCATCCACCTCATCTGTCTGATGAGCGCCGACCGCTGGCTGGCGGTCACGCGGCCCTTCCTGTCCCAGAGGCTGCGAACCAAGCGCTCCCTGCTGGTCATCTTGCTGGGGGTGTGGGTGATGGCGTTTGCCCTGTCACTCCCCATGCCCTTTTACCGCAGGTGGGTCGGTGTGCGCCGCGCGTCGGTTGAGGGACATCGTTTTTGAGCGTCGGTTTGGTTTGAAATCAAAGATAAATGTGGTTAGAGAAAAGTAAAAAAAAATATGATAATTACACTATGCTGTGTGTATACATTAAATGATATCTTTTCAAGTAAAATGAAAAGTATGACCACTACTTTTTTTCCAAACCCTTCGCATGCCCCCCCCCCCCCCCCCCCCCCTCCCCTCCCCCCTCCGTGTGCGCTGGTCTACAGCAACCTGAAGATCTTCCTGCACAAGAACATCTCGGCTAGCTTCTGCATCCCTTACCACTGGGGTAGCACTGGCCACCAGGTGTTCCAGTACCTGACGGAGACGGTGCTGGCCTTCCTCCTGCCCTTCACCCTCATCATCCTCTGCTACTCCTCCATCGTGCACCGCCTGCGCAGCGCCATGTTCCAACGCAAAGGCAGGGGCAACCGGCTCATCCTCCTCATCATCGGCGCCTTCACCCTCTTCTGGCTCCCCTATCACGTGGTCAACATCGTCCAGGTGAGCTACGCCCGCTCCGGCTGGCCCTGTGGGCTGACGCTGGCTGTTGGCCTGCACCATGCTACCATTACCATAGCTAAACAAGGCAGCACAAGACAAACGCAACCCCAATGCATCCCAACCTGAGGGCAGCCCACGAGCACACCGATGAAGATGTGGTCTTTTTCACACTGTGCCATAACACTTTTTCGCTGATTCATTTCTTAATTTGAACTTTCTAACCAACACCGCCCCCGTCCCCCCCCCCCCCGGATCCTTCCAGGTGGTGGGTCTGCTCCAGGGCAGCAAGTCGGCGAAGGACGCCGCGCTGCTGGCCCGGCCCAACGCCACGGCCTTCGCCTACTTCAGCAGCAGCGTCAACCCCGTCCTGTACGTGTTCGCCGGCAGCTCCCACGTCCGCCAGGCCGGCCTGGGCTTCATGGCCAAGCTGTTCGACGGCACCAACTCGGAGGGCCGGAGCTCCACCGCCTCGCGGAGCGCGCGCACCAGCCGCAGCAACTCCAGCCCCGACGAGAGCGCCGTGCTGCGCGCAAAGCCCGGGAAACAGGCGGGGGTCGGACCGGCGGGACGCGGGGCCCCGGGGGATTCGGAGGCGGAGGCGGAGGCGGAGGGCGTGTCCGTTGCCATGGCCATGGCGTCCGCGGGCTCATTTGATTGACGCACGGGAGGAGATGAGAGGCACAGCCAGTGGAAGGGTGTTTTTCGGGACAACGGAAAAGTCCCCTGTGTCCCGATGCTGTTGACGACTTGGAAGTTTTGGGCGCAGCAACGTTTCCCAAAGTGTTTTGCGAAAGTAGACCATCGTACGGCTGTGTCCATAAAATATATCGCAGCGCAACTGTTTCGTTATTGTGAGCATATTTGTTTGTGTATTCTATCAAGAGTTTTATTTAAAACAACAACATGGTTTTACCATGATAGATGAAAGAACTATACTGCTACTAGAGTAATGAGGTTTTATGTGAAGAGTTTCAAACCTTTTTTGAGTTTAGGTCTGGGCTTGTCGAAGGAAACTGCTCCCACCTCTTGCTGCCTTATCGGGCCTGCTAACCTGTTTAAAAAGCGGATGGACGAATGTGCACTCCCTGCCTCTTTAAGTGTTGCCGCGGCTATGGAACCGTAGGGAGAATACATGGCAGATCCAACCGTGCCAAACTCGATTTCACATTTATTCAACCATTCAAGGCAGATCCGTTGGTCTGACTGAAGTGTTACAAAACTAAAACCACACTTGCACTTGTATCTTTCACAATAAACAGATTGTCCAACATTGCTCTGTTCATGCAATCAAGACAGACTCTGGTCAGACCCAGTTTCTGCGTTCCATTTAGTAAGAGGTCAATGGCAGTTGCGCAACAGGGTGACAAGTTGTCTATGTCCCCATGTCATACTCGCATCCTGTCGTGTGACTCAACCGCCAACTATGGACTCGATTTCACTTGACGTTACCGAGGAAACCGATACACCACGCACACCCAAACACACACATTCACACCACACAATTCCGCTGAGGTAGATTAGTTACAGGCTCAAACAATGGACGGACGACGAGGTCTCAGGCTGGCCAATGATTGACGAGCGTGGTGGCAGTTGTGCAGATGTGGGGGGGGGGGGGGGGTTAGTTGATTAGTTTGTGACCTTTGCACATTTTGATTCTGTCTAAACTTCTATTTCTTGAATGCTTGGACCCCATACATATTACCCCACAGCACGCTCTCTCTCTCTCTCTCTCTCTCTCTCTCTCTCTCTACCCTGGCTCCTTCCTCACCTAGCTGTGGGCCCCTGACGCAAAGAAGAAGAAGCCACCGCTCTCCCATCTTTGCACTTCATATCCTACGTCCTGTAAAATGGCAAATGGTCTCATTCACTGTTTGTTCAAGGGAGGCGTGGTCTACGTGATAAGGGTGCAGTCTGTTTGAGGGTCTATAGCAATACGAGGCGAGGCGGAAACAATTGCACATCCATTGTGAAGAGGGGGTCATTCATTAAAATAGTATTGAGCAGATTTGAACATTTGACACCTTTTTCATTGTGTTTTCTGTTTTTCATCGTGACCGTAGGAGGCAGACATTGAGGTCGGTTGTGGTTAATCAAACACAGCTGAACTATACGGAAATAGGACCCAACGCTGGTTCCATGGGAGCCATTCGTTCCAATGTGTTTTGGATTTGTACACTGGTTTTTAACCTTGTATCACTGGCATCGCCACAATGATGGGATGGATCCCCGGTCTCCTGGTAACATGGGTTAGTCAACTTTGCAATAGATGCTCAATTGCACATATTGACCACATAGGACCCATCAATGTCATATTAAACTTGAATATGTAGATCTCTCTCTCTCCCCCACCCCCCCTAAAATAACCCCACACTCTTAAAAAATATATATATATCTCTAGAAAAGGCAATTGAATTTAAACCTGTATATACTGTATTCCGATTCTAAAAGTGCTTCAGCATAGCATTGGGATTCTAGTATTCTGTAAAATTGAGAAAACACAATTTCAATTCTGAAAAATAACCTTCAAACAAAGCAACAACGTGGCAAATACAGAAGACGAAACGGCAAAGATGAGAAAAACACTGGGATTGGACGTTATTGAAGGAGTGTATTCTGTGGGTCAGACTCACCATCAGTATCCGTGCAGAAGAAGTTGAGTCGCTCCACATCAGACCGGTCGCCTCAGCGCTGATCTCCCCCACTCTCGATGGCTCCTGTTATCCCACACTCCTGCCATCCGGTCCCATTGCCTGGGGCCCAGTTCTGGTAGCAGAGGGACTGACCACTGACCCAGAACCAGTAGTCCAGGGTGCAGGTGCAGGGCCTCTCCCCACGTCTTGTCCTCACGGATCAAGACTATATCTTCATTGACATCTGAAAAAGAGAAAAACATCCAAATCTGACTGAAACCCTAAAGCGATCGCAAAATCCTAGTTTTAAATGTGATCAAAAATATAAAAATTAAAATGCGATGAAGAACAATATTTAATATGGTCACTGGTGTACTGAATATGCATGTATCTTGTTAATGATACTTAATAATGTGCTCACCCATATGGCAGACAAAAGGGGAGAGGGTGTGGCAGTCCTGTCGTGCGTGTTTATGTGTGAATAGGGCCACAACACAATCCTCCAGTTCCCCACTTGGCTCTCCCTCGGCCCTGTGTAAGCCTATCCACACCCAACTAGCGATAGCATTAACATCTGCCCTGAGACTAGCGATAGCATTAACATCTGCCCTGAGACTAGCGATAGCATTAACATCTGCCCTGAGACTAGCGATAGCATTAACATCTTCCCTGAGACTAGCGATAGCATTAACATCTGCCCTGAGACTAGCGATAGCATTAACATCTGCCCTGAGACATTGAATGTCAATGTCGTCTTATGCTTTTACAGAATATTATGCCGTTTTAAAAAAGAAAATACCCTGCTCCTCTTATTGCTTTTAGAATGATATTTGTTTGTTCTCTTTGTGTTCTTCCCCCTGCAGTAGCTCTGTCCCAGCTCTTGGGTTCACTGACAAAGTGGTACTGATGAGTTTTGCGTACACGTAATATACCACTAAGGCCTGTGTAAGACAAACGTGATATTTACAACATTTTTATTAATACAATAAACCAACTCACCCCCCCCCCCCCCCCCCCAAAAAAAAAAACACATACAACGAATGTAGACCAAACATAACTTTTTCCATTGATAGATATTACCTATATAACTATATTGTCTTCTAAAAGAATGTGTATCATTAACATTCTTTAAAATGTTGTACTATTCAGCGTTTTCCATGCATGCGCCATCAAATACAACCCAGATACTGCGTTGCAAACATATTTAATGGAATCCAACAGTCCAAGAATCAGATGTATAGTATCATTATCATTTGTAAGGGTCAAAGCAGAAGTAAACTTACCAGAAATGAGGAGCAGGATACAGAAAAGGTGCCTCGTCACTGTGGGAACACAGACAGGAGACAGGGGAAGGAGGATAACAAAATACCAATTTGACTGGAAGCAAGGTGTTGGTGTTATAACAGTCGTTTGCATAGATGCTGCATGATTTACCACAGGAAAAGAATGTTTTACTGTGAGGATAATAATAATAACAGTAATAGTGATTATTATCCGTATACAAGATTAGATACACATCTACGGCTATCATATAAAAACATGGTGATCTTACTCTTTACCCTCTCACTGAGCAGGTTGATCAGGTGGCTTGGCACTGGTCTACTGTGTGTAGTCCAATGTTTCCCGTCACAATTTTCATCCTTTTTTTCCCGTTTCTTTGTTTTTATTAGCCAACTGCTAGCATCGTATATAAAACCTAGTCTGGGCAGCCTTTGTTGACTGCTATCTTTGTAGAGGCACTTTCCATTACTGAGGAAACAATTAGGACCTCCAGTGGAAGTACCCAGTAGAGAAGCACAGATGCCTCGCCAAGGGTTGTAGGATCATTTTCAGAGAAACAGGCCATCGAATTCATTCTTTTTGGTTTTATTTCTGTTACTTTTTATTCCTAACAATGTTATAGTCTTGATACGAAAGCCACTTAAGATCTAATAACTTAAATACATGAACTTTTTGTTACATGAGGTAAGTCATCATCAAATCAATAATAGTTAATTTACTAAACCCCTAAACAAAAGCATACATCAAAAGTGTACCCTACTCACCACAGGTGGGCAGGTTAGAGTGTATTCCTTCCACTGCAGCCCCACGCACCAGATACAGCTGTCCGTCAAACATGGTTGCCCTGGTAGACCGGGGAATGGCTTCTACTTGCCGTCAATTGGGATAAACAGGCGCTCAAAACCTGGCCCACAGGAGCTACAGTCCATCACCTCGCCATTAAAGCTGACATGGTGCATCCCACTCTGACTGCGCCTGTGGCAGGCAGGGATCGTAACGCAGAGGGGAGGCGGGAGTGACAGCCAGCAGTGACCTCAGCCTCCCCTGTCCAGCGCTGGTGAAGCGCAAGCGCGGGCATCTGGGGATAAAGGTGAAAGGTCAGGGGTCGAAATCAACCTTTTCCCTTGCAAATGCACTTAGCGATGTCAGCAAGTGCTATCTTCAACTGTGAATTTGCATTGGACGTGACGAATGCTGGGTCTGGTCTTTGAGATCTTTGTGAAAACATTTGAAGCTGCTTCAATCAGTGATGACGAGGCGATAGGAGGAGAAACTAAGCATGTCCTGTTTTGGCTGAATCTTGTGTTGTAAATATTTTCCAGATCTTTATTATTTCTTTATTTGTATGAGTAGAATTTCATTCAGATTTGTTTTGCTGTACTGACTTTTAAATGTATAAATACTTGTTACCTGCATTTAAACAGGGCACTGCTGGAAACGAAATATAGCATTAATCAGCAGCCCCTGTTTAAATAAATGACATGCTGTAAATAGAAGGATGCTGTTGTCTAACATGAGAAACAGAATGATTGTCCCACCCCACCCTAGGGCATGTGGGAATCTAGACAATGTTTCGTAATTGGTGTTCATTCTGTACGTAATCAGGGACTTTTCCACTGTCTACTTAACCACAAAACACCAGCTTGTGAAAGAAATAACGCACGCACATGGTCAAGAATCACATATTACATAGTACTTTCAGGTTAACCAGCTACAGTAGGTATACCCTTGGGTGTTGTCCTCAGGTGTATATGGAAATAACCTGAATCCAGGCAGCGTTAGTTAGTTCCCCCAGAGGGCATAGATTCTGCCTCAGTTACAGACGGTTGCAAAAACATGACTGGAAGTCATCAGACAGGTAGAACCTACAGCCAGGGGGCGATAAGATCCTATAGGTTTTGAAACACATCCCATTTGGCCTGCAGTCGGCCTGTACACATGCACAGCGTATCGATAGTCTTAGTCTTTCCTGACAATCGTGTATGATGACATTGAAAGAGAGTCCCTCCATTGTCGAGCCTGGTAAGCCCCCCTTAACACAATGTCCTCTGGACCTACCCCAGTCATGGTGGTTGAGAGGGGGCAGATGCTGGCAGGCTGCCTAGCTGTCCTTATAATCCTCCAGTTCTCCATGGCACTAACTACCGCCACCTAGAGGCACGGAAGAATCCATCCTGTGAATAAAAATAAATCAAAGAATTTTTTTTGGGGGGGGGGGGGGGAATAACATGGCCTAGACTTAAATTCCCACAGAGGTGTCAAACTTGGAAGTTTGTGGGAGGAACAAAGCTATTGAACTAGTAAGTATTGCAGTATTGTATTATTGAACTAGTAAGAATTGTAGTTGACTAGACCACCTAATACTGTCCAAGACAAAGAGAACTATATTTTGTTGTGGGCTGAAGTTAGCACCCGTTGGCCTTCCTTGCCCACAACCAAAGACAAGCGTCCTTCTGCTTACTCCCTGTGGTTCTCAAAAGCCCTCTAAATACCTCTCCGCCGAATATCACAGTCTGCTTCGAACACATCAAAATGACTTTACAAAACACGAGGCTCAGTTCTCCAAAAGATGACAAGGGCGTTGAATACATTCCATACGGGTTAGGTGCAATGATGACTCAAATGTGCATGGGTAAATTGAAGGGGACACTAACAGCTGTTTTCAGCGGGACATTTCAATGTGAGTCGGGCACATAGAGAAGTCGTTCATTGGTTCTTTCCTCATATGCTCAGAGATGACTTGCCCAATAAGGGATTGACAAGGGTAGGAAGACACAGCATCTAGCCGCATGATAGCTCAACGTACCGTACACACCCAGGTACTCTGACTAGCCTTATAATAGCACGGCAAGGTTTAAAATAGGACATGCAAAACACCGACGTATCGCTGTCACCGTCATGCTAATAGGACAGATACTGTATGGGGGAGTAGTGTGTCCATAATATGTGGCCGAAAATGAAGTAGAAAAGGGAGGATTTCACTCCTCCTCCCATCTCACCTCTTTGTTCATTTATCAGAAGAATTCTCCCCAAAAAAAGTATAGTTTGATGAGTCTACATTCAATGACTCATTTCCAGTAAAAGTAGACGTTCTCAATCTAGATTTCAAATCAGCTCAAGATTCACAAGTCAAGTTCCCATTACTATTGCAGGAACATGACCAAGCCAAGTCAGTCTTTTTATCTGATGCCACAGCAAAGCGCACGCATATCAAGAGCACCCCCTGAAGTTGGAACTACAGCACTGCGTAGCAGTGCAGACACACCGCATCCTTGCCGTACTGACGTATCCCTCCACAAGTGGGGCCTGGACGTAGTCCCCTCTCGCCGCTACAACCATTTGGCCGTCGTTGGAAGAGCACCGAGGTCACCGAGACAGGAACTGAATGGCGTGGGGAAAAGGAGGACTGGTTGAATGGAAAGTACTGCAGGGGACAAGGCCGAAAACGGAAGAGAAGGACGAAAAAAGAAGGACGCACATTCACACAGACACAAATACATGTAGGCTTGACCACAAAAGTGTCCGGCGTGCGTTCCATAGTATTGTTTCTTCACTGGAAGTAGATGATTCAACTGTTGTCTACCGGACTAATACTGGATGTGACAAGTGCATTATACAGGGAGTATGAGAAAGGATGTGTCATCCGGTGGAACGTCAGTGTTGTGCAGAATAGGAGAATCCACGTTATTCCAACACTCTTGGAGAAGAAGAATTCCCCTGGTAGGACTGACATATAACCCATTTCATAATGTGGTTGTATGTCTAAGCTTGGACGAATTATTGACCAGCAACAAAAAAACATAGATATGAAAAAAATCCATAAAAAGTTAGAGTAATATACAAACTAATAAAACTAAAACTACCTACAGCACCAAAAGTATGGGCACACCATCCACTTGACAGTTCACAAAAGTCACGTTGTGCTTACTTCCTGTATCCCACAGGGAACGCGAAAGTTGGTTATTGGTTATTGTAAGACACACCCTTGCTGATCAACCCGAGAAGTATACACCACTTGCTATTTATAACCCGGTGAGCCACACCGTGAACGCGGTTTCTTCTAAGAACATTGGCCAGCCCGGTGAAAGGTCATCGGAGCTGTCAAACTCGTCATGACTCTCTCTTTTCTTTCGGTCTACAGCTGACTGTTATGTCCACATAGACACATTCAACCCCCCCCCCCCCAAAAAAGGTTGTACGTGCCTCTTCTCTGCACACACCTAGCTTGACTTTCCGTTGTGTATGGTGGGCAAAGCCCTTCCCAGGGGTGGTAATGGAATTGTGGGCTACTGGTGGGGTGGTGGGGTGCTGGGTCAGATAAATACAGATATAAATGAATAAACACGGATTCTGGTGCAGGTACACTGATTGTGAAAAGTTAAAAGTAAAAAAAAAATAAGAAAATGGGTTTTAGAAGAGGTTTTGGAAGGCATACCACAATCTCAGGGGTTCAATAGACTAGTCTAGTCTATAGAAACAATTTTGTGATGTAAAATGATGCTGTTAAATTGTCTTTACATTACATACAAAATAAACGTACTTTCTGATCCATAATAGATAAAAGGAAGGATTGTCTGGTATTGTCTACAGAATAATATCTCTTACCACATAAGATCGAGGGGACATGATCAATACAACTTTTGAATGTACATTGATCTGAATTGTGCTGGTTCTGTCAGAGGAAACTGGACAGATTCCATATCCATCAGCTAGTTATGGTGAAAGTAAATCATTGGCCTGATCCAACAGACGTACGATCCTCAAATGATACCCGTGTGTGTTTCAAAGAGACCCGGTGGCTCAAACCTCGAACCTTGGCCAGGCCCTCCTTTCTCTCAATTCCTAAACCAAACAGAACTTTTGAAATCATGTTGAAATCAATTTAAATATATAACAAGCAGTGTTGACAAGGTTACTTTTAAGATGTATTGTCACAGATGACAGTTGAATTCAAGTCAACGACCACACATTCTGTGCATGATGGCCTTTTTTTATAAACTCTAAATAAATAACCAAACCAACAAAATCACACAGGTTCCCAATAGATGGCTGAGCGTTGGTCAGTAAAAAAAAACGTTTTTTTCATATTTACATTTAAACATAGTACGAGTTAGGATTACTACATTTACTATCATAAAATGTACAAAAATGAATGACAAAAGTTAAATGGAAATACTTTTAGTCACAAAGGGAAATTAACCATTTCCCATCCACGTTTATATGGCTAAGCTTAAGTTGGTTCCAAACAGGTCCATTATCTCTACATTATTTCAGCATTTAGGGCGTCTGACATGGACAGAACCATTGACCTCCACTAGTCTGTCAGTCTGCCTTAATCCTGCCTGTCCCTCATACCACGCTGTGCCCAGACTAGTTGAAACACCAACAGCATGGCATGACCGGCTCTGCTGTTGTTAAAACCCGGTGGAGTACATGTAAAAAAATATATTTAAAACAAAAATACGTTTATCAGTACCGGCATCCCACACATAATTCACACACACAAGTTTACAAAGACAAGCAAACGGAGACTTGACACTTTCTCTCCTGCATGTAAGAGGCCTGCTGGCTCTCCTGTGGCTAGACACTTGAAATTCAACATGAAACATCTACTCTTTCCTCCACACCTTTGAGCTTTATTTTGTCACTGTACTGTACACTCTAAAAGGTCGTGCGAGTGTGTTTTATGTGGATTTGTGCTTACAAAATCTGCACAGTGTATATTTTTCTGTTTCATGATACATGATCCAAAGTATACAGCAAAGGGCCTTAAGTAATGTGCGTTTTGGTAGGAAAATATTTGTAACATTTTGTGACTTTCTACAACATTCTTATCCAATACTCAATTCCTTGACTGCTTGAAAATGACTAGGTTGCATTGAAGTTTATCAGATTTTCCATTGCGTTTTATGGAATAGTGACATAAAACAAGAAATAGATCACACTTGACATATTTTCTGTTTATCTGTTTGGAATAAACACTCATAATGTATCAATCATCACACTCATACGGTGTCAACATTTCTGAGAATCCTCCGTAGCCAATGCGAGCTCTTTCTTTTTCTTTCTTGTAGGGCAGTGGGTGGGATTCATTGGAGAGGAAAATGAAGGGAAGGTATAAATATAGACAAAGTTCAAAGCTGATTTATAGCAAAGTAATTGACAGAATTGAAGACTCATTATCTCCACTCCAAGACCCAGTACTCGGATACACTGTAAGATTGACTTTTGTTGTTTTGTTTGGTTTATCTGAATTTGGCTGAGGAGAAACTGTTAAAGTTTTAACCTGATTTAGACATATTGATAAATGCAGAATGTGGAAAAGCCGATGGAATATTTAGGAATGCTTTATTGGAAATTGTACAGGGTGGCATAGCTGAATATTCTCTCAAAGCTACAAATAAGAAGTTGTCATACAATCATTTCTTATCTGATACAGAATATCACTCCTATTATAAGCTATTCATAATTTACTTTAAGTGCAGTCGTTGCTCATGACAGTAACATATTGTAGTGCTGGTAGTTTGGAAATTGATTTGACAGCTTGGTCAAATAGCGTCTCCATAAAATGTGGTTTATTAAAAAAGCTGGCGTTTACTATTTCAAGTAACAAACTGGCATTCTGACAAATATGTAATGTCTTAAAACTCGTTTAATTTTTTACATAATGCCATTTCTAAATTAAACTGGCATCTTTTGAGTAATAATTGGTGTTTTTATAAATAATATATATATATATATATATATATATATATATATATATATATATATATATATATATATATATATATGTGTGTGTGTGTGTGTGTGTGTGTGTGTGTGTGTGTGTGTGTGTGTTAAATATATTAAAACGGTAAATCCCCCCTTGAAATTCACAATTCAACAATTTGAGTTGTAATTGGTGTTTTCATAAATTATATATATATATATATATATATATATATATATATATATATATGACTAAATGTATTCGTCCAACACCTGAGGTATAGGCACGAAAGTAGAACATTTCATAATTGTTTTAGACAGATTAATACATGTTTTTTATCTATGTATATATATATATATGGCTAGATAGCTAGATAGATATAGGTATAGATAAATGCATGTATTCATAGTCTAAAAAAATAAGGAAATGTTCTACTTACGTGCCAAAACCTCACATGGCATCTCTGGCACTATAACACACCAGGCGCGTAGCTTCAGGCAGTGCAGGCGGCGCGGGTGCACCCGGGCCTGCGACGTACCGGGGCCCGGCGACGGGAAAGGCCGGCTAAGGCACGAGCCCCTTGATTAAAATGTCTAGCCGCGACATGCACAGGTATTACATGTGGACGTGAATGCATCACATTAGTCTACAAACAATAGGCTCAGAATTTGAAGTGGGCCACGTGACAAATTATTTAGCTCATTTAAGCAGCAAAATGTTTTTGTCCCTCTACATAACAGTCTATTGCCTAAAATGAGCAGATAAAGTAGGGTGATTAGGATAGCTTTGTGCTTTCCGTGGTGCTGATCGACTAATAGACTAAGGGTGTATTACCGATCGCTATCCATGCTAAATGCATGTGTTAACAGTTTCAAATCTGCCCTTAGGTTTTGCTCTGCCGTTACAATGCATAGCGATTAACATCCTTACCAACAAAATTATTTTCAACTTTTATTTATTTACCTTTTATTGATATTATCTAGGCTATGATAGGGAAATATGGGTGGTGATAGGGGCCCAGAATATTTTTGTGTACCCTGTCACCCTGTCATGATTAAGTTACGCCATTGCTACAGACCCACAACTCCTGAAACATTCCAACACAGAAAACCCAATTTAAAGAATATCTAGGAAACAAGGCCTCAATGGCGATGATACGTTGTAGGATAGGCTACATAGGCGTGATATAAAACAAATCAAAGTTCAGTGCACATACTAACCTTGACCAAGCGGAATTCATTTAATTTGTCACGTTTCGTTGCTCTCTTTCGAGTTGTGCGTGGGGTTGGTGAGGTAACGCGCATAAGAACGGTATGGCACTTTGCAGGAAAGACACTTCGGCTTGCAATATGTCCGGAGAAGTGTAAAGGCTCATCGCATGAATGAACAATCATAAGGCACTTGCTTTCATGATAAAAAGCACAGAACATAATGTGTACGGTTACATACTTAAATATTCAACAACTGTAAGACAGGCATGACATGTTATGTCAATTTTAACTCAGTATCCTCTCGCCTGTGCCTTTCAAATTCAGTTGCCCGAAACAAACTTAACATTTCTATTTTGTTGCGCGTATTTACGCGCACAGGTCCAGTCGATCAATATGGGACAGCTCGCATCCAAACGCAAACAGAATGTTCAACAAGTGACGCCCGGGGAAATCAATGGAGAAAGTCTCCCCGATTACTATTCGCGACGTGTTGATAATAATGGTCAGCTGGAGAATTCACTCGATGGAGTCAGCGAGATCAACATACCACCACCTCCTACCATCACCATTGACTCGTCTGGTCCCGATGGAGAACGCAGCGATTCAGTGGTGGAAACAAGGCGCTCGTCAATTTATAGCGCCCTGGACGCAGTGCCACAGTTGGATTTTTACTCAAATGGGAACTCTCTGAAGTTACGACCTCCAAGGAAAAGACCCTCACTGGATCTTCTCCGGAAGCCATTTGAAGTGAGAGAACATTAATCGCACTATCTCTAATGTTAAAATCATATGGGTTTTGGTACTGTTTTATATCACACACTCGTTTACATGGTTCAAGACACTATATTTTAGATCTAATATAGATGCATCTTGCTGCAAATATCAGTGTTGCTCTGAACATTCTTTTTCCAAAGAGATACCCTAACTTGTTTTATTCTATTCTATTCTATTCTGTCATTCTTGTCTGTCTTTCCCAGGATGGGGAGCTTAGCGTCCCAGGCTCTGGGGTCGCCCGTCTGTCCGACCTGAACAGTACCCTGGGAGACCCCCCTGACTTTAAAGAGAAACAGCCCGTGCGCTTTGGTTGGATCATAGGAGTCATGGTTAGAGAACGACACACTCACGCACGCTCATGATGTGCACACCACCGACACACTCACGCACACAAGCCTATCCTTATGCTCTCTCTCCTCTCGGGTTCATTTCTGACCGTTGTTACAGATCCGCTGCATGCTGAATATATGGGGTGTCATCCTGTTTCTTCGCCTGTCATGGATTACCTCCCAAGCAGGCCTTCGTGAGTTCTGAATTTATTTACATCCAGATGCACCACCAAGTTCACCGTAAGATGTTACTTTCGTCTTTATCAGGAGTCTGTGTGACTTAGGATCGATCCTTGAACAAACTCCATACTAACGCGGTGTGCACAGTGGACTCATTCCCTTGTGCCCTGACCAACACAATGGAACAATGGAACGGCTTTTTCACTGGTCACACATTACAGAGCAGTGACCACATGGTCTTAAACTTAGATCATTGAGGCCCTCCCTTCTGCATTACTGTGGAGTTGAGCAAAAAAAAACACACACACAAAGAAAAAAAGATTACGATCAGGATGATGATGATGATGATGGCGATGATGACACGCTGATGACCCTGTTTCCTCTCGACAGTGCTGACCTGGCTCATCATTTTGATGTCGGTCGTCGTGACCACGGTGACGGCTCTCTCCGTCTCTGCCATTTCCACCAATGGGAGAGTCTCGTCAGGTGAGTGGGTCGAGCGCGTCGTCCATTTGTATCACTGTACAGGTTTGGCTCGAAAAAGGTAATACTGGCGAAATCTGAATCATTATTATCAAGATACAGTGACGTGTAGATAGAATTTCAAGCGGTATACAACAGTGGGCCCACTACGACTTTATACAGTAAATATAGACAAATAAAATACCATGAATATAGAAAATAAAAGGGTGGTACTGTTTTCATTGGACAGCATTTGCAGGGACATACTTCAGTCGACTCAGTTCAAATGCAGGATGATCATGAGCATGACTCGTGAGGCTGCACTGTAGGCCCAGCCTGAGAATAGTGAGCGAACATGCACCTCCATTTCATTCATATATTCTATATTATTGCCCAATTTCAACTCCAAACTTGTCCGACCACCATTTGTAAACACACCAAAGTCTTTACTTGACCACCACCTAAGATAGTCGCTGAGTGCTTCTCGTTGAAAAGGGCTATGAAAACAGCTTTCCGTGCCAACAGGTGGTGCGTACTTCATGATCTCCCGAACACTGGGCCCCGAAATGGGAGGACCCATTGGCATGGTCTTCTCCTTTGCCAACGCCCTGGCGTGTGCCCTCAACACCGTGGGCTTCGCCGAGGTGGTCCGCGACCTCCTGGAGGTGAGCTGTGCAACGAGACGGATCCAGCCGTTGGGCTGGTTGACACACACACACACACACACACACACTTTTCCACGTTCAACTTTGAATGACCTCACATTGCATCAATGTATTTAAGCCTTGTGTGTCTGTGTGTGTGTGTGTGTGTGTGTGTGTGCGCAGGAGATGGACTCCCTCATGGTGGACCGGACTAACGATGTGCGTATCATCGGGGTGATCACCATCAGCGCCCTCCTTCTGGTCTCCTTGGGTGGCATGGAGTGGGAGGAAAAGGTCAGCATGTTTTGATCACCACACGTGTGATACACAGTACTGTGCAAACGTTTTAGCCAGATGTGAAAAAATGCTGGCACAAAATGTAAAGCAGAGAGTGGTCACAGCAAATATTGATTTGATTTAGACCGTTCACTTGTTCATTCACTTTGCATTTAGTTAATTGATCAAAACAAACTAACACTTAGAATTTTGAAAGCAGTCTTACTTTACACACCTGCCTAAAACTTTTGCACAGTACTGTATATCTACGTATCCATTCACAACACGGAAATGTGTACGTTTCATTTGTCCCCTGCGTGTTTAGTCAACTCCATTGAGTCGTGCCTCCGTCCAACATTCACATGGATGTGTGTGTATTTGCCCAACCCCAATTGCAACCGTGTGATCCCTCCTGCTTCTTTGCCTCCCCCAGACCCAGCTTCTGTTTTTCGCGGTACTGATGGTGGCCTTCGTCAACTACTTCGTGGGCACCGTGATCCCTGTCACACCTGAAAAACAAGCCATCGGCGTCTTCAGTTACAGAAGTGAGTTGTGCTAGGGAAACGTGAAGCCGAGGCTCAGCAGTAGGGAAACACACTAAAGTTGACCACTGTACCAGGTGAATCGTACCAGGTGAATCGTACCAGGTGAGTCTTGAGTAACTACAATTCAATGGCGTGTTCCAGGTGAGATTTTCCTCGACAACCTATTGCCAAGTTGGAGAGGAGTGGAGGGAGAGTTCTTCAAGATGTTTGCCATCTTCTTCCCCTCGGCCATTGGCATCCTGTCCGGAGTCAACATCTGTGGCGATCTTAAGGTGTGGCCTTGACATGAAGGAATGTGTGAGGGGAAACAAAACAGGGTTGTGTTTTTCTTTCTGTCTCGCTCTCTTTATTTTCCCTGTCGTTCTATCCCTCCTACATACGTGTTATTGTTTGCATGCATGGTATTATGTAGATAAACACGCACACACACAGACACACGCAGGCTTACCCAACACATACGTGTAATAACATTCTGTTTGTATAGCGGAACGGTCACCCTTTTACAAAAAAAACATCCGTACAAGTACTTTTACAACAGGTCTCATTTAATCATTCCTTGATTCGGTGCTCTCTGGGGTGTAGGATCCAGCCACTGCTATTCCCAAAGGAACTCTCATGGCCATTTTCTGGACGACTATCAGCTATTTGGTCATCTCTGCCACTGTTGGTAAGCTGCTCTGAAGCCTATTCAGTGAACTTTCATGTCAGACTAAAACTAGTCTGACATGAACTACTAAAACTGTCACTGAAAACGTGTTTAACCTTCCGCATGTGTTTAGTATGAATAAAGTTATTGTAAGAAATAAAAATAAAAAAATCCACTTCAATGTGGTGTCGAGTATTCAAGTCGGGTCTAATCAACGCTCAAGAAAGAAGTTTCACCCTCAAACTTTTCATGCTCGAACATTTACCGATCCATTGCGTATGTAATGGAGTTCTGCTTTCGGGTGTGAACCCTTTATTGTGTTTTCTTGTCCACTGAGCTACCCTGTGGTTTGCCTTCCATTCCGTCAGCGGCGTGTATGGTGCGTGATGCCTCTGGGAACGTGATGGACATGCTGCCAGCCAATCACTCGACAGACGACTGCGTGGGTCTGCCGTGTCAACTGGGCTGGAACTTTACAGAGTGCATCGAAACACAGTCCTGCAAATATGGACTGGCCAACAACTTTAAGGTGCATATTGGTAGTTATTGTTATCTATGTCATGAAAGATTAGTGAATATAAATGTATGTCTGTATGTCCATCCATCCATCCATCCATATATATATATATATATATATATATACATACCCAAATTAGCAACTAGTCAGGGTCCATAATGCATTGATTTGGATTTAACTATTTCATCGACCATGTAATAAGACTATTTAAAAACATGAATATTAAAATGAATGTTGTGCTTGGTGTCAAACCCCTTGCCCCCCTTCTGGTCGTCAGGCGCTGAGTCAGGTGTCAGGGTACGGATACCTCATCACTGCCGGTGTCTTTGCGGCTAGTTTATCTTCTGCCCTCGCCTTCCTGGTTTCTGCCCCAAAGGTCTTCCAGGTGAGATGCCAACCCCCCCCCCCCCACCCCTGTGTTAATACACCTTTAGTGGGGCCTGGTCAGCACGATCTCCATGAATTATCTATATCAGAGAGTCACAGCGAGCAATGGACAAAGATGCAGGTTCACAACTAATAAAGAGATATTTGTAGGGTGTTGATAGTGTTTTCTTGTTAATTCATCGAAATCTCTTCTGTCCTCTTTATTTCCTCCTTGTGCTCAGTGTCTGTGCCGGGACAAAATCTACCCCTACATAATATTCTTTGCCAAGGGCTACGGGAAAAATGACGAGCCCCTTCGCGCCTATCTCCTCTGCTACTTCATCGCTGTGGCTTTTATTCTCATCGGTGGGTTTGAGATCAAACTGAATACTTTGTGTAAGGGCGAGGCTGAAACGCAGTTCCCCAGGTTTGCTACAGCATTCCGCTGTGCAGCATAGGAAGCACGATATACAACTTGATTTTGATATCAGTGTTAAATCGATACGAAGTTTTATCTTTTATCATCTTCAGGCTGGGGGTTGTGACTTGTAACACGGGAGAAAGGAAGTCAAAATGTCCGTAACAAATTCAAGTAAACTTATGGAGACAATAAAACTCTTCAGTTCAGGGAGTACAGTGCAATTTGAGGCGAAACCATCAGATTATAAGGACAAAGAATGACGTTGTTCCCTTTTATGAAATCCTAAACTAGCATGAAAGTCTATTTTCACACGAGAGCAAACCTTTCTGTCTTGTTTCCTTCAAGCCGAGTTAAACTTCATCGCTGCCTTGATCTCCAACTTCTTCCTCTGCTCCTACGCCCTCATCAACTTCAGCTGCTTCCATGCCTCCATCACTAATTCACCTGGTAAGGCTCTGAAGAACCCTTCACACACTGATTACATAACTGTGATACACATATGCATTCATGTATGTATGCAATGCATGTATGTATGCATCTATGTAATTCATGCATTTTTGTGTGCATGTATGTACGTGTAGAGGATTGCAAAGCCAAGTGGATAAAACTCTTTGAGGGCTCCCATTTGAACACATACAAGAACATGTAAATATTCATTGCTGTTGTGGTTCCAGGAAACTCTATGTTATGAGTCATCTCAATGCAAACGGATAGACTACTCAACGCTGTGCACGCGATCCACAACAATGCACGACTTCTTCACCCTCACGTGAACTTTACCGCAGCTGTGTCTAGCATAACACTCTGCTGCCCCCCACAGGCTGGAGGCCGTCCTTCCGCTACTACAGCAGATGGGCCGCCCTGTTTGGAGCGGTGATCTCCGTGGTGCTCATGTTCATGTTGACCTGGTGGGCTGCTCTAGCCACTTTCTGCATCATCCTGTTCCTCTTTGGCTACGTCAGATATACCAAGCCCAGTAAGTCCCACCTCCAAAGGTCGCCAAATGGTTTGAAGGTTGCCATTTTCAAATTGGTGTTGGCGCTCGCTATGGTTAATCGTTTTGATAGCAATGACGCATTGATGCAAACTGAGCTAAACTTATGTTCTGTTTCTACCCTCCGCCTACCCTCATGTCTACTTCGCTCCTTCTCTCCCCCACTGCCTTGCTCTCTCTGCCTTGCTCTCTCTCCCTCTCTCTCCGTCTCTGCCTGTTCCTGTTGTTCTCCCTCTCTCTCCTTCCTCCCCTCTGCAGAGTGTAACTGGGGCTCCTCGGTCCAGGCAGGGACCTACAACATGGCTTTGTCCTACTCCGTGTCGCTCTCGGGGGTGGAGGACCACGTCAAGAACTTCAGGTCAGAGGGCAGAGGGCAGCTCGGTACCATACCTAGTCCTCTGGATAATTTTTTTTTTTTTTTTTACACGGGGATTTCAAATATTATTTAGGCCTTTGTACCATTATTAATTGGTGATTTACAATGGTGGCTCAGAGCAAATTCTCATTGCTGTTTACCGGGTAGACTAGTGGTTTCTTTGTGTCGGATCTAATCTTCTAATTTCTCCCTCAGACCCCAGTGTCTGGTCCTGACCGGGCCTCCGAACCTGAGGCCGTCCCTGGTGGACTTTGTGGGCTCCTTCACCAAGAACGTCAGTCTCATGATCTGCGGGGACATCATCATGGTGGGCGTCCTGTCCTTGCTTTAGTTTCTATACAACACGTCCCGACGACAAATGCATGGAATCCTGTGACCAACAAGGCCGTTGTTGAACTGTTTCTAACCGCACATGCTTACATAGCTTGAACACGTGTCATGAAATCAATGCAGTAAAACGCACGACACAGGTCTACGCACACAGCTGCTGAAACTTTGGGAAACTTTAAACTTTTTTACAACCTTTCTCCCTATATCTCCCTCCTCAGGAAGAAGACAGGCCGAATCTCTCTGCCCACAGACCAGACGGCTTGGTCAAGTGGCTGAACAAGAGGAAGGTGCGCTCGTTTTACACCCCCTTCACCGGAGACAGCCTACGAGGGGGAACTCGACACCTGTTGCAGGTAGTCGGCCATCTTATCTCCCTACCGGGCAGCCATTTTGTCTGCTGACTTACCGTGGCTCAGTTTCCTGGTCCGTTCATTTGGTCCATGTTTGAAAACGAGTTAGACTCATAAAATACTGCACTTCTCCTCTGTCTATTCAACCTGTTTCTGTTTTCCTGTTGAGTGTCTTCCTCACTTACGTTGAGCAGACCGCGGTAAACCTCCTCTTCCTCTTCCGCTCTTCCTCCATAGGCGTCAGGTCTAGGGAAACTGAAGCCCAACACGCTCATCATGGGCTTCAAGAACAACTGGAAAGAGTGCCCTCCCAGCAGCCTGGTAGACTACGTCAACACTATCAAGTACGTCAACAGATCCACATTGTAATATTACAACCATTAGTTCAATGAAACCGGGTGGCATATTACTGCTTTTAGACCCCCCAAAAACATAATAAAAAAATGAAAAACGTTAATATTACGTTTATAAGAAATAACTGTATTATTTAGTAAGTAGGTTTTCAATTTTAGCTAAAAGAATATCAACAAAGTGCTTAACTGGTGCATGTCCTTTGAATGAGCTCTCAGTCCTTATTAAGCTCTATAATAAGAGGTAATGAACTGCATGTAAAGACTGCACTGTATGCCTCTCCCTAATGATCTGTTCCAGCGATACATTTGACTCAAACTACGGAGTGTGTCTGTTGCGGATGATGGATGGACTGGATATATCCGATGAGTTGGAGTGCCAAGGTAGATCTCTCATTAAAATGGCTGCAGAGAGTTCAAAACATTTTGTCATTTAAGTGCGTGTTCTTATTGGTAAAAGGGAAACTGTCACGCGGGTAACCGGAACAGAGCGGTAAACAAAAGGTACGGATACGCAGGAATAGGGGAACAAATACTTTACTGGGAAAATCACCAACTGACACAAACAAATGCAATAATCCAGTGACATGAAACAAGACAAGGAGACAATATATACAGAGGACCAACAGGTGCAGCCAATGACAAACAATCACCCAGGTGCCAACAATAATCATAAGGTGGATGAGTCCTGGTTGCCATCTAGTGGCGAAAGTCAGGTATGCTGCCAGGCGTGACAGAAACACTTATAAGGGGATAATGTTTAACAGCTGGAAATGGGATTTGTGTTTGTTTTTTTTAAGTGAACATGGGCTATGAACCGGACGATTTCAACGAATCAGCTGAGAATGTTGAAAGAGATGATGATATAGACGGTAAGAGTTTCATGAATAGGTACAGGCGTACTGACACACATTAGCAAACCAACACTGGCGCACCCGCTTACGCACCCACTCAAACACACAGACACAGACACCCTGTGAGTGACACCCTCCAAGTTCTCGTTTGAATATGTGCTACTACCACCAAGATCTGCGCAAACACATGCATGCCCTCACACGTGCACAACCACACACATGCACAGGCACACATTCACTCACATACTGTACATGTTCACGTCACGGGACGGTTTCACAACTTCTTCTCCGAACAGCGGAGACCAGTGGCGAGGAGATTGCGCACAGCGAACACAGCCAGACGGTGTTCCAGAACCATCAGAGGAAGAAGACCATCGACGTCTACTGGATCTCTGACGACGGCGGCAAGTGTTCTCCCACTGCATTTCGTCTAATGGAATCACGTAGTTCTAGTAATATCTTTCAGAATCAGAAATATTCAGGAATCTGAATCTAGGTCGTGGTGTTGAGCTTATAAAATAGTGTGCATTAATATCAACACGCTTAGTTGAACCATTTGATTACAATCATTAGCCGCATTTATTACAATGTAGACTCAAACAATGTGCCCACTAGACTAGCCTACAATTGTGGCTTTGTTGTTCTTACAGACAGTGGGCTCCTTTAACCTAAGCGTGGTAAGTGAATCTTCTTTGACTGTCTCCCACTCCATTAGGTCTGACTCTGCTGGTGCCTTACCTGTTGACCAGAAGGAAGCGCTGGCGGCAATGTAAAGTCCGAGTCTTCGTTATCGGAGACCAGGTGACCATGGAAGAAGAGCGCAGGGAGTAGGTTTTCCCACAATACCCAATATGCTTGCATAACATCCATAAATAAAATCCCAGGCCAAATTGGTTGTGAAGCTCCGGTCTGGAAGGTATACCACTGAAGTTTAGCTGGGGAACCCTCAGTCCATTCCCACTCTTTTGGAGAATCGCGTTTTTTTTTTATTTTACATTTTATAAACTAGCTAATGAACTTCCACCATTGCCACCACTGATGAATTATGAACTGTGGATGTATGCATTGCTCTCTTGATCAGGATGACGTCGCTGCTGAAGAGGTTTCGCCTGGACATCCACGACGTCATCGTCGTCACGGACAGCGAAAAGCCCCCTCACCCCAAAAAGTACTTCATCATAAATGTATCACATAATTTGTTTACCTGTACAAATGTTAAGATAAAAAAAACACGATTTGCAGTGACTCTAGCTCATACAAAAAAAAGGAAATGGGGTAGTTATCATTCTAAGTAATTCCTTCTTGTTTGGTCGTTGATCATTTAAATAACAACGCAGTGTAGTACAATCCAAAATGTTTCTCATGCGTATGTCCTTTTTGTCCACCAGTCTGCGGAGGTTTGAGGAATCTGTTGCCCCCTTCAGGCTAAGGGAGGAAGAGCAGGGTGACATTTCAGTCCAGCAACAACGGGAAAGGAGCTCGAGGACGATCTCTGACAAAGAGCTGGAGGCCCTTCGACAAAAGGTTTTGGTTTAGCCCGTGTGTAGGATGCATGTGTTTGGGTTTGTTTGTGAGCAAGTCTTTGTACTTACGCATGCAAGCACGTGTTGAGTTTATTTGTGTGTGTGTGTCTGTGTCTGTGTCTGTGTCTGTGTGTGCCCAAGCATGAATTCATTATAATTACCTAATAATAATAATAATAACCTCCCATGCTAATGTTTAAACACTTGCCAAAGTTAGTTTATTTATTTGAATTGCTCTATAAATTAAGTTGCTTGTCTGTATTTTGCAGTCTGAGAGAAAAGTGAGACTGAATGAAATCATCCGCCGGAACTCTAAGCACGCTGCCCTGGTCTTAGTGTGAGTACACGGTTTCAGTTTAAGAATCCATTTGAACCGCATCTTACATTCCACACGCTTTTGCAACATCCAACATACGTCTCGAGAATCCATTACAATATCCAATCTGCATTCGCTTTGGGTCTGGAGCATTGCTGTAGAATCATAATGGTCAAAGCGTGGTGTGTTTGCCCAAAAATAACCCAGTGATTGTTTTTTAAATTTACATTCTGTGCCCCCTCTACATTTACCCACCGTGGAAACAAAGCATGTGTATCGCTCCATATGTCTCATGTAAATGTTGTGGTTTGTAAAAGTCCAAACCAAGATGGCCTCGGGTAACACTAGGAAGCTGCCATAAATGGAATGCAAATGTAAAATTTGTTTGCACTATCATCACATTCCAGCAATGGGGGCATGGTATGTCACCTATAGAACATTTCCCTGAGGCTGGCAAGGGTGGAAATATTAGGGACGTGACAGTACAGTATATCACAGGACAGTAGTCGCGGAAACGCTTCCTGACCATGTGGCGTCCTACCATGGTAGTACTGACCCTCAATCGTGTGTGTGTGTGTGTGTGTGTGTGTGTGTGTGTGTGTGTGTGTGTGTGTGTGTGTGTGTGTGTGTGTGGGTGGGGGTGGGGGTGGGGGGGTGGGTGGGGGGGGGGGGGCACATGGAGTTGACCCATGTGCCCAATAATCTTTCCCACCCGAGGGGTTATGGTATGTCCTTAGGATGCTTTTGTTGCGCAAGCGTGGGTTTGGCCTCAACATTGACAGGAATACCACTCTGTCCTTCCAAAAGAGTGGTTTGGACATGCCCCCACCGTCCGCATGCAAACCTATGCCCTTGATTCGTTGTATATAAACTAAAGATCTATCACTGAAGAGTTTGCATCATAGATATTAGTGTGTGCAACATGCAATAGTTTAATAATGTGAATGTTACAGCTACTACAAATCAATAAAGAATACGGTAATGGTTCAAAATGAACATGGCTGTTGTTCTAAGTTGCTGTGAGTCGTGGCACACTTTTCAAGTCTGTTGTGGTGTGTCCATCCAGGAGCCTCCCGGTACCACAGAGTGACTGTCCCAGCGCCCTGTACATGGCCTGGCTGGAGGCTCTGTCCTGCGGCCTCCACTGCCCCGCCGTGCTCATCCGGGGGAACCAACAGAACGTCCTCACTTTCTACTGCCAGTGAGCCTCCGAGGGGATCCATCCAGGGAGCTGTATTTTTTTTTTTTTTTTTTTTTTGCGGACTGCTCTCTGTCGGTGTAGCTCTTTGATGTTACCTGCGGTGGTGGTGTGGGGTGGGCGGGGTTGGGGGTGTGTGTGTGTGTGTGTGTGTGGGGGGGGGGGGGTGTGTGTAAGGGTGCAGTCATCACAGAGAAGCCCTACAAGCCACCCCACTGTATGAGCACTGTCCTGCAGCAAGAACCTTTCCCTTGAGTGGATCGGAACTCACCGGCCAGAAGCCTATAAAGTCCCCAATTGCCCATCCTGTTGTCAATGGTTAGTGCGGCGAGCAGGCTTTCACTAGGTTTCGGATGGCACTCGGAATAAGGCCCTTTCGGCGACTCCGCTTTCTTCTGTAAAGAACAAGCGAGCTTGATTTGACATACGCATCGATGACGCACAGCAACCCCTGGGCCACCAGTTCTGAACCCAGACTTGTCCATAATGACCTTAATGTCACAAATTCATAGTCATACCCACTAGGCCACCACTTTCCCTGGCAGTTAAATGGCCTTTGTTGTCCCGAAACTGTCCGGGACGTTGTAAGCTTATCTCCGCAGGACCACACACCTGCTTCTAATTTGTTGTTGAAATATTTGAGAGTTGTGATTGGAGTTCCTAATGCTGCAGGTGGGTGCCATTGAAGGGTTTATCCAATCAGGACTACAGTGGCTTTTGGCTCGTCAGATTGGGCGTAAATAGAACTGTTTGCTTGATTGGAAAATCTGACTTGATGGCACGTCATTGATAACAACTTCCGTGAATTAGAATTGTCCCTATTTACATTTTTATTATTTTACGTCCTGATATTACCCTGTCTACAATATAAAGTGGAGTTAGTGTATAAGTGGCGGTGCCATTTGAGTATCTCAATATGATTGGATTGTATGTTATTTTAACTGAGTGCTGCAATACATTGACAACAGACTTGGAAAGGTTTTCATATTCATTTATGGTAATTACCTATGGACATGTACAATTGTAGCACATCTTTTTGTGGTGTGTCCATGTTATTATTGTCACTGATCATATTTGTCAATCTTTATTTCCACCAATACATTGCGCTCTTTATATGTTGTATATATTTAACTTCTTTAGTAGAGGAGACGTCAGTTGATAACTGTCAATTTTTCAGTTCTTATTCTGTAACGTGGGGAAAAGATGAGAGGAAAGTCTAGTAGTAAATTCAATTGTTAAAATCAGAAATGTATTAAATAAATATGACTTTAATATTGTGGATCTCATTTGTAATTGATATTTAATCTTATATGATAGGGCTTTATATTCCTTAAGTTTAAATGTGATCACGATGGTACAGCAAATTTTGCTCATTTTGACAATCAGTTACAAATCTGTAGCGCAGACTTGTATGAAACCTTTGAAACTTGGGCACAGAAAGGAACCAGGACACTGTACGACAACCCAACCTAACCAGAGTGGCAGAGATATCATGGCTCTGCAAATGTTAAGTGTTTTCCAATTGCATTTCATGCAAGAGCCTCTTCGAAAAAGTCCCGTCCCGTCCCGTCCCCCCCCCCCCTCTTTTAAGTTAAATGAAACTTTGGGTACAATATTGCACTTTGTGTATAATAGCAGTCTCTTTCTGCCACATTTAACCTGTTGACTTTATCCTTTTACTGTGGGTATCTCCAACCAAAAGCGTATTTTTTTAAATGTAAAAGTCATAAACAGTCTTCTCAGCAGGGATGCATGACTTCAAGGTACCAACCATTTCTGTTTTGCATGTCATTTCCATATGCGCCGGTTAGCTACACTGAACCCAATTGTGCTTGACTTTTTCCATGAAGTATTACGACAATGGTAGTTCGAACCAGCCTATAGGCTATAAAGTGGTCACTTTGAACATTGACGTCTGAAGGTATATACACGGTCCCCAGAAAATACATTTGCATAGTTTACTCTTCAAAAGTCCTGAACAATTATATATCTCAGATATAGTGGTGACAGCAGGACACAACTTTGAGACTCAAAAGCAGGAGACCCACAGAGCTACTGAGAGGTGAGTTGATCCACCGGGTTTGACAACTGGCTTCAGCTTTTTACACACTAACGACCGATTTGACCTGAAAAATGTACAATTGTAAAATAAAGTGTATTGGCGGATTGTGCACAAGCCAGCACCAAGTTATACAATTTGATGACAAAGACAAAAAATCTTACTCATGATTATTTCTCTTGTAGGGATAAAATGCTGTGCAGTGTTTTTCTTTGTTTTGTAATGGGTAAGTCCCTAATCTTAGCTATTCTATCATTGACTCGTATACTTCACTCACTTCTTTAATTTGTACAATATTGGACTTTATAATATATGTATATATATATGTATATATATATATATATATATATATATATATATATATATATATAATATTGGACTACCTTTAAACTTAGATTTTAAGTTGTATTAATCCTTCAGTATTTATTATTGTATATTATATTGGGCCTCATAAATTGATTTGACTTTCACTGCAGGTGTTGTACGCTTCCATGTGAGCAGTTCTCAAGCAGGTCAGCACGTCTGTTTATAGATAGACGCTTTCTTTTTGGAACTGGGAAAGACAGAGTTGCACCTGTTTTTTCGTTTGAACTATGTCATGTATCCATGTAAATCTTTTCTCAATGTCTGCCCTCTCTGTGACCTTAATTTAACCCTGGCAGTGGAGGGAGCATCCACTCAATCGCCCAACTCCTCAGAGACAACTACGGTCTCCAAGGCCCCTGAAGGTAACAGTAGCAAGGTTTATGGAACTCCTAAAAGTTTAGACTGGTTCAGGTCTGACACCCGAGCAGGGAGGACGTTGGGTAGGTTTGAGAAACAATAAACATGTTCCTGTTAGGAGGAAGCTATACATTAGATGATCAGAAGTCGCCATTCTCAATTCAATCCTGAACCAAAATATGAGTACCCGCAATAATAATAATAATAATAATAATGACTTGGACTTCTATAGCGCCTTTCATGATACCCAAGGTCGCTTCACAAGAGTGGGAGGAGGAAGGTAGAAGGCAGGGAAGGGGTTTTAGGGAGGATAGGCGAGAGAGAAGAGGTGTGTTTTGAGGTACTTTTGGAACTGTGGCAGAGAAGTGGCAGAACAGATATGAGGGGGCAGGGTGTTCCAGAGGGTCGGGGCAATTGCACAGAAAGCCCTATTGCCAAAGGTTCTGAGTCTGGTGCGAGGAGTGGAGAGTAAGTCCTTGCTGGTGGAGCGCAGGGACCGTGACTGGGAGTACAGGTGGAGGAGGTCAGTGATGTACTTGGGTGCCAGTGAGTGAAGTGACTTGTAGGTGAGGAGGAGGATTTTGTAGCTGATGCGTTGTTTGATTGGTAGCCAGTGGAGTTTCTTGAGGATGGGGGTGATGTGCTGCCAGGGCTTGGTGTGAGTTAACACCCTGGCAGCTGAGTTCTGAACATACTGCAGCCTGTCTAGGGCCTTGTTGGGCAGCCCAGACAGGACACCATTGCAGTAGTCCAGACGGGAGGTGATGAAGGCATGAATGAGGATTTCGGTGACTGAGTCAGTGAGTGACAGCCGGAGTCTTGAAATGTTACGGAGGTGGAAGAAGGCAGATTTTGTGATGCTCTTGATGTGGGAACTGAATGAGAGTGTGGAGTCTAGAATGACGCCCAGGCAATGTAACAATAGCTGTCTGTTTGTTTATTATGAATATTTAAAAATGTTTCATGTCAAATCATGTCTCATAATGAAAAGATCTTAAAGGACTATTTATATTGTACCGGCATGTAGGCTTACTACACGCACCCACCCACACACACACACACACACACAAACGCACACATACAGTCAACAGGCAAACACACAGATTGAAAAAACTCCGCCACAACAATTTGAACCAAATGTTATACCGATTGGCACCGTTATTGAATATTTTTGATATTATTTATTTCTGACCGCAGGAGGTAGAGCATTGCCTTTCTCTTTTTGTGCCTGTGACAACATTTTTACAAATGTAACATATGCTGGGTTGAAGTTGGAGACAAAACTGTGGGTTTTCTTAGCATAAGTATGAACAGTTACCATAAGGCAAAACAGTAAAACATGTTTTAACTTGCCTCTGAACTCTTTAGAAATGATAAGCTAATAATTAACAACGAAAAATGTTCCCATTCTGCTTTCGAATCAGTTTTCAAACGACTTAGTGTCGCTACAAAATAATCGATTGACAAAGTTTCGCTTGCGTTAAGGCTACACAGGTGTTTGGTATAGACAGCATCATTTTTGAACTTTTTTTTATGAATCTTACAGGACATTGCTCCTCCCCTCCTTGCAAACCCCGGGACTACTACTTTGTGAAGCTCAATAAGACCTGGACTGAAGCCCAGACGTATTGCAGAGAGAGACACTCAGACCTGGCCACCATTGGCGACATGGATGAAATGGACAGGCTGAAAGAAACAGTTGTTAATTGTAGTGATTGTGGTAGTTACCCTTCAGCTGCTTGGATAGGTCTGAAGAACGGAAGCACTTGGAAGTGGCACTGGTCTCTTCCAGACAGGCAGTACATAGAATGTGGAGACCACTGGGAAGAGGGAAAACTACCGGATTCTAACGAACATGACGAAAACTGTGTGAAGACTTCCAAAGACATCAAATGGAAGTTAGAAAAATGTTCTGAACCATTACCATTCATCTGTTACAACGGTAAGTGTTATGACACATCATACTTGTTGTCAAGCAATCATCCAGAAATGTATGGGCAAGGTAGAAGTCCACTAATGTGATGAGGCTCTATTATCTTACAATTATTGATTTATATAAACCTCACAGAATCTTCTAAGCAATTCTATGTAAGCAGTAATGAATTGACCTGGGCTGGTGCTCAGAGCTACTGCAGAGAGAATTACACAGACCTGGTCAGTGGGAGGAACCAGACTGAGGAGGTAGGGCCAGAACTACAGGTAAGAAACATGAACAGAGATGAAAGGAGCACAGTTTTCATCAGAAGGCTTAAAAGCACAGTAGTAGGAGTTCTCTGGCATTTCATATTTTGCTCATTTCCATCAGCCAGCCTCAACTCTTTATTATTTCCTCTTAAACACAGTCAAGTGCCCATGCCTGGTTCTGGATCGGCCTGTTCAAAGACTCCTGGATCTGGTCAGATGACAGTGTCTCTCAGACATCCTTCAGATACTGGATGCCCAGTGTAATTGACAATGATGAGGGAAATGAGAAATGTGCTGTCACCTGGCTAAACTCTTCGGGCAAATGGCGCGATGAACTTTGTAAAGAGGAGAGGTCTTTTATCTGCTGCACCGGTGAGTTTGACAGCGAACCAGCTCTTTCCCTGAAAAAAAAAAAAATACTTAATTTCAAAGTGATACATAACCAATTGCCAATTGTATACCCAATTGCAATTATTGATTCTAAACAAAGTACTTGCCATACACAAACACACACATACTCCTTCATACACTCTTCCGTGTTTGAATATCAGTTTCGGACGTGGCAAATTTGGATGTGCTCGGTCCCCCCAAAATGCTGTAGGTCTATAGTTGATCTCTGTTGTATTGTTCACAGTCCATTGTACATCTTGAGGCAGAAAACTAATGATACATATTCATGTTTTTCTCTTTTTCAGATGTCAATGAAGATATAGTCTTGATCCGTGAGGACAGGACGTGGGGAGAGGCCCTGGCCTACTGCAGAAAGTATCACCATGACCTGGTCTCTGTCCACAGGAAAGACATCCAGAAGCGGGTGGCACAGAAGGCCAAGAAGGCTGACACTCCTCACGTGTGGCTGGGCCTGCGCTACACCTGCACCCTGGACTACTGGTTCTGGGTCAGTGGTCAGTCCCTCTGCTACCAGAACTGGGCCCCAGGCAATGGGACCGGATGGCAGGAGTGTGGGATAACAGGAGCCATAGAGAGTGGGGGAGATCAGCGCTGGGTCGACCGGTCTGATATGGAGCAACTAAACTTCATCTGCTCTAAATCGTACGTTTTTCAAATCACACCAGGCCTAACAGCCATTATTGTTAGCATTTAAACTGAAATGAAGAGTTATAAAATACTTTCTCTATACTGGATTGTTGATTTTTTTTCACATACAGTTTTTAATAATAAAGGTATGTTACAATGATTTACTTTAGTTGTTGTTCTTTTGTCGATGTTCATGGCACTACAAAAACAGCTTCCTTCCTTGACCTGACCGGCACACCAAGCGACCACAGCTTTAACTGCACACAACTACACTCTGTTCTGTTGTGGATAAAACTGGTGAGAATCCGGCCAACAGTCAAACACACATTCCTAACACTTTCTGTCAGCACTTCTGTACTTTTTATATTTTTCTGTGATTCTGTATTTTATCGAATGCTGGCTTAAACTATTGAAATATTTGTGTGATGTTTTGTTAAATATGCTACTTTGCAAAGAAAAAACGAGTTATTTTTTTATTAAAAAGAACATACTCTTTGTTTTCAAAAGTCTTTTGTAAATGTTGTGGTTAGAGAGGGTGACGTCATACTCCCCAAAAGGCAGTGAACTGGAACAGACAAACTAACCTTTAATTTTTGATATGCAATTATCTAATGCCTGTTAGTCATATTTTACCTTTAAATGTAAACCTAATTTAATGATTGAGGCTTTTCAACTTGGGATAGATCTTTTTTCAGCTTTTCAAATAATTCCTTAAACAACTACTTCCTATTTGTTAATTAAAATGGCTTCCATTTAAAGAACTGTGTTCCTTTTCCCTCATGTGTTATACAAGCCTAATTATAGGCCATGGGGATTTGGTAGCAATATGTTTAATTGAATGATACATCTGCAAATGACTGAACATTTTTCAATATTTCATGCTGCTTTCATGAGCTTTTTACTGATGCCCTAAATAAAAGGACTGTGTGACTTCTTCAAAAGAGGTGGTGCTCGCTATTTCCTTCCAAACTAAACAAATAAAAAATTGTTTTGAATATTGGGATCCAGAGGTTTTCATGTTTGCAGAGTACATTTGAATGTAAAGTAATTTTCTTCAAAGAAAATGGAAGCGAGCCTTGTGTACAGACAGAATAACATACAGGAGTGATGAGATCACAGTGAGTCAACATTGAGTGAAATTAGCAGTGAGACCAAGGAATTACTTTGAGGTGAGCTGGATAATCTTTTAATATTTGGACCCATTCACAAAAAAAGAATTCTATAAAGAGGTCCAACTATTTTTTTTTTATTGGATTTAGAAGCACTCTTTTAATGATATTATATTATATTTGTGATGTGCTGTATCCTAATCAGCAGCCACGCACAGACATTTTGAGCGACAGGTTCAAAAAGAAGAAAAGGGCACAAAAACATAACGTCACGCCATTTAGCTGTTGGGACAGTACAATGCCATTGGGCCTTGTCTGTTCATTTGGATTCAAGACCCACCAAATGAAGGCCTATTTATTTTTAAATTAGATAGATTTGAGATTTTCTCCGCTTCCACATTACCAGATTCTCCTTTCGGACATCTGACCTCTGACCTCTGGTTATTTGTCTACGTCTCCATTCCAGCGGCCTCTCCTCTGTGGGCTCACTGGCCTCCTCTTATAGGGCACTTTCTCAGCTTTCCATGTCATCGTCCCTCAGCATTTTGCTTCAGCCATGACTGGAGAGAACGGCTACCGTTCGTCGCCTGCTGCAGGGCCATTCAAGTTCACGGATCAAATGGAAATGAGCCGGGCCTTCGCGGTTACCATGTCATTTCCAAATGTTGCCGTCGGCCTGGGTCAGACTGCATGGAGCTGCAGGCCGACCAAAGGAAATCACGCTGTGAATCATTACCTCATCTTTGATTGCCCAGTGCTTGGAATACCAAACAAAAAGTCAGCGGTGGGACGACAACGCCTCGTTCAGTTCAACGTAGGAGCCCTGACAGGGATGGTTCCTCTCCCTCGTCATAGACCCTTCTAACTTCTAGGCCAACAAGCTACATTTTAATAATGATGTCGTGGCTTTGTGTGTCCTTCCCATTTCTTCCATTCCAACCCATCCCTACTTCATCCATTCTTTCTTGGTTTCAGATTATAGCCCAGATAAGGGCCCCAGCCCTGAGAGACCTTTTTCCATGAATAGATGTAACTTTGTTAGTTGGAACCAGCCTTCTTCATTGGTGCTTTCCACTGAAGGTTTACCGAAGGTCTCCGGGGCTCAAGCATAATTAAACAGTTTGCCACAGTAAAGTACTAAAGAAGAATATATTTTAGACGTGCAGAAGAAGCGAGAGCAGGACTTTGAGACTAAGAGAACTGCTGACTCATCATGTTTGATAACATTTCATGACAAAGATTGAATTGCAATATATTGGCCCATAGTTTAATCGTTATTTTACTTTTCTTACTCTGTCAACTCTCTCTCTCTCTCTCTCTCTCTCTCTCTCTCTAAGGGGCTGTTCTTGTTACTTGGTCAGGAACACTGCTGACCGCTTTGCTCTGTGTCACACTGCCTTCCACTCCCCTCTCACTCTGCCTCTCTGTCTGGTTCTTTCCGTCTTACTCAATCTTATCTTACCTCTCCTCTCTCTCTCTCTCTCTCTCTCTCTCTCTCTGTCTCACTCTCACTCTCACTCTCACTCTCACTCTCACTCTCACTCTCTGTCTCTCTCTCCCTCTTCCCTTCTCTACCCCTCCTCATTCTCTCTTTCTCTCTCTCTCTCTCTCTCTCTCTCTCTCTCTCTCTCTCTCTCTCTTGACGCATTCAAGTGCAGATCATTGTGATATAAGAGCTGTCATCGTTCCCTCTTTGATACAGTACACACCCATAATTCAAACACAGTTCTCTGAAACGTGGCAGTATATGTTTAAACAAATCCTTATTGTAAGCCCTATGTTAGTACATAGATGTAAAGAATACATTGTTTACAAAAGAAAATAAAACTAATCTTTGTGAAATCTTTTTGAGTGCATTGCCTCAAATGTGCTTGGCAGAAGTTGTTTGCTTGAAAACATTTTTGGGGTATTATGCATCCATTAAGATTGCTAGATTTTACCTGCTATTTTATTAACTTCACCTAGGACATGACTGAGATATATTATATTGTGCATGTTATTACAATTACACCAAATAACAATGGTTAAACAGAACTGCATATTTTTTTTCTCAGAACCCCTCGGAACTTTGAATTCCAGTACCTTGTGACAATCTTTCGAGATTAGGGATGTCATGGTTAACGGTTTAATGGTTAACAACGGTCAAAATCCCCGACGGTTAGTATTACCGTGAAAATTTGTATTATCATTAAAACCGTCACAGTTTGATTACCCCGGTTTGATAAAACTAACGTGAATACTGTCCAGCATCAACCAACGTTGGCAAGTCTCAGACAGGGGCGCGCAGGCTTAGCATGCAACGTGGGTTTGTTTTGAGGTGTTTTTCAATAAAATCATGGGGAAGTGGGTAGGGAGAGTGTGTAAGGGGTGGTTTGGGAAAGGCCCGGAGTGAAATGAAACGTTAGCTAGCTAGAATGGACCGAGAAAATACAGTAAAGTCACTGAAAACAACTCCTTTTGAGAGAAGAACATTGGAAGAGAAGCTCAGAGTAAACTTTAGGTAATACTCACTTTTTTCTCTTCAATACAAAAATACTTTGTACGTTGACAGTGTATAAATGTTTGATTTATAAATTGGAACCTCAAATCTTTTAATGCCATATGACAAAAATCAGAACCCATGAACATTGTACTTAACATGGATATAATAGTCATAGTCAAGTCATATTGCTTTTTTGTCATGTCATTCTTGCTAAATCTTTGGTGTAGTCCCCCTTGAGAAAAATGCACCAGCCACCACTGGGTACAGCCAGGGCGGGGCCAACGGGGTGGCCAGGGGTGGCACGGGCCACCCCTAGAATCTAATTGGTCACCCCAAGTGCCACCCCTGGAAATGTGATAGGTTGTTGGGCTTGTCAGTATTACTTGCCTACAAGTAGTAGTAGTAGTAGTTTTCTTAACCAAAACTAACATTTTACAGCGCTTTGATGTTGCCCAAATTATTTATATTTAATTTTATGCATGCGGCATTACATCTGCATTCATCCCTCTGATTGTTGTGGTTGTGGAGCACCTGACGTACCACTCCGCACTGGGGAGGAACCACTGTACCAGCGACGTGTTGTTGTCGGAGTAAATAGGGAGCGCACCGCACCCAAAGTTAGCAAGACGGTGGACAGCGATGCCTTCAACTAATTTTGTGTAGACGATTTTGCAGGAAAGGAGAACAAAGGCATAGGTATGTAAACCGAAGTTTGGTATGCGTAGTGAAGAGAACACAAAAAGAGAAATAAACAATTTTGTTATTAATAATGTACAGTTTATTATTACCTAGAATCTAGGGCTGTAATTTTTACTGTTTTACTTTTTACATGTTATTTAAATGTAAATAAATGTGAGTCTGTGCCCCAGCTTGGCCCCCCCATCAAAAATGCTCTAGACCCGCCCCTGGGTACAGCACGACCTAGAATATTTTTTCACCAGCAGCCGCTGCTGCTTATGTAAAGGGCTGATCATTTTGTGGCACACCCCTGTGACTAAGACTTGTACGTAGTCTAAAATAACTTGTTTGCGAAGGGATCCATTTGATCAGGCTGGTCCAACCAGCTTTTCATGGTTGATGGAAATATTTATTAATATTCGGTGTCCTTAGATTTTAGCTGTGTTGAACAATCGCTAAAGTTTGCCGTATATCCCACATTAGGGGGAGGGCACTCATGTTGTAAAAACATTTGCTGTTTCTGTTCCAGATACTTAATACGTGCGCGTGAACACGACACTTTTGAAGCAAAAAAAACTGCTGAAGAGACTACTTACTGTAGTTCTTTTTGAAAGCTTTTCAAGCAATTAGACTCAGCGATTTGGGATTTCGTTGAAAGTACGAGATTAACAGAGGATGGACAAGTATAAACATTCAGTATTTTTTTATGTAGGTATTGGGATCAACCGAGCGTTGGAGAACAAGATAAGAAACTACTTTAATATTCGTCGTACATCGGGTGGAGGAGACTGTGGTTCTACAGAGAAAGTCGGTGACAAGTGTTACAAGATTTCCTTCAGAGACCAAAAAGGTCAGTTACTTTAATCATTTGAATCTAAGCAAAGTCCCACTTGACATTCTAGTTAATAGTTGACAGCTCAGTTTCTTTTATTTTGAAATCACTCCCCGGTAAAATGAAACTGAAAGTAAGCTCAATATTTTCGTGTGTGTGTGTGTGTGTGTGTGTGCGTGTGTGTGTGTGTGTGTGGTGGTTCCCTTGCATTTTTCAGTAGCTTTTTCACAATCAAGTATTAACCACCTTGATGAAAAGTGTAGTGAAATTAACAGTTACAATGTGTTTGCCATAGTGCCATAGACTAGGGCTAGTTGAGGCTTTAAAAATAATACAGAGAGACAATTAAAAGATTTTAATGATTGGTGTATTTTGATCCCCTCATCTCTTCCCCTGCCAATAGTGGATATCTATTCTAGACAATTTCCAAATGGAATAGATATGTTTGACATGACTAAGTCGTATATATGAGGAAATCAAAAATGATTTGCGTAAAAATAATAAAAGCGCAAATTAGTCTTTACAGTTTAGAACAACATGACATTATCTGATCCTAGAAATGTCTCTCAAGTGAAATGAGCAAGACTGAAAAACCCTTTCCCCCAGTTTATTTAGGCTTAGATCACCATCTAGCATTGCTCTGAGTATTTGAATACAACCCGAAACAGTGACACCTGAATAACTCTCACAGACCAACAGCGAGTTCTGGAGAAATTGGAACATGTTTTGGAGCTGCCTGGAGGCCCTCTGGTGCTCACTGTGCGAGGGACCTTGGATTCCTCCTCTCCCAGCAGCGCACCTGCCACCCCTGGACTAGCGGTGAGACCACGCTTTGCGTCTCTTAACCCACCTGAGATCTTCTTCAGGTGTTCACTGTGGAAACTCTGGTTAGTGCTCGGGCAGGGCAACTTATGCGATTGTCAGAGCCCTGGACGAGGACAACACTACTAGATTGAATCCTAAAGCTTTAGGCCAGAGATCTAATCAAGGATAAATCATGGCCATCCTATTGACTGCGGTTGTAACTCAAAATTGCAACGGTAGAATAAGATATTTTGTACTGTGTAAATGAATGACAATTTAAACAATTTACATATTTACACATTTTCCTGGTTGCAACTCTTAGGTAACATGAAAGAATAATATGGGTTTCAAACTAGACTCAAATCTGTCTCCAGTTCCAGAGCCAGCAGCCCTTTCCTGTGCCAGCACTGCCATCCAGTGGAGTAGATCATGAACTACAATTTGACACATACCTCCTGCACTACCTGGAGGAGGAATGCCCCAGGGCTTGGAGGGAGCTGAAACAGGAGCTCTCTTCTCTGGGTTGCTCCATAAAGCTCCACCCAGATAACGGGAGGGTGCTGATCAGAGGATCAGCCCAGGTTGGTCTAAACCTTGACCAATGGAAGGCCCAGGTGGAAGACCAGTGGGTCTGTCACTACGAGGTGGACCCAATCAAGAGTCAGGTCCTGCTGCAGTCTGCAGCTATCCAGGGTCATGGTGAGGGGGTCCGAGTGTACAGCAAAGATTGGGAGGGGTTAGCCGTGATGGTGGGGGGGAGCTCCGAGGTCCACGCCAGGCTGACGGAGCTGGAGCTGTCAGAGGGTAAAACTGGGGCGTCAAAAGTAGGACCAGCAGAGTTCAAGACCACGCTGTGGTTGGGTGAAGCCAAACTCTCCCTTTTGTGGGAGACGGTAGAGGGAGATATTGGTGACTTGTTCCCCGAGATGAAGGTTACCCATGGTGACCCGGGTCATTTGGTTCTGGAGGGTTCTGCTTGGGAGGTTGGGAAATGTATAGAGTGGGTCTCCCATCTTGAGCCTCTTGTGCTGGTGGTTCCCGAGGTCTCGCCATGCCTCCTCTCCTTTCTCAGGCAGAGGTATGGAGGTCCCGGAGAGCTGGAGGCTGTGCTGGGCTTAGGATGCCAGGTGAAGATAGAGTTAGTAGATACTGAGCCACGAGTGCTCGCCCTCTCTTCTGACGAGCTCAGCAAGGCTGAGAAGGCACTGCGAGCAGAATTCGGAGAAAAGGTCATCGACCTTCCCGACTGCTCAATCATTCCGGCGGAGCTCACAGCCCAGCTTGAATCCAAACAAGTGGCACTGAACCGAGACGGGCTCAGGGTGGTCGTCAATTTCGACTCAGGATGCAGAGTGCACCTTCTGGGCCACGTCGAAGAGGTCGATGAACTTCAGAACGATATAAGTGACTATCTTCTGGAGCACGCCACCGTGGAGGAGACCGTATGTCTCCCAGTGCCAGACATAGCAAGATACCTGCCAGACCTTATAGAGACTCTAGGTCTGGATCGATTGGGGGTGACTTTTACCTCATCTCCTCATAGTCCCTTGGTGGTGCTGAGCGGCCCATCCAAAGAGGTAACCAGGGCTAGAGGCATACTGGGCCCAGCTGTGGACGACCTGGTCGAGGGTGGGGGGAAGACCCTTCAGAGCAGCAAAGGGTCCTGTGAAGATCCGATGGAGCGCCAAAGTCAAGCTACCGACGAGGACTTCCGGGGAAGATCAGCCACTACCCGTCTGGACAGAGAGATGGCTGCTGGGTGGAATGCCGGCCTCCAGGGCCCCGGTATGGAGCTTCGGTTGTATGGTCTTCTTTTTGGTTCATTAAAGCAGATTTCGATGACATCTTGGTTTCACAATTGAGCACGCTTCATACTTGATCGTGTATCCTCAAAATGGTCAATGCACTGATGTATTGGTCTTCTACAAATCTGAGTTAAGCTAGTATAATATGGTGAAACATTATTCATAAATATTACATTTTTACCAATTTAGCGCTACTTGCTTGCTACTTTTTAAGTAAGCACTAATTCATGGCAACATTTCGTTTGATTTCACATAGTGTTTTATATGAACATATATATATTATATGAACATCATTTGATAAGGTCCTATCATTAAACCATTCCAATATTCTTCATATTTTTCCCAGATATCACTGAAATGAGGATGATCTTGCTGGGCAAAACGGGAGTGGGCAAAAGCAGCAGTGCCAACACCATATTAGACAGTAAACTATTCACCGCAGACAATTCCCCGAATCCCGTGACACAAAAATGTGAAACCCGGTCCAAGCTTGTGAGGGGTAGAAAACTCCTTCTAGTAGACACCCCGGGGTTCTTTGCCCAGGAGTCGTTGGTTACCACCGAGGAGGAACTCAAGCAGGGGGTTATGCAGTGCATGACATCGTGCTCTCCAGGGCCTCACGCCTTCATCATCATCCTGAAAGTGGAGAGGTACACAGCGCACGAAAATCAAGCCATTCGAGAAATCGAACAATATTTCTCACCCGAAGCTTTTAGGTTTGCCACGGTCCTCTTCACTCACGGCTGTCAACTGAATGGAGAACCTATCGAGACGTTTGTCGACAAGAGCGAGCAGCTGAGGGATCTGGTGAAGAGGTGTGGGGGTCGCTGCCACGTCATCGACAACAAACACTGGGGCAACGAGGACCAGGTGGAGGAGCTGCTTGACACCGTCGCCAAGATGGTGGGGGAGAACGGAGGAAGCTGCTACACCAATGGCATGCTGCAAGCTGTGACGAAAGACATACAGAAAGAGGAAGAGATCATTAGGGGGCGGTGTTCGGGAAGCATGTCGGAGGAAGAGATCACAGCCACTGCTAAAGACAAAGTGTGCAACGAGTACGTGAACAGGGTTGTAGAGGTGGCAACAGGCGCAGTGCTAGGGGCTTTGCTTGGGGTAGCGGGGACAGCACTGAAAGGGAACGGCGTGGCCGTTCTGTTGGGATTAATTAAAGGCGGTCTTGAGGGCGTGCATGTAGTACTGAGGTCAGAAAGTAAATCAGAGACAGCGTCAGAGGCGGCAATGAATGCAGCAACAGCTGTTTGGAAGAATGTTATTAAGAGCATACCATATGTGAATAAATAGAAACACAATGGAGGCAAACACTATGATTTCATCTAGTTATGACCTGTGTCATTACAAAAGGTATCAACCCAATATCTTGCAAACATTTTGTGTTGTAGCCAACTCTAAACTTAAGTTTTTATATAAAAAGACGATCTAAGGAAACAGATGTATTTAAAAGTGTGGGTCAAATATCAGGCAGAGACTTGAGCAAATCTTTTAATAGAACAATAACTGTTTTCACTGAAATAAGGTTGCAGAAGCAACATTTTGTTTTAGGTGCCTCTCTCCTTAGCATGCTTCAACAGGGCATTTAGCATAGGGTCACCCTGCATATAAGTAAAAAGAAAAATGGCCAGAAGTGGCAGTTACCTTGAGAATAATTTTTTAAATTACTACATAATTCAACATGAATCAAAACACTATTCACTTTTCACAAGTGACCTCTGCTATTCAACTTCACGTTGTAAATATATAATATATAATTGTAAAGCAGTATTTTTTTAATATATATTCACAGAAATATAATTCAGATATCATATGTCACTCTTATTGATCAAACACTTAACATTGAATTGTCATACAATTGCATATTCCAATTATTTTTATGCATTATAAAATGATTTTGTGCCATCGTAATATTGAAGTTTGGCCTCATCAGGCCCAGGATTGTTTATGTTTAGACCCTTAAACAGAGGTGATCCTGATTGTTTGAATTTTGCATCAAAGTGTAATTTACCATATTCAATTAAAGGATTTTTTGATCTAGCATGTTATTGAGGTATGGGGTAAATTATTGTGAGCCTTGAAAAATGTACTGTGTGTGGGACAGTTTCTAAATAGAGTAGACTTCAAGTCATCCAAAAAATGTCCTGTTAAATAAAATAGTTTGACTCTTCTTTCTCCACATTCCTTTATGTGTGAATGCGCCCACTATTCATTCTCAATGTTTTGGCAACCACTGTCAGATTTTTCCTGTAAAGAAATATAGAGTTGTCCAAAATGGAGGAAGGAAAGTAGTATAATAACTGACAAAATGTAGGCTACTTTATTACATTCCAGCCTGATTCTTCCATATCCTTTCAACAGGAGACTTCACTGAGTAATGCAATCAACAGTATTGCCTTTCCAACCAAATTAACCCCAAGTACTTTGTTTCTAGAAATCTATTTTAGGCTACGTGCCGTATTTTTATGTATCTCATTTTTTCATTTATTTTAAACTGTCAGTCAAGTCAAAATGATCTGTATTTTCATACATGGATCTCAGAGCCGTTTCTGGCTATATGCAGACTATGACCGGTCTGTTTTAGTAACTAACCACCCTTGTGGGCTGAGTGAAAACAATTATATGCATATATTTTCCACGGATCTCTTAAAGTGCATCACATCGATGCATTTAAATGTTAAATGCATGCCCCTTGACCACCTTAGAGGCTTTGGAATTCTCATTCAGTTTCCCAAAATAGCCCCCCCCCCCCAAAAGCTAAAAGCAGCCCTGATAGGGCTGTGACACAGACAAATCAATGTGCTGTGCATAAGGCAAGCCAAAATATTCAAGGAAGAATTAAAAGACTAAGAAAGATGTAAAAATTATTGTAATAGAAATACAATTGCTGGGAAGGAAATTTTCGATCAAGATGCTCTTCCACGTGTAATTTTGGCAATACACAATCAGTATCACCAGGAGAGATGGCTTGTGTATTGCCATAATTACACGTTGAAGAAGGGCATCATGTTTGAACGTCTGTGTGGCTAAAATAAATGTAGGCCTAATAATTGGAGTGCTGTTCTACTTTTACTTTTTCACCTGATCACCTGATCTGAGATACAAACCTGCTTATCAGCCCTTACACTTAGGCCTAAGCACTCAGGTCAGCACCTTTACGTTTTATTCATTATGGATTAGCCTATATTTTTAAACCCTTTTTCGCAGTGAGCCCTTACTACTTTCCTTAGGGTTTAATCATTGTTGTGGGTGTCGTGTTTTATTTGTTCACCAATGATCTGTCATCATTTTCTTTCTTAGATGTGTTTTGTGGTTTTAGGTGGGAACTGCAATGGGCACCCATCAAACGCGTGTAACAGGTTATGCAATAAGCACTTAAAAATGGGTTAAATCCAATTGTTTAACGAATTTCAATGTATAAATGCGAATACATGTTTACATTTTTGTCACGTTTTCCGCACGTCGCTAAAGAAAAGTAGGCATGTTCAGGATGTTACATGTGAAAACTAAACTTCAAGTTCTTTTGTATTCCACATGCTATGCAAAAATCATGCACATTTGTTTGGCTAAGCCCATAGCGAAACTGGTTGATAGGGAAATGTGTACGTGCACGTTCACGTAGGTCGATTGACTGTAATAAGCGCAGTGCGCTGTAAATTTGTATTGGCTTCCGACATTCTTTTCAAAGACCATTGCACATGATGAGCGTCAGACTTTTAAGAGATCTTTCAAAGCAGGGATTTGTCCACTGTTAACTTGACGCTTAATGGATAAATATAGATATCCAGTTTTCTTTGAAGTGAGGAGTAGGCCTATCGACTCAGAGTTAAAGACGATTCAAAGCTACTTTAAAATTCGCCGCAGGAGTGGTGGAGGAGACTGTGGTTCTGTACGGAAAGATATTGAAAACTTTTACAAGATCTCTTTCAGTGACCAGGAAGGTCAGTCATTAAATTAGTTATTATTTTAAGTGTGACCATTTACATTTTGAATAAGGAGTTTACACGCTCAGCTACTTTGCAAGTCATAGTGCAGCAAAGTGAAAATGAAAGTAGCCTAAGTTATACCTATTGTTTTTCTATGGATAAATTGCATTATGTTGGCCATATTTTCTATAGAGTTTCATACAAGTTACTTAGCAGTATGTTTTAGAAAAAGAGACGATATAGGGTAGCCTACTGTATATGATACATTTTTGGCAGATATAGCTTAAAATTTGTAATCTGCTAAAGCATCAGAGAAGATGGGATATTCTTCTCGATTTCGGAAACCAACCAAAGAAAGTGTCACTTTTTTCCAGACCAACAGCGAGTTTTGAAGAAATCTGAACATGTTTTGGAGCTGCCTGGAGGCCCGCTGGTGCTCACTGTGCGAGGGACCTTGGATTCAACCTCTCCCAGCAGCGCAGCTGCCACCACTGGACTAGCGGTGAGATGAGGCCTTGCTCCTTAAGATATACATACCTGTGGTTTTGTATGCCTATGTTCGGGAAATATTGGTCTATGGGTTAAATTTTGTATCAAAGGGCCGAATGTCTGTATAGTGATGTGTGCAATTGTATACAATAATGACATTATAATCTGATACACTTGCAAAATAGGGCACGTGGTCTATTTAGTTTTGATGTGTGATTTTGTTCTGAACAACCGTCAAACGCATTTGAAACTGCAAGGAGAGAAGAAAAAAGTTTCGAAAGTCTAGGATGACATTTGTTAACGATGGTTTTCCTCCCTTCCATTTCTTTCACAAGAAATTTAGTTGGTTGCTAACCAAACTCTTGTCGTATGCCAGTTTGCAAAATAGTAAAAACATTTGCCCAACTTTTCTTTTTGAAGCTTTTAATGCAGTTATGCCCTCAACTTATTTGATAACAGCTACTGCTGTGTTTAGCAAGAAACGCTAGTGTGTTGTCTTAAATGTTGCGCTATTTTTCATCTTTATGCGTATCCGGTACAGACTCATACAGAGTGTGATCTACCAAGATCTACCAAGGTCGGTAACTTATTATCTGTCTGCAATTCCAGAGCCAGCAGTCAATTCCTGTGCCAGCACTGCCACCCAGTGGAGTAGATCATGAATTACAATTTGACACATGCCTCCTGACCTATCTGGAGGAGGAATGCCCCAGGGCTTGGAGGGAGCTGGAACAGGAGCTCTCCTCTCTGGGTTGCTCCATAAAGCTCCACCCAGACGACGGGAGGGTGCTGATCAGAGGATCAGCCCAGGCTGGTCTAAACCTTGACCAATGGAAGGCCCAGGTGGAAGACCAGTGGGTCTGTCACTACGAGGTTGAGCCATTGAAGCGTCAGGTCCTGCTGCAGTCTGCAGCTGTCCAGGATCATGGTGAAGGGGTCCGAGTGTACAGCAAAGCTGGGGAGGGGTTAGCCGTGGTGGTAGGGGGACGCTCCGAGGTCCAAGCAAGACTGAGGGAGCTGGAGGGATCGGAGTTTAAAGGTCGGGGTTCAGGCGTCAAACTAGCAGACGTCAAGTCCACGCTGAGGTTTGGTGTAGCCAAACTTGGCCTTTTGTGGGGGGAGCTAGAGAGAGAGTTTGGCGACGCATTTCCCGGGACAAAGGTTACTCATGGGGACCCGGGTCATTTGGTTCTGGAAGGTTCTTCTTTGGAGGTGTTACAGGCTAGAGAGTGGCTCTCCAGTAAGGAGCTTTCGGTACAGGAGAAAGTGGTTGCCGAGGTCTCGCCATGCCTCCTCTCCTTTCTCAGGCAGAGGTATGGAGGTCCCGGAGAGCTGGAGGCTGTGCTGGGCTTAGGATGCCAGGTGAAGATAGAGTTAGGAGATACGGATGTACGAGTGCTCGCCCTCGCCTCTGACCAGCTGAGCGAAGCGGAGAGGGCGCTGCGTGCAGAGTTCAGGGAAGAAATGGTCGACGTTCCCGAGTGCTCAACCATTCCGGCCGAGCTGAGGGCCCGGCTTTTATCCAAAAGCGTACAGATGAACCAAGGGGGAGGCCGAGTGGTGATCAGGATTAGCTCGGGCTCCAGAGTGCATATTCTGGGCCACGTCCAAGAAGTTCTGGACATACAGCAGAACATCGGCGACTTCCTACTAGAGCAGGCCATCGTGGCAAGGACAGTCGGTCTCCCGTCCATACAGATAGCCGAATGCCTTCCGCAACTGGTCGAGTATCTGGCTTTAGACCAATCGGGGGTGACCTTTGACACCTCGGCGTCCTCCGCCAGCCCTGCGGTGGTACTGAGCGGCGCGCTCAGCAGGGTGACCCAGGTCCAGGACCGACTAGGCTCCGCCCTGGACTCCCTGGTGTGGGAGAGGCTCGTGATCGACCGGCCCGGGGCGCTGCGCTACCTCCAGAGCCCCGCCGGGAGAGAGGCGCTCCGGAGCGTGGGCCGATCCCAGCGTTGCCTGGTCAGGCTGGCGCCGGACGGCGGAGCGGCTGGCGCGGGGCCGCCCCACCCAGGGCTCCCACAGGAGGCCAGCTACCGCCTCCCGAACGGCCTCCGGGTGCTCGTCCGCCAGGGCGACCTCACGGAGGAGCGCGCCGACGGGCTGGTGAACGCCGCCAACGAGAGCCTGGACCACGGAGGGGGCGTGGCCGCCACGCTGAGCGAGGCGGGGGGGCCGGAGGTCCAAAGGGAGAGCAGGACCCTGGTCAGGCAGATGGGTAAAGTACCCACGGGGGGCGTGGTGGTGACCACGGGAGGCCGCCTCCGGTGCAGCCTGCTGATACACGCGGTGGGTCCTGTAAGGGGCCAGGCGGGCGGCAGAGAGTCTGCGTTGGTGGAACAGACGGCCAGGGCCGCTCTGGACATGGCCGAGAGCATGGACTTCCGAAGCCTGGCCATGCCGTGCATCAGCTCGGGAATCTTCGGCGTTCCGATCAAAGTGTGCGCAGAGGCCATCGCGACCGCCGTGCGGGAGTTCGGGGGTCAGCCGAGGAGCGTGACCAGGGTCACTCTGATCGACATGAGACGGGATGTCGTGAGGGCCATGATGGAGGCCTGCGACAGGCTCTTCCCGCCAGGGGCCAGAGACACATCGGGGCCACGTACGGAGCCCCATACATCCAGAGAGGAACCGCGTCCGGGGGGATTCCCAAGCCCCGGCCCAGGCAGAGGTGGTTCTGCAGGGGCTTCTGCCGCGGCCGATGTCTGCATCCAGGTGGAGATCATTCTGGGAAGCATAGAGACACAGCAGGTGTGTGACTGGAGGGCTTTATGTTGCCATGGTTATGACACCATGTTTATGAGATTGATTTCAATTCGATACACTAGAAAATAAATGTGTTTTTGTTCAACTCTTTTTTTCCTTTTTTTTTATCATAAATGTATCACTCACAATAATTGTCATACCATGTACTTTGGGAAGTAATAATGTGGTCGCAAAATAGCCCAAACATGAATAACCGACTCACTCTCTTATTGCTCTCCGTTCTCTCCCAGGTGGATGCCTTGGTGTCCCCCATGGCCGGCCATCACCCTCTCTCCTCCCGCGTGGGGAATATCCTGTACGAGTTGGTGGGCCCTCAGTTGACTTCTGCGTTCCACGTGGTATCCGGGGGGGCCACAGGGCCCGGCGACGAGGTCCTGGTGGAAGGGCTGCCCGGCCTCTGGGGGGGCCGGGTGTTCTTCCTCCACTGCGTCGCCTGGGACCACCACCCACAAGGGCAAGCTGTGCGGGTGAGCAGATGTGGGCAGGGGGGTTGCCGCGCTGTGTGTGTGTGTGTGTGTGTTGGCATGAGGGGATGTCGACGTAGGGTGTGTTTTCTGTGCTCCAGGGTTATCGTATTATTGGCATGTTGTAGGAAAGTGAGGGTAGATAGTATGTGTACCCAGTCACACCAGAAAACGATTTCAAATCATGAAATGTCATGCTAAGCTTTTAAAAGGATGCTGTTCTTTGACTTTCTCAATCGTGACCTTTTCTACCCGTCCCAGGTTATGAGGCAGGCGATTCAGAGGGTCCTGGCGTCCTGCGAGAAAAACGGCTTCGGCTCGGTAGCTTTCCCCGTGCTCGGAACCGGTGTGGTTCTAGGGTTCCCTCACGACCTCGCCGCCATGGTTCTGTTGGGCGAGATCCATTTCTATGAACGGCGACGCGCCGCCAGAAGCCCTTTCCTCGTCCGCATCGTCATCCACCCGAATGACACAGAGTCTACCAAGGCAAGAACAGACTCGGCAGAGAGGGTTCAGGAGTAACGGGCTCCCACGCGAAAAGATGCTTTTTTTTTTTCCTGTTTCTTTTTCATAATGCGTTTCATGTGTCGTTTCTTCGTTATACGCTCGAACAGTTGATATTGTTTTGGATCTATGGTTCCCCAGGCTTTCCAGTCTGCCCAGGGATCTCTGCATCTGAAAGGATTTACAAGCGACGCTCACCCGGAGCAAAGTTAGTTTGAGGCATTTGTTTTTGGTATTCACCAACGTCTATAGAATGTACACAATCAGAGGACAGATCAATTGATACAAAGGCTTTTTTCCCCCCAAGGCTCATTAACCAAACCCTTTTCCCCAGCCTCTTTTTACCGGTATGTGTCTTCGACTCAAGACGACGTCACAGCGCTTTTGGGCGGTGTTACGCTACAGTTGGTCTGTGGTGACATCATCAATGAGACTACTGATGTCATCGTCAACCCAACAGACTTTTCCTCAAACCTCTCAGGTAGCATTCGAAAACGGCCCGTTACATGTTTTCAGCTGGTCTGGAGGCAAAAACAACAAATACTACAGTCCAAAACGTTTGCAATCCGTACGGAAATTCATATTAAAGCAAACATGGAAAAGTTATCGAGGTAAAACTGATTTAATTTTCCTCCACCAACTTTGTGGCCTTGCAGCTCTCTCTATGGCCATCCAGACTGCTGCAGGACCCACCATCCAGGCAGAGCTGGCAAAAAGTAGGACTACACAATACCCATTCATTCATAGGAGTATTTCCTCCTACTCAACGGTAGACCATATGTATAAAATATCACAGCTATCCTACAATACATTTTAAGTATAGTCTATTCGTAAGCTTTATAATACATATCAATGGCTGGTCTATCTTTTCCAACTCTGGGTCTGCGGAGGTTAGTCTCTGCTAGAGAAGAAGCCATTTTGTGGTTTTGTTTTTTGTATGGTAAGCAGTCACTGCAGTTGCTTCCCCTCTCCCCTCCACCAGTGGGTGTGCCGCCGGATATGATGTGCACCACCGGGCCCGGCCTCCTGGGCTGCAAAGAGATCGTCCACGCCAGTTTCAAATGCGACCCGCAAAGGATCCGCAAGTCCTGCGGCAAGATCCTTAAACAGTGTGAAAGCAGAGGCCACCGCTCCGTGGCCTTCCCAGCGGTCAACACGGGTACGGAGCCGTTGGAATCTTTCCAAGAGTCGCCTCTAGTTTTCCCTGCATGGGGTTGTGATTTCATTTGTCAACAGTATGGCAAAACTGCCTTGCGCTTTTGTGATTATATCATGAATGATCATGTCCCTTAGGATTATTATGAATATTTAACTGCCTGTTAATCAAGGCATTGCTGAAACAGTCAGTGACCCCTGTCTGAATAAAAATGTTATATAAAAAAGATGTATATAAATTATTTGATTACACACATATATATATATATATATATATATGTATATATGTTTGTGTACGGTAGCTGTCGCGTGTTGTATAAATCTTAAAAAGAAATATGTATAAATATCTACATACATATAGAACTGATATAAAACCCAATTGAGATACCCTATAGAGATCTAGGTTGGTGTCAGGTGCTGAAAAAGTCGGTCCTCTGCTGTCTTAGGGGTCGGTGGCATGGCTTTCTCTGCTGCCTGTAAGGCCATGCTGGACGGCGTGGCGTCCACTGTGAGAGACCTCAACCCACGCACTCTGTCGGTCATCCGCATCGTCATCTTACAGAGGCCGGTTTTCCAGGCGTTCAAGTAAGAAATCGAAAAATGCCCGCCAATGCACGCCGTCGAAGCAGAGGAGTAACGCTCAGCAAAAAGGCAGTGTTTGAAATGTGTGCTGGAGGCCTAAAAACCTTTGTGACTGATTTGTTTACAGGTCTGAACTGGAGAACCGTCTAGGAGGAATGGCCCCTCCTCTTAGTCTAAAAGGTAGGTCGTCGCTGTTGATCCGTTAGGAACCTATCAGATCCTTCAACTAGGGTTCGGCTTTCATAAAAGCCAACTGTGCTAATGCTACCCCTTCCGTTGTTTGCACCTCAGAGAGAGCCAAACAAGTGCTCAAGAAGACATTCAACCTCACACCCTCTCCCACCCACGGGCCACGCTCCTCTTCCTCAGCCCCTCAAAGCCTCCACATCGCCCCCTGCAGGCCCCCCCCTGTGCTGCTGCTTGTCGCCGGCACACAGCGGGATGCCCTCGGCGGGGTACAGCAGGAGCTGGAGTCCCTCCTGGCACAGCAGTCGGACGAGAGAGAAGTGGACGGGATGAATCGGTTCCTGCTGGAGGTCCAGGAGGTCCGTGCCATCCAGGAGAAGGCCCAAGCCTTGGGAGTGAGCGTGGAGCTTGGGGGGCCAGAGTGGGCCGCTGGGGCAGACAGCGCTGGAGCCGGGGCTAGAGACGGCGGCGGCGGCGGCGGCGGCGTGTCCTACGTCCTGCACGGCCTGACAGAGGACGTGCTGAACGTGGGCATGGAGCTAGAACAGGCGGTGAACCGTGCCCTCGGCAGGGGCTTACTGGAGAGGGAGGAGGCCCTGCTGGCCATCGACGTCCAGTGGTCCATGGAGAGGGGCCACGGTGGGCACTGGACGGAGCTGGGCCTGGGTGCCAACTACCTCCTGGAGAAGGCCCATCTGGGAGGGGAGGTGTCGGCCCCCGTGGAGGGCCCGGATGGGGTGAAGCTGATGGTCAACTTAAAGACCAACGAGGCCACCGACTGGCTGACTGGGCGCACCTACAAAGTGAAGAGAGAGGAAAGTGCCGGTACGAAAGCGACCATTTTGTTGAGTGAATATCGAGCCGATGGCTATTTCATTCCTTCAAGATGAAATGGGACGGTTCAGTTTAGTCATGCCTTGCTAAAAAAAAAATGACTTCATGTAAAACTGCGAATTGTCCTTCTCGCTTTCCTCAGCTCTGCCAGAGTACTGGGACCCTATGAGCGTGGAGGATAAGCTAAAGATTCCTTTATCGCCGTCCTCCATCGAGCACCAGAGGGTGGCACAGGACTTCCGCCGCACGGCGCCAAACTTCACCATCCTCAACGTGAGAGACTCTTGGCCTCACCCTTTCAATCTTGCGCTAAACTCATCTTTGTACTGTTCTGCGTAAACAGAAACAAATCGAAATTTGAGCGGGGAGAAAAACCAGAGTCCGATAAGAAAAGGTACCGATGTTTGCGCGCGCTTGAATATTCGCCGGAGAATTTCTCTTTTACGTCAAACGCTGGTCTGTTCTATGCTCCCACCGGCTTTGTCGCTCACCCTCTTTTGCACATGCTGCTCGATGGCTACCACTTGCCCAGACGCTGCCCTGGCTAGTAACCGTTTCTGTCGCCTTCCCTTAGATCGAGCGGGTACAGAACCTCTTCCTGTGGCAAGCCTATGCTGTGCTGAAGCAGCGGTACCACACCAAGAACGGAGGGGCCGAGGTCGGCGAGAGGATGCTGTACCATGGGACCGCGGCCACGTCCTGCAGCTCCATCGAGATGTCCGGTTTCAACCGGGGATTCACAACGTGTAAGGGTTCAGGAAAGCTCGTTTTGGTGCTCACAACGTAACCGGACGTTTTATTTATTCAGGCAAGGGTGACCGACTGAGAACAGGTCTCTTTTCCAGAAGTGCTTCAAGGCAAAATGACAGCGAAACAAAAATGAATGAGATAAAATAAGAAAATGGAAGATAAGATAAACGTGTAATAAGCAGATAAGATAAACGTGTTTATACAGGACAATATTTTTTACGATACTTTACGTTTTTACGATATCTAAACGTTTACGATACAGGACAATATTTTCAGCAAATAAATGACATGCCGTTGGTCCTCTTGTCCTTGCAGCAGCGGCACATGGAGTGGGCGTCTACTTTGCTGTCAACGCCAGCTACTCCACCAACGATCGCTTTTCGCCCCGCGACCCTTCGGGGCACAAGCGCATGTACGTGGCCCGCGTTCTAACGGGACGCTTCACCCGGGGGGATAGCAGCATGAGGGTTCCACCCGCCCGCTCGACCTCCGACCCCCACGACCGCTACGACAGCCTGGTAGACAATACCCAGCAGCCCACCATGTTTGTAGTCTTCCACGATGACCAGGCCTACCCCGAGTACATCATCACCTTCCGCTGAGATGCTTGATAATAATAATTATTATTATTATTAATTTTATTTATATAGCACTTCTCAGACACCCAAAGTACTTTACAATTGAGGACATACAAGAACAGGTACATAGAACAAACACATATGAAAGCTTGAAATGCTTGTGACCAACTTGCCATGACTGTGGTGGATGTTCAAAAAATTTGCATTTATTTCGTTTTCTTGCATTGTTGTAATGGCAGAATGAAGTTTGTATAACAACACAATATATTGCCTCTTTACTTCCTGCAATTGGCTTGAATGCTACATACAATACAATTATTATTATGATTCTTTCTCTTTTTTTTTGACTGACACCAAACCCAACATAAGATAGGATTATAAAGGTGTCTAGACCAGCTGGGAGGTCAAAATGAATGCTTGAACCATAACCTTATCGTATCAACCCTTCTCATTGTTTCTCACTTAAGAATTCAAATGTGTTATTAACTCTTTAGCCTTGAGCCTTGCAAGTATTTGTGCGTGGCGAAAAAAAAACCTCCCGTTCCCTAGCATTTAGCTTGGCAATTAAGTGATATATGTAATATAATATTAAGGCCAGTGGGTCATCTAAAACAGGATCTCTTTGACTCGGTGGCTATTAATAGAAGCTTGTTTATGTTCATAGCCCACTCAAGGGATAGTTGAGCTTATATTACAGTAAGAGAAAGACAGACTCGGGGGCTCAACAGCAACAGGGCTTATATAAGAAAGCTGGAAAAGATTGACCTTTAAAAAAACAGATACAGCGTAAAAACAAAAAAGGTTTGACCAGGTAGACTGGTTTTGTCCAAGTATATTACAGAGGGGGAAACATTTTAAGGAAGGTTGTGAGTGCTTCAATTGATTCGACGTTTGAGGCAAAGTCACCGTTGCCATGGAGTTTACGAGGCGTTACCTACCCATGGAATGGCAGGAGCGATGGAGAAGGGACAAGGAGAGGAGGAGAAGGGTGATGGAGGAAGGAGGGGAGAGGATCCAGGAGGTTGACCGGGAGCTGCGATGGATCATGGCCTACAACGACAACAGGATGGGGGTGAAAGGGCAGAGTGAGAAAGAGGGCTCAAAGGTCACGAAGATCAACAGTAGCCCAACTAGCCAGAAGGAAGAAGAGGAGGGCAAGGACAAGGGGGAAGAAATGGGTAATCTGTTCAGAACATATGGTAGAGACTGCGTTCCCAGAGAGGTGTTCCAGGCCTTGGAGAACTTCAGGGACTCGTCTCTCCTCACTGACCTGACTCTGAGCACCGAGGACGGGCAGAGTGTGGACGTGCACTCCCCTGTGCTAGCTGCAGTAAGCTCATATATCCACCAGAGGCTGCAAGTGCAGCATGCGGAAAGCGTGAGGAGGCCCGATTTGACTGGCGTTGATGTGGACAGAGTCACGCAGATGTCCCTGGGTCCTGAGGTGGACCGTGTGGGGCTCCAGGGGGTCGTAGAGTTTGCCTACACTGGGGCCGTAGCCTCTCTGAACAGAGACACACTGGTCCAGATACAGGCTGCAGCTCACACACTGGGCGTCCCCAGAGTCCTGGATCTCTGCACTGAGGAGGAGGAGAGGAGGAAGAGAGAAGGGGAGGGTAAAAAAGAAAGCAAAGTGTCTGCTGCAGAACAGATGAGGATGAGCCTCCAGTCCATCAGAGTGCTGTGGGAAGAGAGACTAGGCTGTGATGTCGTTCTGGAGGTTGATGGGGCATTGTTTCACGGTGAGGGCCAAATAATGGTGTGTTTAAAATTATTATCTATACCACTCAAAGGATGATACAAATGAGAGAAACGTTGCATACAAATAACTTTCATATTAGCCACTGGATTTAATTTTGTATTATTATTATTGGTTAAACACTGTTTTGTTACATTAAACGGCAAATATTAGCTTATTGCAAAAGATACTGTGTGTAAAAGTCAGGGTGAGTTGCAGGTATGTCCTTTTATTTCAATATAGTGCACACATAATAGTGTGTGTTTAATTGGCCAGGTAAAACAAGTGAATTTACACACTATTTACTAATTTGACAGTTTTTTTCTGATGCGTTTCCTCCCAGTCCACAGAGTTGTCATGGCAGCCAGCAGTGACTACTTCCAGGGCATGTTCACCAGTGGAATGAGGGAGTCCCAGCAGCCCCGTGTGACCCTGCCCTTCCTGGTAGCCTCAGAGCTGGAGGCTCTGATTGGCTGCTCCTACAGTGGGGCCCTCCCACTCAGCTGGGGGTGTGTCTTTGAGATCACCTGCACTGCTCTCCAGCTCCAGTTCCCACACGCCCTCTCAATGGGTCTGGACTTCCTGAAAGAGGAGATGGACGCTTACCATTGCTTGGACGTGGCTTCGTTCGCCGAGGCCTACGGGATGTCGGAGCTGCTCCGAGAGGCGGAGGACTTTGTCCTGCGAAACTTCCAGCTGGTCTCCACCACGGCCAAGTTCCACGACCTGCCGCCCGAGAAGCTCCTGCTGTTCCTCCGCTCCGACGGGCTGTGCGTGGCCTCCGAGCTGACCGCCTTCCGGGCGGTGGCCTCCTGGGTGGAGGCCGACCCGGAGGAGAGGCTGGGCCAGGCCGAGGAGCTGATGACCGGCGTCCGTTTCCCCCTCATGACCTTCAGGGAGTTCCGGGAGGTGCGGGCCGTCAACCTGCGCCTGGAGTGCAGCTCCGGCGACCGCCAGGTGGACCTGTACCGGCCGGCGCTGGAGGAGTTCGGCTTTAGTTGCCCGGAGGCCCAGGACCGTAGGCGGGTCCGGCGGCCCAAAGACGCCGTGGTCGTGGTGGGCGGGGACCGGCTCGATCTGGACACGGGCCAGCGTCGGCCCAGCGCCGAGGTGTGGTTTGCTAACTCCCTCCGCAGTGGCACGGGGTTGATGAAGGACGTGGAATGGAGAAGGCTGGGGGAGCTTCCCGAGAAGCCCAGGTTCAGGCACGGCGTCGGGGCGATGGCCGGAAAGCTCTACGTGGTCGGAGGGTGTAACTTCTACGCTGAGAGTGACACCTTGAAATCGGCCTGCCGGTAAGGAACGTCTGTCTTTTCTATCCCTCGTAGAGACGTAGTGTAGAGCTGATTTCTCTCGCTCCTTCACCCTCTCCCACAGCTACGACCCCTTGATCGGGAGGTGGGAAAGGCTGGCAGATATGCAGGAGTTCAGGAGTAACTTTGCCATGGTGGTGTGGGAGGGTGGCCTCTATGCTATCGGAGGAGACCAAAACATCAACAGCAACACAGACAGTGTGGAGGTCTACTTTCCAGAGGAAGACTCCTGGAGGTAAAATGAAGGACGCAGAGTCTGGAAGAGAATAAAGGGAGAGAGGGCAGAACACGTCCCAAAAACCTTTTTTAGGCACAAAGTTGTTTACATCATAGCATAATAATAATAAATAATAATTCATTTTATTTATATAGCGCTTTTCTTACACCCAAAAACGCTCCCCAAAGTTTTTTAGTTTTGCTTGTGGGGTGACCAATTTCATTTCAGAGGAGGAACGGAGTGTCCGGGTGGGAAGATAGAGCTGTAGAAGATCCGAAAGGTAGGGGGGGGGGGGGCAGGTTATGTAAAGCTTTGAAGGTGAGGAGAAGGATTTTATAAGTAATACGATGATTAACTGGGAGCCAGTGAAGGGACGAGAGAATGGGGGTTATGTGCTCAGAGGACTTGGTCGAGGTCAGGAGACGGGCTGCAGAGTTCTGAACAAGTTGGAGTTTATGGAGAGCGGTTGCACTGATGCCGACTAGGAGTGAATTGCAATAGTCAAGACGGGAGAAAATGAAAGAGTGAATGAGTTTGGTGGCTGCGCTTTGGGAGAGTGATGATCGGATCTTGGCTATGTTTCTGAGATGGAAGAAGGATATTTTGACCATGTTATTGATATGTGGGGTGAGAGACAGAGTGGAGTCCAATAAGACGCCAAGATTTCGTACCAGAGGGGAGGGGAAGACTGTAGAGCCATCGATGAGGAGTGAGATATTGTTGACTTTGGAAAGGGTGTGTTTTGAGCCAATTAAGATGAGTTAACTTTTGCTGGTGTTAAGTTTGAGGTGGTTATTGTGCATCCAGGAGTTGATGGAAGATATGCAGTTTTCAATACAGGAAAGTGGAGGGCTAGTGAAAGAAGTTGTGCTGATATATATCTGGGTGTCATCAGCATAGCAATGAAAGTTGAGGTTGAATTGTCTAATGATTTGACCAAGGGGAAGGATGTAGATTATGAAAAGGAGGGGACCCAGGACAGAACCTTGAGGAACACCCTGTGTTACTGGGGAAGTGTCAGAAGTGTAGCCATTAAGTGAGATGAAGTGATGTCTGTTTGAGAGGTAGGACTGAAGTAGAGAGAGTGCAGTGCCCTCAACACCCAACATGTGCAGCCTTGAAATAAGGAGCTTGTGGCACACAGTGTCAAAGGCTGCACTAAGATCTAATAGGACCAGGATGTTGAGGGCCCCTGTATCGGCGGAGGTGAGGAGGTCGTTCAAGACTTTGGTAAGTGCAGTTTCTGTGCTGTGAAATGTGCGAAAACCAGACTGAAGGGGCTCAAACAGATTATTGGCTCAAGCAGATAAGTGTTCTTGAAGCTGAGATGCAATGATGCGTTCTAGGATTTTTGCAAAAAAGGGTAAGTTTGAGATGGGCCGATAGTTTTGGAGGATGGTCGAGTCTAGGCCGGATTTCTTAAGGATCGGAGTGACTGAAGCAATTTTAAGGACAGATGGAAAAACTCCTTGGGCAAGGGATGAATTGAATAAGTTTGTCAGATGAGGAAGAAAAGAGGGTAGGCATGATAAATAGAGGGCACTAGGAAGAGGATCAAGACGACACGTAGTGGGTTTGGAAGCCTTGAACAGCTTTGAGACATGGGAGGAGTCAACCGGGGAAAAACAGGAGAAATGAAGATCGTGTGTAGGTGGCTGAAAGGGACTCACAGCAGGGGACAGTGTGACAGTGGAAGGTTTGGCGTCCAGGGAAGAATGAATGTTGACTATTTTATCCTTGAAATACTGAAGAAAGGAGTTGGCAAGCTGGGTGGAGGAATGAGACATTGTGTCCTGCCGGGGTTGAATAAGCTTACTGACCGTGGAGAATAGAGTCCAAGAGTTGGAGTTTGGAGCATTAATGATGTCTGAGAAGTAAGAGGAACGTGCAGCAGTGATTGCATCTCTATATGAAAACAAGTGATGTTGAAAGGCTTGAAAGTGAACGGTGAGTCCTGTTTTTGAGCATAAACGCTCAAGTTGACGACCAGCCTGCTTCATCTTTCTAAGCTCTGCAGTGAACCAGGGGGATGATGAGGAGAATGAGACAGTTCTTGTTTTTAGAGGGGCCAAGGTGTTGAGTGAAGTTGCCAGAGCGGTGTTAAGCAGGTCAGCCAGCTGGTCTGGGGAGACGGCGGCAAGATCTGAGGATAGGGCAGCACCAATAGCATCAGACAGAGCAGAAGGGTTAATAGATTTAATATTACGAAAAGAGATAGATCTAGAGAGGGGAAGTTTAGTGGATTTGGAGTGAAGAGTGAACTGTATAATACTATGGTCAGACAGGGGAAAGGGGGTGGGGAAGACCTGCGTAATTATTGAACCAGTGGAGCAGACCAAATCAAGGATATGACCTTTTATATGAGTAGGGAAAGTAACATGTTGGGTAAAACTGAGACAGTCTAGAACATCGGAGAAGTCAGAGGGTAATTTTACATTGGGTGTGTCCATATGAATATTGAAATCACTAAGCACTAGTATACGTGGGGAGAGGGAAGATGCAGTTGAGAGTAAATCAGAAAATTCAGTGAGAAAATAAGTATTTGGTTTGGGTGGACGGTAAACAGCAATAATAACAGTTGAGTGACAGGCTTTAAATGCAATGTATTCAAAAGATGTAACAGTAGTCAGGTTAATGGGTGAAACAGAGATATTTGAATTATAAATGACAGCGAGACCACCTCCTCGACCAGATAGCCGTGGCTTACAAATGTAGAGGTAATTGGGGGGAGCAACCTGGTTTAACACAGAAAATTCCCCAGGCTGCTGCCAGGTCTCACATAAAACAAGGAAGTCCAAGTGAGTGTCCAGTATGAATTGACAGAGGGGAAGGGCTTTATTATTAAGAGACCGGGTATTTAACAGAGCACAGTTGAATGATGAATTGGCGGTTTTTGACAAGTCAGTGAAAGGAAGAGTCCGAAGGCAGCTGAAGCTAACAGGGCGGCGGAGTTTAGGGAGATAATGGGGTCGAGAATGAGTCCATAATGACGGAATGTTGCAGACAGCAGCATGGTGAACAGATCGGTTGTGTGTTGAGCTTCGGTGAAGATAGGGGCGGCGACGTAAAATGCCAGAGGCACGTGCTGATTTGTATGCAAGCGGGGGTAGACGACCAGTAGTTGACAGACAACACAGTTCAATTGTTGAGTAAGTTAAAGTCCGGTGGTTGAGTTTAGATGTAAACGTGTGCAGTGCGAGAAGTAGTAGTAACGGAGGGGGCAACGCCATCAGGATATGCACGGAGCAACCAACAGCCCGACAGTCGGGAGTCAGCACACAACAAACATGCAGGTGACCGTAGTCTTCCTTTGTGTGAGAAAGTAAACACGGTTTCAGGATAACTCCTGGGAGTAGGAAATGTTCATACGGATCTCTAGTGGGATTTATGAGTGTAACACTTTATGGTCATTGAAATATTTACTGCTAGATGTTATTTTCTTTTTCCTTTTTAAAAAGTGAATTTATAAAGCGTATTATTCTTTCACGTGAATCTCAATTTTCTTTCATGATATTTACTCGTATGTCATATTTATATGTGACATATTCAAATCCTTTCCCCCACTCTATTCCAGATACGCTCAACCCCTGGAACACGCTATGAGTGGCCACGTTGGGGCTGTGCTGGACAAAAAAATATTCATCTCTGGTGGATTCAACAGTGAGTACCAGTGTTTGGGGTCCTTCTTCTCGTACCGTCCCGACAGAGGGACCACCTACCTGGCAGCGATGGAGCGGGACCGGGCCCAGCACTGCATGGAGGCCCTGGGCGGCCATCTTTACGTGGCCGGAGGCATATGTAACCAGCGTACGTTCTACGCCGACCAGCTGGCCTGCGAGGTGTACCACCCAGCGACCGACTCCTGGAGCCCCTTCCCCCCTCTGCCCATCCCCCATGTCGGGGCGGCGTCCGCGGTGCTGGAGGGCAAGTTCTACGTGCTGGGTGGGTTCTCCGCAGAGGATCACAGCGAGTCCAGGTCGGTGCATCGCGTCGACCCCATCAGCCAACGCTGGGAGCTTACGGGCAGGATGCCAGGAGCCAACACGGACGTAAAAGCCTGTCTGCTACGTCTGCCCCAACATCTACGACAATAAGAACGATGCATACATTTGTTACTCCCTTTTAAGTGTTAGAGTGATTTTACAATAGCTCGACAGTCTGTCCAATAAGAGCGGCAATTATTTCTAGTTGGAGGAAATACAACGTTGAAGTATGTTCATCCAAATGTATTCAGAAAAAAAATACAGCAGTATCTTTGAGCAAGGCCCACTCTGACCAAGAGGAAAATGTACTAACGGAAAGGGCTCTTTTGGCAAGCCTGTTTGTAACTCGACCCATAAGACAAATGTGGCATCCGCTGGTGAGCATGTGGCCATTGTAATGCAAGTGTATAGATGACAGTTGAAACAAGCAAAGACTGTAACCCATGCTTTTCATGTTTAAACTGTGATGTTTAAGTTTTTTTCCTTCATTAAAAGCAGTAACATACTGAATCATGTTTTACTGAAAGTGACAAACACATTGCATGTCTATTAAACAACTTAAGACGAATAGGTACAAGCTTGTGATCAAAAGGATAATATGCACTCAAAACTTAAGTTCCAAGATGTGACATGCTCATCAGTATAACCAAAGAGGTCTATACAATTAACCAAAAACAATCTATACGTTCTACGTACGCACTACTTCAAAAGAATGTATTGAACTGGGACATTAGCAAGGTCGGTCTCCCCTAATATAGCTTTCCCTAAGATGGAGAAGTTTCCCAACCACCAACTAGCCATTTACTATCACCCTTATACTCTAGTCAGTTGCATTCCCTACAGCTCTTCAAGTGGGGAGGATCGCTATAGCAGAGTTGGCGGTAGCATCAACCAGGAAGCGTCCTGTGCGTATGGCTACAAAAGCTATGCAATGATGTCTGTAGTAGCGTGGAAGAGAACTAAATTGTAGCTCCAGAATAAAACCAGTGCCCCTGGTGGAAAGCTTTTTGTTGCAAGGAGTAGCACCCTCATGCCCAGCAAGAACCATTTACACAACACATGGACAAGCACAAACCTCCCATGAACACTGACATTCAAAATAAACCCATGGCCAGAGCCAAATAATGTCACTAAAACAGCAGATGGTAAGCAAATACTTCATTGATTGAAATGATTTATTGAAAGATGCACATTTTAAATCAACCGTCAAGGCAAATAGGTTTAACATAGCAGTAGGTGACAAGTCAACATTCTGTTAGTGTGCTTATCAGAACACTTAGAAAAGTGTATATTCCACACGGAAACCTTCTAGAATATTGTACTACAAAGGAAGAGCGTAGTTTAAATGGACTGTAACGGTAACAGCTTCATTCCTATCAGCACTCCTACCACATATCTGTCTACTTCCTCTACAGTGGGAACAGCAAAAAGCCACTGAAGGTGCTATGATGGTTAGCATTGTCGAATACTTGGCCATTGCTCCACAGGATGACCTTGACCTGGTCGCCAACGTCCAGAGGCAAAATGACGGTGTTAGTGGAGCTGTCGCTGGAATCTGGGCCCTGGAATTCCCAAGTGCTGACCTGGAGCCTATCGTTCTTCACCAGGATGCCGCCTGAGGTGTGCTCATTGTATCCAAATGTCGAGATGGTGAAATGGTAAGCACCTTTAACGGGAGCAGTGAAAATTCCTAAAACGGATTGAAATAAGACTGATTATCCTTTTTTGGCACTGAATGAATGAAGTCAATTAAAAAAAAAAAAAAATCTGTGGTGTTACACATGTAATAACATGCAAACATCTGAGAAGGGTCAACTCTTCTCTGAGCAAATTAACCTTAGTCAAAGTTCACCCAGTCAAACTTTTTGTAACAAAATCTTATAAAACATCCGGCATTTGATTAAATTGCAGTTGTGGAAACACCAGCTTCCGAGCATCTGAACTAGGTCGCGGTCCAAGATACCATCAGTTACATCCACACACTTTCCTGCTTTTTACTGAACACTAGTGCCTTGTCCTTTAGCTGGAGGCTTACCAGTGCTACGGTTGTAAGAGTTCCCTGTGTCGAAGAACACCGTTTTGAAGACCAGCGTGACGGCCCCATTGGTTGAGGGTCCCACAAACACCCCTTCCGAGCCTGCCAGTGATGCAGAGAAGGCCACTCTGGAATCAACTGGAAAGAAACATTTGCATGACAGTTAACTGATCCTTTAGAACTGATCATTAGTGGACTGACTTAACCAATTTACACAAGTCACGGTTTACCAGCTTGGATTGAGTCTGGGTAAATGGATGCGAGTTAGACTGAACCCCCATCTTTATGGGTTGGGCTATCATTCAGAGCATGAAGCGACACTTTAGGCATCCATACCTAAGTAACATAGCAACGGTAGTCTTAAGAACCTGAGGTGTTGCTGCCAATTTTTATTTATGCACTTCTTGAATTGGTACTACATAACTTTGAACCCCAATGCCAGATTAAAATGCCTCAAGTTCATCCATTCACATGTTGCAGTACACACCACTTCATGCAAGTGCCACATGGCATAGTCCTTACTTCCCACAGGCACTACAAATCAGACATAGTTCCTTTAAAAAAATAAAATATGCCTAGTTCTTGAGCTAGCATATCAGCAGAAAATGAAGTATTTACTGAAATAGCCGTAAATTTAGGATCTATTAATCTAATACAAATACCAATGATTTACCTGATCTGAGCCATTAATAACACTGAAACACTAGCATACAAAGCTAAAAGTATTCTATTGTTGGCCAAATCTGACACTTAAAGTAGGAACCATTGAATGAATTGGTCGGTCTCTTTGGACCAGGACAAATACATCTAAATTAACATATTTGGCCACAGTTTAGCAACGGTTGACTCCTAAACTAGCTGCTTTGAATGTCATTCAAAGGTTCTGCAGTAACCACCTACCTATGTTTTGAACTTTTCGCACCAGCAGATCAATTTGCTGGTCAAACGATGTAGTTGTAGAATTAAACCTCTCAGTTTGTCTCCTCAGGGTGTCAATCTGTAGCGTCTCCACCTTCTGCTGTTTTTGTATTTGGTTTACCTTTTCCTCCAATGACTTAACCAATTTTGTCAATCTTTCAAGTTCTGTAACTTGGGCACCTTTGATGGAAATCAGACAAACAACGCAGCAAATAGCCAGGAGGAAAACTTCAGAGTGCGCCATAATCCTACGCATTTCATGTGACGGTACTGCAGTGCAGGGGGCTTTATATTTGAACAATTAGCTAATTGCTTCAATTAGGCAGGTGCAACGAGATCTGTACAATGTTAGGCAGGTCAACAACAATTAGCACAATGTAGACACAATGGAAGTTCCAAAAAAGCCATAGTCACAAACACTGCCGCATGGTGGTTCTATTATGTTTGAATAGACAAAAAAAAAAAAAGCATCAAGCAAAATGTGTTCTTGTATAAAACAAAGAATTTGGATCTACTCCAAAGTAGATATTTAATGTCACCAAGCATTACTGTTAAAATCTATAGGACTCAACAAGGACACCCCAAGCCTCCACGCAACGTACTCAGATGGCCAACATCCAGAAGAATTGGAACAGGTGCCAGTATCTTGGCATCAGAAAGGAACAAAAAGTTTTGATTAAAGCTATTCCAATCGTTCTGCATTTTATGCATATTGCCTCATGGGACAACCTTTGGTTGTTTGAGTTCTCAACATATACTGTCAATATATCGCAACACGCCATGCATTCATACGAATTTGGATCAATGAACTCCACTTGACCATTTACAAAATTCTTAGCAAAACAACTCATTAATGAATTTAAGATGGGGCCGTTCAGTTTATTGTAACAAGCAAGGTAAGTTATTTCCTGCACATAGTCTTTGTAATTGTTCGGGTCAAGTCTTTCACAATAACCTTTATAAGTTTCCTAAATTACAACATAATTGTCTTTGTTTCTCTTCGATAGTCCTCGTTACATTCATGTTTGGAGTTCCTCTAATCCCCAGAATGTTGAAATAACCAAAAACCTCCGGCTAAACCAACAGAGGACGTGTCAGCCAACCTATGAACTCTCCTAACAAACAAGACAGCGAGTTCGTATAAAACATCTGCCCACCTTCATTTTTTTCACCATGAATTTTGAATGTGGTATTTTGCCCATATCAACCTGGACAATACGAGAATGAAGATTGTTTCTGTGCTCGGACTGGGATTGCTTGGCGTTGCGCATTTGGTTTTGACAGAGGAGTTTGAGAGTTGTAAATGTCCTCAGGGCTCCGTGGGTAGTGAGATAAACATTTATTCGGAGCTCAAGGAGCTCCGGGCTTTGGCAGGAGAGCTGAAAACTCAGCTCAGCACCACGCACCAGGAACTAATACAACAGAGAGCTGCGGTGGAAGAGTTGAAAACAAAGGAAGACAGTATGTGTGATAACATTTGTACATTTCCTTAGTGCTTTTTTTTAACAGCAGCCTTAAGCTAATTTGGTCAAATAAAAAAAATTGCGAACTGAAATTAATAAATGGGTTGACTCAACTATTATTGATAGACCTCCTGTTAGAACCATTCAGAGTGCTAGATACACAATAGATTTTTCGTGTTCTTTAGCATCAAACTATTGACATAGTTTGCAAACAAGACGTGTTTTAATTTAGCCAGTGTCATGTCGTTATTACATTTATTGTATATGAACTATCCTTAATCTTTCTTCCTTGTCTTCTTTGTGGAGAATGGACTGGATGATATTTTTGATAATTATCATGTTTGCTTTGTTAGAGGAGAATGGACTGGAACATGTTGGTTGTATAATGTTTGTTCTGGTGCTGGTGCAGGGAAACCAAAAGTGGCCTTCTCCGCATCTTTGTTGTCCACTGCTAGTAAACACCATGGACCCTTCAACACAGAAACAAACCTGGTCTTTGGAAAAGTCCTCACCAACGTAGGCAATGCCTACAACCCAGCCACAGGTCAGCAACTAAAATCGTAAAAAATGTACGTAAAAGGTTTAAAGATGTTTTCAGAGACATGTTGGTCCATCATTCAGGGAAAATATTAGTTTTCAAAGTATTTTGTGAGAATCCTTATTTGCTAATGCTCATGCTTTTTTGTTGCTTTTTCTTCTTCTATCTTTCTCTGCCTTAGGAACGTTCACAGCACCAGTAAAAGGTGTGTACTATTTCAGGTTTTCAGGGTATGGTTATGCCGGTAACGACATGGGCCTCAGCATATTCAAGGGAAGCGAACGCGTGATGTCCGCGTACGAACACAAGTCCAGCGGCGAGCACAACGACAACTCATCCAATGGAGTCACGTTGGAGCTAGAGCTGGGGGAGAGTGTCTACATGCGTCTGTGGGTGAACTCATGGGTCTTTATAGATGGGCGGTACGACTACTGCTCCTTCAGTGGATTCCTGCTTTTTCCCATTACTGACACTCCACAGGTTTAATGAGATGACAGTTTTTTTTTCAATACTAGTAGTTTTTTTTGTTTGTTTGTCGGTTTTTTGATAATCGTCAGATACTGGAATTAATTGAATATTGAATAATTGGAATATGTAAATACATGTGTTAAGCGATGTAAAATGTATAGGAACTGTGAAAGAAAATCCTGTGACAGTCCTTTCCAATAATGACGGTTGAAAATGTATGACAATATGATTAAACCTAAAGTGTTTCAAGCTCAAAGCCACTGTTTGTTATTCTTTCAAAATGGCAGGGCTACGTATTGTGAAGTATGTCTTTTTTGTAAAGTGGAATGCGACTTACGAGGTTTGTGTTGCAGTAGCATGTTTTTGTAGTTAACACATACTGACACAGGAGTACATGGAAATGTTCTCACTTGTCTGTACTTGAATGCATTAGGCCCTAAGGGCCAACATCTTGACACCAGCTATGTTCCAATAGATTAAAAAGACCCTCCTTCTCTTGTAAACTCCCCAGCTATGTAGTTCAGAGCTGTCGAGCTTTACATGCACACATGAAGACTGAAAGGAAATTAGACCCGAGACAGGAAAAATTGAACTGCTTCGACAATGGTGTACAGGGCTATTTTTTCGCTGGCACTACTGGGGTGCATGTTGCTGGGGTCTGGACTTGGACAGAGAGGTGATGGTGACATTGCTTCAGAACTTGAAGTGCTCAAAGCCAAGCTTGAGGGGTTAAAGGGCTTTGAGGAGAAACTGAATGAGACAGGGGAAAAACTGGAGCAGCAGATAGTCGCAGTGGACAAACTGAAAAAGGAGAATGAAGGTAACAACACACAAATGAACTGTGTTCATTACCTTTAATGAATAAACATCATGGCAGTAATATGTGCATAATGTTTTTATTTTATTCCAACAGAAATCAAAGGCAGACTAAATGGTGCCGAGACGGAACTTCAAAAGCTTAAAGATAGTTGCGAAGGTAATGGTGTTTGTTTGAACACCAACAAAATAATTAAAATCTGTCATGTTAGATGTTACACGTTTCATTGTGTGTTCTCAGTTGGACCAAAAGTGGCTTTCTCAGCTTCCCTGGTGAAGACTGGTGAGATTTACAAAGGGCCGTGCACAGACAAGACCCTGGTCTACAAGAGAGTCTTTTCAAACACGGGCAATGCGTACAATCAAAACACAGGTATTGTGTGTGTGTGTGTGTGTGTGTGTGTGTGTGTGTGTGTGTGTGTGTGTGTGTGTGTGTGTGTGTGTGTGTGTGTGTGGTGTGTATGGTGTGTACTTGGCAAGAAGTGAATGATTATGCTTTGTCAGGGAAGATTAAGTATTTACATTGAGTTCCTTAATTGCACCTGCAGTGCCTTTGTGTCAGTTTCTACCACATGAATTTATTCCATTCCCACATTTTCAGGTGTCTTCACAGCCCCAGTGAGGGGGCTGTTTTACTTCACCTTCAGCACAATGGGATACAACACTCATCTCACGGGGGCCATTTTGATGAAGAACCGAGTCCGGCAGGTTTCAACGTACGACGACAGGTCCGGCGACACCACTGACAGTGGGACCAATGCGGTTGTTCTACAGCTGGATGTCGGAGATGAAGTTTCCGTTGAACTCTGGGAGAACTCGAGGGTTTTTGACAACCTGAATGGACACACCACCTTCACTGGCTTCCTCCTATTCCCCATTGTGAACTGACGAGAAGTAGAAGAAGACGAGACGAGAAGAAGAAGAACTACTGGAAACTAGCCATGTAGGCTAAAGCTGCCCCATTTACTGTAATAGTTAATCACTGGTGAATGTCCACGTTATTATAGATTAATAAATGTAAAATACAAAAAAAAACTCTGACAGCTTTCTTGTAAAAATGCACAAGATGGCAGCGGAGAGCGTCAACTGAAACACTTATTTACCAGTTGACCCGTTCTTTGGCTGTTCTAACGCTTTGCAATTTAAGTTTTTTTTAGGGTACACCCCCTTAAAATATATAAAGGGGGATGATTTAGCTTTGAAACCCCTTTTGAGCTATGTCTCAAGGCTGCACACCAAGGAACCTCAAGTATTCAATGGCATTCTCCCAAAGCATTCTGGGACACGTGACTGTGGGATTAAGATGGTATTGCATGCCTAGGGGGTCATCAGTAGGATATGTAATGTTCCTCCTCCACGGCCAAACCACAAAACATCTGGGTCAGGGAATCAATAGCAAGGAGGGGTTGAATGGCAATTGACTGCAGGTGTACAAAATGAGTCTAGAGGGCTGCATGAGCAAGCCACCAACTGACCCTTATTGTAAGTCTAACCCTCTTAAGTAGATCACCAAGCGAGGTGGTTCTCAGCTCTGCTACTGTTTGTTACCATGACTAGGAGTTTTTTTCTTCTTCTACTGGGGAATCTCTTCGGACTTTTGGTAAGAGTGAGGCTGGAAGTGAAGGTGCCAAGCACATTGATCAATCATGAATATTAGTTGAAACACAGTAGTGGAATATTGCAGAACTAGCTAGTGCCTTCCGGAGGTTGCAATAGAGTAAGATGGAGATATGTATTAGAGGATATTACATAGTATATTTACAACTGTATCTCTAGGCTTCGTTGTTACAATGACATATTTGTACACAGGATGACAGTAGCAGTAGTAGTGAATCGTCATTGTTTACAACACAGTGGACGGCTTAGCAAACAGGCTCTTGAATCACTGGTGGTTCCATCAGGCATTCCCCCCATGTCCTCCCAGTGCTGATTTGCGGGGTCGTAGCGATGGATCTTCCTTGTCTCCCGCTCGCCTTGGCCAAGCCCCCCCAACACATACAACTTACCTTCTAGCAGAGCAGAAGCTGCACCGGCCTGGGGTTTTGGAAGTGGCGCGAGGATGTTCCAACAGTCCATTTCTGGGTTGTACATCTCAAAGGCCAGTTGGTCAACATACACCATGTTTGTGTCCACTGTTACTCCCCCGGCTACATAAAGACGACCGTTCAATGACTCCATGCAGTGGTTAGCCCGAGGTCTGTTCATGTCAGCTCTGTAGGTGGTTCCCTTCGCTGGTTGGTATGTGAACAAGGAAACCAAACATTGTTTTTGACAGTTGAATCCTCCGGAGATGAGGATTTCTCCATTCAAGTACACCACAGCATGAGAGCTTAGCGTCTGATCCAGAGGTTTGGAGTAGCTAAAAAGAACCACAACCAAAACCATCAAGAATAAAGGACCTGATAAAGATTACATTCAGCGAAAGTGGTTATAGTTGTACATGATTTATATAGTTGTATGCCTCATAAACAATTTTAATTCATTTGTAAACACCATAAGCCATGGGATTGTCAAATTACATTCACCTCCATGAGTTGTTTTTCGGAGAGTAGCATTCTACACTGTCTATGTTTGTGTAGGAGTCGTGGTTGCCGCCAATGGCATATATCACACCATTCATCGTAGTCATGGAAAAGCGACACCTTTTGTCCTGAAGGTCTGCCAGTCTCTGCCAACTGTTCTTAAGAGGGTCGTATCTACGGTACCAATGCAGATATTTGGCAAAAGAAATCGCTTTTAAAAACCAACCCGCACCTACTTAAAGCAATTACTCGATAAGGGCATTTTATTACCTGTAAGCGGAATTCAGGATGTCATAAACGCCGTAATAACTGCGTCCTCCGACGACATATAACTTCTCCTCGAGCACAACCACTTGGTGGCTAAACCTGGATGGTTTCGGAATCTCCCCCAGTCTCCTCCACTCCACCTCCTTCAGCAAGCCAACACGGTTCCTAATGGAGTTCCCGAACCAGATCTGTCTACTGAGGATGCGACCACTCAGGTCCTCTGAGATTTGATCTCCACCCACCAGCACGATGGCGTCCTTGGGCAGGTACGTCCTGTGTTCTGCCAGTGGAACGGCTGGGTTGGACCAGAAGCTTACTAGCACAAGAGAAGAGACCTCTGCACTCGGGCTCAGTCCACATCCTCGATTTCTGAACCTCTTCGAAATCCACAAATGTCATGAGGGAGAAGTGAATGCGACGCAGGAGCTTCTTAGCAAATGCTCTTCTTTTCTTGCGGTCAGCTTCAATCCAGGCTATCGCTGCCTTGTAGACAATGACTTCAGAGGAAACACAGAGAGAGTTGCAGCCAATCAGAGCCTCCAGCTCAGAGGCTACCAGGAAGGGCAGGGTCACACGGGGCTGCTGGGACTCCCTCATTCCACTGGTGAACATGCCCCGGAAGTAGTCACTGCTGGCTGCCATGACAACTCTGTGCACTAGGAGAAGATTAACATTCTGTTGAGAGTGAATTAGAGGAAAAGAGAAAGAGAGAGAACATTTTTTGATTACAAAAATACATGCGAACATCTGGAATGTTTGCTAATAGTTCCTTATAGATTTCCAAACTGCCTATTCACCATCAAAAGACATCCCTTCGACCTCCAGAATGACGTCACAGCCTAGTCTCTCTTCCCACAGCACTCTGATGGACTGGAGGCTCATCCTCATCTGTTCTGCAGCAGACACTTTGCTTTCTTTTTTACCCTCCCCTTCTCTCTTCCTCCTCTCCTCCTCCTCAGTGCAGAGATCCAGGACTCTGGGGACGCCCAGTGTGTGAGCTGCAGCCTGTATCTGGACCAGTGTGTCTCTGTTCAGAGAGGCTACGGCCCCGGTGGAGGCAAACTCTACGACCCCCTGGAGCCCCACACGGTCCACCTCAGGACCCAGGACCAGGGACATGTTGCTCTTCATTTCAACACCTTTTTTCAGTTCTTTTTCATCCCTCATCTGCAACGCATGCCAAATAACAGAGCTAACCGCAGCCAGGACAGGGGAGTGTAACTTGAAGCTCTTCCCATTTCCAGTGCTCAAAGTCAGGTCAGTGAGAACAGAAGAGTCCCTAAACCTCTCCAGGGTCTGAAATACCTCTTTGGGGTAATTTCGTCTGCTGTATTCCCTGACTATGTGTTCATCCCCAGCCAAGCACTCCTCTTCTTGTTCTTCTCTTTCATCCTGTCGTTTCTCCTGGGTGTTGTCTTTCTTTCCATCGTCTCTCTCCTTTCCCCCCTCTTCCTCCTCATAGCCATCCTCTCCCTCTTTGTTATCTAAGCCCTCCACAAAATCCACAGACCCTAAACTCTCTCTTCTCCTCCTCGGCCTCATCATCGCCCTCCACAGAGACATGGGATCCACCCGCCATGGTGTTACCACAGCCATGACCGAAGGTTAAAAAAAAAAAATAATAAACATGTACAACACTAAAATTGAGGAGCCCTAATGTCTGTTTCATAAACCATAACATTCAGCGTTGAACTTTCATAATAAAATGATGATGTTTAATTGGATTCTTTTCGTTGAATATGTACATTTTTATCCTTTGTCATCTTTGTATACATTTTTATGTCCTGGTTCCATACAACCAAAGTTTGAGTTCTTATTTATGTAATCTCTAATAAAATAACGAAACGTACAACATTGATAATGTGAAAATAAATAGTAATACTTTATTTTCAGCTTACAACTAAGATCAACTTGTGTGGTAAATATATTTAGATGTAATGTATTTTATTATGTATTTTATTGATGTTGTGTTTACAGGAACAGATGAACAATACACAAATAAGAATCCACGCTTCAGACAAACCATTTCTCATCTACGGTAGATTATTTTTCTTTACTTCACTACCCTCTGTTGGTAGACAAAGGACATTACATACACAAACATCCATTTACGTTATTTTTATTTTCACAACCAAAATACTGTAACATTTTGATGAGCAGGTTCTTGATCTCTGATTTAAAATGTAATTAGTTATTATAGACACAAGCATGTAATTATTATTATGTACACATTTTAAGACAAACATTTCGGTTTTCCAGTGTGAAAATGGCTGCAACTCTGGGCTTGAGTATTGATTTATCTTTGACCAAAATGTATGTGAAATTAGAATGCACTCGGTGACATTACAGTCCCTATGGTTATCTCTTTAAAACTATTCTAGACTCTGCACTTATCAAAAACATGGCAGAATAATTCAAGTTAACAACAATGACGCTGTAATTGCAATAACAAGGTACTACAACAAGACGCAAAAAAAACAAAAACGTTGCGTGCTGTTGTGTACACGGAATCCGTCTTTGATAGTTCACTGTCGTAGGTGTTGGGGGAGTTGAAGTACGCAGGCCCGCACGTCATTATTGGGTCCGTCCGGCATTTTGCCCATGTGCTCCCAGCGTCCTGAGAAGGGATCGTAGCGATGAACCTTCCTGATCTCACCGCAGTCTAGGCGGTACCCACCCAGCACGTAGAACTTCCCCTCTAGCGCCACGGACGCCGCCCCGACATGGGGGATGGGCAGAGGGGGGAAAGAGCTCCAGGAGTCGGTCACTGGGTCGTACACCTCGCAGGCCAGCTGGTCGATGATCCCCAAGCTTTTTTTGGTAGTGATCCCACCGGCCACGTAAAGATGGCCGTCCACGGCCTCCATGCAGTGGTAGGACCGGGGACTGGCCATCTCTGCCAGGTAGGTTGTTCCTCTGTCGGGGTGGTACAGGAACAAGGACACCAGGCCCTGATTTCTACAGTCGAGGCCTCCGGAGACAAAGATGGCTCCGTTGAGTATGACGGCAGCATGGCAGCTTAGAGCCTGGTCCAGGAGATGGACGTTTCTGAATCCAATGACAAGAATGATTGTTGTGTGACATTGGGCTAAATCTGTTGTATTCCGAATAACTCATTCACTGATTTTTAATAGTGTCTTTCAATATAAATTCACGTTCTTACAACAAAAAAATGTAACACACCTCCAAGTATTGGTATCGGGACTGTAATGCTCCACTCCTTCAAGCTTTGTTTCTGGGTCAGAGGCCCCTCCAATAGCATAGAGCCCACCATTCAGAGCAACCATAGAAAAGCTGCTCCTTTTCTCATGCATGGCTGACAGTCTCTGCCAACTGTTTTGAAGAGGGTCATATCTAGCAGAAGTTTAGACAAACAACAATATCCTTAATCCTACAGGGATTAAAACAATTGAAATGTACACTTTCCCCCTAAAAGGTTATGATAGGTTAATGTAACAGAATGTGTATAAAGACCAATACCACAAAAAAAGACTAATATTTATCCTTCAAATATTGAAAAAAAAAAAAAGGGCAAGCAATGTTCCGCTGTCCTATCTTACGTTCTCCTCGCTTACCTGTAAGCAGTGTCCAAGGTATCATGCACACCGTAGTACTTTTGTCCTCCAGCCACGTACAGTTGCCCTCCCAGTGCCACCACCTCATGGCTGAACCTTGGGAAATCCGGCATCTCCCCCAGTCTCCTCCACTCCAACTCCTTCACGCAGCCCACGTGGTTCCTTATGGAGTTCGCGAACCACATCTCTCTGCTGGGTATGCGCTTACTCAGGTCCTGCAATATCTGATCGCCCCCCACCAACACGACGGAGGCCCGCGGAAGGTACGCCCTGAACTCTGTCCGCGGGGCGTTGCGATTGGAGCAGAAGTCCTCCAGGATGGAGTGGTAGAGGCTCTGGCACTCTGACTCGGTCCACATCTTGAGGATTTGCACCTCTTTGAAGTCTTTGAACGTCATCAGGGAGAACTGAATGCGACTCATCAGCTCCTTGGCGAAGGCCATTCTCTCGGCCCGGTCGCCCTCGATCCAGGCCACCACTGCCTTGTAAACGGCCAGCTCGGAGGAGACGCACAGCAAGTTGCTCTCCAGGTACCGGTGGAGTTGCTCGCCAGGCAAGTCCTGGAATTTGCCGGTGGCGGCCACCTTCTCAAAGTGTCTCACGACAAAGTCGTCGGCTCGTTGGAGGAGGGACGCCATCCCATAGGCCTGAGCGAAAGACGCCACGTCCAGACAGGAGGAGGTGTCCATCTCCTGGGACAGGAAGTCCAGACCCATTGAGAGGGCGTGTGGGAACTGGAGCTGGAGAGCAGTGCAGGTGATCTCAAAGACACCCCCCCAGCTGAGTGGGAGGGCCCCACTGTAGGAGCAGCCAATCAGAGCCTCCAGCTCAGAGGCTACCAGGAAGGGCAGGGTCACACGGGGCTGCTGGGACTCCCTCATTCCACTGGTGAACATGCCCCGGAAGTAGTCACTGCTGGCTGCCATGACAACTCTGTGGACTGGGAGGAAACACATCAGAAAATAATTGTCAAATTGCCCTATAAAATCGGATACATACAGCACCAGTCACAGGTTTGGACACACTTTCCCATTGACTTGAACTGTATTTGCGTGCGTTATAATGATGAAAAAGCTTGATTATGTTTATCAATATTATATTATATTTATAATATATGTCTTCAATTGATTGTTACTAATATTATTTGGATTATCTTTTATATAGTACTTTTGCTTTAAATTGTGTTGTCTTTAGACCATGCTTGAAGGTGTAAAAATGAGTTAAAGAGATAAAAGTATCCCTCATTACGTGCAATCAAGATTTCCAAACTGCCTATTCACCATCAAAAGACATCCCTTCGACCTCCAGAATGACGTCACAGCCTAGTCTCTCTTCCCACAGCACTCTGATGGACTGGAGGCTCATCCTCATCTGTTCTGCAGCAGACACTTTGCTTTCTTTTTTACCCTCCCCTTCTCTCTTCCTCCTCTCCTCCTCCTCAGTGCAGAGATCCAGGACTCTGGGGACCCCCAGTGGGTGAGCTGCAGCCTGTATCTGGACCAGTGTGTCTGTGTTCAGAGAGGCTACGGCCCCAGTGTAGGCAAACTCTACGACCCCCTGGAGCCCCACCCGGTCCACCCCAGGTCCCAGGACCAGGGACATCTTATTCTTCATTTCCACATGTATGCCTTCCATTGTACTACTTTGAATGGTTTTATCCCTAGCCTGCATCTCCCGATGGATAAAGGAGCTGACAGCCGCCAGGACAGGGGAGTGCACGTCGACACTCTGCCCGTCCTCGGTGCTCAGACTCAGGTCAGTGAGGAGAGACGAGTCCCTGAAGTTCTCCAGGGCCTGGAAGATCTTCACCACATAGGTTGGCCCATCGTACACTTTTATCGTGTCCTCGCTGCCCCTTTCCTCAGATTGGCCGTCTTCGACCGTTCCCTCTTCCTGGCTTTTGTAGTCGCTGTCGTCGTCATGCCCGGGCTCCTCTTCCTCGCCTCCCTCTTCCTCTTCTCCTTCATAGTCTAGGTCCAGCCATTCATTTGCAAGGCAGCCGCTTTCTCTCTGCCTTCTTTTTCTCAACATCACTCTCCACAACGACCCCCAATCTGCCTCGCAGGTGGATGGCGCCACAGCCATGACAGCCAGACTTCCGTCTTTTCCAAGTGCAAGAGAGTGAGTGCAAGGCTAGGATCCTTGGGATTTCAGCGACGAGGCAAAGGTGCACTCTTTTCTTGCAGCTTGCTTGGATAGGCACAGTCCCTCTGTCTCCCATTCGACCAGTGTACTGCAAGCTTTCTTTCCCCTCCCATCCATCTTCCCCAAGGTCTCTTATTTCAAAGTCGTCTCCAAAAACGTAACCTTCTGTGATCCCATCCAGGTCATCCAGGACAAGCAAATTTTATTAGAGATGAGATTCTTGGTAAGATGAAATAAGAACCACAGAATGCAGTAGTCATCTGCAATTCCTTTTGCTCAGTTCGGCTACATGCATGTTGTCATTTTTTATTTTGTACATTGCAAATTGTGTGTGTTAAATTATTATTATTATGCATTTAACGTGTGCACACAGTGTAATATGTGATCTAATTTTCGTTCCGAGTGAGGACGGTTGAGTCCCCAAAATATGAAACCATGTGATGTTTTTTCGGAGAGGGTTCCAAGTCGCCCCAGGGCACCTCACTGTCTTGCCAAGTCCCCTCAAAGCAGGGTCATGTGATAAAGAGCCTTCTCACTTACTAAACCTATCATAATGTCCCATGCGAGTGCTCCTTTAGTGGTATTGAAATGTCCTATTCAAATTGAACAGGGTTGAAATATTGCATGCGATTGTACACACACATGCACGACAGGTTATGATTCAAATATTCATCCTTCAGAAGCCATTACCACTATCTGCCTGATCCGAAATGACCAGGACCACCCTCTGTACTTCATTATTCACCTTTTGGAAGTTCTCTCTTTTTTCTACTCTTTGTTCAAGAGTAACTTTATCAAGTCGAAGGCATAGTTCTAGCAGCTTGAAGTTGAAAGGGCAATTATTTTAAGTTAAATGAGACCACGAGTGAGGTAGTGATTTGAGACCCACTCTAAGGCTGCCAGGAAGAGTGTTTATCTCCCCCTTAGCCCATCTCTAACTGTCTGTGCATGCGTTCCTCTCTGTGCATGCATTTACTGTATGTAGAGAATGGTGGTATGTCTGCCCTGTGGTTAGGTGTGTGTCTGTCTGTCTGCATGCATTTGCTGTATGTAGAGAATGGTGGCATGTCTGCATGTGAGTATATGTGTGTGTCTATGTATGTGCATGCATTTACTGTTTGTGTTGGTGGTGGTATGTCTACATGTGAGTGTATGTGTGTGTCTATAGGTGTGTGCAGGCATTTACTGTTTGTGTTGGTGGTGGTATGTCTACATGTGAGTGTATGTGTGTGTCTATAGGTGTGTGCAGGCATTTACTGTTTGTGTTGGTGGTGGTATGTCTACATGTGAGTGTATGTGTGTGTCTATAGGTGTGTGCAGGCATTTACTGTTTGTGTTGGTGGTGGTATGTCTACATGTGAGTGTATGTGTGTGTCTATAGGTGTGTGCAGGCATTTACTGTTTGTGTTGGTGGTGGACTGTTGGTGCGTCTGCTTGTGTGTGCAAATAAATGTCACGGCCCTGAGGGAATTTTGTCCAGCAGGGGGCTCCGTGCCCTCTGAATTGACTCTGATCCTTCTGGACCCTTTATTATGCTTTATAGGTTTCACCTGTGCCTTGTTTTGGACGTGCAAGTCATATTAGTTTCATTGTTTTCACCTGTGCCTTTTGCCAGAGTATTTAAGTTCCTAGTTTCCGTTGTTCTATGTCCGTCATTATTTTCTATAAGCGTGTTGCTGTGCCTTTCTGTCAGTAAAGTGTCCTGTCTTCGGTTGGAGCAGGTCTTGCGTTAGCATTTGCCTCCTATGTTCCTTCCTTTGGGTTTATTTGGGGTTTTCCAGTTGTTAGTTAGTTAGCCTTGTTCGCGTCTGCAAGTGGGTCATACTCTCTCCAGCACAACCGTGTGTGTGTGTGTGTGTGTGTGTGTGTGTGTGTGTGTGTGTGTGTGTGTGTATATGTATGTATGTGTGTATGTATGCATGGTCTTACAGGACTGTGTTTACAAACTGTTTTGGATCAATAAGTCAATGACGCCCTTGCTGTGAGAAACATTTGTAATAAAACGATCTCTACAAATGACACTGTTGAAAGGACAGCATCGCGACACAATACTGAACTGGACGGCGTTTACACTGGTTGAAGCCAGCGTGCCCGTATGGATCTGATCGTTAGTAAGCGCTGTGGAACTGTTCCATGAATGATCTGGCACAGAGGGTCTCACAGACAGGGACAGTATGGCATCTTCACTGAAGCAACCTGGTGAGTTATTAGTCACTGTGCAGCAGAAGCTGTTTTTTTTTTCTTTCTCAATTATCACAAATGATTAAACATTGCTTTATTTTTCCCTCCACTATTTATGGCATAGCCTGCATTACAAAAAAATGACCTTTGAAAGTTATACGTTGACAAAAAGATTGGGTTAACTCAACTACATGTGATGTGATTTAATGAGTGTACAGTCATATGCTCATCAGCCGGCAACAAGGTTGTGTTTTTATTTGATTCATAGAAGGCCAAAGGTGGGCGGATCTGGAGAATTCTTAACCCATCCTGAAAACCTCTCTCTTCGCTATAGACGGTTGCCATGGCAATAAGTTGATTTGGGGAGCCGAGTGCAAACTCCGCTGTGGGACATTCCCATCCCAAGGTCTTTTACTGTATGACAAGGCGAGAAAAATAGTGCCATCCCTTCACAGTGACCCTTTGATAGCTGTCGTTGTCAGACTAGTCATAACGTTTTGTCCTCTATTGCAGTCTCAAACGTTGTACGTGAATTGATATAACCGCCAATGTAGGCTAGATGTTATACAAATTATTCTTTGACACATAAGACACTTGGAGAGAAGTAAAGGTAATATCGTTTTATTAAAGGTCCTGATCTCGTATAGTAGAGAGATGTATAATACAGCACATACAAATTGAAAATATTAACTTTTAAAGAACGGTGGAAATAAGACTGATGTTAGGCAAACAAAGGACTACTTTTGTGTTACAGAAACTAGACTAACGTCTGTCATAAAAATCCACCCTTGCCCATTAGGTTTCATTCATGGGTATGGGGATGTGATTGACTTATGGACCCGCGGTGGCGGGTTTAATCAGCGCCTTCCCGAAAGTGCCTTCAATGAGGCCAAGTCATCCTTTTGTTATAGGAGTCTCTTCATTCATACAGTACACCCCTGAGGAAACGGAACGCAACTGACAGGGCAGTGGACAGTTCACGAACAGAACGAAATTGGACACAATTCAAACCGAAGGTATGCGCGGTGCATTGCATAGTTTCGTCATCCACAAGTATTCATTTCCCCTCGCGAGCCGACACCGCCGGTGTGCAACGACCAAATCCTCCCAGTCCCACTTGCCATTGTAGCTCTTAAGCTGAGGGAGGGAGCAGAGAGGGCTATTAATACAAAAGAGGGGGTGAGGCGGCGCAAGACACTGAGGGTGAGATAGAGAGCTCGCGCTACCGGATCCGACCCTGTGTTGTAGAATGAATGGAGGGAATAAAGTGGCCTTGAGCTTAAAAGAAATTGATTTCTCAAGAGACAAGGGGCTAAATCGACTGTTCCCTCTAGAAAAGTCGTCTTTGATGTGGACTAGGATTCATCTGTCTGGGCAAACCTAAAATAATAGTATTATAATCCTAACATTTAATATCAAACTACACCACAGTATAGTTGCTCTTTCGAAGATACAAATAACTATAGTCTTATTTCACATACATACACCTGTTTTTCTAGCACTTTCTTTTAAACATAAACACACGGTGGGGTGGGGGGGTGCACACATGGCACTTGGCAAGACCTAAAACATGACGAAGACACCCAGCCCGAACAAAATAAGAAGGAAGAGGAGGAGGAGGAGGAGAAGGAGGGCGAGAGGTCGGGGGAGGGACGAGGGCCATGGGGACGGCAGCCACTTGGGACTCTGGGGGGAGTCGTCCGAGGAGGTCCTGTCGCCGTCGCCCACGCTTGGTCGGCAGATGATCAACGGCCGGACCTGCGAGACGCTCTCCTAACCAACAAATGGAGAGAGGAAAAAGAGTAAGAAAAGAGACAGAGCAGCAAGGAGAGAGAGAGGAAAGATAAGAAGAAAGAGGTAGAGCAGCAAGGGGAGAGAGGGGAGGAAAGATAAAAGGAGGCTGAGAGGGGCAAGGAGAGAGACAAAGATAAAGGTATCAAGTGCCACGAAGAGAGTGAGTGCAAGCGTGTGCGAGAGAGAAACCGAGAGAGAAAGAAAAGGCAGATCATCAGAGAGAGGGTGACAAAAAAGAAAGAGGTGCTACACAGGGCCTCAAAAAAGTGGGTTTCCATGTGCGACAGAAAACCGAAGTGTCTTAAGCTGCCGTTGGATTATGAGCCACCGAGGGGTTAAGTGTGTCTGCCCGGGGTCATGCCATGGGGTCATGCCAGTCTCCCCAGTCCATACCTCCAGGATGGGCTTGCTCTGGGCTCGGTGGGGGCTGAGCCGGAGGTTCCAGCGGTGGGAGCGGTGGCTCCGGCCGCCGTCGTCCTCGCTCTCCGTCGTGTCCTGGCGGGCCACCCGGGGTCGCTTGCGCCGCCGCGAGCTGATTCGCTGGAGCGAGCCCGGCTCGTGCAGCCTGCGCCAATCGGAGCACAGCGCCGAGGTTTAGAGAGGGTAGAGGGGGGAGACGTGCTTTATCTGTACCTCTGTGTGTGCGCGTGTGCGTGTGTGTGTGTGTGTGTGTGTGTGAGGTTGTATGTGTGTGTCGGTGTGAGGTTGTGTAGGTGGGAAGGGTAGGGGGGACACTTTCTGTATCCGTACCTCTGTGTGTGTGTGTGTGTGTGAGTGTGAGTGTGAGTGTGTGTGTGTCGGTGTGAGGTTCTGTGTGTGTGTGTGTGTGTGTGTGTGTGTGTGTGAGTGTGCGCGTGTCGGTGTCAGTGTGAGGTTATGTGACTGTGTGTGTGTGTGTCTGTGTGTGTGTGTGTGTATCGGTGTGAGGTTGTGTGTGTGTGAGGTTGTGTCAGTGTGTGTTTGTGTGTGTGTGTGTTGGTGTGAGCTTGTGTGTGTGTGGGTGTGAGATTGGGTGTGAGGTTGTGTGTGTGTGTGTGTGTGTATCCAACCTGCAGTCTGTGTCCTCTATGTCAGCGTCTGCATCGCTTTCACCCTGAGGATCTGACAGGGCACACTCCTCCTGCAAAGCATGAGTCATATGAATAGAAACAACAGACACACACACACACACACACACACACACACACACACATATACAAGCAGAAAGACCTATCAAAAAGAACACAGCACATAGTTAACTTGACAGCACTACTTGAGAAGCCCAGTGACTCATCGTAGAACACCCACGTTTTTGTGGTAATCAAAAGCAACACTCGATCAGTGCGCATGTGAATATGAGTGTGTGTGTGTGTGTGTGTGTGTGTGTGTGTGTGTGTGTGTGTGTGTGTGTGTGTGTGTGTGTGTGTGTGTGTGGTCAGTGTGCGCTCCTGCGTGCTCATTGTGTGTGTGTGCGCGCGCGCGCGTGTGCATCTCTTCACATCGTCCGCCTTGTGGCTCAGCGTGAATCACTCCACACCTCTGCAGTGCCAGAGTTGAGGCTCATCCAGCCGATCCTCCCTGCCACCCTGCCCGCCTGCCCGCCTGCCTGCCAGCTTATTGATATGCCTCCCTCACATCCCCCCACGCTGGCCGTGTGATCGGCTCTGTGTAGTCTGCGCGGATGGCATGACTTCAGCCCTGGGTGCTCTAGCTGGGCAACGAGGCAACGCAGACCGGAGTGAACAGTCAAACAGCACGCTGACTTGCACAGCAGCAAAGACAGACACACACAAATAGGGGCGTGCGCGCGCATACAGTAACACACACTCGTAGAGAACTATTTGGAAAATAACACAAGCCCATACCTCTGTGCCGTACCCTTCCGAGTACCTGGTAACGACAACCCTGTTTTTACCACAGCGCTCACATGCCAAAGTCTCCTCCTACCATCAAGGAGACAGGGAGAAAGAGAGAGAGAGAGAGAGAGAGAGGGGGATAAATAGAGGTAGAGAGAAATCGCGTGCACAGGAGAGCGTGAGACGAGAGAAAAGACAAAAGGGCATTGAGGTGAAGGTCAGGGAGGCCGTGGACGAGGGCCGTATCATCTGGAGAGGTGGAGATCATCTGGAGAGGTGGAGATCATCTGCCCCCAACAAAAGTCTGTAGCTCAGGAGTCTCACCGGCATCTGTGTGCGTGCCTCTGGGTAAAGTGTGCAGGGGCCAGCCTCACACAGGCACGACTCCTCTGCCTCTCCACAGCACGCCCCCATCTGAGGGAGAGCCGGAGTGGGAGACACAGAGGGGGGGGGGGGGTCCAGCGTCGTGAAGGAGAGGGAGACGGAGAAAGAAAGGGAGATGGAAAGAACAAAGAAGAGAGAGAGAGAGAGAGAGAGAGAGAGAGAGAGAGAGAGAGATACATAATGTCATGTGGAGTGCTGAGTCATAAATTGGAAGGGAGGGAGACAGTGAGAGCCCAGATGTTTGACCTGACCTACAAATTTATCACATCCATTTGTCCCTTGCCAACCTACCTCTGCCATATCGAGTAGAACATAAAGAAACTATCACACATGCAGAAACACACACACACGCACACACTAATACTCTCTGTCCGTGTGGGTGGCTGAATAACATTACCTCACAGTCGTTGTCAGATGTCTCTCCCGAGACATAGAGGGCATGGGGGTCAGTTCCTCTGTGCAGCATGACCTTTGACCTGGCTGGTGCACACACTCACATAGAGATTTTCCTGGAGGAAACATCAAGTCGTATTAGCTATCATAAGTCAAACATGCACAGTGTGCCTCACAGTATGATTATTTATGATCTGAATATTCACCATCATTACTTCATTGCAAGAACTGTGCTGTTTATAAATATAGTTGTTGCAATTTTCTTCAATTGCATGAGATATTTTTTTTTAAGGTTAAGGAAATACGTTCCCACTTTTTCTAATAGAAACCTGCCTAATGGAATATATATAGCAGGTAGCATTGACTGAATGACCGCCCTGGCTGCCAATGTCTCATAAGTTTTGACTACTTTGCTATTTTTTATATGCAATAACTTCCATACCTTATGTGTCAACTGACTGACCCTTACAATGGTGCTACTCAACATACTGACATTAGGGCTTGACATCTGAAACATCTGGTCGGAAAGCAATACATTACGTAATAGGAGATCGAGCCCTCTAGCGAGCCAACTTTTTTTCATTTGCAGAATTTCGCCGCAGCTTTATCAGAGGATGATGATGGTGCTGTACTACTATATTGTGCACTTATTCTAGTTTCTGCACATCTACAAATCACCATGAAGTCCGTTATCAATTAAAATGTAGGTTAATATTAAAACTCCATACCTCAACTTGAATGCAACATCCTGCAATGCAAATTATTCCATTCAGATAAACTTTCTATTTTTAAGGAACTGTGATACAAAACGGTAAACATTCATTTTGTAGCTTCATCAGTACATTCGTTAGTATTGCCATTAAAATATTAGACATTCTAAGCCTCTATTCTATCAGGTCACAACCGAACGACAGCGAGCGCATCTGTCGGGAGCCGGGAGTGCGCTTTCCATTACATCCCAAACACAAACGGGAGCGTGCAGATCAGCAGGAGGAGGTAGAAGATCAACTGACAGTTATAAGAACCACTCACAATTCTGGAAAGAGTGACGCTCTGCATGACCGCACCAATCGATGGACTTCTGGCGTTTGCTCACGTCTATCACGACTGTCACTCGATGTTGGTGTTCATGAGCATTGGCGGCACATTTTGGACATCACTTGCTACGCTGCAAAAGATAACGTCCAAACTAAATTCATTTGAGTAAATGCACATAGCTGACAAATGGAAACAAACACTTGATAGAGTCCTAAGATTATCTCTATAACATAATAAACAATATGTATGTCGCACCTGCAGGCTCAAATGTTTTACTCACCAACACAAGTAAAAATGCATTTAATTGTATTTAAATAGCACTTTTCAAGACCCAAAGCACTAAACAAGTAAACACTTTAGTAATAAACCGAAGTTGCATGTATGAAATCAACATATTAAGACATTTGAATTAAACCTCCACAAATGGACCTAGAAATATTCTATCCCTTGTAATTATTGTTCAAGTTGCCTATATCCAACATATGTCCAATGTTGTCAAGCCATTGGTTTTAGGCTACCCATACAATTCCAGCCTAGTGTCATTGGCAACGCTACTGCAAATGTTAAATGTAACTAATTAGGCGTGATTATACATCATTATTGACCAGATCTGTCCGATAGCAGTCCCAGAGGATTACAGATAAACTACGACAGCCATGGAGACTGTCTAGATATTCAAACAGACACAAACAAACACCCAAAACAAACACACAGAAACACACGTACACTCCTCACGATCAGCTTCCCAGAGACAGTTTCATCAGAGAAAACTATATATTTGGGGTTTGGTTTTGATCTATAAGAAGTAAATGAGTAGACTGTTAACATGCATGAAACATTTTCTAACTGAGTGTATATTTCTTTTATTACCAAAAAGTCCAATACAAATCCAGTTGTACTGTTGCTGTACTCCTCCCTTAGAAAATTGTCATAATTCATCCTTCATACATGATTCAGTGATGTGAGAACAGTCTTACTGTACATACAGTACACGATCAGAGGCCACTGGAGAGACGTCTAATGGCAATAGGTGGGTCCTCATTAGAGCTGTATGTCAAGCGTGCAAATGGCCGTCTGTACGGAACACTGAGCACCAAACAGCACGGCGTATGTTTCAAGGGCATCGCTTCCTGTTCCACTGCTGTGCCTGGATCGCCTCTGCGTTTGGGATAGGGAAATATCTTTGATTTAGATACATCATGTCTTCCGTTAGGAGAAAGCAATTTCAAGAGATGCCACGTAAGTAACAAAATGATTCAATTATTATTGGGTGCAAAGTGTAACTCCAGATGATTGACAGTTTGCATGGTGCTTCACTCTAATTTCTATATCGTCACAATCATACATGCCTTACTGTTACAGTGGCAAACAGAATTTAAACTCAAACTGAGACTCAGTTGTCAAGATTGGATAAAAATGACTAAGGAAAAAATAGTATTGCAGGAGGGTGGGGAGACCGTGGGGATCAGAAAGATCAATGGAGGGTGATACAGGGGTTGTGTATAAGCATGCAGCAATACAAACAGGAGATGCTGTCTGGATAAGGAAATGAGGGGAAAGGGTGTAACTCAAATAAATTCAGACTGAGATGTCAACTGTTCAGATGGGGGAGAGCCATCACACTTTCAGAAAGAGAGAGAGAGAGAGAGAGTTAGAGAGAGAGAGAGGGAGACATGCATAGAGAAAGAAAGAGGGAGAGAGAAGGAAATAGAACGAGAAAGAGAGAGAGAGAGAGAGAGGGGAGGGATGAAGGGAGAGAGAGAGAGAGAGAGAGAGAGAGGGCAGTACGACTGAGAACTTGTTGCCTTGGAAGCCGGACAGTTGGACACTTCTTGGAAGGCCAGGACACAGCTAAAAGGTTTCCACGGGACCAAGCTTTGGAATTTCCAAAACAAAAACATCAACAAAAACAGCAGCAATGACTAAATAGCATGCAAATGGTGCTGTTCTTCAAACAACTGGCAGAATAGCATTTTGGGGGAAAAGGACTTGCAAAAGTCTTTAAAAATCTTGCATGTATTTTGGTCTCAACATTTGCCTGGCGTGAAATACAACTGTCAGAGGTAATTCAACAAAATACGGAACTGACTTGAAATAGAGATAACGACTTCTGGAGAGGAGATATTGACCAACTTGAAGGCTTTATAGAAGGGTTATAAGAAGAACCGGTAGGAAAACAACTTTTATTCCAAGGAAAATGTTATTTATCTAACAGAATACAAAAAAATCCAACGCTCTGGACGCTCCAATGAAACATTCTGCAAACACCGCGGAAACCCCCCTCAGTTGGGACTCTGACCAATCATGGGCTTCTTTCCTGAAGCCCAACCCGGGCCTCCGCCTCGACGCCTTGGACTTCTCCGACTTGTGGGACGAGGAGGATCTGGGTCTGGAAAGCGGCGACGACGACGGGCCGACGTCCACCGCCGACACGTCAGAGGTCCCCCGCATCCCTCCGGCTCCCCCACCTCTGCCTCCCGCGGCTCCTCCCCTGCCCCTCCCCGCGCCTCGGGAAAAGGCGGCGGCTTGCCGCACCCTGAGGCTCCACTGGAGGGAGCTCCAAAGCCTGCCTCCGTTGCCACGGGTGACTCGCTTTGGGACTCAGACCATCTGGGCGGGCCTTGAGCCCGTGCGCCTGGACACCAACCGGCTGGGCTACCTGTTTGAGACCAAGAGCAGCGGCGCCCTCTGTGGGGTGCTGGGGGCACAGCGACGGGTAAGGGTCAAAGGGCCGGTTGTTGTCCTCTTTTTGGGAGGAAAGGTGATTATCTATGGACAAACGAGACGTGTGTGTGTAAGACCACACAATCATTGTTGGGCCTGGATGTCCGGTGTCATGTTCCATATCTGCGTCCCTGTAAACCCCGTCTGTCTACCTCTACCTCTGATTCCGGCGCATTAAAAAGCTTTCTGTCTTCCCTTTGTTGTCTTCTCTTTCTCTCACCGGCCTCCACGGTCCCTCCCAGCAGCCGTGTGTCTCTGTGTTGGGCGTCAAGCGCAGCAACATCATCACCATCGCCCTCAGCGGACTGCCCCCACCCCATCTCCTGCCCCCGGCCATCTACAACATGGACGGTAGCGTGCTAGACCGGGACGACGTGCAGGTAGCTGGAGAAGGGTCGGGTTAGGTCTTGGACTGTCATATCGGAATGGAATGGGATGTACTATACAGATCCCCAGGGAAATTGTAATACCATCACTAAGCCTATGGACAATAGCAAAACCAACTAGATTTAACGTAATAAAATAAAAGAAACAAATAACAACCAGCAAGAAAGTACGTTGAGGGTCTAAAGGAATGAGCCCAAAGATAATATGAGGATATACTTTTGTTTGTGATGCATTTGTCCAGTGTATTTCGTTTCTTCAAATTGACCACTGCTGTTGTTTTTTCTCTGTCTGTATCGCTGACTCTTTCTCGTTCTCTCGACCCCCAACAGAGGCTGCAATCTCTGGTCCCCAGTGACGAGGAGCTTAGTTTGATCCACGAGGCCCAGGTCCAGTCCCCAGGCTCACCTCTGGCCTCTGCGGAGCATTGCCTCCTCACCCTGGGGGAAATCCCTCACCTGAGCTCCAGGCTTCAGCTCTGGGCCTTTGCCTTAGACTATGATAGTTTGGAGAAGGTGAGAGTACCGACGGGTATAGGTTTAATTCGAATGCAAAGAAAGAGGTTCAATTAGTCCTTCATTCTTTTTTTCTATCCTATTCTATTCTGTCTCTCTGAGCAGGAGATTGCCGAGCCTCTGTTTCACCTGAAGTTAGCGATGGAACAGCTGGCAGCCAATCAGACCTTCCGATGCATCCTGGCTACCGTTTTAGCCATTGGTAACTTCCTTAATGGGGTCAAGGTCAGTCGAATGTATACGTTAACACACAATTAACTGACGTATGATTCCTACATCTTTTGTTGCTCAGTACCTTCATATTATACACTTTGTTTTTCGTCTCTCTCTCTCTCTCTCTCTCCCTCACACACACACACACACACACTTAGGCGCGTGGTTTTGAGCTGAGCTACCTGGGGAAGCTATCTCAGGTGCGGGACACACACTCCCGTCAGCCTCTGCTGCAACACGTGTGTGTTCTGCTGCTTCAGCTCTACCCACAGTCCTCAGACCTCTACTCTGACATCACCTCAGTCACCAGGGCCAGCAAGGTAAGTGCATGTGTGTGTGTGTGTGTGTGTGTGTGTGTGTGTGTGGTGTACGTGCTGTAAAAGTGTGTGCTTTCATGTGTGTTTTATTACAGATCTTAAGTTTGGGAATTAAAAAAGAGAAAAAAAAACACTCCACAAAACATTCTCATTTTTAGTCTTCACGTTGTTTCAAAGCGTCCTGCTCTTGCAATGCCCTGCCTCTTGCCTCTCTCTACACAGCGCGACTACTCCCTGGTGCAGTCGAACCTCACCCGTCTGGAGGGCCTCTGCAAGGCATCCTGGGAGCAGCTGCGGCTGCTGGACCAGGCAGACGAGAAGATGGGGGGGGGGAAGAACGGGAAGAAGAGATGGGGCCTGAAGGGGTCGGGGCCCCCCAAGGTTTCCCTTCGCCACATGTTGCCCCAGTTCCTCAAGGAGTGTGAGGAGAGGCTGAAGGTACTGAGAGCTGTCCACCGCAGAGTGATCAACAGGTATGAAACGTCAGATGATATACAAATAGGTCGAGTGATCAACAGGTATGAAACGTCAGATGATATACAAATAGGTAGAGCGATCAACAGGTATGAAACGACAGATGATATACGAATAGGTCGAGTGATCAACAGGTATGAAACGTCAGATGATATACAAATAGGTAGAGTGATCAACAGGTATGAAACGTCAGATGATATACAAATAGGTAGAGTGATCAACAGGTACTTACAAATGTATGTCAGAAAATATGCAAATATTTAAGCATACTGTCCGCAGCGGAGTCATTAACAGGTTCTGTGTAACTCTGACATGACATGATCTGGGAGTTTGACAGTGTTTAGGCTGACACATGATCAAATAAATGAATTATGTGTCACATAATATAAATATACCGTATATTTAAACGTATAATATACACAGCAGAGTACTCAAAAAGTATGTATAGCTCTGATAGGAAATTACCTGGGAGTTTGACAAACAGTGTTCACAAATGCTCTAATGCAGCAACAAACAGGAAAATCCCAAGATATATGACCTATGGAATGGGGCATACAAAAATTAGAAACAGCCTGAATAAAATGCTCAAAATGTCCTGCGCCATAGCTATTTCAGATGGCATGGTGTGCGTCTAATGAATCGGCGTCAACCAACTCTTTCCTTCTTGATCTCCTTTTCCTCCTTCCCTAGATTCCACTCCTTCCTCCTGTTCCTGGGCTACTCGCGGTCCATGGTGCGGGAGACCAAAGCAGAGGACTTCTGTAAGACCGTCAGCGACTTCTCCCTGGAGTACCGGGCCACGCGCCTCACCTTGCTTCAGCAGCGGGAGCGGGAAAAAGAGAGGGAGCGGGACAAAGAGAGAGAGCGGGACAAAGAGAGGGAGCGGGACAAAGAGAGGGAGCGGGACAAGGAGAGAGAGAAAGGAGAGGCGACTCCCGTGCTCAAGCAGAGACACGGTCAGGCAACGCGGACAGACGCGCGGGTAAAGAGAGACGGGCAGATTTGGGAACACACACACTCACGCACGTGCACCCGCACGCGCTCATACACACTTTCTGTCTTACTCTCACATACAGACATGTCACGCAAGTTAGCTCCCCAACTTCATTTGTTATTCAAATGTGCCGTCTGTCGCAGGAGTTATGCGTTATACGGGCCAAGAAACCCCACTAGTTATAGCATCCCAGCCACAATAACTTTTTATTCTTCATACCCCCCCCCTCCCAGGAGAATCTGCAGCAGTGTACGCTGGATGAAGTGTTGAAGACTCCTGAATCCCTCTTCAGAGCAGACCTTACACTGCCACGCTATCGTAAGAACAACATCGCCACAGGTAAAGCTTACACCTCCTCTGTGTGCTCTCACGCACATCTTAAAGGTGCTGTAAAGCAAATTCTGAGATTTCTTTCTGAGCACATTATGTAGGCCTATGTTAGAAAGTAATAGCTGAAAACATGTGAAAAGACTGAACTGTCTACTGCAAAATTTGTGAGTTAGGCCGTTAAACAGTTTTTCACCATTTGTGTTTCCAGGATTTTTTGAGTGGGCCTTAATGGAGTGATGCACTGTGGCCCCCTACTTAGCATGACCCCTCCCCCCAACACTATATAAAGACTAGAGGCCATTAGCATCCCGCTCACCTACATAAGCACTACAATGGAATGCATATTACAGCTTATTAGTTTACAAGGTATGCCTTATTTCCCGCGAATGGGAAATGTGAGTGGTTTCAGGCCTTCGGTGGACGCCCGGCGTTTCAGAACAGAGACTACTGCCTATTTTTTCACGATTTTGAAACCAAATTGTATATACTTGCCTATATTTCTTTAATCGTTTTAATCTTGCCTAGGTGGTTAATAGCACATTTCTCTGTGATGTGCCAAACAGACCTAATTTGAATATCACTTTACAGCACCTTTAAGACATGTGCATCCGACCATAGCGTGTCACGTACACATCTTAAGAAATGTGCATTCAAAACGTGCAAACACAGAAACAAATTCATATCCCATTACATACACAAGGCTAAATATTTTATGTTTTTTTCAGGACCATTCTTTCAGAAGCGGAAGTGGTGACAGCTCGTATTTTATACCAATTTCCCCTTGAGCCTTCTAATACTCCGGATCTGTATAGAAATCCTCAGCGTTGTTATAGGATGTCCCAGAAAATACTTTTCTCGTTCTGCAATGCCTACCGCACCTATACTGATTACTTGATACTGTTATATTTTGCCTTGCAAGCCATATGTGGTGGTTGGAGATTACATAAATGTTGTGTTTGCAAGACAAAAGTTCAAATGGAATAAAAATATCAAGCATATGTGAAAGTTATCTGTGCAAGCGCTTGTCCGCATGTATGTGCACGTGCACGTTCTTGTGTATAGAACGAGGACGTAAGAGGGAAGAGTGGGTGGTCCATTCTATGGGCGGGACTCCGTGGCAGATTGACCAATGATTGCAGTGAATAGTCTAGGTTTAATCTTGCGTGTCCAATCAGAAACCATTATTCTGGCTAGGGAGTGTCACATCTGCCGCTAGACGCCATTTCGTGGTTACTGGTTCAAGGTGGTACTATAAGCCAGCTGAATCGTTAACGGATCATAAGACAGCCAAGCGTAACAACGTCGAATTTTACTCATTTTTAATATTAAGCTCCTGGTGAGTATTTTGAACCGAGAGAATTTTTCTAATTTTTATTTTTTTCTGACCTTAAGACGTCTTTGGGACTTTTTGTTTTTATTTTTATTGCATTTTTCTGACTGGTGTTCTGAAACTGTGTTGGCTTTAGTGGCGTTCATTTTGAAATGCAGCTGGTGGCTGGCTATTATGCTGCGCCTGTGTAGTGTTGAGTAGCTTCACAGCAATATTTTTGCATTATTTTTCGAATAAGACTTTTTAACCTACATTTTTTTAAGAGCATATTGGTTTGCTTGTCAGTGTTCGTATTTTTATGGAGAGATATCGAAGAGTGGACAAAAAGATAATGTGGTCAAACGGTTCGCCTTTTTTCCTTTCCCGGAAAGACGTTTTAAAAAGGCTTTTTATTCTCTATCTTGGTTTTAATCGCATTTTATACTTGAATGGCAGCTACGGGAATTGACTGATGTGTTTTTCATAGGCCTAATTTTGAAATGGTCGCAGTGCGTTCTGCAGTAGATCAAAGAGTGATGTAATTTTTGAGGCAAGATATTTTTCACGATCAAGAGGTGGGGGGGGGGGGGGGGGGGGGGGGCTGGGGGCGTTTTCAATGGCATGCAAACATTATTGCGGTGGTGTAGTCTATTTTGCGGGCACATGTAGCAGCGGGGAGACATTTTTGCTTTGTATATTTTGGTAATTATTAAAGCATTCTGCAGATTCCGAAATACATGCAACCATCACTTGTGTATTTGTGCATTGTTCATGTGATTTGATGTATGGAGAGGTCTCGTTATTTTGCTGGAAGAAGACTTGCTGTTTATTTTGCCAAAAGCTTGTCTGAAGATACAACCATATGAATTATTAGCCCACATGGCTCAAGTGACTTAAATGGCACCCTGCTCTTGTTAATATGCCTACCTAGGGTTGATACTTTGTTTGCACTATAGTCTATAGAGTTATAACATTCTCTAAGAACAATTTCAAATCCATTAAGTAACACTTTTTTTAATATATATATAATCCATCATTAACCCATATTAAGGTTAGACTGTAATTGTCCTGGCCTTTTTCTCAAACTTAATATGTGCAAGTTCACCCCACACACTGGAGTGTTATATTTGTACTGCATTAGTAGACTGCCGAACACCATACAATGGTCTACATGAAGAGGTTCATTCAAGAAGCATTATACCACCACACAAACATCATCATCATCATCGCATGTATCAATCAAATATCAATCTTTGTCGGTCTTCGTTTTTCCTTTCAAATCCTATGAACGAGATTCCAACACACTTTAAAGGAAGTCCTACTTTCTGGTGTGGCAAATCATAATAACCACAGCAATGCCCCAGGCATGCCAATATTATTCTACTGTAGCCGATCGCCATATTAAAATGTTACCCAGCTATTGGAAGGGGATTTTACCCAAGGTTTTCATGGAGATCCATTACTTAGATTATAGTCTGCTGTGTTCCATTACAAAAGAGACGCTATTATGCATGGTGTTGAGCTGTTCCACTATAAAACTTTTATTTTGTTCTAACAACTTCATTTTGACATTACATTTCTAATTGAGGTCCCTGTCTATAATTCTAACAGCACTGCTATATAATTTGACGAGACATTTTTTTTCTCTGTGTGTGTGTGTGTGTGTGTGTGTGTATATATATATATATATATATATATATATATATATATATATATAGTTCATATCAGAGTTAGAAATTATTTAGGGGTTTGACAAGCCTTGCAAAAGCTTAGCATACAAAAACCCTGTCACCTAGCAATAGGAAGGGGTCATGCCAGTTAATCAAAGTACAATGCAGTATAAACTATTTAATACAAACATTTTTTTTTGTGTGAGGTTGATTTTGTTAAATAGAAAGTGTCATGTGTTTACTGAAGCATTTGTGGCTTGGGTTTAGCTATAAATGAAATGATTATTTATTGGAATATAAATAGTAGCCCGACATATGATCATTGTCTTAGGCTCGTGAAAGTAGGTCCTGTCTTTTGAGGCTTTTTTGTTGAAAGATTTAAATCCCACCTAGTTTGTGATTCTGGCATAGGATTTTATTCTCTAATACTACTTTTTTTTGTTTCCCCCTTTTTTAGTTTTTGAAGCATCTTTTTTGAACAACGGCAAATCGTAAGTTGGTTTCATGTTTTTTTTTGTTTTTTTTTTACCGTTTGCATCACCCCAGTTAACTTTTTTTCCACCCCCTCCATTGTTTTTGTTCAAATGTCCTTTTCCCTTAGCCATAAAACAAGTAAGCTACACTCCCTTTGTGCTGTGATTGATAGTTTTCATTTGCGCTTTAGTTGCAGCCTAAAATGTAGGCCTATCTTTTGTTTCTTTCTTAAAAAAGTGTTTTTATGCATTACTTTTCTTACTGGCCTTGACAATACTGTTCTTTGTTCCCTTCCATAATGTAGGGTGTCAACATGACAAGAAACCGTTATTTCATTCATTCAATGTGGCTCTACGCTAATATAAGAACGTTTTCCATAGCCTTGATAGGGTATTGTCGTATTTCAAAGTAAACATGGCAAGATTATTTGATCTGTTGGGTCTAATGGACTTTTTAGCTGCAGCTCTTTGGTTAGTCTGTGGACCCACATGATTAATAAACACACACACACCTTTACACATCACCGTACAAGGGTTTCTCATCAGATAAGAAGCAGGGCATATTTATAATAATAAATATGATTAATTATGCGATCGTCCAATTTTGACATTCCCCTTCAGGAAAACTCAAGCCACAATGCATTGACGGTGGGGTCCAATGTTGAAGCACCAGCACCAAACATCCCTTACACCGACAACCGAAATCCTTCAATCAAACTAACTGGCTTTAGTTCACTATAGTGAAAGCACTGCACTGCTGCTGGTCATAATTTGGGTACTGTGCGTCTCTGATTGGTTTGAGTCGTTTTTTCCTCTGTTGCCAATTGAGGCTGAGCAACGCAGTCAAACACTCATGCAGACATTGCAATACAGTAGGTTTGGCAGACATTTTGTCTTTCGGTCAGGCGACGACATGACACCTATGAGCCTCCATAAGTCCAAGGGATTGTCACTTTCCCACTACACGCTCCACTCGGCTTGAGAGAGGCGCCGCAGCGATGGCTGTCTTTGCTTCCATGCAACGATAAAACAGTCGTCTCCGGAGGCGTCAAGATCTGTTCACTTGCATTTATTTAGTTTTTCTGCGGCGAGAAAGGTGAGAAGCAAGCCGTTGGCCCTGCTATGGAGGCCAGTAAACAAGAACAACAAACCTATCTTATCACATCCAACGAGGTGTCAGGTTTCCGTTCATCGGCCAATAAAGCGCACGTTCACCCAAGTTCAAAACGACCGCAACCGTGGTTCGATTGGTCAAACCCTTTCTCAAGCAGGTTAGAATTCCAGAGCAAAATAGCCTTGCTCCACCAGCGCTGTGTTTTTAGAACTCTCTACAAAATGGTGGTGTGGAGGCCCATACTCAAACATTATGGTCAGTGGTGAAGGTATGCAGACGTTTTTTTTAAATGTTAAAGGCCTACACAAAACACGTCCGTGTGACATACGACTGCCCGAAACCCTCAGACCGCAGTGCTGGCCATAACATTGGAGACCGACAGCCGCATTGAAAAGCCAGCCGGCTGGAGCCACGAACATTGAATCCTGTTGGGGTCCTAACCTGATGAGAGAGAGAGAGGGAGATTAGATAAGAGTGTGACCCTTGCTGCGGGTGTTAAAGCATGTTTGACTGGTGCTGTGGACATTGCTGGGGATAAGGGTGGTGGGAGACGGATGCTGCTTGGGTTCACAGCACACACACACACACACACACACCCACTCACGGTTATCAAGCACTTAACCAAGCAGTATTGTAAATGTTATACATCACTCAATCTTATTATAGTGGTTTCTTAGGATATAAACACAATCACAACTGCTTTGTTTCCCAGACCCAGGTGTTTGGGAGCTAGTATTTAAGCTTTCAACAGCTGCTCATTGCCATGATCATGCAATGCCTTAACAAAGCAAATTAATCCCACAGGTTTTTGTGAGGGCACTCCCTTTTTTTTTAATACCTCCAAAAGTCTGTTTTTCAATGGTAGCATTCTGTTCACTGCCTGTGGAGGGCGCCAATAATCCCAAACCAACATTTTTGAGGAGGAGTAGTAGTTCTCCTGACATGTTCCCATACTAGTCCTCGATACTACAACTCCCAGAATGCACTGCTGAGCTAAGGCTCAGGGACAAATAACGACGCTCTTCTCTCCAACAGAATCAGACAGGCAGGCAGACCGCCATCGAAACCAGGGTACAAAGAATATGGAGTGAGTTCTAGCTATTTCCACCCCCAAATATTGCTAAATGCTCTCTTTCTATGGAGCGACACCTGTTGATGTATCCAGGGAAACAGCGCGGCTTAGAATCCCTTCAGTTATAGTTTGAGTGTTTGTGTGTGAGTGACTAAATGCAAATGATATTTTGTTTAATGAAACCCCCCAACTGTTGGTCCACCCCATTCTTTGCACACAAAATCACAAGGCAATTGGCACATACAGCAATGTAGACCCAAAGCCATAGTTACCCAGGTGAGCTACTAAAGCTATTAGCCCCAAATGTATTGTTTCGGCAGCAATGTGACCAACGTGTGTTGTTTCACCGCTAAACCAGCGCACCCTGGGGAGACTAGAACACTTAGAGACAAACACGCTGCTCCACTTAGCTCCCCAATTCAAAACACAGCACACAGGTCCACTTCTCACTTTCCACTCCCCCCCCCCCCCCCCCCCCCTCCCTCCCTTCCTTCCTTGCTCTTTCTCCTCCCCCTTCCCCCCCTCTCTCTCCTCTCCCTCCCCCTACCCCCCGTCCAGTCTCTCCCCCACCACCTCCAGTCTGATGGCCAGCAACGTGACCAACAAGACGGACCCGCGCTCGCTCAACTCCCGCGTCTTCATCGGCAACCTCAACACGCTGCTGGTGACCAAGGCCGACGTGGAGGCCATCTTCTCCAAGTACGGCAAGATCGTGGGCTGCTCCGTGCACAAGGGCTTCGCCTTCGTGCAGTTCGCCAACGAGAGGAACGCCCGCACCGCCGTGGCCGGGGAGGACGGACGGATGATCGTGGGGCAGGTGCTAGGTGAGCAAAGGATGGCAGGGGTGTGTGTGTGTGTGTGTGTGTGTGTGTGTGTGTGTGTGTGTGTGTGTGTGTGTGTGTGTGTGTGTGTGTGTGTGTGTGTGTGTGCGCGCACGCGCGCGCGCAATTTCCAGTAAGATGAGCATAGAGAGGGAGGATACTTGGCCAGAGCGAGAAAGTGAAAGGTGTGTGTGTGTGGGTGTGTGTGTGTGTGTGTGTGTGTGTGTGTGTGTGTGTGGGTGGGGGTGGGTGGGTTTGAATGTGTGCGTGCGCGTGCGTGTGTGTGAACAGAAAAGGAGAGAATAGAGCAGTGATGACCAGGTGAGAATTCTGGTCTGGCACCTCCTGTCTGTCGCCCTCTTAACGACGCTGTTCTCACCCACCTTCTGTGACATCTTCTCTCTCACCCATCTCTCTGTCATTTTGCCCCTCAGACATCAACTTGGCCGGTGAGCCGAAGCCCCACCGATCGAAGCCGGCGAAGCGTTCGGCCGGTGACATGTACAGGTGTGTACAGAGTCGTCAGTTGATTGTGTGTGTGTGTGCGTGTGCGTGCGTGTGTGTGTGTGTGTGTGACGTGTGTGTTTACCTTGTGGCTCTGGTTTGCGGCTCCACCTGATGGTTTTTCTCCATCCGTAGTTCTTCGTTTGATCTGGACTACGACTTCCAGAGAGATTACTACGACAGGTAAGCGCCGCTCAAACTGTAAGGAAACAGGAGGACATTTTTGATCCCAGGGTCTTACACTCTGTGTAACACATTATTCTGAAAGGGTCCCCATGTTGAATACCTACATCGTGTTAAATACAATTTCTCTGACCCGTGTCGCGGGCCAACCAGAATCCCACCCCAGGCTGGGTGACCTCTGGAGTTTGACCCAAAGCTCTCCACGTGTCCCCGCAGGATGTACTCCTACCAGTCCCGTGGGCCTCCGCCCCCGCCGCCTCTGTCCCGGGCGGTCATCCCCTCCAAACGGCCCAGGGTCAGCATGAGCGGCGGGGGCAGCCGGCGCACCAAGACCAGCTTCTCCTCCTCCAAGAGCAGCCAGCGGACGTCCAACTCCCGCACCAGTCAGTCGGCCATGTGCCTACACACACACACACAGACACACACGCACGTGCCCGCACGCACACACGTGCACGCGCATGCGTCACAGAAACATGTCTCACACACACACACACACATACACAAACGCGCATACGTCTCACACATACACGCATCTAAGATAAAGTTGCAGTGTTTTACAGCCACGGGAATGGTTGATAGACAGAAATATTGTACCTACACAGGCATACTTATACATGCAATGTAATTTAATGTCTGCAACGTGTGGTAGTCTGACCCAGCACTTGACCAGAACACGCAGTTAGCACCCGACTAGAAGTCAGTGACAATGTGGGATTTTTTTATTTTTGTTTTTATAAATGTTGCCTTGTTTGTGTGTGTGTGTGTGTGTGTGTGTGTGTGTGTGTGTGTGTGTGTGTGTGTGTGTGTGTGTGTCCAGTGAAGGCAGATGACTTGCAGACAATCAAGAGAGAGCTGACCCAGATCAAACACAAGGTGGACTACCTGCTGGAGAGCCTGGAGCGTATGGAGAAGGACCACGGCAAGAAGACAGGTAAGCCCAGGGAGGGTGATTCATGTCTGGGGTAGGTGGCAGGAGAGGGTGGGCTGAGTGCGGAGGGGTGGGGGGGGGGGGCGCGTTTGATTTGGAAAGAAGCTTTCGTCAAAGAAGAAAAGCGTGGCTTTCTGGTTCTTTTTCCAAAAGGCCGTTACATTTTAAGTTATAATATGTATTCATTTCCCTTGTTCTTCTCTCTCTCTCTCTCTCTCTCTCTTTCTCTCTTTCTCGCTATCCCCCCCCCCCCCACACAGATTTGAAAAGCATCAAGCCAGAGCCGGGTGAGGTGTCCCCCCTGCTCCACTCCAGCAAGAAGGAGGAGAGTCTGAAGAGGGAGAGAGAGAGCCAGCAGGAGCTCAACGACTCGGAGGACGAGGAGGATGACGGGGATCTGCTAGAGGACGAAGAGGTAAAGGGGGGAGGAGGTCCGGGGGGAAAAGGGCTTGTGATGCGGGGAAGAGTCTTTGGGAGAGCCTTTGGACCTCTCAGTTTGTTTTCAAACCAGGGGGGGGTGTTCAAAGGCCCACCAAAAAAACAAAAACACTCGCAAGGCTTTCGAAATAATTCGACTCTAATTTCAGTCATCTGAGTTGCTCCGATCTGTGTGGAATTTGGCAAAGAAAAGTGGAAGGAAGGAAGGAAGGAAGGACGGAAGGAAGGAAGGAAGGACGGAAGGAAGGAAGGAAGGAAGGAAGGAAGGACGGAAGGAAGGAAGGAAGGGAGCATTTACACCACGAGAGTCGTCCGGCGTTGTCCGCCGCGTCCGCTGTCACTGAAGGGTTTTTTTTTTTTTGGGGGGGGGGGGGGGTCGTCTGACGCAGCGCGTCTGCCACCGTCACCACTTCTGTGTTCGCCCCCCCCCCAGGTGAAGAGCAGAGGGAGAGAGGATGACGAGGAGGAGGAAGAGGAGGAGGAGGAGGAGGAAGGGGAAGACGACGGAGATAGTGCCAACGGAGATGACTCCTAAAGCGGGAGCGGTTTTCTGACAACGCACGGGTGCAGAGATTCTCCTCAACACACACACATGAGAACTTGTGTAGGGCTGTATTTAACAACTTGCATACAGTGGCTGAATATTCTCAATTTGCTCGGAAATGAAATGGACGTTTCAATACAGTGTATTGTACATGTTCTGGATACACACACACGCACACACACACACACACACACACGTGCGATTGCGCATACAAACACAAACACTTGCACGCTCACTCAATCAGACTACAACTCACAATTATGTACATTCGTTTTCGGAGATTTTGCTCTTCTGTAATCTGCATTTATTTGACTTTTATCCATGTTTTGGTTACTGATTGCATCTTGTTTGTGGGCCTTTTCTGCCTAACACCTAATGATGGAGGACTTTGCTATCGTAAATACTGTTGAAATGACCGCACCTCAGTAGAAATTGTTGCTGGAACATAGCGGCTTGTGAGGACAGATGTAATTCTGTTTTCCAACCACCAGAGGGAGGTGTGAGATGATATTTGACATATGAAGGGTTCAGACGCTACATTTTAATGATTAGACAAATGTGTATAAATTGTGTTTTGTCATGATGAAGTGTACTCTTTTTTTGTTGTTGTTGTTGTTCATGGCTCTGAAACTGTTTGTTTGTTTCAATTTTCAATTTGGTCACCGTATTGTTTTTTCAGAGGCGTTTTGACCTTTGCCGACCTTGACTTCTGTAATGCAGTGATCCATGTCTGTCTGTTTGTCTCCACTGGCCTGTGAGAGACCTTTGTCGTTCGATTGCGCTGATGAATTTTAAATAAAATATTTTCAAAGTCGGAACTTGTGCTCTGTCGTCAAGGGGAGGAGTGGGTGTGTTTTTTCGTTATAAAGGTCTGTGTTTGCAGAGGCCACTTCTAGGTACTGTCGGCCTGTCTACCGGTGTGGAATCTATGTGTTATGTGCCATCCCATATATGAACGCCATTCTGTGTAGCGTTTTACACTGGGTGGATAGGCCTACATGTCAAAAGTCTCATCTACGTGTGTTTTCCCGGTAAGATTACAGTTCAGGGGGACATTTTCTCAAGGAATTTAAAGGAATTACAGAGAACTGCTTGAACTTCCAATGCAAGAAACCACTGTGGACTGCATATGCATGAAACTATTTTGACAAGAAATCAGAGTCCCTCGTATATGTGTGTTGTTTAAGGTATGTGTGTTCTACAGAACCAAACAGCATTTGTGCACAAGTAAGGTGCAGTCTAGTCAGAGGGGTTATCACTTATTAACACAACTGTGTCCTCTTCAACAGTTTTGATGCACTCTTTTATCTTCGTTTTTTTTGAGTGACAGTTACCGTAGATACCTTTACAGGCGCAGAAGTAAACAATTGTTTTTGCGCCTCCGCCCCCGTAGGTGAGATCCAGTGGTCTTGCCATAATTGTGTTGACAATAATGATGCGTGATCTGCAAATTGGTCGAGTGCTAATGGACTGCGGAGGATTGGAGACAGATGGAGGACGGGCTGACAGATGGAGGAGGATGACAGGACATGTGGAAGAGGTTTGTGGAAATCTGGACCATGAAACGAAATAAGGAAATGGCCAGACTGATAATATCCTGACTGAATACATTATTGGGCTTTCTTTTCCCCTCAATCCAAGGCCAATTCAATATTTTGATGAAGCAGAGAGGATATTGTACTGGTGTACTGTACAATATGTTTGGAAAAAGTGAACTTCACGGAAAATAGATTTGTTGTAACCTGTCGTTTTGGTACAAGTCAGCACTTGGTGGTAGTTACCTCTGGAACATCGTCTGATGCCCAGGACTGACTGCCTCTGGGGCGCAGAGGAGCACTGTGGCCGAATATACTTATGAGCACTGTGACCGAATATACCTATGAGCACTGTGACCGAATATACCTATGAGCACTGTGACTGAATATACTTATGAGCACTGTGACCGAATATACTTATGAGCACTGTGCCCGAATATACTTATGAGCACTGTGGCCGAATATACTTATGAGCACTGTGACTGAATATACTTATGAGCACTGTGCCCGAATATACTTATGAGCACTGTGACCGAATATACCTATGAGCACTGTGACCGAATATACCTATGAGCACTGTGACCGAATATACCTATGAGCACTGTGACTGAATATACTTATGAGCACTGTGACCGAATATACTTATGAGCACTGTGGCCGAATATACTTATGAGCACTGTGACTGAATATACTTATGAGCACTGTGGCCGAATATACTTATGAGCACTGTGACTGAATATACTTATGAGCACTGTGACCGAATATACCTATGAGCACTGTGCCCGAATATACTTATGAGCACTGTGACCGAATATACCTATGAGCACTGTGACCGAATATACCTATGAGCACTGTGGCCGAATATACAGGAGCACACGCACGCAAGGATGCACCCATCCACACATAAACCTCTACATATAAACACCATATCTGCAAAAAGGTTGTCAGCACGTCCAAAGGTTTCAACCCTCAGCAAGGCCTCCACCATTTTAAAACCCCTATTTGTAAATAGAGTCAAATACTCTATTGCATTAAAACGGGGGCAGCAATGTATTCTAAAACCGTCCGTTTGAAAACCTCCTGTTGGTGGTATTAGTGGGGAGCCAGGGACATGGACACACAGGTCATATTAAAAGTGGCACTACAGTGTGAGCCACAGAGGAAGGAGAGCAGTGTGAGAGAGAGATGTGAGAAGTAGAGGAGGATGAAAGAGGAGTGGATAATAGCAGGAGGGAGGTCAAAAGACGAGGAGGGTTGGAGAGAGAGAGGGTTTAGAGAGTGGGAAATAATAGAAGAAAAACCCTTGGGTGATTTATCAGCATCTCCCACTGGGTTCTGAGAGCATGTGCGTGTACGTGCGTGTACGTGTGTGCGTACATGTGTGTGCGCGTGCGTGCGTGCGTGCGCGTGCGTGCGTGCGTGTGTGTGTGTGTGTGTGCGTGCGTGTGTGTGTGTGTGTGTGTGTTTGAGTGTGGGTGTGTGTTATTTGGTTTGAGTTTTTTTTTCTTCTTCAACCCCCCCCCCCCCAGCTCGGCACACAGAGATAGAGGAACATGGAGAGAAAGAGCCTAGAAAAAACAAACAGGGACTGGGGAGTTAGCTTGCCCTGTGTGATGGTAGGCTTCATGGCCTTAAAGAATATGAGTAGTCATTGTGTGTTTGTGTGTGTGTGTGTGTGTGTGTGTGTGTGTGTGTGTGCGTGTGACGACGTGCGATGAGTGTGCACACGCTTGCTTGGGAATGGCATTGTGTGGTGGTTGCCCTGCGACCGGCCACAGAGCTGGTGTGAATGCAAA